>CP136061.1:162155186-163355186 GCA_032622095.1 Siphonodentalium dalli | reverse complement strand
CAAATTAATCCGACCATGGACATGTTGTGTGAATTTAACTGCCAAAATTAATGTGACCTTCAATTAATAATAAACATTGCAACAAAAAAAGTGAATAAAACCCCTGATTGGGAACTTGTTAATCGCCGTTATTTTTGCACGCATCTGTATCTCTCAAATGCCAGGTGCACGCGAATTACGTCAGCATTATTCAGAAATTGGGCAAGAGAACTGTGTAGCAATCGACATTGTTTGCTACATCATAACCGTTGTTTGAGTGAACATGATTACATGTCACTTTCTCCACGATATTCCCTTTCAAGTTTCATCAAAAGTCCACTGGCATGATGCCGCGGCTTTGTCTTTATAGTAACTATTGAAAAGACTTGAACATAAATACTCAGGTTCATAAAATCTTCGCGGGCGAAAAATACCTTACCATACACAAACGCTCTTTATTTCGGGCCCCGATGTTTATACATTAAATGGCCGCCAATAAATTCCAAAAGGAGGCCCACATGGGTGGATGTAGTCAATGTAATTTCAAACCAAATAATAGTTTAAATTAGTGTAAATTTTTTTTTTATTTAAACAAGAGAAAACAGAACATCACAATACAAAATATTTAAACAATATTTCATAATCAGTCTTTAATAAATGACAGGCTCTTAAAAATTAATGATAGGCTGATATGAGTCAATTCTCAAATATGAAGCGGTCATTTGTGCAATGTTTACTTCTCAAATAGACATGTGCTACCAAATCTGTAGGGAGCTTGTTGTCGGCAACATCACATCCGTGTCACCTAATAATTAACAGCGGGAACTTCTTCTAATCAGGATTGCTTATGACACCTTGAGTTTATGACAGTACGTATACCGGTAGGACGTTGACTACTTATAAGATTATCACACCTTGTCACCAGACGGATTAGATGTCAAACATAATAGATCGTCTGGCTAAACAATGGGCTCAATCAAACCACATTTATAGTGCCCTCTTTGTGTTTTTCAACGTCATTCTAAATATGGCAAGTACACAGCGGCCGAACAGCAAGTACATTGCAGCGGAACGGCAACTATACCACGGCCGAACGGCAAGTACACCGCGGACCAACTGCAGTTTCGCGTTGTCGAAAGTTTCGACATTTTACGGAAATTTTGGTCTGTGGTGGTTTCGACGTTATCGCACTTTTATGGCCAGTCGCTTTCGACGTTATCGCATTATTTTTCGTCATTTCCGACATTTCGTTTTTGCACATTTACGTCAATTACGTCAAAACTTTTTCGACAATATTTTTGCATATGCGAAAGAGGTTTTGACATGCTCCCTAATGCCTCAGGTGTCAGACGCGTGCGCTTTTGTGGTTGTGATGCATCTTGTCTCGAGATTTAATTACGTTATCGATTAACATCAGAATTTTTTTGGAACACGTCACCATTTGTGGAACGTTAGCGGAAATCTCATTTTATAATTTTCAACGTTTTCGGAAAATGACTTTATGTAACGTTTCGGTAATTTTGCGGAAAACTCATGGCATTTTTTGGAAAACTTGCGGAAAAATTCAGACAATAGCGTTGCAGAAAACTTGACTTTTCGGAAAATATTTGCGGATTCCGCCAAGACTTTAGAGACACTCCCTAAGGACAGTAGCTTATCAGATCTGCTCTCAAGGTTGTAGGTAGACTAGTTCCATCAGCAAGCGCCATAGGCAGTAGCCAAACCTACAGCGATACCACCTCAGATGACCATCACCAGCTTATTTCCTCTATGAAGCATCTAGCCAATCAGATCAGTCTATGGCCATGGCAACTAAAGACACTTACAGCAAATATTGGGGCAACTATTTAGCTTTATGTGATAGGTATAATCTTTCAACTGAAATACCTATATCGGTTGGTATGGTTTGTCTTTTTGTGGCCCAATTATATAATGCTTCTTATGGGGTGGCAACAGTACGCACGGTGTTATCTGTTATTAGTTTCTTTCACAAAATACAAGGTGTCGGTGAGCCAACTAAAGATTTTTATCTGCAGAAGTTAATCATCGGTTTCCAAAAGTCTCGTCTTTCCTGCGGCCTCTGCATGACAGTCACATTGTTCTTACTTGAGCATTTCCTGCAAGCAATTCCACATTGTGTATCGAGTAATTATCAGTTATATTTTACAGAGCAATGTTTGTTTTTGCCTTTTTTACATTGTCTTGGAGAAATCTATGTTAGGGAGCTTGTCCAATTCCGACGGAGTTTCCGTCGGAATCGGTGTTTCCGATGGATATTTCCGATCTCCGATACCGATGGCAATCGGAGTTTTTGTATCGGTATAAAACTCTGATTCTGTCGGAGATTTTTCGCAGTGTCGTCGGTAAAATCATCCGATTCAATCGGAGTTTTATATCGGAGTTCCCGTTCTTCAAGTGCGGTATGTTTTGGAAAACTCCGATCCCGTGAATTTTCATAGGAGCTTTTAATAAATCGTCGTTTCGGTTCTTCGTGTATATTGTTTATATATATACCAGACACAACGGAGAAAGACATGTAACATGTTACGTCCATTCTCAGCGACTCGGCCATTTCCGCTTCGCTGAGGAAATAACCTCCCCATAAATAGAAACCATATTCGCGCAATGCTAAAATAGGCCTATAATTATCAGTCGACGTAAACATCTCCGTAATAATTATAATATCAGATGAATTTATATGATATACTGAGTCGAAATTTATGTTGACTGTATAATTATATGCGTGCAGGATTTGAACCGGTGGAATATGATATCTACTGGTAAGTATATTATTGGGTGCATATACAAGATTTGAAATACACTGGGTTTACGGTATTCTCAGAATCCGACGATGTTGCAAATATAGTTTATATCGCTAAGTGCAGTTTAATATGGAATAATCCATTTCAATCCCGGCTGGGGGTGCAAATAATTATTTCATTTTCAATGACATACCGGTACCCAGGTATTACAACGTACTGGTATCAGTACTGAAATTGTCTTCTAATGTTTCCAAATCCGCCTGAACAAACCAAAGATCTATTTCTTGTTGCCATTTTCTGAATAATTATATCGTTTGAACCAACTTTGCGATTCTTAATTCAACTTCGGTCAAGTGAAAACCACGTGTGTGTGTTGTGTTGCAAACCGGAAGAGTGGATCAATCGGGAGGTTATTGGAAGAGCCTGTATAATTGATGGAAGAGCCGGACCAATCCAGTGACGGCAGAATCAAGCCTCACCCAAATAAGGAAGTTGGATTTATTTTTATTTTTTATTGATATTGGGAATCGTAGGGATTATTCATATTTAAGAGACGAGTAATACCATCGCACCAGATAAATAAACGTGTTTTGCGAAAGCGACAAACTGAAAATGACGCAACCAACAATCACGTAATAAAATGTTATGATTTACTCGATATTAAAGCTAGATTTTTCCAGTTTTCTCCGCAAAAGTTTAAATTATAATCGGAGATGGGATGTGTATTCCCTTCATCACAAGGATTTCCCCCTAAACGAACCGTCTGTTCAACTTTTTCTGGTGACTTTCTCAACTTTTCAGAGGAAGTTTGGCATAAATAAAAATGAAATTATTACACAAAACTCAAATCACATCGCCGTTTTGATATCGGAGAAAACTCCGATGAAATCTGATTAAATCGGAGTTTTAACATCGTAGTTTTCATATCGGAGAAAAACTCGGATTTCATCGGAGTTTTGTTCAGAGTTCATCGGAATTTTCACCGGAATTGATCGGAGTTCTTGATCGGAGAAAAAACTCCGATCTAAGAAATTCCGATGATGAGGGAGAAAACTCCGATTAAAACTCCGATTAAAAGCTCCAATCACCGACGGAAACTCCGTCGGAATTGGACAAGGTCCCTTACGCGCAAATCAAGCTCCCATATGGTTATAACAGTGAGTGATGTCATTTGGAAAATTCATAATATCGTTTTGTCATTTCAAGCATAATGTTTCAGACACCACAGTTTATCGCCTCGATCGGCAGTCACTTTGCCCCTTTCAGATTATGCAGCAGTACAGACAGAATCGGGGTCATGCTGAACCCCCCATATTTTGCCACCTGGATGAGTGAGCTATTCATCGCCGTTTGTTTGATCAAGCGTAAGCACAAATTTGTACAAATCTTAATCTGGATAGGCAAGTCTTTAAAGCACATTCATCCATATTGGTGGTGCTTGTCTTGCCACAGCACGTGGTTTCTCCAATGCACAGATTCGGTCTTTAAGTTTATTGGCAGTCAGACACATTTAAAAAGTATATCTGTCCACCAGTTCTTTATTAAGCTATAAACTAGTGCTTTTTAAATCCTCAGGCTGGCTACCATAACCATATTAGTCCAGGAGATATTGGTCGACCTCTGCACCCCCCCCAGGACTTAACTTTACCCCACTAATTTTGTTCCTTAAGGTTTCCTCTAATTTTGTTCACTTGTTAACAAGCAAAAAAAGTGGCCGCAGAGACTCCAGACAAGATGGCGTCCATCATGGCGGCCATTTTTTTTTAATGCAACAGGTCTCTTTGATCGCCATTATAGTTAAGATGATAGCAAATGCGGTCTTGTTTTCCGCTCGATTCGTTATGCTAATATACAACCCTTACAAATTAGCCAAAAATCCGACACCAGAATCCAATATGGCGGCCAAGATGGCCACCGAAATGTGAAAATATGCTATTTTTCTGACATGTTACCACCTTTCGTATGTCTCTGTGGGAAAATGTTAGAATTTTTGCGCCATGTTATACATTTATCATATAGAGGAGTCATTGGCGAACACATGGGGACCATAATATGCATTCATTGCGGGATATTTTTGTCCGATATTACGTTTTCCCAAATGCCGGTATCATAGGTCAAAGCCGAATCTCCGTTAATAACGGGATGTTATGTTTCGAATCAATGAATGTTATTGCTATTATAACAACACCCATGCATATATATTTGCAGGAGATACTCGAGCTAGGATTCCTCTTATACCTGAGTTGAGGAATATTTACCCAAATCCAAGATGGCGGCCAAAATGGCCACCAGAAATAAAAAATCGCTGATTTTAACATCAGTGAGCATTATTGTCATGACAACTCCACACCTGCTTACTATTGTAAGTTGGGAACACTTAGGCGAAGAACTTTCCTTGTACCATATCCAAATAAAAGTCCCCCAAATCCAAAATGGCGCCCACAATGGCGGACAGATTTTGAAAAATTACCGAAATTCCCTCATATTCACATCATTGGGCATTATTGTTGAGACAACTCCATCCATGCGTACAGTTGAGTTGGAAATACTGAGGTGAAGTAATTATCTTACATCTCATGCAAGAAATTGTTTTCCAAATCGAAGATGGTGGCCAAAATGGCGACCGAAATTTTAAAACACGCCTACATTCCTTTACTTTCTTAGGATGGGCGTTATTGTTTCGCGATTTCTACCCACCATTACATGTTGATATGTATGAATTATTCATTAGGGTTTGGCAAGTGGTACTCACAGTCAATATGGCGGCCAAACTGGCGGGCAGAAATTGAAAAGAAGCCGATATTATCACATACTAACTTTTTGTCATAATATTGATTTGTATAAACAAAACGGTACATAATATAAGCCATATATTAGTTCCAATGTAAGTCGTAGCCTTTTGGAAGGATCAAAACCCACAATCGCAATGTGGCATTTCAAAATCCATTCTCCACTAAGGGCTCATACTGGCCGTAACCGTATATAGGTGCGCCGAATAGTCATATTATGACTTCCAAGAATCAAAACAACAGTACCTGAGCTTATTCTGAATTGCCACATTCAGCATTATCTAGACTCGTTTCCGTCTCTTCGTCATATTAATCTATCTCACTCACAACCACAGTTCACTACTCTTCTGTGTAGGAGTGTGCCACTAATCGCAATGTTTCAAACAATACATATGCCGGTGTCGAGCTCACGTGTTGATTTCGAAAGCTCGGAATTCTTAGCGAGCTTCATTCGTGGTATAGCTTATGGTATAATTCAGATGCTACATATGGGGTATATGCGTCATCTTGTGCGATACACTATAAAGGTATTCGGTCGATGCGTATACTAGCTTTCATAAGGACCTATCTATCTGCGTATTGTCAGCTTTGGTGACTTAATGGGGATAACAACGTGTACGCCTGGTGATCTTCCCAAACAGCCACTTCTCAATATATGGTTCATCAATTCACATACTCATCTAATGCACTGACGTACCCGGACAACTTCTGTATATGGCTTCGAATGTTGAAAGCCCAACATTTGCCGGATGCAATTCTGCTAAGGCGTAGAAGACCATAATGCATAATATACCCAAACTCCTTGAACATGATCATAAGAACAAGCTTGTTGGCGTCCAGCAATCGTCTCACCGAACAGATCCAAGCAGATGATAACAATACACACGGTGCTAGTTTGTGGGTATGTATCATGATAGTGGAAATGAAATTGGACCATGACTGTACCGCCCCTTATTTTGTTATGTTTTAGATTCAGACAGGATCTCATGTGCTTTGCTTTCCTTGCATGCTAAGATTGTATGTTCCCATCCGTTTGCAAACCGTTCTTAAACAACTGGACCAGGTGGATGTCATTGGCTACTGCTGAATAAGGGGTCATCTCAAAACTCCAATCGGTACCGATTGCCATTTACCGATTGTATTCAAGCCTTTTGAATCGGAAAATAATCGGTAAAGTCAGACAGCGTAATCACGTTAGTAGCGTCATTAGCGGTAAAATCGGTACCGATTTTACCGATCAATATCCATGAGTGAACGCATTACGTCGCAGTCGGTAAGTCAATCGGTGAAATCGGTACCGATTTATTTAAAATTTTAATGTTCGATTTGTTGTTGTACATGTATGAAAAAGTTAACGCCGTAGTTGCAAAAACACTCGGTGAAATCGGTACCGATTGAGACGTTTTATGTTCGATTTTTGTTATAGGCCTACATAGATCTAGGGCCCAGATGGTAGTGGATTTTCCATCGAAAAAAAATCAGATAGTGGTTTATTTGCATTCTTTTAGGTATTAGGTATTATTAGATAAATTGGCAGTAACAATTATTCTCATCGGAAATATTTTTTTCGTTTCCGAATCCGTACTTTACATATGCACATAAATTGATAAATTGTATGATTTTCACTCCACTTTTATCTCATCAAATTACACTTTAATCATCATTGATTGTCATATCAATTACCATTTTAGCATAATCTGCATACTCATTCAATTATTACTAATTGTTTAACATATTAACGTATTTTATCTGCAATGTATCAGAATGTATTGTGATATTTCTTCACTGTTTATCTATTCGTTGCGTGATTGGCTGAATCCCGTAAAGCTCCGCCCATCGCATGTCGCTCATGTTTACCCGGCAAATTCAAACGTTTTCCCAGTGTGTGTCGCGTTTCTATAATCTTCATGTATCGACAGATCTAATGTTAATCTCCCCAAATTAATCGCATATATGAATCCAAGTTGCCATTCTATTCCTATGCGAATGGGTCTCCAGACACGCTGGGGTGGGTTTTTAATTTGGTTTTTGCTAGATGATCGCGATCTCTCGTCGAGGTTGGGGGGGGGGGGGGGGGGGCAAAGGTAGTCTATGTATCCATGCTACCGGGCCAGACTGGAGGAGTAGACTGTTTTTTTTACGAGATCAATATTGTTACCCATTATATGTGGGGTGCTCCTCATGCAAAGGAGGGGGGACTACAAGAACAGAACACTCTCAGAACAGAATGTACACATGACGTGTGCGGGATCTTGTAATACAGACACTCGAAAGCATGTGTTTGTCCAAACGTAAACAGATTCGTGGTACCTGGCACGCGCACTGAGTAGGTATCCGTTTTCGGAGAACCCCATCATTTTCTTAAAAAATGTTCCGGTGACTCGCTTAAATTGACCATTTTATACTTTTGAATCACTAATTATGTTTTAGTTTGGGTAAGGATATATTTTCTCTATTTGATTTCTTTACAAATCACCAGTGCATGGATCTATTTTTTATCCCAACTAAAACGTGAGTGAGTTGGCTCTACGACAATTAGTTAAAACAACAGCTGTCGATCAAACTTAAAATAGGCATGTCTTTGTCGCACGAAAATTACCTAATACGTAATTAGCTGATATAAATACTTCATTATCAGGTTATGATTGATTGAAACTGCACATTTGGCATAGCATTGTGACTGTCATTTCGTGATGATTTATGCCAATTACATCACAAATACCAGTCGAAAGATTTGACAATGAATGAATGGTCGCCTATATAACACAGGCGTTCGTGGTACCGGTAGGCCTATTAACTTGATAATATATACATAAAAAAACATGTGTTGCTAGACCAATAGGCTACGGCGATACCGAAGTACTCAGGCGCTGCGATCATTAGCGACGTTATTTTGAAACGTACGTTCTGATCGGTAGATTCGGTACCGATTGTGACCGTCACAAATTGACGTAATCGAAAAAATCGGTACCGATTTCACCGATCGACGCGTTGTTCAAAAACGTCGTTTCTACGTTGTAATCGGTATTTTATCGGTAGAAATGACTTCCACAAAGCGTTATCAATCGAGAAAATCAGTGTTTTTGCCCATTTTACCGATTTTAGTTTTGAGATAACCCCTAAGCCCCACAAAGACTGTGGTGTAGTCTTACAGGCGATACCTTTGATAGTTGGTTGATGTGTCATACTCACGCTGGGTGGTATGGTTCAAGAAAGTACAAATGCCATCAACAAGGGTGAAATGTTCAACGCGAAGAACATCCAGAGGAATGTTACGTTGATGAGCTCTTGCATTCAGTTGAACACACGTTGGTACACCAAGTGATTTCTTGATAACATCACCAATGCGACCATTTTCCTGCATGAGACACTAACTACTATATTCTAAAGTTATATATATAAAGCTATATGATCATAAAGGTCGCGTTCCCCAACAGCCACAGCCATCGCCATCGAGACTGTAAATTGTTCACATAGTGAAATAAATGCACCACAGTTCCTGACATTCTCTTGAATAATACCGCCCACACTAACCCCGAGAGAGGATAACAAAACACGCATACATCCATGCTATAAAGACATTATCATTTAGTCCATCCGACTGTTTTGAGGGAGGCTAGCATATTATTATCCAGACAAAAGTGTACGTAGTTGAATCAGAAAGGCTAAACAAAACCGACACGCATGACATTCGATATCTTAAACATGCACCAGGTGTAGGGGTGGTGTATACAGTGGCCCATTTCATTCCCACTATCATGGCGCATGTCCACAAACTAGCACCGCGAGCATTGTTCTTCTCTGCTGGGAGATATTCGACGCGACAACTGCGGGGCGTCACACAGTTTGCTTCGGATAATGGTCAAAGAAGTGTGGGTAGTCTGTACACTAGGGTCTTCTCCTTAGCTGATAGACATCTGTCCAAGGGAATGAGACAGCTAGCAACCTTCGAAACACTGTCGAAGTTGTCCACATATGTCAATGCATTCGCTGAGTGTGAGTTGACGAACTATCTATTGAGAAGTGACTAGCTAACTGGTTCGCCAGGTGTACATGTCGTTATCCCATGGGGTATGAGACACATACATAGAGATGACCTTCTGTAAGCTAGACACCGGAAAATGAATTGTTTGAAACGTTATGATTAGAGGGACCCTGCTCCCAGGAAGTGGTGAATACTTTGTCGGTGTGAGCAACCTAGATTTATCAGACAAAGAAATGGAAGCTGGTCCAGATAATTATGGACGTGACGTGGCAAATCAGAATCTGTTATCAGGTAATTGTTCTGATATAACTATTCGGCGCACCTACGCTTACGGCCATTATCGGCGCTAAGTGGAGACTGGATTTCGAAATGCCACATCGCGATATTAATTGTGGTGTTTCATCTTTCCAGAAGGATACGAGCTATGTTATGCGTTTTGATACCTTTAAGTTGAACTAGTAGATGGTTTATGTACAATTTCGTCCATACATACCGATATTATGACAAAAAGTTGAAATTAATATGTGAAAATATCGATTTCTTTTCAATTTCTAGCCGCCAATTTACCAGCGATCTTGGCTGTGAATATCAATTGCCAAACTCTAATGAATACTTCACGTCACTATTCCATATCAACATGTAATGGTGGATAGAAATCGCAAAACAATAACGCCCATCCTAAGAAAGTAAAGGAATGTAGATTTGTTTTCAAATTTCGGTCGCCATTTTGGCCGCCATCTTCGATTTGGAAAACAATTTCTTGCATGAGATGTAATGTAATTACTTCACCTCAGTATTTCCAACTCAATTGTAAGCATGGGTGGAGTTTTCTCGACAATAATGCCCAATGATGTGATTATTCAAAATATGTCCGCCATTGTTGGCGCCATTTTGGATTTGGGGGACTTTTATTTGGATATGGTACAAGGAAAGTTCTTCACCCAAGTGTTCCCAACTTACAATAGTAAGCAGGTGTGGAGTTGTCATGACAATAATGCTCACTGATGTTAAAATCAGCGATTTTCGGCGATTTTTTATTTCTGGTGGCCATTTTGGCCGCCATCTTGGATTTGGGTAAATATTCCTCCACTCAGGTATAAGAGGAATCCTAGCTCGAATATCTCCTGCAAATATATATGCATGGGTGTTGTTATAATAGCAATAACATTCATTGATTCGAAACATAACATCCCGTTATTAACGGAGATTCGGCTTCGACCTATGATACCGGCATTTGGGAAAACGTAATATCGGACAAAAATATCCCGCAATGAATGCATATTATGGTCCCCATGTGTTCGCCAATGACTCCTCTATATGATAAATGTATAACATGACGCAAAAATTCTAACATTTTCCCACAGAGACAAACGAAAGGTGGTAACATGTCAGAAAAATAGCATATTTTCACATTTCGGCGGCCATCTTGGATTCTGGTGTCGGATTTTTGGCTAATTTGTAAGGGTTATATATTAGCATAACGCATCGAGCGGAAAACAAGACCGCATGTGCTATCATCTTAACTATAATGGCGATCAAAGAGACCTGGTGCATTAAAAAAAAATGGCCACCATGATGGACGCCATCTTGTCTGGAGTCTCTGCGGCCACTTCTTTTTCTTGTTAACAAGTGAAAAAAATTAGAGGAGACCTTAAGGAAGAAAATTAGTGGGGTGAAGTTAAGTCCTGGGGGGGGGGGGGGTGCAGAGGTCAACCAATATCTCCTGGACTATATACTCAATCAGTAGGATGTTTATTAATTACCATTTGTTACCAGTGAACACTTTAGATGAGGGGTGGTAGTTTTCTATTGTTTCTAATCTTGTATTCTTCTATGGCAGCATTGGAAGCAAGGGTTTCGCTGTCCGCTCCTTTTCTTTTTGTAGATGTATGTCTTAAATTTCACAACTCATTAGACTCAATTTGAGTCATATGGAGTTTTACACCCACATATGGTTACATATCTGGTTACAAGCAAAATATTTAATGCAAAAGCAATCCTAAAATTCATAAATAGCAATAACTATGTACATTGCTAATTGATAAATGTTTCAACCAGAGCCGAGAATAAATTGTCGCACATGGAAATTTTGTCTTAGTGTTTATATATCTCAACAAATGAACAGGACAGTCAATGACTGTGGGGTCGCTCACCAGGCTACAAAGACTGATAAGACTGGGACTCTGGAGACCACAACAGTCAGAACTTTTCATAATCACTTTAAAAGAAGTAGATCTCAACAGGATATGTGGCTAGAGAGGCTTCATGTATGTAGATCGGTGAATATCCACCTTGAAATTACCAACTGTACACTACTGATCACCCCCCTCCTCCAGCACAACAAGTCCCCTCCCGACCGGGCTCTAGACTCCCAAGTCTTAGGTTGGAATTTCACAACCGACATCTCAAACATTCTCAATTGTTGGAAATTTCCAATCTCACAAGCGCCTTTTTATAAAACCATTTGGACATGTTTGGAGCCCAATTATCCATGGACCCAAAACACCATACATGTATGTCAGATTAATCAGTCAGGTGGTTCCAAGGTAGATGTTTTAATGAATTTGGTATTTCAATGATTTTATTAGACACAAAAGTGTTAACTCCCCATAGGCCCGCCATTTCTTAACAGGTTGACCTCATGTTAACAAATCAGAATTTCATCACTAAAGGATCCTCCATACTATATACATGTAAGCTAAATAGTCCAACCTCTCTTGAGAAGACATTTTAAGGATTACTATAGAGACATACAGTTATGTCCCTGGTCCCACCCTATTTAACATGGTGACCCATCTGCATAAATTTGAATCCCAGACACCAAAGAACCCTTCATACTAAATATCAGTAAAATAGACCTGATGGTCCTGTGAAGGAAGCATATTAAGAGGGAAACTGTCCTTCGCTTGGCCCAAATTTGACCAGGTGACCCCATTTAAAAAAATCTGAATTGCAGTCAAACAAGAACATTCCATGCTAAATAAGCCAACTAGTTCTTGGCTCTTGCAAACATATTTTAAGAATTACTATGTGGTGAAATAGTTATGTCTCTGGCTCTGCCCTTATTCGACTTTGTGATCCCATTTTCACAAATCTGTCACCCAAGGTAATTTCATACCAAATATAAGCAAAATAAGGTCATTTGATTCTTGCATAGAAGACATATCATGAATTACTATGGAGAGAAAGAGTATTGTAACTGCCCTTGCACCTACTTGACCTGGTGACCCTGATTGAATAAATCTGAATAACACATCACCAAAGGAGCCTCAATATTAAATATGAGCTAAATAGAGCTGGTGGTTCTTTTGAAGAACACTTTTCAAGTTTGCCAAATATGTTATACTGAATTGGTGGATGTGGGAGTGTTAAATGTCCTGTTGAAAGACTTGAACAATACATATGATAGATTGTTGTTGTAATTTGGAATTAATGACCTCTAGCAGATCTCCAGGGAATGTTTATAAAAATGTCAGATGTCACTTGACATGTGTAGGCATACCCTGCATACAGTTACAGCCAAAGTAAATGCTTCTTATTAATGATTCTGTCAATAATTTGAGTAAATATTATTTTTGGGACCAGGGTGGCAGAAGCAGTGAACTTGAGTGAAGGGCCCAGTGACCTCATTTGAACAAATCTGAATGTGAGTCACCTAGGGAATATCCACACCCAATATGAACCCATTCGGTCTTATGGTGGTTCCAGAGGAGAAGAAGTTTAAAGAATTGTTGACGGATGGATGGACGGACGGACACGGACAGATGAGGAGTGATGACTATAGCTCCACCGGAGACTTCGTCTCAGGTGAGCTAAAAAGGGGTTTCATGTTTGATAATAAGTCAGGGCATAGCCTACTGGTTCCATACACGCGTCAAGGCTTTAGTTGGAGTCAGGGCATAAATATATGTCATGATCATGCTATTACTTACTCTCCAGTAATAATTTTGCCACCGTAAACGTGGTTTCTGATGAAATGGCAAATTTCAGGATGCATTCTGTACTGTGTATCAAGTAACTTAACAGGAGACTGCTTCTGGTCCATGAAGTATCGATACAGCCTTTCAAAGAGTGACTGTCCAAACTTCAAGTTCTTTGCATTCTGTGATATAAATTAGTTTAATACAAGGTGATGTACAGAGAAAATAACCCAACAGCAGACATGTGTAGAGATGGCTAATTTCAACATTGACAGTCCTGTCAAATGTTCCAAAAAATTGATCTTTTAGAAATTTGCTTATGTCTTCAAACTCATGGATTCATTGCAAAGCTTCAGCCCCGAACTAGAGCAAGCATTGCTTTATTTTCAATATATTGGAACTGTGGAACAGTACCTTTTGAGCAACTTACACAATACTTAATTGATTTACTGCAATCACATGTAGAACAGTGCACCATTGTCAAATACTATAACATGAATAATTTTTTTTTCAAACTAATCTATTATATATTTTGGAAGATCTGTTTGTTTGTTTGTTTGTGTGTGTGTAATCGATGAACTCGAAAACGGCCGACCCGATTTCGATGAAACTTGGTATGTGGGGGTATTTTCGGGTCAGGAGTAACATAGGCCTATTGATTTTCAGATCCGAGGTCGACTTTTCACGTGCCGAGGTCAAATCTGTTTTTACGCTGTGTTACGGGACTTTCATTTGAGTTCGGTGCTTACAAATCGATTCGAAACAGCGCGAATAATAAAATGCCAGTCATAATAATGACACTGAGAATCTTTCGTGTTTCCTCTTTCCAACGATATATAATGCGTATGTATCCGTTTTAGTTATCTGCCTCAATTATCAAGAAGAAGTGGTACTATCTTCCATCAGGATAAAAACAATGCGTGACTGTTTCAGACGTCTTGGCGATATCTCGGGCACCGATGGTAATTTATCTTTACGTTGAAACTTGATAATTAATGAGCGTGTGTGTATGAGGCGCGTTTATATACTTGAGTGGAAATCAAATCGGGTTAAACTGGCGGATTTTTACGGACGAAATTTGATGCATAGGGTATCTCGGTATCCGCTGGGCCGATTTCCCGGTATCAGCTGGGCCGATTTCCACCATTTTTGGGGTGTTGGTGTTTGACCCCACCTGACCTTCAAAATGGTCAATTCAAGGTCAAATCGGGTAAAACCGGATGGATTTCGACGGGTACTTTTGTCGGGTACTTTTGTTCGGGCACTGTGTTTTGGACGGGTCAAATCGTGACCCCACTTGACCTTGGCCTTCAAAATAGACAATTCAAGGTCAAACCCGGACGAAGTCGGGTCACCTTCTAGTAACCATATATTTGGAGACCAAATTATTAGAAGCTCAGGATCACTGTATCTGCTCAGTCATTTCTGGTTACTGATAAATCCACTAATCTAAGTTTAATATTGATAAAGTGTTATAAAAAAAACAAGACTGATAATGAGTTCCACTTCAAGACCCTTTAAATGGATGGAAATCCATGACACTGGCCTTATTATAACTGCACCATTAACAATATAGTCTGAAAGTACTGTGCAATATTCAAATATGTATGCTAATAATGTACAGATGAATAACGCAAAACCATGAAACTTGAACAAGTTGAAAATATCAAATTGAGATAATAAATAATTGATAAAAACATTGATTGATTACCATGCTAAGTATAGTCGGTGCCAACTGTTCAGGATCTCCAACCAATATCAGTTTGGACATCTTGTGTTGCAGTGGGATGAGATTATCTAGCTCCTGTGCTTGTGTTGCCTGCAACAAACAACAATAAGTGAAAGAATACCACTAAATTAATCTTTAACTGTATTGAGAAGAATTATACTGCGCAATACACAAATATCCCCTTGATTGTGAAAATATATAATTCCTATGGCAGCAATATTCAAAATCAGGCATCATTTTGGAGGCTGGTAATAATACATGAAAGTGTCAATCACTGTAGCTCAACTTATAGATGCTATTATTTTATGTGTTGGAGTCAATTGAGTCTTTAGGAACTCGGAAAGTTTAATGTCCAAGTATTAAATACATTAAGTGTTGTGTTTTAATGTGTAATTTGTTACATGTATATTTCTATTTCCACTGGTTAATTGAAGATATCCATAGAAGTTTGATGTGGGGGGGGGGGGTGGATTTAAACTTAGTATACAGTTTATTTACATTAATAATAATACAAATATATGGAGATATTCATATTAATAACTTCAATATACACATAGGGTTGAACTGAACAGTATGTGTGTATAATGTATTTTTGTTAATAAGATCTTAATTCTAGATGACAATTTTTTTTTAATCAGCCCCGATCAAGATTGGGGAAAACTGAAATTAGCATGCAACAATCACGTGATCAAGGTTAACCTCGGAACAGTGTCTGTGTGTAAACTGCAGATGGGACGGCGGATATATCGAAGATCATAGTACCCACCCCCTGGGAACCGGTCCTGCTAGAAATGATTACACCTGTTTGGATCTAGCCAAATCGATTACATCTGACCGTCCGATACGCGACAGAATTAATAATTCTAGTATGCAGTCGCACTTTTCATGACAGAAGACTTAAGAGTTACCAGTGGTCTGCATATATAACCTTAATACCTGACACCTTGCATATACAAGATAAATATATGTCAATTATTTCAAGATTGGAGTAAAATATCTCCAGAAATTCACCATATAGTACAGAAAATACTCCTTCAAACATCGTTATTTTGCATATATGGTTGACTGTACAGCCATAAGTTATCACCGAAGACAATGAATTGAACAACAAAACGACCGAATCAACTCTCGTGCTGTACGTGTTTTATGTTTTACGTGCGCTGAGATATAGGTAGGGTACAACTTACATCTGACCATCCCGAAACGATGGTCTAGTCTACATCCGTTTCAGGTACAGTTTACAAAGTGAATGTCAATAGATTATAGACACAACAAGAGATGGACTGTCGTCCGGTGCATACCCCCTTGTGGCATACCGCCTAGTGTGGGCATATCTATAACTTATGACTGCTATACTCAGACAGATGGACCCAAAAATCAGCATTTTCATATAAACAAAGATGAATAACTTTAGAACAAAAAACCTCAAAATGTCCTCATAGTTGTGAACATCCATACAAAATTTCATTGAGCATTACTGTTCAAATTATGATCTGAACAGACATCGGATGGACCAAAAAGCCAACATTTCCCGATAAACAAAGATGAATAACTCTAGAATGGAAAAGCGGAACAGAAAAATGGAACCCTCTATTGAATGTCCTCATAGTGGTGAACATCCATACCAAATTTCATTGAGATCCCAGCACAACTGTTGAAGTTATGATATGAACAGACACTTGATGGACCAATAAGCCAACATTTCCAGATAAACAAAGATGTATAACTCTAGAATGGAAAATCCAAACAAAACGATGTAACCCTCTATTGAATGCCCTCATAGTAGTGAACATCCATACAAAATTTCATTGAGATCCGAGCACTACTGTTTAAGTTATGACATGAACAGACACCAGATGGACCAAAAATCCAAAATTTCCAGATAAACAAAGATGAATAACTCTAGAATGGAAAATCCGAACAAAACGATGTAACCCTCTATTGAATGCCCTCATAGTATTGAACATCCATACAAAATTTCATTGAGATCGGAGCACTACTGTTGAAGTTATGACATGAACAGACACCAGATGGACCAAAAAGCTAACATTTCCAGATAAACAAAGATGAATAACTCTAGAATGGAAAATCCGAACAAAAAGATGGAACCCTCTATTTAATGTCCTCATAGTAGTGAACATACATACCTAATTTCATTGAGATCCGAGCACTACTGTTCAAGTTATGACATGAACAGACATCTGACTGACGTACGGACGTACGGATGCACGCACGCACACACACACGGACGGACAGGTGCAAAACAGTATACCCCCCTTTTTAAAAAAAGGGGGTATAATAATGTATTAATATTGCGTATATGGCCTCCTCTGGCGAGATTATAAAGGTTCTGTAAATACTTGACGCGAGTCAATCCACTTTCAAAAGGATTTTCATCAGCATTAACATTTCAACACAAAACCTTTATTCACAAACCCATACGTATTACAGTGAAACAGTTTAATCGGATCAGTTATAATTTAGGTTAAAAACCTAAATAAATCTCACTTAACAAATAAATAATGAACAGTCATTATATTTTTTCCAGATGATTCCAGTGTGGGTCACTTTATCGGAATAATATAAGAAATATATGCTTTTAGTTTATAAATAATCTATATCAGTACAACATTACGACACATAATTATCAAACTGATCATTTTGTAAATGTGTTTGCATTAGATGAATTTCTAGTCTGAAAATCATAATAATAGATGAAATAAGTGTTTCTCTCATATTATATTTATTAAAACTCGAGTTTCATTAATATTTATCAGAGAAACACGAATTCCATATTATGTTTACTACTTTTAAAATAACAGTCTTTGCTGAAAAAAGCCACAAAACAAAAGTAAATTCTTAAAGAAATATATTTTTAGATGTTTTTTTCTCTCGCGGCTATATGTAATGCTGTCAGACAGAAATATGTAAGCCAATTAACGTCCTGGAATTTGGGTGTTGATCAATCAAACTGTGTCGTGGTAGTGATATTAAGAAGTCAGTGCTTAAAAATAAACTTTGTGTATTAGCATGCGGGTGGGGGGCGATCGATCTGGATGTACACTGGTATGGATTTGTGGCTAGTTGTTTGTCTTCATAGTCATATACGGACACACACTGGTATAGGGTGCGTATGCATGATGGTGTATGCCATATTTAACATGATTAAATTTGATTCCAGCATGCATCTGTATCCTATATACAGGCCTGGCAATATGGCGCGATATATCGCTTGCGCAACATTCACTACCCAACATACTTTTGCAGTCGTAATTTTGATGAGTTATCCGTTTGAAAACATATAAGGCAACGCGACAATCGCATCTTTGAAGCAGGAGACACATGCTATGTTAACAGTCGGCTGCCACCGGTATATCTAATTAGGTCAAACCATGCTACACATCCGTCACCAGTGACAGACTGACGATTACATGACCTAACTGTGAACGTGCAGTGTGGGTTCCCACAAATCATACCTTACCTACAAGGTAGTTTGATGAGCGCTGTTGACAGCGATGGGTGGGGCTACGAAGGAATCCGCCAATCGCGCAACAGTGCTCGCTGACATGTAAACAAATGAAGTGAATGAAGTGACGAAAACAAAGAATAAATATCGCGATATCGTGCTATTAATTACATGAAATGAGTGATTTATACATAGCACGGATGGGTTATGAGATGATACAAACATAGAAGTGATTTAATTTATGATATGTACGGAATAATGTATGTTTTGACGAGATAGAAGTGGACGAAATTTCACAAATGTACGGAAGCCGCGAATGTACCGATGGATTATATAGATAAAAGTATGGAACAAATAAATGCATGATATAATGATTGATTCTGGTTAGGTAACTTGGTCACTCAGGTATAAAGGAACAAAAACAAACATATCATGTACATGTATGTACAATATATGCATGGCATAATGATTGATTCTGGTTAACTTATACAATAATATCTTACCATGATCATGATGTCACCTCATACATGTATTATACAGTATAACAGCATGTAATATATGATATAAATATATTATAATGATTGATTGATTCTGGTTAACCATTAGGTCACTTGGATCAGGCATAAAGGAACAAACACAACAATACCATATATGGAAGACATGGTATAACATTTATAAAAGTACTTTATTAAACATTAATAAGTTATACAACATTCATTGATAATTTCACAATTAATATATGATTATAAATTAATTAAATTTAAATATTATGATTCTATTATCACTTACCACATAATAAGTTATATGTCAGTTTACTTGTATTTCATATGTTACAACATAAATACCCCATAAAACAGAAATTGACCTTGCAAAATATTTTAGCCCCTGCAAAGTATTTTGGCGAGGGCGAATTTTAGCCCCTGCAGATTTTTCATAAGGCCAGCACTGTATATACCAGTGTGCCTCCATATATGACTGTGAACAAAAACAACCAGTCGTGAATACACTGCAAAAACAAATGTTCGTTTTTTAACGCTAAAATTGCAATGTTCAGATATTGAACGCGTTCATGTATTCAATCTTAAACACTTGCGTTCAAATATGTTAAAACTAGCGTCAAAATGTCTCCAACACTGGTGTTTAGATCTTAATGCCAGTGATCAACTTATAACACCAGTTATCAACACACCTGTGTTCAATAATGTTAACAGTGTTCAGCATTTGAATGCATAATTGTGTTCAGAACACATGCAACAGATATTAGATGCTAAATTGGCGTTCAATTGGGCAATATTGAACACTTGTGTTAGGATTTTGGTAATAATTGTGAACACTGACATTAGCAGAAGGTAAATATTTATGTTCAACGCAGCCATGGAATATATTTGATTAACTTAAATGTACCACAAGGGGTATAACTGATACCCTATTCATGAAATTTTGCAAAGACGCTGTGCAAATGCATTCTCTTATATATGCGAGTTCCCCATGGGAGCCTTGATAACGCATTGGCCTAAAATAATTTATCTTCACCTTGTACAAATGTATACCTAATCCAATGCATTCTCCTGTGGGACTTTGTGTACATGTACAATGAATGTACAGACTGCAGTACTGCATACACATTCGATACTTGAGGTGTGCATTCAAATTTGAATGGTTCAAGGATAATTTCCACATGTATGTACAAGCGATGCAAGCAAAAATCTGATGAATCATTTGTAACTTTCTAGGCTTGTAAATTGTTAGAAGGTTGGCCTATTTCTAACTGTGGTAACGTGGGAGTCAACTCAGGGAAGTGGCAGCGAGGTGTTAAAATGATGAGTTGTTTAATGATAACAAGATGGTAACAATATGGTCAATATCACTGTAAATGTACGTGTATGTTGGTGTGTGCATGGTGGGAAAGCGGATTCCAAAAGGCGTCCACATGTGTACTGTACCCGTAACAGTGCTCATCCGAATAAAATGTAATTATCATGTAATACAGTATTCTCTGTTAGTCATGGACACCGAGTTATCGGCAGTCGACGGCTCCATCGCTGATGCGAACGTTGATGATGTCACCTTTGTGGAGCAGCCCTCATCTATGCCCAAGTTCATAACATCCTTCAAGACAGCCAGGTGCGGCCAATGTCCCCACTCATTTGGTACTGTTGAAGAGCCTAACGCTCACAAAGATCATCACCAACAAACGGTTTATGAAATATGCGGCAAGAGTTATTCAACAAGGTCAAATTTGACTTTATAAGCAACCAAAAGAAGAAAAAAACGCACTCACAGAACCGCATGTGAGAAAACATTCATTCGTAAATTCCAATTAGTCGACCATATGAATGTGCATCTAAACACCCAGCCGTATAGTTAAGGCAAATGTTGCACAACGGACGTCCCAGATGCGACACATGCGAAGGCACAGATGTGATGTGTGTGGTTCTTAATATAGACACAATCAAAGTCTGATAGACCACATTAAAGCCAGCCATAACCGTGGTGTTGATTTTGTCTGCGCATGTGGCAAAACTTATGGTTACTGGTCAGACCTTTCAAGACACAGGAGAGAGACCAGACACATGCATGTGAACATAAAATATGAAAAACATGTCCTAACAAGCATTGATATTATTTAATTGTGTTCGTGTGATTAAAACATGTTATTTTGTTCCTCATTTATAGGACCCAATAGTAGCACTTGAAGAGATACATGCTGCATATCATACTCTGACAATATAGAGAGAGTGAGGTAATTTAAGGGCGATATCATATGGGGCATTCTATAAGTCCACAAGAAAGGTCCACTGTAAGCGTTACTGCTTGTATCTTTCAAATGGGTGTAGCCTGCATCTTCGAACAAGATAAACGTTACCTTCTCCAAAAAATAATTTTGACGATAACTTCGTTAATGCTTCAATATGTAATAAAACAACAACACAATAACAGTATGGTGATCTCCAATCCACGGTTATGTTGACATAATTTTATTAGAGGAATCGGTATAGCTAAACTTGTCATTAATGTGTAAAATACAGGCACATATTCAATAAAACATTAATTAAAGAGTGGTTACTAAATGAATATCAATGAAAAAAATATATGTCATGTATTAAACCTCCAGCTACCACATCAGACGGAAACAAACACACATTTGTTGTCGAGCGAGATGCATGCCATTTTCTTCTGAGGTTGGGTTGTTTTTGTTAACTTTTTTAAAGAAAATCATCAGTTGTAAACATGGATGAAAACAGGTGTAATCGTTTCTAGCAGGACCAGTTCCCAGGGGCTGGTACCGGTACAGAGAAGGCTCAATTTCGTGCTCGATATTCACCCCAACTATTATTCGGCCAACAACTTACCTATACCTTAACATTGTCAAAATCAAGGATGCGGGGCAGCTGTAGAATTGCATTTTTACAGCGAAAAAACTATCCCCATGAACGAACTTGGTATGGAAATGAAGAGACTGATTAACCCACTCGTGCGAAGGTATCACGGAAAATGGAACTGTCTTCAGCAATTGGAAAACGGGGCGCTTAAAATTGTTCTCGGAGAGCATTTTTGTCATAATTCATAGAGAAGTGGAAATATTTTAGCAGAAAAATACATTCCTTGTGTCTAGTCCTACATCTTGATACAAAATATGCCCCGATTATATGGAATAAATCAGCGGAAATAGAAATTCTTTTTGTAAATACCGAGTCTAGTTTTAGCTTTAGTTTTTAGCTGCATGTAATAGGTGCTATTTTATTAGAGGGCATGTGACAATGATTTTCACATATGTGAAAAAAATGCGAAAAACATGAATAGCAGTTTTTTTGGTCATTATCGCATTCCATAATAACATCTAATCATTTTTGCGTTTCACCATTATCGCGAAACGATGTGTAGTCAGTCGCATTTTAGAGTACCAGTATAAAATACATATCAGCTAATAAATTTGAGTCTGTTAAAAATTTAAGTTAAATAAAAAAACAACTGATCAGAAATTCTCCTGGAAATGCCGTAAATTAGATTTGAAAGCTCTTTATAAAAATCAGATATTCCGATCGACGATAATAGCTTACGACATTAAAAATGAGCCCTCTACGCCCTATATTTGTCGAGATTGTGGCTGACCCATGAAATTACAAATTCCAATCCGTAGTGTCATTCTGTCCTGATTCCCACCCCATTCCACACTTTGTCACTCATAAGTTGCAACTTTCTGTATTTCCCTTGCATTTTGGAAGACAGTCATGCGCTTCGAACTGTCAGGAAACGAAAAAAAACTGGTCTGAAATTCTTCTGGAAAGGCCGTAATTAGCTTTGAAAGCTCCGTCAGAATCTTTCTAAAATAGGATATTCGGACCGATGACAAAATCTTACAATGCTAAAGTGTTGAGCTAAAATTCAAATCTCCTCAAACAAGATAATGATGACTTCTTTACAAGATAAGATGACTTAAAGGAACGTATATCTTGGAATCATCCCACAGACCATTCTGGACTCAAGCCTTATAAATTGGTAACTATATTAGCAGATTAACTCTTTCAACACCACAGCCCGCTTTAGTGGGTAGAACGTAATTTACGCTCACTACCGCAACCTGCTTTAGCGGGCAGAACTTAATTTTCTGGAAACGACAGGGAAAAATACAATATTTACAGGTATTTACAAATGAACTTATTGTTTAGTGTTTTGAATATGCTTTAGGTGATATTCTATATCATTACTACAGACCTTCTCGAAATAAGTGTCCCTTTTAACGCGGTCCTCAACCTTAACAACACGGTTTCAAACACTACGAGGTCATGGCATTGATAACGCGTTGAGTGTATGTTAGGACCGCGTTGAAGTTTAACGCAGAACGCATTGAAGTTTAACGCGTTGCTTGGGAGTCAACAAGGTCTCATAATGTCAGCGCTGAATTGCGTTAGCCTATTTTGTAGTATCTTTTAATTTTGTTTTATTTACATTTGAATAATTCCATGTTATTTTCCAACTCTTGGTCTCTGTTTGGACGCCGTTGAAAATGATGTCGGAAAAATATCAAAGACGGCACAATAAATAAGCCCTTTAAGGGAAATAAGTTGTGCTGTTCCCGGTTGATAATATATAAATACTTATGAGGAAGCATTGGAATGCCAAGACATGACAGAGAATCAACAACATATTAACATCACCACCCTAATTAAATGTCTGACATGCACACTATCAACGAAAGACACACCTGTGAATTGTTTTTTTTTTTTTTTTTTTTTTTTTTTTTTTTTTTTTTAATTCTTTATTGACAATATATACATGGACATATTCATATATTTAAAATACAGCATAATGACAATAACAAAAATAATGTCCTGGTATTTTCGGGAGGGGGGACTTTCGCTCGCAACTCACACACGCCTTACACACGTTCAAATTCGAAGACACCTCATGCGTGTTTTTGATTACACAGACTATGTTTATGACTGGAATGTCATCAGAAATCGTTTTGTATGCTTTTAAATATCCATGTAATTTATAGTCTCCGATATGATAAAACAAAAATGCCTCTATCCGTGCCCGGTATTTATATAGCGTTAATTCGACCAACCATCAACAAGTGAAAAAACGAACATAATCACAAATAGTTATTTGTCCTCAAAGTACTTGACAGGGCAAGGTATATCTCACACCATTCAAATTCGAAGTCGTTGAGGATATCTCTCTTTAGTGCTATATATTTCTCTAACCGGTATCTCTCATCAAGTTCACGTAGAAATGATTTCAGGGATAAGGTATCGGGGTCAAATTTGGTTTTGTATATGTAATATTTAAGCAATGTCAGAAATAAACACCTGTGAATTGTTAGGAAGAAATTCGGAACTTTGTAGTATCTTTTAATTTTCTTTTATTTACTTTCACATTTGAATAATTCCGTGATATTTTCCCTCTCCGTTCGGATGCCGTTCAAAATTATGTTGGAAAAATATCAAAGACAACACATGTCTGGCCACTCTCAAAGGAAGACACACCTGTGCATTGTTTGGAAAAAAATTCAGAACGTCAATCTACTTGAGAGACGCCCACGTGTGCGCGACAGATATCGAATATCCAAATTTGCCGTACTGTCATTCAATACAGAAGACAAGCAGGTAGGAGGAGTCATCTTCACCAAATTGCTACATGGTAATATAATATCTTGCTCAAGAAAGATATGGATGCAGAATGGCCTTTGACCTAAATTTAATAATAACTTCAAAAGATGAGACAATGTCATGCAAGCGTGGTCAAATAGAGGTTCACGATGGGGAAGTTATGGTTTTTCATGCAAAAGGGCAGTGATCTCTGAATAATATTTTATGAACTGCTGACGAAATGCACAAATTGTGTTTATTTTATAATTATTGTTGGTTTATTTAATATGATGGTGGTATGAATAACGAGCGTGTGTGAAAATTTTAAAACTACTGGAAAATTTCTGGTTTTTTTCATGGCATTTATTCATGGCGTAAAGTATATGAACGCTCTTTATTGTTACATGCTATAGAATACAGTTTCGGCCGACATAGGAACTGTATGTGCGGTTCCATACATTTATGTGTTTTAAACGGCGAAAACACTAATCTGAGACACCTGCAGCTCTGTTAATCGTTTGTTTGCATAATCTACCCCCATCACCACAGAATGTTAGTTAACACACGAAGAAGAAAGTAGCCTGATGTGTACTGTTTTAATTGACGAACATTTTTGCATGGATGAAAACTATTGACAATTATCGGTTTCTACATATAATCTTCCTTTCCGCATATTTCACACAGCCTTTGACTCTAGCTGTGACCATGGTTCATCTTGTTGGGAGAAAAATGTTGTATTTGTCACTGAAAAGTAGTCATTTCCTTGCACCTGAGATACTCATAAAGCAACCAAAAGCGACGTATATTACGCAAGTAATAATTCCGTGGGTGCATTAATTCTGTTATAAATGGTACCCAGAGCATTGATCATGAAATCACACACATGAGACCGCCGTCTGATTGAAGACTAAATGAAAGTGTCAATGACACTGTAGCTCAACTTGGAAAGGGAATAATTTAATATACATGTATTACAGTCAATGGAGCGATTAGGAATGTGGAAAGTTGAATGTCTAATACTAGTTTATAGACATGAAGAGAAAAGTAAAATCCAAGATGGCTGCTGGCGGCCATGTTTTCGGCCGAATGACCCCAAAATGAGTCGTTCCCATCTACATGTCATCGTTAACATCAATGACAAATTTTATGACGATCAGACTAAAGGTACGACCTGTAGCCCATGCTAAAGAATTTAGTCATACAAAGAGTAAAATCCAAGATGGCTGCTGGCGGCCATGTTTTTTGGCCGATTGACCCCAAAATGACTCGTTCCCATTAACATGTCATTATTAACATTCATGACAAATTTTATGATGATCAGACTAAAGGTACGACATGTAGCCCGTGCTAAAGGATTTAGTCATACGAAGAGTAAAATCCAAGATGGCTGCTGGCGACCATGTTTTTTGGCCGAATGACCCCAAAATTACTCGTTCCCATCTACATGTCAATATTATCATCCATGACAAATTTCATGATGATCAGACAATCAGTACGACCTGTGGCCCGTGCTAATGGATTAAATTTTGAAATCCAAGATGGCCACTGGCGGCCATGTTTTTTGTCCGAATGACCCCAAAATGACTCGTTCCCATCTACATTCCAATATCAACAGCCATGACAAATTTTATGATGATCAGACTAAAGGAACGACCTGTAGCCCGTGCTAAAGGATTTAGTCATACAAAGAGTAAAATCCAAGATGGCTGCTGACGGCCATGTTTTTTGGCCGAATGACCCCAAAATGACTCGTTCCCATCTACATGTGATTATTAACATTCTTGACAAATTTTATGATGATCAGACTAAAGGTACGACCTGTAGCCCGTGCTAAAGGATTTAGTCATACAAAGAGTAAAATCCAAGATGGCTGCTGACTCCATGTTTTTTGGCCGAATGACCCCAAAATGACTCGTTCCAATCTACATGTCATTGTTAACATCCATGACAAATTTTATAATGATCAGACTAAAGGTACGACCTGTAGCCCGTGCTAAAGGATTTAGTCATACAAAGAGTAAAATCCAAGATGGCTGCTGGCGGCCATGTTTTTGGGCCGAATGACCCCAAATGACTCGTTCCCATCTACATGTCAATATTAACATCCATGACAAATTTCATGATGATCAGACGAACAGTGCGACCTGTGGCCCGTGATAATGGATTGAATTTTGAAAACAAAGATGGCCACTGGCGGCCATGTTTTTTGTCCGAATGACCCCAAAATGACTCGTTCCCATCTACATTCCAATATCAACAGCCATGACAAATTTTATGATGATCAGACTAAAGGTACGACCTGTAGCCCGTGCTAAAGGATTTAGTCATACAAAGAGTAAAATCCAAGATGGCTGCTGACGGCCATGTTTTTTGGCCGAATGACCCCAAAATGACTCGTTCCCATCTACATGTGATTATTAACATTCTTGACAAATTTTATGATGATCAGACTAAAGGTACGACCTGTAGCCCGTGCTAAAGGATTTAGTCATACAAAGAGTAAAATCCAAGATGGCTGCTGACGGCCATGTTTTTTGGCCGAATGACCCCAAAATGACTCGTTCCAATCTACATGTCATTGTTAACATCCATGACAAATTTTATGATGATCAGACTAAAGGTACGACCTGTAGCCCGTGCTAAAGGATTTAGTCATACAAAGAGTAAAATCCAAGATGGCTGCTGGCGGCCATGTTTTTGGGCCGAATGACCCCAAAATGACTCGTTCCCATCTACATGTCAATATTAACATCCATGACAAATTTCATGATGATCAGACGAACAGTGCGACCTGTGGCCCGTGCTAATGGATTGAATTTTGAAAACAAAGATGGCCACTGGCGGCCATGTTTTTTGTCCGAATGACCCCAAAATGACTCGTTCCCATCTACATTCCAATTTCAACAGCCATGACAAATTTCATAATTATCAGACTAAAGGTACGACCTGTAGCCCGTGCTAAAGGATTTAGTCATACAAAGAGTACAATCCAAGATGGCTGCTGACGGCCATGTTTTTTGGCCGAATGACCCCAAAATGACTCGTTCCCATCTACATGTGATTATTAACATTCTTGACAAATTTTATGATGATCAGACTAAAGGTACGACCTGTAGCCCGTGCTAAAGGATTTAGTCATACAAAGAGTAAAATCCAAGATGGCTGCTGACGCCATGTTTTTTGGCCGAATGACCCCAAAATGACTCGTTCCAATCTACATGTCATTGTTAACATCCATGACAAATTTTATGATGATCAGACTAAAGGTACGACCTGTAGCCCGTGCTAAAGGATTTAGTCATACAAAGAGTAAAATCCAAGATGGCTGCTGGCGGCCATGTTTTTGGGCCGAATGACCCCAAAATCACTCGTTCCCATCTACATGTCAATATTAACATCCATGACAAATTTCATGATGATCAGACGAACAGTGCGACCTGTGGCCCGTGCTAATGGATTGAATTTTGAAAACAAAGATGGCCACTGGCGGCCATGTTTTTTGTCCGAATGACCCCAAAATGACTCGTTCCCATCTACATTCCAATATCAACAGCCATGACAAATTTTATGATGATCAGACTAAAGGTACGACCTGTAGCCCGTGCTAAAGGATTTAGTCATACAAAGAGTAAAATCCAAGATGGCTGCTGACGGCCATGTTTTTTGGCCGAATGACCCCAAAATGACTCGTTCCAATCTACATGTCATTGTTAACATCCATGACAAATTTTATGATGATCAGACTAAAGGTACGACCTGTAGCCCGTGCTAAAGGTTTTAGTCATACAAAGAGTAAAATCCAAGATGGCTGCTGGCGGCCATGTTTTTGGGCCGAATGACCCCAAAATGACTCGTTCCCATCTACATGTCAATATTAACATCCATGACAAATTTCATGACGATCAGACAAACAGTACGGCCTGTAGCCCGTGCTAATGGATTGAATTTTGAAATCTAAGATGGCCGCTGGCGGCCATGTTTTTTTTCCGTATGACCCCAAAATGAATCATTCCGGTACAAATGTTGATGCCAACAGCTATGACAAATTTCATAATGATCCGATCAAAGGTACGACCTGTAGCCTCTATTGTTGACGCCTTACGTACACACGTACACACGCACACACGCACACACGGACGACGGACGACAAAGCCATGGCAATAGCTCAAACTTTACAAAGTAAAGTTGAGCTAATAAATGAACAAGCTAAGAGTTACAGTGTTTACAAATTTATAAGATTCCCACAGGTATATATTTAAACACTAAAAAGCATCTATGCATTGACCAACAATACCTATTCAACAGGTAGCTTCGGTAAAAATTAAACTGAAAGGATATATTCTGTCAATCATAAAACTATTAGTGTGCTGTGACGTCATACTTCAGAAGATATTTATAGCGGCCTAATATGAATGGAAGCAAACTCGGAACGCGTAGCTTGTTCAATAGTCTGCATTAGTCCAACAACTATGGTTAGGACCACTGCTATGAACAGAGTGTTAGCCCACATGTTACAAAATATAATTGAGTTTTGGCGGAAAATGTGAACACACCTGCGTCGTTGTTTATGTGTTTGTGCTTGATGCCCACGCAGGATAACGAAACTATTATTGACCGTACTTTGACTTTATCTCCATATTTGGGGATATGTTTTGCACAGAATCTCCGAGGGTGAGTAGTTTCATCCATATAGATCCCATGCACAAATTATCCGTACTCAGCAGTCCGGCATTCTTTGATGTTACTACGACATTTTCATATGTGTATTTCGCTGTATAGAATTACAATTATTGTCTCTATTTGACCGCACACCAAACATTTAGTTGTAGTATTGGTTACTCTGTACCGGTAACATACTTGTTCAATTGAACCGCCTTTTCACCAGTATTCTGTTTAGCACTCAAACTCCCGTTGTAGTCAGATTCTTTTTACAATTGATTGCTATTGACTTTAGGTTCAATTGTTCAAACATATCATGAGCGAGGGGAATGAGGCCGTTACATTGGATGCTGAGCCGTATTAACGGAAACCCTGCATATACAAGCACTAGTTTAAAGGTACTCAACCCGTAAAGAGGGTCCCCATCTCAACAGATTCCAACAACAACAATCCGATCAGAGGGTCCTATATTACTATTTCTTTGGCTTTGGGGGTAAAAAATATTTGATTCGAGTCGAGGAACCCATCAAACAAAGCTCAGAGTTATTAGATATTGATTTTTGAAAATTCTTATGTTCTCGAGATGAGTACTTATAACTGCCGTCAATTTGGTAACATGCTCGAGATTTTACGCCAAAATTCTATTCAAACAGACAAGGATGGATAACTCTATAATCAAGTGGTAATAATTGACTACGTACTGGGCCAGTAAGAATTCCCGATAATGAAAAATAATAGATTTCTAAAATCGATATCTAACAAATCTGAGCTTTGATGGGTGACTTCCTCGACTCGAATCAAATTTTTTTGACCCCCGAAGCCATTGAAATAGTAATTGAGAGGAGTTTTATCGGGTTGAGTACCTTTAATCACAGATAATATAAAATAATATAAGGCAAACTAAATAATATGCGTTTCCAAGTTGTTGACCTAAAAACTCCAGGTAGAGAAGTATATGTGTTCATGTACACATATTCGGCTACATGCCATCATCTCAGGATGATTTCGTGATTTAGCCTTTCCATCATTGTTAGACCCCGAAGCCACGACAAATAGTTTTCATGGCTGGCTCAACCGATTTTCGTGGCTGGTTCGCTAGCTAAGCCGGCTCAGTCACGACGTTCGTGGCTGACGAAATATGGCGGCTCAGCCGGCTGAGATGTTATCATTCAGCGTATTTTCGTTTTCGAAATGTTCCTAATCCCCTGTTACCGGTTATAGACGCCGGTTTTTTAGCATTTGTGGTGAACCAGTAGAATTCCAGACCACACATGATCTTTTGATGTTGGGCTTTTCCATTATGGCGAAAATTCACGAAGGACTGGCATGGATATACTATGTAGTTTCCCCATCTAATCGGTATAAGTAGTTACATTGGGACTTCTGTCGTCTTCATACTGCTATCATCACTGCCATCTTGCGATATATGCATGCATCATTGAATGATGAACCCGATAGTAATGATATATAATATTTCAAACTATTTTCTATTCTTATGTGTATATATTGACAAATGCCAGTGATGTCTGATATAAACAATTTATATTTTAACCCTTTCAATACCGAATGGATGCGCCCATTCAGTTATATGAAAGCATGCATTGGGATAGTCTATTCCACATTAAGGGGCCAGGTGTTCTGATAATATAACAACCATGCCGTGTCCATATTAGGCAATGCGGTTTAGTTCTTGCGATTCACAGCACAGTTGTGCATGACATATAAGCCCATGCATGCACACGGCTCAGCCATTTTACAATTCCGGCGGCGGAGATTTTTAAATGTGGCTGGTGTTAGAAATAATATGGCTGGCGGCGGCTTGTGGCCAATATGGATGGCGGCGGCGGCGTGCGATGGCGGCATCGGGCTCTAATCATTGTTGACTTAATTCTTTCCTGTTGAACATTCATTGCGTTAGGAAGCTTCGGTATTCACCGAAGACACGCCCCATATTGTATTTGAGTTCATTGGCATCACTGTCAATCATTCGCGGCAGGCTTTTGGTCATTGGTCTGTCAGTAAAAGTGACAAATCATTGGACCCTTGGCGTACAGGTAATCAACCTTTAATTGGATGTGACGCTGAATATTAAATATTCTATTAATAAATTCATGCAGCGCGATCAACATGATCTACATTTATATAATAGTTTTAACACCAACAATCATGCATTACCCGTGCTCCCACCATGCCAAAAACATTGTATTATGTTGATAACGTTCCATTTCGTTGACGGTTATCTCGACTGAGTTCGTTGCATTGACGGTTACCTCGACCGCGTTTGTTGCGTTGCCAGTCATGCCGACCGTGTTATGTTGGGTTGATAGTTACCTCGACCACGTTGGGGTAACGTTATGACTGCATTGAGTGAACTCGAGAACCACGTTGATGGTAAATTCTCAATGCGGTCGAGAGGGACCTGACATGTACAGCCATAAAGATTTGTTCCTGGTCTAAATATAGATAGCACCTGTATTATGTCAGAATTACTAGTTTTTGGGTTTACTAACAAATTTTGACAAAACACTTCAGACAGATGTGGTGTTTTGAGTCACATTCAGATTTGGTTTATTATGTTTATGACAAACACATACCGATAGCATTATATGTTTATGAAATAAAGAAGATTATGTTGACCTTTCTAACGATGTTTTCGTTGTGGTATCTGAATTTTTTGCTGAGCAATGAAAAAATGATAAAGCTATAAAGTCACGCTGAAGATCCATATCAAGTTAGATCATGATCGAATGAGGGATATGGTCTGTAGGGTGCGCCAGATGATTTAGTCATACAAAGAGTATTTTCAAGGATGGCCACTGGCAGCCATGTTTTTCAACAGATTTCAGTCAAGATAGGAGGCTCCCATCTAGTGGTCACCCCCGAAGATCTGTATGAAGTTTTGTGATGATCAGATGAGGGATGTGGTCTGTAGGGAGTACCAAAGGATTTAGTCACACAAAGAGTAAATTCCATGATGGCCACTGGCGGCCATGTTTTCAACGAATTTTGGTCAAAATTGGAGGCTCCCATCAAGAGGTCTCCCCGTAGATCCATATGAAGTTTGGTGATAATCAGATGATCATGAGGGATGTGGACAGATGGGTGTGCCAAAGGATTTAGTCATGCAGAGAGTAAATTCCAAGATGGCTGCCACCAGCAATATTTTTCATTGAAATTTTTTTAAATTTGATATCTCCCATCTAGATGTTATTCTAAATATGCCTGTAAATTTTTAAATCAATTCTCCAATAAATGCGGGCTGCGAGTTGTGCCAATGGATTCAAATTTGAAATCAAAGATGGCTGCTGGCAGCCATAATTATTTTTAACAAATTTTGTTCAAAATAGGAGGCTATCATCTAGAGGTCCCCCTCATTGATCCATATGAAGTTTGGTGAAGATCGGATGATGGATGTGGCATGTAGGTGTGCAAAGGAAATTGTTGATGCACGGACAGATTTAGAGGTGAGCTAAAAATTATCTGGCCATAAATAAGGGCTGTAGGGTGTGCCAATTTATTCAAATTTGAAATCCAAGATGGCTACTGGCAAACATGTCTTTAATCAAAAATAGGAAATATTTTATCGGTCCCATCTATAGGTCACCCTGAAGCTACAAATGAAGTTTGGTGAAGATCGGATGAGGGATGTGGGCTATAGGGCGTGCGGGAGGAAATTGTTGATGCACAGACGACGGACGCCAACATGGCAATAGCTCAAACTTTACTTTGTAAAGTTGAGATAAAAAGGTTATTTGCAAAATGAAAAATAAGCAGCTACCTTCCACAAAGACAATTTGACTCTAAAGGTGATAATATGCAGATGATAGTCAAATTTAATTGTCATGCGCTTGGTGGTAACCTATAAATATCCCTTTTTTATTACTGGCCAGAAATGAAAAGAAAGTGTCAATGAGACTGTAGCTCAACTTGGAGAGAAGATAATGTCATACATTACAGTCAATGAAGTGATAAGTAATGCGGAAAGTTTAAACATAAGCAATACCAGAGGTCAACCTGAAGAGCCATATGGTGTTTGGTTTAGTAACGGCAAGAGTAAAATCCAAGATGCTGCCAGCTGCCAAGTTTTTAACCGAAAATCGTTCAAATTTGATAGCCCCACCCTAAAAGTGATCCAAAACATGCATGGAAATTTTCGAAACATTTCTCCAATTAAAGTGTCAATGACACTGTAGCTCAACTTAGGTAGGGGAATAATTTAATGGTTGACAGTATATAGGACAGGAAAGGTGCTAATTGAAATGTCTAACCTGTGCCAAAGGATTTAGTCATGCAAAGAGTAAAATCCCAGATGACTGCTTTTTTGGCCAATTGACCCAAAAAGGACTCGTTCCCATCTACATGTCATTGTTAACATCCATGACGAATTTCATGAAGATCAGACCAAAGCTACGACCTGTAGCCCGCGCCAAAGGATTTAGTCATGCAGAGAGTAAATTCCAAGATGGCTGCCACCAGCAATATTTTTCATTGAAATTTTTTTAAATTTGATATCTCCCATCTAGATGTTATTCTAAATATGCCTGTAAATTTTTAAATCAATTCTCCAATAAATGCGGGCTGCGAGTTGTGCCAATGGATTCAAATTTGAAATCAAAGATGGCTGCTGGCAGCCATAATTATTTTTAACAAATTTTGTTCAAAATAGGAGGCTATCATCTAGAGGTCCCCCTCATTGATCCATATGAAGTTTGGTGAAGATCGGATGATGGATGTGGCATGTAGGTGTGCAAAGGAAATTGTTGATGCACGGACAGATTTAGAGGTGAGCTAAAAATTATCTGGCCATAAATAAGGGCTGTAGGGTGTGCCAATTTATTCAAATTTGAAATCCAAGATGGCTACTGGCAAACATGTCTTTAATCAAAAATAGGAAATATTTTATCGGTCCCATCTATAGGTCACCCTGAAGCTACAAATGAAGTTTGGTGAAGATCGGATGAGGGATGTGGGCTATAGGGCGTGCGGGAGGAAATTGTTGATGCACAGACGACGGACGCCAACATGGCAATAGCTCAAACTTTACTTTGTAAAGTTGAGATAAAAAGGTTATTTGCAAAATGAAAAATAAGCAGCTACCTTCCACAAAGACAATTTGACTCTAAAGGTGATAATATGCAGATGATAGTCAAATTTAATTGTCATGCGCTTGGTGGTAACCTATAAATATCCCTTTTTTATTACTGGCCAGAAATGAAAAGAAAGTGTCAATGAGACTGTAGCTCAACTTGGAGAGAAGATAATGTCATACATTACAGTCAATGAAGTGATAAGTAATGCGGAAAGTTTAAACATAAGCAATACCAGAGGTCAACCTGAAGAGCCATATGGTGTTTGGTTTAGTAACGGCAAGAGTAAAATCCAAGATGCTGCCAGCTGCCAAGTTTTTAACCGAAAATCGTTCAAATTTGATAGCCCCACCCTAAAAGTGATCCAAAACATGCATGGAAATTTTCGAAACATTTCTCCAATTAAAGTGTCAATGACACTGTAGCTCAACTTAGGTAGGGGAATAATTTAATGGTTGACAGTATATAGGACAGGAAAGGTGCTAATTGAAATGTCTAACCTGTGCCAAAGGATTTAGTCATGCAAAGAGTAAAATCCCAGATGACTGCTTTTTTGGCCAATTGACCCAAAAAGGACTCGTTCCCATCTACATGTCATTGTTAACATCCATGACGAATTTCATGAAGATCTGACCAAAGCTACGACCTGTAGCCCGCGCCAAAGGATTTAGTCATGCAAAGAGTAAAATCCAAGATGGCTGCTGGTGGCCATGTTTTTTGGCTGAACGACCCCAAAATGACTCGTTCCCATCTACATGTCATTGTTAACATCCACGACAAATTTCATGAAGTTCGGACCAAAGCTACGACCTGTAGCCCGCGCCAAAGGATTTAGTCATGCAAAGAGTAAAATCCAAGATGGCTGCTGACGGCCATGTTTTTTGGCCAAACGACCCCAAAATGACTCGTTCCCATCTACATGTCATTGTTAACATCCATGACAAATTTCATGAAGTTCGGACCAAAGCTACGACCTGTAGCCCGCGCCAAAGGAATTAGTCATGCAAAGAGTAAAATCCAAGATGGCTGCTGGCGGCCATGTTTTTTTGGCCGAACGACCCCAAAATAACTCGTTCTCATCTACATGTTAATATTAACATCCATGACAAATTTCATGATGATCAGACGAACAGTACGACCTGTAGCCCGCGCCAATGGATTGAATTTTGAAATCCAAGATGGCTGCCAGCAGCCATGTTTTTGTTGCCGAATAACCCCAAAATGACTCGTTCCCATCTACATGTGAATGGCAACGTTCATGACAAATTTCATAAACATCAGACAAAAGGTACGACCTGTAGCCCGCGCCAAAGGATTTAGTCATGTAAAGAGTAAAATCCAAGATGGCTGCTGACGGCCATGTTTTTCGGCCAAATGACACCAAAATGACTCGTTCCCATCTACATGTCATTGTTAACATCCCTGACAAATTTCATGAAGTTCCGACCAAAGCTACAACCTGTAGCCCGCGCCAAAGGATTTAGTCATGCAAAGATTAAAATCCAAGATGGCTGCTGGTGGCCATGTTTTTCAGCCGAAAGACACCAAAATAACTCGTTCCCATCTACATGTCATTGTTAACATCCATGACATATTTAATGATGATCAGACGAACAGTACGACCTGTAGCCCGCGCCAATGGATTGAATTTTGAAATCCAAGATGGCTGCCAGCGGCCATGTTTTTTGGCCGAATGACACCAAAATGACTCATTCCCATCTACATGTCAATGTCAACATTCATGACAAATTTCATAAAGATCAGAACAAAAGTACGACCTGTAGCCCGCGCCAAAGGAAATTGTTGACGGACACACGCACGACGGATGCCAAACCATGGCAATAGCTCAAACTTACAAAGTAAGTTGAGCTAAAAATCATTCAATTTCGATAGCTCCCAACCAGATGCTCCTAAATATGACTAAATTTTCAAAACAATTCTCCAATAAATGCAGGCTGCAGTGTGTACCAATGGAACCAGATTTGAAAACAAAGATGGCTGCAAAGAGGTACATGGTTATAAGAAATCCCCAAACAGTTGGCATTGAATGAGTTAATCATACAATTGGTAGTACTGTACTACTCTCAATGAAAATATTTTGCTTGTGACTTCAGAGTCGAAAGCTTTTGTGTGGCCCTTTTGTAGTCAATTTTCAATGATAGCTCTTTTGTTTTGTCGATAACACTACTGGTATACACTCCAGGTGCTGTACACAGAACATTTGCTACATCTTTAACAAAATATACTACACTGTACTAATTTACTAATGCATTTATTGGCCAAATTATGAAAGAATGTATTGCACTAACAATCGGAAAACAGAAAAACATGTGGGACAAACGCAGGGCCAGATTCACACCAGTGATTTCTATTGTCCACGAAATTGTTTCTGGGGCACAGTCAGCTCTATTGTACATTGTAATTTGATTGAGTATTTGTCACTAAAAACAAGCATTCTGAGAGCGGCTAACTTTAGTTTTCGATTCACAGACATCGGCCGCTTCAGTGTGCATCAAATCTGAATGTAGCACAGTAAAATTTCATTGGCACAGAACGGAGTAGCAAAACGAGCACATCCGCACGTTCTTGTCTATAGATACCGTTCATCGTCCGCTTCAGCATGCATCAAATCTAAATGTAGCACGGTAAAAGTTCATCGGCGCCGAACGGAGTAGCGAAATGAGCCAACCCGCCCCACAGGAAATTGTTACGGAACAGTGTTCCGAGTAACGCATTAAACAAACCCAACGATTTGTGCACAGTGACAAGGGCAAAATGAAAGTCTCGATTCCTGTCATGAAAATGACTAAATGATACTTTTTGCAAATTCCTTGCTAGATTGAATTACAATGGAGATAAACGTATCCTGTTTCATTGTACATTCTGGGATTCATTAACTGTTTTTCATGCTCGAATCCCAGAATGTACAACAAAACAGGGTACATTTATCTCCAAATTAGACGGCAGCCATAACTACAGCAGTAATAGATAGATGTAAACTGAAATTGAGTCTGTTCTACAATTAGCCGTCGTCAACCAAAATACTAAAATTAGTTCTAATATGAACATGTACGTAAACGTAATTTGCGCCCGCTTGTTACTGTTCATGGGATTATCGGATGAATTGTTATCTGTATAGAAGGATTTGATGATAAACGCTAAGGGTGGATACACACATGCATGTAATCTCTGTAATTATCATGTATTTGGCGTTTTACATGGACCATAGAGACGATGTAATATGTGTCCACTGACAACCCAATCATTGCCTACGTGTTGAACGCACTGAGTTCTAGTTCCAATTAAGTCAGAATGTAGATAAGCCGTTATCTTGGACCGAGTCGCCAGACCACTTAAAATAATTGTTCGTGGGATAACCCATATGGTAGACTTTCTCTTTTATTAAATAATTACCAGTCCTTTCTTATTTATAGCAGTGGTGGATTAGGATTCCCCCGACGCATGCATGGGCTATATATGACCCCAAAAGCTACCAGGCGGGGGTGTCTAACTCTGAGCTATTTAAGTAAAACATATCATATTGTACCTTCTTGCCCAGATTATTCCGACCGATACATTCAACTATAAAGTCCCTTAGCGATTTGAAGCTTTCGAGACCCCACCCAAACAAGCATCATGGTTGAAAATGTTTTACATCGAGCCTGTATATGCCAGACATATGGCTTCTGGTGTTCGTGCATTAATATAATGCCAGATATCACACAGACTTGACTAATTTCCGCATCCGTAAGAGAAGACATGTTTTGGACTGGCCTTAAATGTACTGATAGAAGACAATTCGACTTCGCTTAGCGCTACTCACTTGTCTGGCCTGTTAACAATGAACCGCTCGCGCGCAGGTGATTAATGTTGTCAATTATTGGTGTGGCCATGTAAAATACATGTATTTTACATACAGAAATTACATGCATGTGTGTATTCACCCTTATAATGGGACACAAGAAAATGATATATACAATGTATGTAAATAATCACATATAACGTAAATGTGGATATTTAGCCTGCCATGTAATACGAGTCTCAGCTGTCTGGCCATCGACGCAGTCCTGTCTGGAATTTTGTGCGCCGGTGTAGGTAGTGACGTCATGATGCACGTCTTGATGTCATGACGCCTTTACTGGTTTCACAAGAAGCAATCTTAAAATGACTCTGCGATCTTTCAATCGGAACTTAAAGTTTCCGTTTGTCGGCCTTGAACCTTGAGTATATTTCATCAATCTTTTAGGCGAAAATACCGTTATAAAATTGAAGATAATATGTAAACGGCCAGCAAGGTCGCTAGATTCCTCTTTCGGGGTAAATATTTTTAATAATTTTATGAAATATGTAATCAAAACTTTTTCATGCAATTTAACTTTTTTGTTAATCAGAGCTTTTGTTCAATTTACATTCACTTTTTGAAATTATATTTGGCTTTAGGAGCATGATGTTCCTACATATGATGAAGTATAGCTAACAGTTGCTAGATCAAAGTTTTTTATTTTTGCCCTGGAGCATTTTGCCCAATTACACATTTCGAGGTGTCATTAATCAATAAAAATAGCGGCCGTCGCCAACAATCATTTTTGGACTCCGCTGACCTTTGAATTATGAATATATTATTCTACTTTAGGTAATTTAATCTATTTTTAAGGTGGGCTGAAAAAGTCGATTAGTATATCTCATATTCGCGTACGTATACCCTAGGTCGCTTCGCTTCCGCGGCTTTGCCACGGGAGAGCGGGCGCTATTATTCAGTTGACCAAAATTTCAGTTAGGATACTGGCTGCATGGGCACTAAATATGGATGAACATATGTACAGATAGAGGAGGCATTTGATCCAGTTTAGTCATTGATTACTGATAGTAGCTGTGGAAAACACTGATTCCTCTCACCAATGAAAAATGATTTCACAAAATGACATAGACAAGTCATTGTGAACAAACTACCAGATATGAATATTGTCTACCACAATTGAAAGTTTGAACACTTACAGTCAAGCTTTCATAATTAGCGCATACCTCATCAACAATGACACAATCAAAGTCAACTTTGGAATCTTGTAACAATGAACTTCCCATATTATTTAGTGTACTGCCTATAACATCGGCCTTTCTCAGTATATCATGTCTCAACTTCATTTCTTCATGGTGTGGAATGCCAACATCTTGTACCCTCTAAAGAAAACAAAACAATATTAATAATTCAGTAACAAAATAATGAGTTTAAGATTTATATTTATTACATGAACCTACCCTTATTCCATTCAATAAACCCATTCTATAAATTGTGATATTAAACATTCGTTTAATAAGAGGAAATAGTGCCAGGTGACCTTTGACGACTTGTTGTCTGTTTACATTCTGTACGCTATGTCTCAAAATACTATGGCTTCCAATATTTTTCCAACAAACTGTTATGAATGAAGAGTTTGAAAAGTTATGTCATTAAATATATGCCAAAGAGTCTTTATTTAACCAGGTCTATTTCTTTACGCGGGCAAACAACGCATAGTTTTGTTGAGGTTTTGGATCATGTAATAAATAGAATCAAAACTCATCCCCAGTTTATAGCGAAATTTACTAAACTTGTCCAGTAAATTAGGTCTGGACTTCGCCAAAAGCTCGATCCAGACTTAATTTACTGGACTCGTTTTGTAAATTCCGGTATAGACTGGGGACTCGTTGTAGATCCTCTAAATGTAGATTTTGAATAAAGATTAATAATCTTGATGTTCCTGTTCAATGTTCATGTAGGCCCAATAATCCTTCAGAAACTTTTTTCTCATTGTGATTTCGTTCTCCTTATTAAAGTTAAGAAAGCAATGGTGAGCTTGGTGTCTGCAAAATGATTTTCTGAAAGCTTTGCTGTGGCGTCTCTGTATTTCATTGCTTCTTTCTGGTTAAATTGAGCAAGTAGTTCAATTTAAAATGAATTATTTTTTTTGAGCTCTGACCCAATGACCACATTTAAACAAATCTGAATCCCAGTCACACAAGGAGCCTTCATACCAAATATGAACCCAATCGGCCTGATGGAACTTGAGAAGAAGTCGTTTTAAGAATTTCTATGGAGGGAAAGGGTTATGGCCCTGGCTTCGCAACTAGTTGACCCAGTGATCTCATTCGAACAAATCTGAATGTGATTCACCTTGGGAACCTCCACACCAAATATGAACCCATTCGGTCTTATGGTGCCCGGAGAAGATGTTCAAAGAATTGTTGATGGACGAATGACAGATGAGGAGCAATGACTATAGCTCCACCGGAGACTTTGTCTTTAATAGGAGAGCTAAAAATTGTGAATGTGTATCATATCTCTTCACCGTTTGAACAGTCAGTATAAACTAAATGCAGGAAATGGATGGGGTGCTCAACCTTTACTTTATTAAGATAAAGAGATATATAAAATCATTAAAATGTTTATAGTTTTGCTGAATCTGTTTATAAATGTTTGAATAATGAACATCTTGCTGAATTTGTTTACAAATAGTTAATAGCAATAAACAAATACATTCTTACACTCAGAAAATTAGTCTGTAACTGCTGCCAATCTTTATTTAGTTTATTCAAGTCCAGATGTATTCTTTTAACCTGTGAAGAAAATGTCAGATCTGGTACAAGTGATAGTAGTATAGCTAAATGGTAATGCATAGAATAAAGATACAACTGGTTGTAGTAGTGAAAACATGAAATGGTGCCATTGGCTGATTCTGAAAATGAAAGTATCAATGACACTGTAGCTCAACTTGGAGATGGTTCTTGTCATACATTACCATCAATGGAGCGCTAAGGAATGCAGAAAGTTTGAATGTTTAATTATCCCTTTACTAGTTCAGAGGCCAAATCGAAAATAGAGCTCTAGTTTTCAATATACATGTACCCCTATAGGGAACTAGTCATAAATGAGTATTTAGTATAGAAATGGTTAAGCGAAAATCAGACAAATGGAAAGACAGACAGATGCATAGATGGTTTGACAATGAATGTCGGGAAATATAATTCCACCTGAGACGTGTCAGATGAGCTAAATGCACAAGCAATTTACAAACCTGGTCATATTTCCCTGCGGATTTTGCGTAGTTCAATTCCTTCTGCCAAGCTGCCCGTCGTGTCATCAGAATTTCCATTTGATTTTTAACACTAGTTGGGACTTTGGCCATCTTCAGTTGCTGACACCCTATACAACACAAGTATATATCTTACTGCAAAATAATTACCTGCCAAGTATTGGTGAAATTCTCGTGGTCACAAGACATTGATCACATTTGTGACCAGCTTTTCCACTGGTCACAAGTGCACCCAGCTCTTCATCTCATGCAATGACTGTTATTACAATTGTCACATACATGCCCCAATCTAGGAGGTGACTGGAGTGAAGTTCTCACTACGACTTCACACTCGGATGTCCGCAAGATGAAAACAAAGTCGCCTTCCAAATTACCAAACTGGCCTGGGATTTACCGGTGGAAATTTGACTAAACATTCAGTTCATGACTTTTGACGTTAGAGATTCGGTAAACAACTTTCGCGTTTAATTTCCCGCGTAAACTGAATTAAAGTTAGAGCCACGATCACATAAGGCCAGTGTCCCTATAAAGTCCCGTTTGAACATAGCTTTATAATTCTTTTCAGTGACTCGTCTTCATTCACTTGAACTCTAATAATGTTCCTCACGAGTGTCCCCTTCCAACAAAATGGCCAGCGACGGGTAAATCATCCCCAATTGTTAATATTCTGGCAGTGTCCTGTTATTCTCTTGCATAATATCTGCCCCATTTCACCGATATAGTGAACATCTGGGCACCAAATTGCTGCTCTGACAATTCAGGTGGCCTCTCGCAGTTAGTGTTGATCCAGCTATGGTTGATAAAGGTGCCGATGAAATATCAATGACTTGTATGTGGGTGATTAGCATAATACATGCTGATGAATCAAGGGACATAAATCCAAGTCTTCCAAGGGGAATAACTCCCCAAATTAAATTTCTGGCAATAATCTGATCTAAAAATCAGCGAAAACAGCAATTTTGACTGTCAAAAAAACTAATAAACAATTTAAAGTACACATCATCTTTATTGTAATATCAGGCTGTTAAAATATCATGTTTAAGTGAATGAATGCATTGGTAAACTGCTGATTATCCATGTGAATTCTTCCAAAATCGACCATTTTGAATTTTCTACTTCCTGTAGGCCTACTAGCACCCTACTTCCTGTTGCAATCCATTGGGTAATTTTAATGTTCAGATGTCTTTAAAAGTAATAAAACTCAGATATTTACTGCATAATTTAATTAGGAACAATTAAAAAACTATTTTTATGAAGCTTGAGCTACTTTTTGGTAACTGTCATCAAAATAATTACCGGTACAATTATGTCTGATATTTTCGGCCCTGGCAATTTTAAGAAGACAATTTAGGTCTGATAATATCGGCCACTTGCAATTAAAGAGTTAAACAAAACATTTAAAAAAATTCAAATTTATAACGATCAATTTCTTTCAAAAGTCAAAGTTTTTTATTTTTAAATTAAAGTTATAAATTGAAGAAATACAATTTAAGGTTTTCTATCTATAGAGAGTACTATACTAGTGCTCTATTTTATTCTTTCTAAACATGTTTTGTCTTGTTATTTTATCTTTTTATATATGTTATATACAAAGCGATATATAAGTATAGGATAATGGCTGAAAACTGTACATTATTTCCGGGAATGGATCGATCGAGGCCGAGATCGTTCCATTCGCTGAATTATCTGACTTAAAACATGGTCGAGTCCATTTGTTTGATGCGTCACCTCTTATCAGAATGGAGTAACCTGAAATTGAGTCAAGACACCTGAGATGTAACACGTGTTCAGCCCAATCCACTCTAGCGTTGGCTGCATGGATGGCGTGACATCTTAACCCATTGTCAATTTAATGGACAGGCAGTACCACATTGGGTTTCCGACGGTTGAATGAACACGACGTACTGACAATGAGCTCCTTCTGCGATATATTTACGAATATCATCGGGAGTTTTGCCCTTACATTTCGGCATTTGCATTAAATTATTTCTACGGCATATCTCGGATTTTGCGGAGAATTATACTTTGAATGGCAGCTTGGTGTGAGCGATATGCATAATCGTAAATTTGGCGATATTGTAGTTTGAGATCCCGGGTATTACTGAAGATCGAAGGAGTACAGTTACATGTAAATTACTATATTAGTTTAGGTTTTATCGTGATGGGTGCTAAAATATGGCCCCCGGAAACGGAATTAGATTCGATAAATTTCAACAGTTGAAAATTCAATGCTTAATCGTGAAACGACATGCCTGGAATTTGAAGTTATACACCCCTTCCCTCACCCTCCGCAGGCTCTCTAAATAGGTCTATCCTTCTGTCATGTTCTAGCAATCAATAAGAGCGATATTATACTTTAAAACCGAAACTATAAGTTCAGTGAGCAAAAATCAACGCCCCACACCCTTATGGCAATTCAATCTTTTTTAATACCAGTCTTTAAATGGTAATTTTTCAGATTTAAAGCTATTCTAGGTTTTCAGAGCCCCACATAGAATCCTGGTAATCAGTCCTGTTAATTAGCAAAAAAAATGCCTATGCTAAAAGATTGCTTAGGCCAGAAATGTCCTTGGCTAAAAAGCCTAGGATTCACTTACATGTACATGTAATTCCATGCTCTACAGATACAAGTAAAATTTAGTTCATAATTAGAAGTTGACCTATTTTCATCCATGGCAGACCCTGTTTTTCTGTCTACAGACTTCCACATTGTGACACAAAGACAATGTCTGCAGCAATTTGTTTAAATTTTGCACAAAACATTGGCAGGTACTAAGATTTGCTGACGAAATTTCATTTTGCCTAGGCTTTTGCTCGGCTCAGCAGATATCTGACACTAATTAACAGGACTGGGTAATAGTGTTATTATGTGTGCCACTACCAGCAAAGGTTTAAACAATTCATTATCAAATGTGTATCTAACAGTATTGGATCCAGTTTTTTGTTTGTTTTGTATTACCCATAGTATATGAGCAAGGATATGTCGGAAGTAGAAAATTCACGCTGCCATTTGGGAGTTTACAACAATAAAAATAGCGGTAAATAAAACATAAGTACAAATATGCTTTAAAAAAAACTAGGAAATTGTCAATTTTCTAAAGTTTGGTTTGGCTTTAATATTGTTAAGAGATAATTAAAAGAAAATATAAACAGCACAGTCATAGTTTTTATCTGACCACTACCAATTCTGTTGCTGTCTATTTTCAGCAACTACAGAAGACTTGGTGCTATCTAAGCCCTTAGGGGTCATCTCAAAACTACTATCGGGATCCCGATAGATTTCCCGATAGGATACCGATAGTTATCGGGAAATGACGCAACGTTTATCGGGAAATTATCGGGAAATGACGCAACGTTTATCGGGAAATGACGAAACGTTTATCGGGAAATGTACATAGTCTATCGGGATTCTTTCGGAGTTTAGTTTCTTTTCGGAATAACGTCATCGGGGAAACTATCGGGAAACAACACCGCGTCGGAAATGTTCTGTATCATGATTACTCCGACTTTTATCGGGATTTTATGTTTCATAGATCTATTAAGCTTTCTTGTTGATTTAATAGCTTTCTAAAATCATCGGTATAGACCTAATAGTTTTCTACAGTAGGCTATCGGGTGGGGGGTGGGGTCAAGTCGTAGAGCTATTGTACAGGGGTGATCAGGGGTGGCTACAATATAAATACCCCACACACACCGGGAAATCTGCAAAATCGGGACCATGCCCAAATATGTATACAGTCGTTCCACACATATAGAGATACCACGCCTAATCGGCGCTGCTCCCCTACTATAGTTTTGGAGATTTATAAAGTCCAAGCGGTGAATAGTCAATGCAAGAGATTTGTATTTATTTGCGACCACATAATTCACAATTAATCGTGTGATTTGGAAATAAATTGGCAGATCTCTGGCAGTATTCCAGGCCTGGCATTCTGAGGCGAGCGATAAAATCGCTCGCCTACCGCCCGCCTGAAAATAATCCAGGCGGACGAAATAACGCCCTCCCAAACGGCAAAACATCGCTCTCCAGGACCCGGGTGTAAGTAATGATCTATGTACTAACAGAGTCGGCAACGAAGTGTTAAACGATGTCGGTATGGGACCTTTGATCTATAAGCCGAATTCCGACTGTCCCTGGCGAAATGTACAAGCGATATTGATTACGTTGTAGCAACATTTCCACCGGAAGCACGTGCCTCTGTGAAATAGACACACCGTTCAGTGTTATGTCACTTTGAAGTATTGCGTCATGCCTCCCACGCAACTGGACAGTGCTATCATTTCGTAATACAATGGGACTGATTTGGATTTCAAATTCAATGTTCATGTAAATACTAATAAAATACTTAAATGTAAAAAGAATAGTTGTCTGAATTGTTACTAAATACATTACTAGCTAAAGTAACAACATATCTTGTTATTTAATATTAAAATATTTTGTGTAATGAAAACAACAAACTCAGCAATTATTGTAATAGTTTAATACTGACATGTACTTTATTTTTATCAATACTGTACATGTGGAGTGGAATATTTACTATGTCTGATTTAATCATTTGGCAAACATTTTCGCCCTCCTGTGCTCGGCACAAATAATAGCCCTCCTAGACCTTTTCAGGAGGGCGATTTTTAGCTCTCCTAGATTTCTGAGAATGCCAGGCCTGGTATTCATATGAGATGACGTAAATTCTATATTTAGCGCTATTCCAGGAATTGGGGTCACACCCAAATATGTATAGTAGGCCTTAATGCAAGCGGCTACTTTCACATTCTAAAAATAGAACAGATCCATCAATTGATTAAATTCTAAGATTTATTTCGGCGTTGCGGCTACTATCTTCAAAGCTTAATTGTGTTTGTAATATGTTTAAATACATCCGACTTTTAAATATGGAGGAAATAAAGAAATAGATATATTATGGCAAATGTAAAAGATTTGTATTTAATCGCGAATCGCCGACGACACAATTAATGCATGCACAATCGAGTGCAGTCTTAACACGAGATGTCGTATGTTCTATTTTTAGCCCGATTCCCGGAATTGGGGTCATCAATATTTACGTTTCTGGGAACAACACACGTGGCATTGCAGAGTAATACGTCTCGAAGATTTCACACAGTGAACGGATTTATAAAACAATTTCAAACATGGGACAACTCAAGCTTAAAAAAAATATCGGGCCTGTGTACACGTAGGCCTATATTCCGAATATACATAGCCTAGGCGAAATTTATATTGGAATATGTGCGATGTCCATGCAGCATTTGATGTGCTTTATAACGCAATCATGGCAATTGCATTTTTGTTTACCGGCGCATGCATGGAAACAACAAATCTCGCCAGTAGACAGCCGTAGAAAGAAAAAAATATATCCACAGTGGGTTTAACTTTAGCCTAAGCAGGAAATTTTGCTGTTATGTATGGAAACGTATTGGTGCCACATAAAAATATAAATTTGGGTCCCAGTATGTCCTAATTAGGAGATAGTAAGTCCTAATTAGGAGATAGTAAGTCCTAATTAGGAGATATTATCTCCTAATTAGGACTTAGTATCTCCTAATTAGGACTTATTATCTCCTAATTAGGACTTAATTAGGAGATATTATATCCTAATTAGGACTTAGTATCTCCTAATTAGGACTTAGTATCTCCTAATTAGGACTTAGTATCTCCTAATTAGGAGATAGTATCTCCTAATTAGGACTTAGTATATCCTAATTAGGACTTAGTATCTCCTAATTAGGAGATAGTATCTCCTAATTAGGACTTAGTATCTCCTAATTAGGACTTAATATCTCCTAATTAGGAGATAGTATTTAGGAGATATTATCTCCTAATTAGGAAATAATATAGATATAAAGAACTCAACACCAGTTAGCGGTCATTTTCATTCCCATTCATCGCTCAGAGTCGCCGCCCAGAGAAAGGACGTGCCCTCTTTGAGTGACGGTTGATTTTTCTGTCGGGCTTAGCTCGACATGGATAGCTTAAAGGGGACTGTACACTAAATCCGACAATTTGTGTGACCATCTCCGTTTATACTCAACAGAGTTTATGCAACAAATGAATGAATTTGAGACATGTATTAGTGCAAAATACACTTGTGTGCTCTATGAACGAATAAAGTAACATGGTAATTATAATGAAAATTTATTTATGACTCCAGTCGTTTATTAATTTCAATTATAATTACCATGTTGTTTGCATCATTCGTAGAACACACGAGTGTACTTTGCGCTAACCAATGGCTCAAATTCATTCATTCATATATATTATGTTGAGTATAAAAGGAGATGGTCTCATAAATAGCTGGATTTAGTGTACAGTACCCTTTAATCCCCAGCCATGTATCGCACGAGGTGAACTCTTTCCAGTCGGTGCATTGTGTCCATGGACCAATCATGACCATATACGTACAAATGCAGGCTGACTTGAGTGGTTTTGCCGTAACAGGTCACACCAGTATCAACAGTTACTGGAAGTGCCCTGATAGGGTATGATATACCTCTGGTAGGGCCAGCAGGAAACCACCCTCGGGGGGGGGGGGGGCATCAAGACCACTCGAGTGAAGAAGAAAAAGAACAAGTGAAACACAGAAACAGTATACAGAATTAGGGGGAAAAGCGAAAAAGAAGTAAAAAATGTTTAGATCATTTTCCCATCATTTTTCATTGTTATATCACCATTAATAACACCCAACATCATTCCTAAGTGGGCCGTGGGGGAGGACATACTGCCCTTCCAAATCCTCCCGGGCCCCAATACCAAATTCCCAATAAACGGTTAGCGGTTATTTAGCCCACTCACATAATTTTTGTATTCATTCGTTTGGATGAAGCATTGCAACTCTACTTCAATTGGGGCTGAGTTATAAATACATCGTCCAATGTTTGTCTAATTTACACGGAATTTGCACATATCTCTACGTACTGTTAAGCGTAAACTGAAAATGAAATGAAATTATTTTGGCATCAAATTATCTCTGGATAGTCACTGGTATATACATATACTCTATGTCGTGGATTAACTATATGATACACATATCTGGCCCTGTAACATAACTTTGTCATATATATATAATAAAATGACAGCGGCGGATTGGGGTATGGGGTGGCTAACTCCGGGATTCTCGAAAGGGCCCATAGGTCCTTTCCCTAACCCCTCATTTTAAGCCTTTAATTTTGAAAACAAGGGCGAAAGTCATGATAACGAACGGAGCGATGCGACCGTCAGCCGAGTGATCCGGAGATGAATCTGACCACGAACATGTTGAGTTCTTTATATGTGTGTTATCTCCTAATTAGGAGATACTAAGTCCTAATTAGGAGATAATATCTCCTAATTAGGAAATACTATCTCCTAATTAGGAGATACTAAGTCTTAATTAGGAGATACTAAGTCCTAATTAGGAGATACTATCTCCTAATTAGGAAATACTAAGTCCTAATTAGGAGTTACTATCTTCTAATTAGGAGATAATATCTCCTAATTAGGAGATAATATCTCCTAATTAGGAGATACTAAGTCCTAATTAGGAGATACTAAGTCCTAATTAGGAGATACTAAGTCCTAATTAGGAGATACTATTAAAGTCCTAATTAGGAGATACTATCTCCTAATTAGGACTTACTATCTCCTAATTGGACATAGCTATTTCCTAATTAGGACTTACTATCTCCTAATTAGGAGATACTATCTCCTAATTAGGACATTGCTATCTCCTAATTAGGAGTTACTATCTCCCAATTAGGACTTACGATCTCCTAATTAGGACATACTGGGACCCAAATTTTTATTTTATCGATCATGCACGCCATGAATATCTACTCGGTTCTCTACCCTTTAGTCAAGAGTAGGCTATAGAAATTCGAAACATGACATATTGGGGGGGGGGGGGGGGGGGGTGTCCTGATGTACATGTAAAGTTTTAGCAACATTTAGCAGTAATATTCCATACTTTTTCATGAATCGTAATATGGCAAATAAAGAGCGTGTGAAAATATGAATGGAAAATTCCATGCAAATCTGCAGTGCAAAGGTTATAAATACGCGAAGTAATCATAACATTTAACTGGCAATTAACTGTGTGCATGGGCTGCTTTTCATATTCTACATTAATTTCGTTTTCTGTAATTACTACTAATTATAATGCTGCAAAGATTATTTCGATAAGTTGAACATAGCCTAATTATGTTGACAGTGTCGAATTTCACGATTGCATCATCAAGGTCAAGGTAACACGATGCGATTTATTTGTAGTAGGCCTGCTCCTATATTTCGTCATTTTTTTCTTTCAAAAAGATGTCTTGCTAACTTTTATTTAGTTTACTTTCGATATTAACCCTTTACCCAACAGTAATATACCTCCAGCCAACAGAACTTTCAGGTGACGTCAAAGTTTTTGGGGAAAAACATGTATTATTACTAAATGTTATGTGGCTCCTGATTTATGAAATTATGTTCATCTGTATGGATGGGGACTGGGAGTAAAAAAAAAATCAGAGTTGTGAATCCCCCTCCCCAAAGCATGATAGTATGGTGAATATTTAGTAGGTTTTATATTTATATTTTATAACAATAAATGTAATATAAAACAAACGAAAGGTAAGTTTTGTTTTATCAACAGATCAATGTGACTTTCAGTTTCAATTTCTCTGTCGGAAAACCATATCACGAAATTGGGTGATTTATTAATGTTTTAAGCCATGGCTACGTGGTGAAATGAAACATAAAATAAATAATCAAGTGGCCTATCAACTCTTGGATAGTTACGTGTAAATTCAGTTACAATTGACTGCATTATTAGTCCAAACTAGTCAACATTGTACCATCGATTACAACGCACGTGTTTTTTTGTTTACTTCAATTTACAACGCACCGGTTTTTGACCTTGACATTGCAGTCAATACATTCGCACCGCACATATCTTGTGCAATTAATAAATTAAACAATTCTTTCCTGCCTACATTGTATCTTACGATCGAGAAAGTGCTTTCTCTTAGTGAAACTTTGAGCAATCATATTCAATATAAAATGACAAGACAGTTCCGATAAGTAATTCGTGGTAATGCAGCACTAATCGGAATTGATTTGCGCACTTTCAATTTAAAAATAGCCGCGTTTGTCTCGTGAACTCTTGTGTTCAAATAAAAGTAACTAATGTTAATTATGTTATACAATGTTATTTCTTTGATTTTTCACATCATGATATGGCCAATTTACTTGAGTATTTGGCAGTGTTAATGCGCGGAGAATAATAATTTTATTAATCAAACAAGAGAACAAAACGGGCCGATCGATGCACATTTGTGCTTTTCAGTATTTTATTATTGTTGCGCTGACGTCGGCAAGGTTCCGATGTGTTTTCATCGTCATCAGCTGATCAATAAGTTCAATGGAAACACTCGATAAATGGTCAATTGATACTAACATTAAATCTAAGATATATTATGTTTGAATTTGCAATGAATGTCATTTATTTATTACCGAATGGCTATTATAGTTGTAGGCATGATAGATGACAGTCCCCATTGTGCGCCCCACATTCCAACACCACGTTTTCGCAGGTAAAAATTTCTGCGCTCGTTATCAGTGGGCGTTTCTTGATCTTTTTTGGCGGGAGTGTTTTTTAAATAAACCATTTGGATTGAATCGTGTGTCCATTCCTTTGTATTTTTAGATTACATTGTGGATAATATACTCAAGATTATGTAATTGTCAATGCGCGCAGAATAATAATGTTATTAATCAAACGAGAGAACAAAACGGCCGATGCACATTAAATTTGTGCTACAGTATTTTATCATTGCTGCTATGACGTCGACAAGGTTCCTAGATTTTTTCATCGTCATCAGCTGATCAATAAGTTCAATGACAACATTCGATAAATGGTCAATTGATACTAATACTAAATCTAAGATATATTCTGTTTGAATTTGCAATGAATGTCATTTATGAATTACCGAATGGGTAATAGATATAGCCATGATAAAATGAGTCCCCATTGTGCGCCCCAATTTCCAACAACACGTGTTTACTGTAGGTACATATTTTTTGCGCACGTCATCAGTGGGGGTTTCTTAGCGGGAGTGTTTTTTAAATAAACAATTTTGATTGAATCATGGGTCCATTCCTTTGTATTTTTCGATTATAGTGTGGAGAATATACTCAAGATTATGTATTTGCCAATGCGCTTTAACAACACAATTTATTTGGGTACTAATCCAGGCAATCCCCGTGCCAACAATAGTGGGCTGAATTGGCGTGATGTTGGGACGTGTAACTGAAGAGAAAATCGAAAATGTTGTCGAACTTTTCGATCAAAACTTTATTTAATTCTCAAAATTGCTCACTCAGTGTATTAAAATAAAATATTATTCATATGATCTTGTGATGAATGAGGGAAAAAATCAAATCAAATGACAGTTTTATTTGAGAACATTTCTAGGGCCAAAAGAGTTTTATCAAATATATATTTAAATTTTTTATCACGTTCACTTTGGAACAGTCTATTGCTAGTGTTGAAGGGATACTACCTGTATGAAACCATTTCTTTTTATGTTTCCTTCAGAGCGTTTCTAGGAGATATGTGCTGTATGAATAATATACAAAAAGAATTCAATGGACAATTTAATAACTTTGAATCATAACTTGAAACGTGTAGAGTTTTAATTCTTTTAAACAAGCTTCCACCCCAATAAAAATATGCTTACGAAGGAGGCTGTGGACGAATCCAAAAGTAATGACAACAAATAGAACCGGAAACATAAACAAACATGCTCGATTCGCCGATTATCAAAACAGACATAGGCCTAATTGTTCTTGATATAAATGGGTAAATTATCGGAAAGTTGGTAATACGCTACGTTACTTTCGGAAAGTTTTCGGGGAATTTTCGGGAAATCAGCGCGTTATCGGAATATTTAGATGCGGTATCGGAATATTATCGGGAAATGGTGACCGCTCTATCGGAATCTATCGGGAAATTTAGAAGATAGTTTTGAGTTATCGGAATCCTATCGGGATATCTATCGGGATCCCGATAGTAGTTTTGAGATGACCCCTTACTTGTTTCCAGTTGGTTCCTCACAAATGTCTCCAAGCCAAAACATTGAACTTCTTCATGAAACATGGACTCTTTGCTCCCAATACGCACAATTCTCAAGTCAGACAGTAGACCTGCATAATAATTTGAATCCAATATCAATCAACATATTGTGACAGTGACAAAGTAGTAATATGATATCCCATTTTGTGACAGTTTAAATATAAATGCTGGTATATGGATCTCAAGCAACAACAAAAATAATGTTTTAATTGTAAGTTTAGACAAGAGTTATGAGGCCATTCTAATCTTTGTATACACAACATGATGCTTATTAATAATTTCTATATTACATATGTATGTTCCATAATTTCTTGCCACAAAGGGGACATAAATGATAAGTTCTGAGTTATGAAATACAAAATAAAGTCACGGTATGGGCTGTTTATTCAGCAGTAGAGAACCAAGGTATATTCTATATGTAAAAATGTGCATATATGTATAATCCAAATAATTCATACAGAGGTTAATAGGGTCCTGCAAACATTTCTTTTTCCAATCAAACTGAATACCGAAATGAATATACATTTATATTTGTGAATCAAATCAAATATAAAATCGAACATAATCAAAGACAGGACAAAGCAAGAAACTCTATAACTAAGGGCAGTTTTCAATTGGGAAAGATCAGTTTTTGGACAGGCAACAGTGAAATACAAGTGCAATGCCAAGTGTGGCATATGCTCTCCCACCCCACACTACGTATAGAGAGTGGCTCTTTTAGAGGGGGCAATGCTAAATATTTGTATGGATGGAAAAAAAATTTAAGTTAAAAATGTCCGTCACTCTGAGGAAAATAAATAGATAAAACCCATTGTATCCTTTCCCTCATATTGGCCTATCACTATTCCAAAAGATGTTCAAACTTTGGTACTTAATTAACCCTTTCAGTTCCAAGTCCGATTTTTGTATCAACCCATATTTCCTTGATCATTTTACAAATTTATTGATTATATAAATGTGATACATTAGAGCTGTTTCCATCAATGTATCACATTATTATAATCAATAAATTTGAAAAATGATCAAGGAAATATGGGTTGATACAAAAATCGGACTTGGCACTGAAAGAGTTATTAATAATGCTAAATGTGATGCAAACATGGAAAATCTTGCTATATTCTACAAAGTCAAACAAACCCCATAACTCTGACAAACAAAAAGACATGGATAAAACCTATCAGTTTCATTCCACCAATAACAGATGGGTGGTACTCAGTGTTTACTGGGTGGTATCGGTATCAGCACAAAAAATATCAACCGAATCAAAACAAAAAATATCAAATTTTCTTTTTGAATTAAATTATTCATGTGTTGCCAACTTGTGTGTCTTCGTATTGAGAAAAGACTATCAGTAAACGATTAAGGTGCAAACTGTTTCCCCGAACCCGGACCAGGCTTAAAACCTGACGAGAAGCAGAATCATGAATCTTAATTTGATAATCGTAAAAAATAGCTGCTTTGCTGCTACATTTTGCTTCTTGACAAATTTTATGCATTTGAAGGCCATGCAATGTCCCGAGAAGTGGTCATAGTCAGCAATTCCACCCAAGGGTGTGCTGAAAGATTGTTGTTCTTTCCACCAGCTTTGAAAGGAAAGGTGGAATGATGTGAGTCTTTGGCAGTTCCAGCAGTAATGGTTGAATATGGTCAGTGCCGTATGTGTACACTGGAACTACGCTCGGAACAATATGGGACATCGTGGTGTATGCAGCAGGGCCTCCCCAAGGTCTGCATGGAATGAGGAATTTGATTAGTCTGAGCCTGCTGGACATAGGCTTTACTGAAGCTGAGGCCACTCGAGGAAGAGAAATAGCCGGACCTCTTCTAAGGATCAGGAAAGGGGACCTCAAAATTGACCATGAAATTGGGTGACTGTTGAGCCACATTAATATGACTTGTGTCATGGCTATTTGATCACTTGTCACCAAGTTATTTGTTGTCAAACAACCTCATTGAGCAGAGTAAATGAATTCATAATGAATCAAGCAAACTACAATAAAAGGCCATTCGGCCACAGTGTCCCCCGAAAAAATGACTTCTTTGGGGCCATCAGCTTTTCTGAAAAAATAACAAGGACCCTAAATTAGAAGCAACCAGACAAAAATGGGTGAATCGTACCCATATTCGAACTTGATCTGTATTTCGAGCTGATAAACTCATATACTAAATTTGATTCAGATATGATCACACAAACTAAAGTTATCATCTGGAAACCAGAAATTGACAGGATTCTAAGTTGTAAAAGGGCCGTAACTCTCACAAAAATGGGCAGAGCAAACCCATATTCGAACCTGACCTGTATTTTGGGCTGATAAACTATCATACTAAATTTGATTCAGATATGATCACCCAAACTAAAGTTATCATCCGGAAACCAACATTGACAGGATTCGAAGTCGAAAAAGGGCCATAACTCTAGCAAAAATGGGCAGATTGTACCCATATTCAAACCTGAAGTTATCATCCGGAAACCAGAAATTTACAGGATTCCAAGTTAAAAAAGGGCCACAACTCTCGCAAAAATGGGCGGAGCAAACCATATTCGAAATTGACCTGTATATAGGGCTGATAAACTCACATACCAAATTTAGTTCAGATATGATCACACAAACTGAAGTTGTCATCCGGAAACCAGAAAATTGCAAGATTCTAAGTAAAAAAAGGGCCATAACTCTCGCAAAAATGGGCGGAGCAAACCCATTTTCGAACTTGACCAGTATTTTGGTCTGATAAACTCACCTATGAAATTTGCTTTTGATCTTATAACGAAACTAAAGTTATCATCCGGAAACCATTTCCGGACGGACGGACACCGGCTATTTTAATAGTCTCCCGAAAAAAAAATTTCAGGGGACAAAAATGGAGTTAATTCATAGATAAACGAAATTGGGCCCTCAAACCTGATCCGTATGTGCTACAATGTCAACAAGAAACAAATTGTGAGTGACAATTTCAAACATATACAAGTCCAATTTGTGTTGTCAAAAGTTCGAAATAAATGCCAACTGGAATATGCGTTTACAGTAATAATACTTGCATTCAAGAACCACGTGAACAGAGATAACACAGCAATTGGACAAACATTTGGACATGTAAAGGGCATCCTTGAAGAGATATTATATCAGACCACGTGTTTACGACCAGATGTGTACACATGGGAAATTTTCCCACTATAATTCTCAACAAAGAACAATTAAATTGTCATAAAGGACAAATATAAGCAATGTGAAAATGATTGAAACTGTTATCGTGTTAATAATTTAATAATTATGTGTCGTTTCCCAAATCAGAAACAAATTCACACCAAGTTAAAAACTTGGAACGGGTTAAAAGAAATGAACTGGACGATAAAATACAATAGTACAAATTACGATGGCCAGGTGAAACCCAACCATCATGTGCTGTAATATTGAACGGTCCAGGTCCGTTTCACTCATATCAATTCCCTGATCTTGTGAACAAAGGATGAAAGAGAATGTCAACGATGTCTACAGCCTATTATATAGCTAGAGGCACATGACCAATCAAAACGTACTTATGCTATTTCGTACCAAAATAATACAAATTTCTCATAGATCCCTCCTTTGTGAATAAAAATGAATATACCATGTAATTCAGTGTGTAACGTATCTTTACCAGGAATATAGGAGACATTAATCAGATACCACAAATAAAACATTGGTAAAAAGGTCAACATCATCTTCTTTATTTCCTAAACATAATAATAATGTTATTAGATCTATTGCGATGTGGACTACCTTTATATAACAAAAATATGTATATATGGTTCACATAATAAACAAGATAAAGGTAGCCAAATAAATGTTAAAAAACATATGAAAAGTGTGTTCAAAGACGCCCACACCAACAACTTAATGCGATGAAAATGAAATAACCGGGTGACGAGCCGGCGGTGAAATTAAGTGTATAAGATAAATCCAGTATCAGAACCGGTAGTTTCAAAGGTGAAACCAGAAAAGCTGAAATCTGGTTTGTAAGGAAGGACTGCGACTTAAGTACATAATACCGACCAGTCACCCGGTAAATGAAAAAAGAGATATGTCAATGGGAAAGAAAAGACGGCTCGTGAGGGCCAGACTAAAAAACCGTGATGTACATCTGGGGTTTATGTGGATGCGATAACCTAAAGATTAAAAATGTGAACCTTGACAATAAAACTTTCCCATTGACACATCCGTAATTGTAAGGCTTATCTAGGAGCATGGAATGAAGGTGGTCGAAGGGGTGGTGGCGGGAAAAAGTTTAGGAGTTTCTATAATTGTGAACTGCACACCTTGAAGATCGGAGATAGAAAGGAAGTGCGCAGTTGTTAATTAGCGTATTGCTGCGCAGTATAAGATATAGTTCCGTAAGTGGAAACTATAATTTGCTGGAAGTTTATTTTGAGTGACTAATTACTCTTAAAACTTTACGATGGTTATTGATTTAATAACAATCTATAACGTTGTGAAAGGAATATATATTTACCAATAGTATTGCACCATCTTGCATCAGCTTTCTTGTCGGAAGCTCGCAGGTGAGGTTGTGAAGCGGTAGCTTCTCGCAAAATCTCGCGCTGTGAGAATCGAGATGACCGGCGCAAATTTTAAAATTTACTGGTGCCTCGACGGAGACATAAAACCCTTGGAGCGATGTTCCAATGGTAATTAGAATGTGTTTGTGATAAACAATAATAAACCAAATCGAATGTGACTCACCACACCTGTAGGCAGTATTGCATTAACGATTTTTAGGAAACCCCAAAATAGTAATTGTGACGTCATATACAGGTGCTGTCTATATTTAGGCACGGAAAATCTCTTAATGGCATACATGTTAGGTATGCGTATGCACCAATCAATTGGTATTGATACCAAATATCAACCAAGGAATATATAAGTCGCTAATCAGTAAAATAATTTGTATATCCCTGGAAATATTGTATTATTCCTGAAAATTGCGATCTGCCCGCTAAAGTGGGCCGCCGGGGATGAATGTAAATTACATCGTACCCGCTTTTAGTGGGCTGCTGGATTGAAAGAGTTAACATGGAATGATAGAAAAATAAACTGCATTCACCCTTGTAATCTTTGAATGTTTTTAAACTAATCCATTTTTTAAAACGAATATTGGGATAGAATAGAATAGAAAATAATACATTCGAAGGACCTTAACCCTTTCAGTGCCAAGTCCGATTTTTTTATCAACCCATATATCCTTGATCATTTTTCAAATTTATTGATTATAATAATGTGATACATTGATGGAAAGAGCTCTAAGAGCTCTAAGAGCTCTAAGAGCTCTTTCCATCAATGTATCACATTATTATAATCAATAAATTTGAAAAATGATCAAGGAAATATGGGTTGATAAAAAAATCGGACTTGGCACTGAAAGGGTTAACATATAGAGGAGCGGTCTTGACCAGAATTTTTTTTTTTTAATAACTGTATCTGGGAATTAATTCAAACACCATCATAATTCAAGACATATATTGACATACCCACTTTATTTTGACGAGATTTGAGTTTGATGAACAACTCATCCACAGCAGCATGAGATGGACCACAGAGAGCTATGCATGGCCTTCTATTGTCTGGCTGTCATAAAGAAAAATAAATCACTTATGTAGATAACGGATGAGCAGTAACCAATCATTATCAACATTTTAGAAAGGTCAGGTGAACGGTTAATGTCATTATGAGACTTTATGTCATAAGTTCTGTAATAAATTAATAAAACTTATAATATGCCAATCTCCATAATTGAACAAGACAGTCAATGACTGAAGTCACTCACCAGACTATCGGGACTGAGAAAACTGGAACTAAATTGGCCTGACTGTTCTTGAGAAGAAGTTGTTTTAAGAATTAATATGGAAAGAAAGAGTTACATCCCTGGATTTTCCATTATTTGACCGGCTGACCCCATTCATCTGAATCCCAGTCACATAGAGAACATCCGCACCAAATATGACTCCAGTATGTCTTGCAGTTATGGTTAAGAAGACATTTTAATAATTACTAAGGAGGGAAGGGTTATGTCCCTGGCTCCGTTCATTTTTAACCTGGTCGCCCAATTGAAAAAAACTTGAATCCCAGTCACACAAAAACCCTCCATAGCAAATAAATATAACCTAAATGAAAGTGTCAATGACACTGTAGCTCAACTTAGGTAGGGGAATAATTTAATGGTTGACAGTAAATGGAGGAATAGGAAAGGTGCTAATTGAAATGTCTAACCTGCGCCAAAGGATTTAGTGATGCAAAGAGTAAAATACAAGATGGCTGCTGGTGGCCATTTTTTTTGGCCAATTGACCCCAAAAGAACTCGTTCTCATCTACGTATAATTGTTAACATCCATGACAAATTTTATGAAGATCTGACCAAAGCTACGACCTACAAATTTCATGATGATCAGACGAACAGTACGACATGTAGACCGCGCCAATGGATTGAATTTTGAAATCCAAGATGGCCGCTGGCAGCCATGTTTTTTGGCCGAATGACCCCACAATGATTCGTTCCCATCTACATGTCAATGTCAACATTCATGACAAATTTCATAAAGATTAGACCAAAGGTACAACCTGTAGCCCGTGTAGCCAAAGGATTTAGTCATGCAAAGAGTAAAATGCTGGTGGCCATGTTTTTTGACCGAATGACCCCAAAACGACTCGTTCCCATCTACATGTCATTGTTATAATTCATGACAAATTTCATGACCATCTGACTAAAGCTACGACCTGTAGCCCGCACCAAAGGATTTAGTCATGCAAAGAGTAAAATCCAAGATGGCTGCTGGCAACCATGTTTTTTGACCGAATGACCCCAAAACGACTCGATCCCATCTACATGTCATTGTTATCATTCATGACAAATTTCATGATGATCAGACGAACAGTACGACCTGTAGCCCGCGCCAATGGATTGAATTTTGAAATCCAAGATGGCCACCAGCGGCCATGTTTTTTGGACAAATTTCATAAACTTCCGACCAACACAACGACCTGTAGCCCGCGCCAAAGATTTAGTCATGCAAAGAGTAAAATCCAAGATGGCTGCTGGCAGCCATGTTTTTTGGCCGAACGACCCCAAAATCACTCGTTCCCATCTACATGTCATTATTAACATCAATGACAAATTTCATGATGATCAGGCGAACAGTACGACCTGTAGCCCGCGCCAATGGATTGAATCTTGAAATCCAAGATGGCTGCCAGCGGCCATGTTTTTTGGCTGAATGACCCCAAAATGACTCGTTTCCCATCTACATGTCAATGTCAACATTCATGACAAATTTCATAAAGATCAGACTAAAGGTACGACCTGTAGCCCGCGTCAAAGGATTTAGTCATGCAAAGAGTAAAATCCAAGATGGCTGCCATGTTTTTTGGCCGAACAACTCCAAAATCACTCGTTCCCATCTACATGACAGTGTTAACATACATGACAAATTTCATAAACTTCCGACCAAAACAACGACCTGTAGCCCGACCTTTTGGCCGAATGACCCCAAAATGACTCGTTCCCATCTACATGTCAATGTCAACATTCATGACAAATTTCATGAAGATCAGACCAAAGGTACAACCTGTAGCCCGCGCCAAAGGAAATTGTTGACGGACACACGCACACACGGACAAAGGATTTAGTCATGCAAAGAGTAAAATCCAAGATGGCTGCTGGCAGCCATGTTTTTTGGCCGAACGACCCCAAAATCACTCGTTCCCATCTACATGTCATTATTAACATCAATGACAAATTTCATGATGATCAGATGAACAGTACGACCTGTAGGCCGCGCCAATGGATTGAATCTTGAAATCCAAGATGGCTGCCAGCGGCCATGTTTTTTGGCCGAATGACCCCAAAATGACTCGTTCCCATCTACATGTCAATGTCAACATTCATGACAAATTTCATGAAGATCAGACCAAAGGTACAACCTGTAGCCCGCGCCAAAGGAAATTGTTGACGGACACACGCACACACGGACGCCAAACCATGGCAATAGCTCAAACTTACAAAAGTAAGTTGAGCTAATAAAAAGGCTAAATTGGCCTAAAGTCGTTATAAGAATTATTATTGAGGGCAAGATATGTGTCCCTGGCTATGCCCCTACTTGACCTTGTGACCCCATTTTAACTAATACAAGTCACCTGGGGAACATCCATACCAAATATGAACCCATTCGGTCTTTGGTTCTGGAGAAAAAGACGTTGTTGATGGATGGACAACAGATGGAAGGATGGACAGATGGAAGGATGGACAGATGGAAGGACAGATGAAAGACGGGAGTGATGACTAAAGCTCCGCCACAGACTTAGTCTCAGGTGAGCTAAAAACAGTATCAATGTCATTTGTACACAAAAAAGAAATGCCATGAGATTATTCTCTGAAATGTTATAATATTCTTGAAAGGTACTGTATGTTGTATGACATCAACTTGCAAACGGATAATATGAATTATTTGCATGTCTGAGAACACTATACAATTGGTATGCACAGTTCAGTGAGACATGGAAATTTAAGGCCAGCTTGTCTTTAGGATTATAATACCTTTTTGTGCAATTTGACATATTCACGACTACATGTTATCTAGTGTGTGAAATTACAGGCAGTGTTAATTTCAGTTTACTAGCAGTCAAATGTAACAAGTTGTCTTTTACATAGATGGAATTAACATATTTACATAGGTACAAGTGTATTTGGCACACACAATATGTCTTAAGAATAGCAAAGAATCTCTGAAGAAATTTGATGGCAGGTTAATAACCATGTACAAGTGATTTTTTTACATATAGTCTGGTCGTTGAAGTCAAAATGCATGGTCAACCTATAACAAATTGGCAATAAGGCGATGTTGGTGTCATAACATGAGCAAATGTCCATGGAACAATATATCCAAAATCCACTTGGGACACTTTTGCAATTCAAGATGGCGTTCAGCATGGTTCTGGATACCGCATGCTGTCTTAAATACAAATATGTGTATAGAAATAACACATTTATGTAACATGAGAGGTGGAAACAACAGGCTGGATTTGAACCAAGCAACAGCAACCAATGTCCAGAAATGGCTGCCCAAATGGCTATCAAAATGGCAGAAATAGCATGAGTATTCAACCGAGATGGTAAATACGAACAAACTATATAAGCTTCCGCCCTGAAAGATAAAATTGTCATTCACACATATCTCAAGGATTTAATTAAATATGAGTTTAATATAGCAACTTATGAACATTAATAGGGAGCATATAATAATGAGAGGCCGATCACTATCAGCAGATGTTTAACCCATACCATACAAAATTGCGACTTGAAGTGGTATAGCATTTGCTGGTGGAGAATTTAAACTCACTTCTTATAATATTATAATTGGTCCTGCGCCTTATATTTATGAAGAAACGAATCTACACAAGAGTCCGCACACTTCGAGATCGAATTTGATGATAACAAGCCAGGTAACGGAGAATCACAAGCCTTTTTCATCGGGTCGATTGCTGTCACCTATTTTCGACTCAACAATTCTTTCAACAATTACTTCAATATTATGGCAGATAAACGTCAGACTCCCATGAGTTCAACATCTAGTGCAGACGAGAGCATGTCTAACGAACAATCAAAATGGGCAAAACCTAAAAAAGTGCTGACAGTTCCTCCTAAAAAACAGAAAACAGTGGCCAATGGTCAACAATCGACCATAAATTTCGGTCTGGATAAAACCAAAACCCATGACAATCAGCTAGAGAAAATACTTACAGAAATTAATGCAATGAACACCAAATTAGAAGCTTTGGTCACTAAATACCACCTAAATCAGCAGTTCAAACCCTTAGTCAAAACAGAAGATCTTGATAAGACTTTAGAAAAAATGAAGGATGACTATGTGAAAAAAGTTGAATGTGTAAAAGAGGAATTCACAGGAAAGATCTTTGAAGTAGAAAAGAGAATAGACTACATGGATAAGAAAATGGACAAATTACATGTTGACTCTATGGAAAAAGATGAAGCTATAAACAAACTAACACAGGAAAATAAGCAACTAAATGAGAAATTGAACAGTCTAGAACAACAAAGCAGAAAGGACAGTATTAGAATTTATGGAATTGGGAATGATAAAAGAGGAGAAACAGCAGATGAATGTGAAACTGAAGTAGTGAAAGTTATACAAAACAAACTTAATCTTAAATTAACTAAAGAGGATATTAGTATTGCTCACAGATATTCTGATAAACAGACCAGACCAAGGGGCATCATTTGCCAATTTACCACCAGAAGATCAAAGAATCTTGTAGTTCAGCAAAGAAGACTACTTAAAGGTCAAAGTATTGTCATCAAGGAAGACCTCACAGACATAAACAGTAAATTGATAAAAGTGGCCAAAGAAACAGATGGGATAGATGACTCGTGGAGCCACAATGGCAAAATCTTTGTGAAGTACACAAACAACAGCAAGAAACTTATCAAAACAGCCTCAGACATTTAAATATTGAAATTTTGCCAAACTAATAATAATGTACATTCTAAACTCTTATTTATGGACACATGATATAAATATTTATTCTCAATAACAGTCTCAATGTAAATAATCATGCAAATATAACATAAATACCTCATCAGATTACAACTAACAAAAATAAAAATAAATGACCTAGTCACTTTACCTCACAAGGAACATTAAATTACCTCAAAATGTAAAAAGAAATTCAGAATAGTGTTGTCACATACTTATATTGTTATAATTTGGTTTGTATACTAGCAAAGCAATAAGATGGCACCAGTATAAAAAAACAAAATATTTTCTCCATCACTTGTAACAAAACAAAATTTCGAATTCACTCCCATTGAACTTGTTTTCAAATTCAGATTTACTTATATTGTCAACTTTTAATTCTTTTTGCCTCATCATGTCACTTTCTTGTTGATTGACAATAAGATTTTTTAATATCATGCACACATGATAAACTTAATTGTGACCATTGAACCCCATTTAATAAGTCACCTAACTGTTGATCATGCTATGCAATAATGCATAAATAAATTCTGATTTAGTGTTGCCACATACATATACATATTTTCAATATTGTCTACCAGCAAGGCAATAAGATGGCATCATTACATCACCAAAGATTTGCTCTGTCATTTGAAACATAACTAAATTCTGAATTTACCATCATTGAACTTTCTCTCAAATGCAGATTCTCTTGTTATGTCAACTTTGAAATATTTAGCATTAATAAGTCAGTTATTAATTGTTTGACAATCCTATTACTAATAGGTTTGTTTCATCACTAAACCCCTACATACTGACTATTACTTAAAACAATGTTTATTACTACTTGAATGTTGCATGTATAACAAACCCAATTTTCAAGTAACAATAATTTCTTATAGACATTTCAAACTAGAGTACATTTAATGCCAGTTCTTAATGAAGCATAGTACAATGCTTCATTTACTGATTTACAATTATGAGGTTCTTTAATTAAGCCTGCTTCTATAGTACAAAGCTGATTAAAGACCACTTATGTTATCTGATAAAAACATAAACAAAGAAAGGCTTACCTAACACAAGTCAATTAATTATATGGTAACTGAGGTAATTACCACCTTGCCCCTGGCAGGTGGCAATCAGCACCTAATCTAATCAAATGTCACCATCACTCGGCTTTGACACAATCGACAAATATGACACCTATTGTAATACATGGGCCAATGAAAAGTATTATCACATAGGATAAAATAGGTCTTTATTGGGACCAAGAAGGTAGTCTGTTCTTGAAGATGAAGGATGCAGTTGATATGCTGAGGATGTATTCATGGAAATATAAACCAAAGTTAAGTTATATATATGCTCTCTATTTATTATGTTTATGACTTTAACTCTATGATCATGACTTAATTGCTACATGGCAAATTTTACATTAGTGCTAATTTCAGACTTATATGTTGAAATATAATTACACCTATCTTATAACCAATAGGAGAACTTTATGTCATCACGTCTTCAGTTCAATTGAATTAATCCTACTCCAATATTTATGAATTAGTTACCCATCCAGACTATGTATGAGTCAACAAGTATGGTTAGACAAATATCCCTATCTAAAGGATAATTATGGAAGCAAGTTCATGGTCTAATTCCTAATAGTATTCTATTCAGATGGTTCATGAGGTATCACTCTAAGGACCATGTCTCTAGCCTTTTTAGGCGGTGTCAATTATTAGTTCCAAGTAACTAATTATAGTCATATATGGTGATGTCAAATAACAATTCAATATTCTTAGCCTGGTAGGCGGTGTCAAATATTAGTTCCAAGTAACTAATTATAACCATATATGGCGTGTCAAATAATAATACAATTCAACATCCCTAGCCTTATAGGCAGGGTCAAGTATTAGTTCTAAGAAACTAATAATAGCCACACATGGCGGTGTACAACAGTAACCCATTTCTTTATTCCTATTCTTAATGATGGTGTTATTAATTTACTCAAGTCCAGTATATACGTTATCAAAGCTGGTGTTAGACATATTCATTTATGTGATGCTCAGTTTCAGTTGACATACATAACATAATCTGGTGACTTCTCGACAAATTCATGACTATCAGAATATTAACATTTCATATATAATGCCTACAAGGTAGAATGCATAACTGTTCTATAACTTCTATTACCTACATATATGATTCATATTCTATTGATTACTCATTCAAACATGTTCATCATATTCATAACATTTACTCTCTCGCATCAGGGTATGACTTGTATAAAATCATAATATAGAATTAGATCCCAACCAGGTGTTGTTGCTGTTACTTTCTGAAGATCCCCGGTCCTCTCATAAGTTATTAAAGCTCTATTGCTAATTCCCCACAATTTATAATATCAACTTCCAAATCATATATATAGAGCAAATTCGAGTTCGTGATAGATGGTGGAGAATCCGGGCTTACTTACCTTTTTAGCGTAAGTCTAATAAGGTAACACTGCAGCATCTGATCGGGATTTTCAACATATTCTGATTTACAACACCCTATCAAAATGGACTACTCAGGGCTTCTAAACATGGATGCCTTATACAAATTTGATGGATCCTCCGATAAAGCCGTTGAATGGCTCAGAAACTTTGAAGATGTATGTAACCTTTTCCAATTACCAAGTGAGAAGAGAGCTCAATTATTTCCAATACTTCTCACCGATAAAGCATCCAATTGGTATCGTTCTTTAACTGATGATGAACGAAATGATTTCACAAAATTATCAAGCGCTTTTAAAGCACATCATTCAGCACCAGACATTATGAAATATACTGAGATTGCAAACTTGTTCAGCACATTTCAGCATGATGATGAACCTGTAAGGGATTTCATTATAAAGATCAAATACAAGGGTTCTTTAATTCCAGTGTCTGATCAAATCATTTTCTGGGCAACGATGAATGGATTGATAGCATATATCCGACAACAAGTTATTATTTCCAATCCATCTACAATTCATGAATTGACATCCATTGCGTTTAGGGCAGAGAATGCAATGCAAGTCACAAAGACTCACTCAAATACGCTTGTCGACACTATAGCTAGCTTGGAACAACAAGTCACTTCACATACTCAAAGCGCAGCTTATCAAGCCAGGCAACAATGTTTCCCAACTCAAAATAAAGTTGAACATAAAAGACCTGCTCAAATTCATGGCAATGACCGACATTGGAAACAAAGAAAATTTCCTCTATGTTTTCGGTGTAAACAGGAACGTCATGATCCCTCAATTTGTTTTGCATTACGATATCGATGTAGGACCTGCAAGCGTATTGGTCACATTTCTTTTGCATGTAGTGAAAGGAAAATACCCATTCTTTCTACCAGTACACAAATACAAATAGGAAACCGGGTTGAGGTCCTCGTGGAAGGCAAAGTTAATTTTCCAGCATTAGTAGACACTGGAGCAAGTCAGTCGTGCATTTCAGAGGAATTTCTCATAGAACACAGGATAATGCATAAACTGGTTACCACAAAAAGCAAATACCCATTTATCAGAGGTGTTAGTGGGCCAAATATTCCTACTATAGGCCATGCAACAATTATGATAACCATTGGAAATTTACATATACCACATTCATTTCTAATTCTTCGGAGCATACATGAGAAAGTTATTTTAGGGGTTGACTTCTTGAAAGCTAATCGGGCACAAATTGACCTGGCTAATGATGTACTTATTTTTCATGATGGTCTCACACAAGTTCCACTTTCTGGAGGCCATGATGAAAATTCTAGTCGCAATGTCTTCCCATTGTATGATATTACAATTTATCCAAGATCAGAGGTCATAGTTCCTGTAAGAGTCAGTGGGAAACCTCAATCAAAATGGCAGATTGGTATCATAGAACCAAACTCAAATCTCATAGAACAGTATAATATAATCGGTGCAAGAACTTTGGTGGAAGTAGAAAACAACCAATCGGTTACTAAAATTCTTAATCCTTCAAATTCTCAAGTTAAACTTAAACGTCAAATTCTATTAGGGACATTCTCGCAGGTGCACAAAGACCAAATTATTCATGATGATGACAGTAACAATGCAATTCCAATAAATTCTCTCAATCTGCCCAGCAATTCAGATTTGCAAAAACATGAGCAAGTTGTCAGAGACTGTGGCATTGACTTATCCGCTACTGATCTGACCATTCACCAAAAATCAAAGCTCACACAATTGCTTGCAATAAATAGGGACTGTTTTGCGAAAGATATGTCAGAATTCGGAAGCACCAATTTATATTCACACAAAATCAACACAGGTTCCGCTGCTCCCGTTAGACAACGTTTTTACAGAGCGCCTCCGCATATGAAAGATGAAATAAGCCGTCAAATCAGAGAGCTCCTTGCCAATGACATAATTGAACCAAGTATTAGTGAGTGGCTCTCTCCTATCGTTTTAGTCCGAAAAAAAGATAACTCTTACCGCTTTACAGTCGATTATCGCAAGGTCAACGCGCTCACAAAACCTGTAACATTCCCACTACCACGATTGGAGGATGTAATTGATGCATTAGGCAAGTCAAAATCAACCATTTTTACCTGCCTTGACCTTTTTCATGGTTATTTCCAAATCAATTTAAGCGAAGAATCAAGATCAAAGACAGCGTTCATCTCACACGAAGGCGTGTATCAATTTAAACGATTACCAATGGGCTTAATGAATTCGGCCTCGAGTTTTCAAATGGTTATGTCGGAAGTACTCCGTGATCTACAATGGAAAACATGTCTCTGTTATATTGATGATCTCCTTTGTTTTTCAAGGTCGTTTGATGATCACCTACAACACCTTTCAGAACTATTTCAAACAATACGTAGGGCTAATCTTAAACTTAAACCCACAAAATGCCAATTCGCTCTACGAGAAGTCTCTTACCTGGGACACAAATTATCTGATAAAGGCATCTCCGTCGATACAGCTAAAACTGATTCCGTCCAACTGTTTCCAACTCCGAAAATGACCATGACCTCCGTTCATTTCTGGGTTTATGCAATTATTATCGTCGTTTTGTTTACAATTTTGCAGCAATAGCAGCTCCGTTAAATAATCTTCTGAAGAAAAATGTGCCGTTCAAATGGTCACAAGACTGTGAACAAGCTTTCAATAAACTAAAACAAGCATTAACTTCACCACCAATTCTAGCTTTTCCAAATTTCGATAAGGATTTTATCTTATATTCCGATGCCTCTTCATTTTCAATCGGCTATGTTCTTGGACAGCTCGATGAAGAAGGTAGAGAGGTTGTCATAGCATATGGTGGACGAGCTTTAAAACCCATGGAACAAAAATGGTGTGTCACTGAACTTGAATGTCTTGCAATGATAGAAGGTGTTAAGTATTACCATGTATACCTGGCTTCAAGAAAATTTACAATTTACACCGACCATGTTTCGAACTCTTATCTCAAAACAATCAAGCAAAGTCCTGGCAGACTAGGTCGGTGGGCACTGAAATTGCAGGGATACAATTACGAAATTATTCACAAATCAGGTAAAAAGCATGGTAATGCTGATGCCTTATCCAGACGCAGATATGAGCAACAATCAGATAAACTAGATGCTATAAACACAGTTCGAACACTCCTTTCAAAAACAACATGCGCAACGCAAACTGACCCCTCATTGGAGGGAGATACCATAAATTCAATTAAAGTAATGCATAAAATCGAGTCTAAATCAGGATCGACCCAAACTGATATTGAAGCAGAATTAGGTGATCCCATAGCTGAACTTCCCACAATAAATAGGTTATCCGAGGAAGATCTCAAAACTGCCCAAAGAGATGATGAATCATTAAACATTTATATTACATATTTTGAAAATCGTGAACTACCCGAAGAACCAAAACATGCATCTAGGATAGTACATGAGGCAAAAGAGATGATTATGGAAGATGGTGTTTTGTACTACATATGGTATCCAAAGGGTAAGGGTCATAAAGTGGACAGGGTAGTAAAGCAACTTGCAATCCCCTTTTCTCTGCGGGATGACATTCTCTCACAATACCATGATAGTTTGCTTGGGGGGCATCAGGGGATTGACAGGACATACCAGCTTATCAGGTACAAATACTTCTGGCCGGGAATGTACACTGACATCAAAATATATGTTAAAACGTGCATCGAATGTCAGAAAAACAAACGGGCAATAAACAGTAAACCAGCGCCACTTCACCCACTCCCGATTGTGGATCCTTTCGAAAGGGTTCATATGGACATACTAGGGCCACTCAAGGAAACCCCGGAAGGTTATAAATATATCCTTCTAATAGTTGATTCATTCACGAAATGGCCCGAAGCTTTCGCGATCAAAAATCAGGAAGCTGATACCATTGCAAGAATCTTTTATGATGGGATTATCTGTAGATACGGGGCACCCAAGCAGCTTCTTACTGATAGAGGTCAAAACTTCCTTTCCAAACTTATCAAAGAGATTTGCAAAATTTTTGATATCAGCAAATTAAATACATCCAGTTATCATCCGCAAACAAATGCAACCTGCGAAAGACTAAATGCTACTATCGCGCAACATCTTCGGACATTCTGCGATGAAAACCAGTCTAATTGGGCACAAAATTTGCAAAGTGCTTTGTCAGCATACAGATCTACACCATGTACTGAGTCTTCTCAATTTTCTCCTCATGAAATGCTATTTCAATTTAGTCGCAAACTACCAATCGATAATGAAATCATACCTGATCATACAATTGGAAATAAAGCGCTCAAAACAATGGAATCAATAGCTAAAGACTTCGAAATAACTAGGAAAATTGCAAAGGAAAACATAGCAGCTGCTCAAACTAAATACAAACAACAATATGATAAACGTGCTCAAGAACCTAAATATGCTGTTGGTGACAAGGTTTGGGTCAAAAACAATAAAACTCCTCTGGGCCTCTCCACAAAACTTTTCAGGAAATACAGTGGCCCATATTATATCATTGAAATGACAAAGACGTCCACCTACTCACTCAGACGATGTTCAGATCACATGAAACATCCCACCCCTGTTAACGCAAATCAGTTGAAACCCTACTATGATTCCAGAAATAGGCCCACGAACCAGATAGATAATGCAACAAATGACACAACTGCTGATGAAGATGACATGACGGACAATAACGATCAACATATGACGCAAACTCAAACAAATTCACATGACAATGATGACATTACACCTGCTCAAACTGATGACGCTGATAAGACGACTGACAATAACAGTGAAAAAGTAGTGGATAAAATACTTAAATGGACCGGGCCCCCAACAAATAGGTGGTATCACATTAAATGGCAACAGGGAGGCAGAGACTGGGTGAGACAAGACTTGATAGCTGATGAATTAATACAGCAATTTCATATTGAACGCACTGCAGAAGGTAGACGTAGGAAGAACCTAAAACAATTCAAGGCACCAATGCCAAAGACACGTTCCGTGGCACCAACAGCTTCTCCCAGTAAAAATAATATCAATAGCATAAATATCACTAAATAACCTAGTAACCAAACAAAACCAAAAACATAACCATTAAAACGTAGCTCTGTTAACTCAATTCAACTATCAATAGCGAAGTTGACAAAGACACTGGATCGCATTAAGGATCGCCTTATAGTGCTGGTGGGTCAACCTTTAACATTGAAATAGAGCAATCACAAAACCAGAAGTCAAATCAAAGAATGAGCAGCAATGCCACACAAAATGCCAAACTAAAAAGATTTTTTTTTTTTTTAAATAAAATAAAAATAAAATAAACATTACAGATGCAACAAATAATATTAATTCATGTGGAATCAAATGCAGCAGACTAGCATTGGGTATTTCAGATGTACAGGGGGTAAGCTACTTTGTTTCTACGGGGAAATGACTTCGTCGCTGCGTTGAGAACCAAAGTCACATAAGTATGCATTATCTCCCACAACTACAAAAGATCTCTCATAGTTAGGCTATGCAACAAATAATATTAATTCATGTGGAATCAAATGCAGCAGACTATCAGGGGGCATTTCAGATGTACAGGGGGTAAGCTACTTCGTTTCTGCGGGGAAATGACTTCGTCGCTGCGTTGAGAACCAAAGTCACATAAGTATGCCTTATCTTCCACAACTACAAAAGATCTCTCATAGTTAGGCTACTGTATTCAGTCTACTTCAATATACCACTCGATTCTACTTTCATTGTAAATCTCGCGGAAACAAAAATAGTTTCTTACATAAAGGCGCGCAAAAATATATTTATCTCATTTCAGCAGTCTCATATGCATCATACAACAAATAAAACTTTTAACTTAGTTTGAGTACTTCACTACTGAAAGGTACCAGGCAGTTTCTTTCAGTTCACAGGCAATAGACCTATCAACATAGTTCAACTCACTATGTATATGCAACTTTATATGTTCCAAATTTCTTGTTCAGTTTTTTTTATTGTGCACTCTTTTTGGTGGCGCCACCCATATACATGTATGTTTGACTAATATTTCTTTCTTACAGCTCTATCCTGATCAGGTTGTAAATATTGTTCATATACACCTTGCACACTAACAAAATAACCATACACAGCGCTGCGCTCATATTTCTCATCACGCCGGTATGTACAACATCACGTTTTCTATGAACATATTACTGCTGAAATTCTTATACCCCACAGGAACCACAGGGAAAGCAAGAAAGAAATCACGAAAGGAGTCAGCTAAGAGAATGAGGATGCAAGATTACAGGACGCGGATGAAGATACAAGATTCAAGGATAGTGACGCGGAAATAGGATTCAAGGAACAGCACCCCAAATTCAAGGATACAGCTAGCACCCCAGATTCAAGACTAATGACTAGGCAGTAGGATTCAAGGAACAGCACCCCATTCAAGGATACAGTTTAGGAAGTAGGATTCAAGGAACAGCACCCCAAATTCAAGGATACAGTTTAGGAAGTAGGATTCAAGGAACAGCACCCCAGATTCAACGATACAGCTGAGGACGTAGGACTTAGTGAAAAGGATACAGAATTCAAAGAAGCAGACAAGGAAGCAGATTATATCATGAAAAAGAAGATATGTGTTGACAATTACCAAGGGACAATTGTGATAATGGAGGGACATGTACAAACAAATTGGGATCATATCTATAAACATATATATAGCAGTTAACCGTACCCTGATGCATCACCTTATATTTGCACATTTCACATATTCGTAGATTTTTCATTTCATCATTATCATTTATTTCCACATGCATGTATACATTCAATTGCTACATATAACTTGCTCTCAACTGCAGTCCACTTAGAAAAAAAAAAAAAAGACAAAAAAAAAAGTTGAGCCCGGAGTTCTCAACAAAGGAAAACGGAGAGGTATATAACAAACCCAATTTTCAAGTAACCATAATTTCTTATAGACATTTCAAACTAGAGTACATTTAATGCCAGTTCTTAATGAAGCATAGTACAATGCTTCATTTACTGATTTACAATTATGAGGTTCTTTAATTAAGCCTGCTTCTATAGTACAAAGCTGATTAAAGACCACTTATGTTATCTGATAAAAACATAAACAAAGAAAGGCTTACCTAACACAAGTCAATTAATTATATGGTAACTGAGGTAATTACCACCTTGCCCCTGGCAGGTGGCAATCAGCACCTAATCTAATCAAATGTCACCATCACTCGGCTTTGACACAATCGACAAATATGACACCTATTGTAATACATGGGCCAATGAAAAGTATTATCACATAAGGATAAAATAGGTCTTTATTGGGACCAAGAAGGTAGTCTGTTCTTGAAGAAGATGAAGGATGCAGTTGATATGCTGAGGATGTATTCATGGAAATATAAACCAAAGTTAAGTTATATATATGCTCTCTATTTATTATGTTTATGACTTTAACTCTATGATCATGACTTAATTGCTACATGGCAAATTTTACATTAGTGCTAATTTCAGACTTATATGTTGAAATATAATTACACCTATCTTATAACCAATAGGAGAACTTTATGTCATCACGTCTTCAGTTCAATTGAATTAATCCTACTCCAATATTTATGAATTAGTTACCCATCCAGACTATGTATGAGTCAACAAGTATGGTTAGACAAATATCCCTATCTAAAGGATAATTATGGAAGCAAGTTCATGGTCTAATTCCTAATAGTATTCTATTCAGATGGTTCATGAGGTATCACTCTAAGGACCATGTCTCTAGCCTTTTTAGGCGGTGTCAATTATTAGTTCCAAGTAACTAATTATAGTCATATATGGTGATGTCAAATAACAATTCAATATTCTTAGCCTGGTAGGCGGTGTCAAATATTAGTTCCAAGTAACTAATTATAACCATATATGGCGTGTCAAATAATAATACAATTCAACATCCCTAGCCTTATAGGCAGGGTCAAGTATTAGTTCTAAGAAACTAATAATAGCCACACATGGCGGTGTACAACAGTAACCCATTTCTTTATTCCTATTCTTAATGATGGTGTTATTAATTTACTCAAGTCCAGTATATACGTTATCAAAGCTGGTGTTAGACATATTCATTTATGTGATGCTCAGTTTCAGTTGACATACATAACATAATCTGGTGACTTCTCGACAAATTCATGACTATCAGAATATTAACATTTCATATATGAAAGTGTCAATGACACTGTAGCTCAACTTAGGTAGGGGAATAATTTAATGGTTGACAGTAAATGGAGGAATAGGAAAGGTGCTAATTGAAATGTCTAACATGCGCCAAAGGATTTAGTGATGCAAAGAGTAAAATACAAGATGGCTGCTGGTGGCCATTTTTTTTGGCCAATTGACCCCAAAAGAACTCGTTCCCATCTACGTATAATTGTTAACATCCATGACAAATTTTATGAAGATCTGACCAAAGCTACGACATACAAATTTCATGATGATCAGACGAACAGTACGACCTGTAGACCGCGCCAATGGATTGAATTTTAAAATCCAAGATGGCCGCTGGCAGCCATGTTTTTTGGCCGAATGACCCCACAATGATTCGTTCCCATCTACATGTCAATGTCAACATTCATGACAAATTTAATAAATATCAGACCAAAGGTATGACCTGTAGCCCACGCCAAAGGATTTAGTCATGCAAAAAGTAAAATGCTGGTGGCAATGTTTTTTGACCGAATGACCCCAAAACGACTCGTTCCCATCTACATGTCATTGTTATAATTAATGACAAATTTCATGACCATTTGACCAAAGCTACGACCTGTAGCCCGCACCAAAGGATTTAGTCATGCAAAGAGTAAAATCCAAGATGGCTGCTGGCGGCCATGTTTTTTGACCAAATGACCCCATAACGACTCGATCCCATCTACATGTCATTGTTATCATTCATGACAAATTTCATGATGATCAGACGAACAGTACGACCTGTAGCCCGCGCCAATGGATTGAATTTTGAAATCCAAGATGGCCGCCAGCAGCCATGTTTTTTGGCCGAATGACCCGACAATGATTCGTTCCCATCTACATGTCAATGTCAACGTTCATGACAAATTTTATAAAGATTAGACCAAAGGCAACCTATAGCCCGCGCCAAAGGATTTAGTCATGCAAAGAGTAAAATCCAAGATGGCGGCCATGTTTTTTGGCCGAACGACTCCAAAATCACTCGTTCCCATCTACATGTCAGTGTTAACATCCATGACAAATTTCATAAACTTCCGACCAACACAACGACCTGTAGCCCGCGCCAAAGGATTTAGTCATGCAAAGAGTAAAATCCAAGATGGCTGCTGGCGGCCATGTTTTTTGGCCGAACGACCCCAAAATCACTCGTTCCCATCTACATGTCATTATTAACATCAATGACAAATTTCATGATGATCAGACGAACAGTACGACCTGTAGCCTGCGCCAATGGATTGAATCTTGAAATCCAAGATGGCTGCCAGCGGCCATGTTTTTTGGCCGAATGACCCCAAAATGACTCGTTCCCATCTACATGTCAATGTCAACATTCATGACAAATTTCATAAAGATCAGACCAAAGGTACGACCTGTAGCCCGGGCCAAAGGATTTAGTCATGCAAAGAGTAAAATCCAAGATGGCTGCTGGCGGCCATGTTTTTCGGCCGAACGACCCCAAAATCACTCGTTCCCATCTACATGTCATTGTTAACATCCATGACAAATTTCATGATGTTCCGATCGAAGCTACGACCTGTAGCCCGCGCCAAAGGATTTAGTCATGCAAAGAGTAAAATCCAAGATGGCTGCTGGTGGCCATGTTTATTGGCCGAACAACCCCAAAATGACTCGTTCCCATCTACATGTCAATATTAACATCCATGACAAATTTCATGATGATCAGACGAACAGTACGACCTGTAGCCCGCGCCAATGGATTGAATCTTGAAATCCAAGATGGCTGCCAGCGGCCATGTTTTTTGGCAGAATGACCCCAAAATGACTCGTTCCCATCTACATGTCAATGTCAACATTCATGACAAATTTCATAAAGATCAGACCAAAGGTACAACCTGTAGCCCGGGCCAAAGGATTTAGTCATGCAAAGAGTAAAATCCAAGATGGCTGCTGGCGGCCATGTTTTTCGGCCGAACGACCCCAAAATCACTCGTTCCCATCTACATGTCATTGTTAACATCCATGACCAATTTCATGATGTTCCGATCGAAGCTACGACCTGTAGCCCGCGCCAAAGGATTTAGTCATGAAAAGAGTAAAATCCAAGATGGCTGCTGGTGGCCATGTTTATTGGCCGAACAACCCCAAAATGACTCGTTCCCATCTACATGTCAATATTAACATCCATGACAAATTTCATGATGATCAGACGAACAGTACGACCTGTAGCCCGCGCCAATGGATTGAATTTTGAAATCTAAGATGGCCACCAGCGGCCATGTTTTTTGGCAGAATGACCCCACATTGATTCGTTCCCATCTACATGTCAATGTCAACATTCATGACAAATTTCATAAAGATTAGACCAAAGGTACAACCTGTAGCCCGCGCCAAAGGATTTAGTCATGCAAAGAGTAAAATCCAAGATGGCTGCTGGCAGCCATGTTTTTTGGCCGAACGACCCCAAAATCACTCGTTCCCATCTACATGACAGTGTTAACATCCATGACAAATTTCATAAACTTCCGACCAAAACAACGACCTGTAGCCCGCGCCAAAGGATTTAGTCATGCAAAGAGTAAAATCCAAGATGGCTACTGGCAGCCATGTTTTTTGGCCGAACGACCCCAAAATCACTCGTTCCCATCTACATGTCATTATTAACATCAATGACAAATTTCATGATGATCAGATGAACAGTACGACCTGTAGGCCGTGCCAATGGATTGAATCTTGAAATCCAAGATGGCTGCCAGCGGCCATGTTTTTTGGCCGAATGACCCAAAAATGACTCGTTCCCATCTACATGTCAATGTCAACATTCATGACAAATTTCACGAAGATCAGACCAAAGGTACAACCTGTAGCCCACGCCAAAGGAAATTGTTGACGGACACACGGACACACGGACACACGGACACACGAACACACGGACACACGGACACACGGACGACGGACGCCAAACCATGGCAATAGCTCAAACTTACAAGTAAGTTGAGCTAATAATGCCTACAAGGTAGAATGCATAACTGTTCTATAACTTCTATTACCTACATATATGATTCATATTCTATTGATTACTCATTCAAACATGTTCATCATATTCATAACATTTACTCTCTCGCATCAGGGTATGACTTGTATAAAATCATAATATAGAATTAGATCCCAACCAGGTGTTGTTGCTGTTACTTTCTGAAGATCCCCGGTCCTCTCATAAGTTATTAAAGCTCTATTGCTAATTCCCCACAATTTATAATATCAACTTCCAAATCATATATATAGAGCAAATTCGAGTTCGTGATACATGTATAACTTGCATAAGTCATGGTAGAAACAAACTGAATTTTTGATGAAGTATGATAGCAATAGGTGGTCCTATTGCAAAATGCCCACACTTTTGTCTATAATTCTGTATAGATTTAATGAGTTCTTAAGTTAAGTGTCAATTTTAATAATTATGTCAGCAGTAAGTAATTATTAACTTATATTAGCACCAAATGACTGTTTTTATGTCACCAACTCTTAATAAACTGAATTGTGACCAATGATTTTCATTAATTTAATTATTTGTTTAATATGAATCATGGTAACAATATTGTATAACTAATTCTGATTTAGTATTGCCACATACATATACTTATTGTCTGAATTGTCTACTAGAAAAGCAATAAGATGACATCATTATAAAAAAAACCCACAAAATATGCTCTGTCACTTGTAACTTAACTGAAATATGAATTGACTTTCATTGAACTTTCTCTTTCAATTCAGAATTGTTGACTGAATTATGATAATAATAGGTGGTCCTATTACATATTTCCCCCACATATTATTGTCTATAATTCTGTATATTTTAAGTTAATGCAGCAATTTGACAATCACGGCTGTAGCAAATAAATTATTCACTTGTAATAGAACTAAAAGACTTTTTAATATCACACACACATGATGAATTGAATTGTGGACCATTGAATCTTATTAAGTCACTTAATTGTTGGTTGTGAATCATGGTAACCGTATGTATAACTGAATTCCGATCTATAATGCCTATGCTTATATTCATTCTCTGAATGATCCATTAGTTAAGGAAAAATATGATATTAGTATAAAAAAAACCCAACATTTGCTATCATTGTAACAAAATTAAATTCTGAATTGACTTTCATTGAACTTATTCTCAATTCAGATTATCTGGTAATGTTAATTTTGAAGAAGTTTAGCATCATTAGGTCACATTACTTGTTGATTAACAATCATATTAATAATATGTTGGTTTCATTAATAAATCCCTTACATATGGACATATGGCTGTAGCAATTAAATTATTCACTTGTAATTGAACTAAAAGACTTTTTAATTGTGGACCATTGAATCTTATTAAGTCACTTAAATGTTGGTTATGAATCATGATAACAATATGTATAACTGAATACCGATTTATTAATGCCTATGCTTATATTCATTCTCTGAATGATCTATTTGTTAAGGAAAAATATGATATCAGTATAAAAAAAAAACCCATTTGCTATCACTTGTTACAAAATTAAATTCTGAATAGACTTTCACTGAACTTATTCTCAAATTCAGATTATCTGGTAATGTTAATTTTGAAGAAGTTTAGCATCATTAGGTCATATTACTTGTTGATTAACAATTATATTAATAATATGTTGGTTTCATTAATAAATCCCTTACATATGGACTATTCTTGATAAATTCAATGTCAGTTCAGACACTTTATTTGCTGAAAGTTGCACGAAAAGCTTATGATTCCTATACTAAAGCATTCTAGCCCTGTGGCTATAAGATGGCATCATTACATCACCAAAAAATTGTTGTGTCATTTGAAACATAATTAAATTCTGAATTTACTTTCATTGAACTTTCTCTCAAATGCAGATTCTCTTATGTCAATTTTGAAATATTTAGCCTCAATAAGTCTGTTATTGATTGATTGATAATCATATTATTAATAGGTTTGTTTCATTACTAAACCCCTACATACTATTACTTAAAACAATGTTTATTACTGCATAAGTCATGGGTACAAACAAACTGAACTTTTGATGAAGTATGATAGCAATAGGTGGTCCTATTGCAAAATGCCCACACTTATTGTCTATAATTCTGTATAATCAGTTCTTAAGTTAGTAATTATTCATTTGTATTAGCACCAAATGACTGTCTTTATGTCACACACTCATAATAAACTGAATTGTGACCATTGATTCTCATTAATTCAATTAATTGTTTATGAATCATGGTAACAATATTGTATAACTAATTCTGATTTAGTATTGCCACATACATATACTTATTGTCTGAATTGTCTACTAGAAAAGCAATATGACATCATTATAAACGAGACATCATTATAAACGAGAGGCCGATCACGATCGGCAGATGTTAACCCATCCCTTGGCGCTAAAAATTTACTATGATCAGAATCATAAATGAGAGTTTTGGTTTTGAATTATAGAGTATACTGTATGTACTATTATAGACAAATGTACATAACACAAATTATTGGAATGTATGGGTCACAGGCATTTATATAAGAGAATGCACTGGTACAGGATATGTAATGCTAAACCACCACACCACAGCCTTGGGTTAAATGTGAAACGTGTGACCTGAACATGGAATAATATAGCAGAGCGTCAACAAATCTCAGGAATTGCTTATGTTGAACAATGACCTCACTATTAAACCAATATTAAACAATTATAATGACCTCAGACCATCTGAAGATATAACTCTGCAGCACAGATGTCCAAGTCTACTGCTAATATCATGTGATGTTTATTGTTGAATCTTTATTTTAAATTAGATACCATAGCTTTCTTTATCAGATTATTTGCACATTGGCATAAGAGACATTAGAAAATGATATAGTCTTATCAATAGCTCCAAAGGAATGGCATGGAATTGGTGAATTTGATTTAATGTTGCTCCAAACAGATTTACCAGTACATAACACAAGATTTTGGACCGATTTAAACAAATTTGGTGTGGTGATTCGGGGTACCCTTGGCAGAGTTATAATGGTGTTAGTTTTTCAAATTTTCAAACTTAAACAAATAATTGTTTTTAATTATTAAAAACGAGAGGCCGATCACCATCGGCAGATGTTTAACCCATACCTTGGCGCTAGCGATTAGCTATAACTGATAATTGGTCAAAGATATGATCACAGTAAAAAAATACATATATGAGTACCTAACTTAAAATCAAAAGCTAAAATAATTTGTCTTAAGAAGGGGTTAAAGTAATTGGGGTGGGGGAGAAGTCGTTTTAAATCTCATAACTCCATCCCTATTCACACAAGGACCTCTCACTGTGAGATCCAATTGTTTAGCCATTAATCAATTTGACAGATAGGATAAACAATTATCCAGCCAGCAGGTTGTTCATCTTGACCTTCATACAACCACCTCCTAGAGCTACATGTATGTAACATATGTTATCACTCAATTAATAACAGATTTCGCTTGGAATGACATCTATTAAAGGTATTCTCATATACTATGGATATTGGATGTTCACATGACAATTTATTGATATCATTATATTACATGCAACTATTGCAATAAAATCTTCACATTTTCAATACAGGACTTCACAACTAATTAATGAAATACAACTAAAACAAATTACATTTAGTGTCAATGACAAATTTTGTTTTTAATTAATTTTTTTTTTTATTATTATAAAAGTTTTTAAATATTTGTTTATGTTAAATTAAGCGAGGAAATTCAATCTAAAAAAATATATGAAAATTTCAAATTTAAAAAAAAAAGAAGGGTCATACCTCCTTTAAAATAAATTGGATCGAACCCATATTCAAACTCGAACTGTATTTTTGGATGAGAATCCTATATACAATATTTGGTTCTGATCAAATAGAAATTGTTAGAGTTATCGCATTATGCCTAAAGTGTCTACAAACTGACAGACAGACGAGTGGTCAATCCGGACATTGACACTATGTGTAACATACCATACTAAGGTACACATAAAAAGTTTTATCTCATGCAGAGTACAGAAAAAATACTTCAAACCTTGTGTGCCCCTTTAATATTTCAATTCACATTTGTAACCAATTGAAATCAATGTCGAAAAAGCTTTCCATTAATATATAGATAAAACAAACTAGACCTACATTTCTAAGTGTTATGAACAATTATTTTGTTCCCATAGACTGATACAGAGCTCTCAAGTTTTTAAAAGTTTGAAAACCAAAGTTGTCTTCCCATGCAACCAACAAAATTCCAATGGTAATGCTATCAAACAATGAAACCAGATTATGCCTTTAAGATGAAATTTAAATAACCATGCATATATTCCACCTATGATATGACCAGAGGAACTTAGCTCTATAAAGTATATGTGATAAAGCCAACACATCACCTAGCAGTTAATTAACTCAATACAAGAGAGAGAAACTTAATGGCATTGTAACTCGATACTATATCTGTGTCTTCACAGCATTGCCAAGGTGATTTATTAGATACTATCTAGACAGTGCCACCTGTGTATCTTTGATATATATCAGTGATGAATAAAATAATCAAAGGGCCATAACTCCATTGAAAAGTACCGGATCAAACCCAAAATCGAACTTGATCTGTATTTTGAGTTGAGAAACTCACATACAAAATTTAGTTCCTATCAGTTGAAAAATTATTGATTTATCGAAGTGTTCATGAATTCTATATAAAAGGGCCATAACTCCTTTAAAAACAATCGGATCAAACCCATATTCGAACTTGATCTGTATTTTGGTCCGAGAAACTAGCATACCAAATTTGATTCTGATCAGATAAAAATTTTTTGAGTTGTGGTAGCATGCATGAATTCTAAGTCGAAAAAGGGCCATAACTCCGTAAAAAAAACTCGGATCGAACTCGATCTGTATTTGGTGCTGACAAATTCATATACAAAATTTGGTTCCGATCAGATAGAAAATATTTCAGTTATCGCACCATGCGTAAAGTGTCTACAGACAGACAGACAGACAGACAGACGGACTAACGACGAGTGGTCAATCCGGACAACGACACTATGTTTACCATACTATGGTATGGGTAAACATAAAAACCCACAAGATATGCTCTGTCACTTGTAACTAAACTGAATTATGAATTGACTTTCATTGAACTTTCTCTTTCAATTCAGAATTGTTGACTGAATTATGATAATAATAGGGGGTCCTATTACATATTGCCCCAACATATTATTGTCTGTAATTCTGTATATTTTAAGTTAATGCATCAATTTGACAATCATGGTTGTAGCAATTAAATTATTCACTGGTACTAGAACTAAAAGACTTTTTAATATCACACACACATGATGAATTTAATTGTGGACCATTGAATCTTATTAAGTCACTTAATTGTTGGTTGTGAATCATGGTAACAATATGTATAACTGAATTCAAATCTATTAATGCCTATGCTTATACTCATTCCCTGAATGATCTATTAATTAAGGAAAAATATAATATCGGTATAAACAACCCCCCCCCCCCCCCCCCCCCCCCCCCAACATTTGCTATCACTTGTAACAAAATTAAATTCTGAATTGACTTTCATTGAACTATTCTCAAATTCAGATTATCTGGTAATGTTAATTTTGAACGAGAGGCTGATCACGATCGGCAGATGTTTAACCCATACCTTGGCGATAGCGATCTTTTTATGAGTGCAAGAATTTCAACAATTCACAGCGTACTATTATTTATTAGTTTCATAGTGGAATCAGACATATTGAGCAACTTGCTCATTTAAACACAATAGGAAGATGGATATGACATTCGATTTCAACCTATTCGGTCACTCCAACAGAGATACATGTATGTGTGATAGATTGATAAAGATAATTATACCCAAACACAGTCAGACAGATGCACCATAGCTGTTAAAGATATAATTGTTACAATATTAACATCATAATAACTCTATTTATTTAATTCTTACAATGGAACCTGAGTCATAACAGATTATGTTGTTGTGTTAGCTGCATAGTAAAAGTTATGGGATGATTGAGATTAGAGACCAACAAACACCTGAACATCTATATAAGTGAGGGGTGTATAGACCTTGATATTAAATATGATTGATAATGGTTGGATATAAAATATTTTAATACAGAATTATCAGATAACTAAAGGAGAGATATGAGAAGGGTCAAATTGAAAATATTAGAGTCATAACATTGGATCGCGTACAGTATACATGTACCTATGGTTAATTTTATTCTAAGCTGATCATTGGAAAGATACAATGTCTGTAACAGCAGAAATATTATTAAATATTGGGTTAATATTCTCAAAACCATTCAATCAATACCAAAATCTATACGCATGAAGAATGTATCACAATCAACCTGAATGAGATTATAAAAGTGATTGGGTGAAAAATATTTGACCAAAAAGTCAGCTTCAAGAATACCAGAACCATTATTATTATCCTGCAGCCCAAATGCAATAGAGGGAATTTCAAAATAAGATATATCCTCAAATGATGAATATTCAATTGGTGGCTTATAATTAATAGAAATTCTTAGTGAACCTGGCCTAACGCGAAAGAGATAATTTAAAATCTGCGTATCAGATATTATGTGTCTATGGAATAGGTTAATTTTAATCCTGAAATACATGCAAGTGAAAAATGGATCACGATCAACCTGGACATAGAATAGGAGAGTGAACATATGATGTGTGGAGAGTGTTAATCATTTTCAATGACATCATATGATGGAACTAATGTGTGGATAAATTGTTTTCTCAAGATAAGACAACAGTGTCTCTGTAAACAACAATTCTCTAAACAGCCATGCTCCAGAACATCCTTCACATGGACAATGGACTATTTGTATTAATGCCATGAACATGTTTCAACAGGTTGGGTTAAATTACTATTGCACACAAACTGGAGTAAAGTATCATCAATCACTTAAATTTGACAGCTCTGGGAGCAGCAGTGGTTTAGCAAAGAGTATCCAGTGTCATTTTCTGATCCCAATAAAGCAGATTACTGTGTAAAGTTGTTTGTCTTAAATTCTCACAGGGCATATACAATAGGTAGTAAATTACTTGAATTATAAAGGGCCATAACTCTGTTAAAATATATCGGATCAAACCCAAATTTGAACTTGATCTGTATTTCGGGGTGAGGACCACATGTACCAAATTTGGTGTAGATCAGATGAAAAATGTTTTGAGTTCTAAGTAAAAATAAGTTTGAAAAGGGTTAATTAAACGATACCAAAAACCATACAGATAAAGAACGTGCTAAGAAAAACCTTGGTAAGAAATATGAGGCATATCAGAAGAAAACAGTTTGACTTAGATGGATCAGATAGCATTTGTGTGCAGGGTTAATTATTTTCTAAACCGATCAACCGATCGATACCAAAAACTATACAGGTGAGGGGTGTGTCATTATAAACCTACATATCAAATATGAAAACAATCGGACAAAAAATAATTTGGTTACAGCATCGGATAGCTCATGCCTATGTGCGGATGCAAAGTGTTAATAATTTCTAAACCGATCAACCGATCGATACCAAAAACTATACAGGTGAGGAGTGTGTCATCATAAACATGGGAGTAAAAAATAACTCTAATTCCCATAATACAGATTTACTGCTCTCAGAGCTAAACTGATACCACTGGTAATTAATTGTAGACTGCTATGGTTATCTGTTCAATTCTTAGTTGAAAAAGGGCCATAACTCTGGTCTAAAATGTTGAATATAACCCATATACTAACTCGATCTGTATTTTGAGTTGAGAAACTCGCATACCAAATTTGGTTCCGATCAGATAAAAAAAAATTTGAGTTATGGCAGCATGCATGAATTCTAAGTCGAAAAAGGGCCATAACTCCATTGAAAAATATCGGATCAAACCCATATTCGAACTCGATCTGTATTTTGGTCCGAGAAACTTGCATACCAAATTTGATTCTGATCAGATAAAAAATGTTCGAGTTATTGCACCATGCGTAAAGTGTCTACAGACAGACAGACGGACGGACGGACGGACTAACGACGAGTGGTCAATCCGGGCAACGACACTATGTTTACCATACTATGGTATGGGTAAACATAAAAAGGTTAGCATCATTAGGTCATATTACTTGTTGATTAACAATCATATTAATAATATGTTGGTTTCATTAATAAATCCCTTACATATGGACTATTCTTGATAAATTCAATGTCAGTTATGACACTTTATTTGCTGATTGCCAGTAAAATAAGTAGTGTGGACTCATTACACATTAATCTGAAAGTAGCACGAAAAGCTTACGATTCCAATGCTAAAGCATTCTAGCCATGTGGCTATAAGATGGCAGCATTGTCACACACTCATAATAAACTGAATTGTGACCATTGATACTCATTAATTCAATTAATTGTTTATTATGAATCATGGTAACAATATTGTATAACTAATTCTGATTTAGTATTGCCACATACATATAGTTATTGTCTGAATTGTCTACTAGAAAAGCATTAAGATGACATCATTAAAAAAAAAACCCACAAAATATGCTCTGTCACTTGAAACTTAACTGAATTATGAATTGACTTTCATTGAACTTTCTCTTTCAATCCAGAATTGTTGACTGAATTATGATAATAATAGGTGGTCCTATTACACATTGCCCCACATATTATTGTCTATAATTCTGTATATTTTAAGTTAAGCACCAATTTGACAATCATGGCTGTTACCCCCCCCCCCCCCCCCCCCCCCCCCTTAATTGTAGAAGCATGAACGCTAATTGGGATAACTTAAGAAATTTGTTATGTGATATGCAAAATGAAAATAATTCTTTCGACGTAATCGCACTATCTGAGATTTTCAGGATAAAAGAAACCTATTCATTACCCGGTTATCAGCCGTTTGAATATTCAACGCGCCCAGATAAAGACGATGGAAGGGGAGGGGTTGGGCTATTCATAAAAAATGACCTAACATTCCAACACAGACCTGACTTATCGGTATTTATTCCTCACGTAATTGAAACGTTGTTTGTTAAAATAAACCCAAATCAAAGAAATGCATATGTTATAGGATCAATATACCGACCCAACACAGCTCCTATGGCAAATATCGATGAATTCATATCTCAAATAGATGGCATAATGGAAAAACTCAATAAATCTCACACGAAATCTTACTTAATTGGAGATTTTAATATAGATCTACTGAACTCCAACAATCATTCAAAAACCAACGAATTTGTAGACAACGTATTTGAACACGGTTATCTCCCTGTGATTACAAAGCCAACCCGAGTAACAGATTTCTCAGCTACCATAATAGACCACATTCATACAAACTCAAAACGGAAATATGACTGTGGAATCATATTATCAGATGTTTCTGACCATTTTGCAACATTTTATATTGAACATGAACTTACTCAAAATAATATTAAAAGTGAGCCACAAACACCAATTCGGGTCATTAATGAGAAAAACATGTCAAAATTCAGATATATTTTGAGCCACCTATCATTTGACTCTGGTTTTAGTTGCTCGACTGCAGAACAAGCCTACGATAACATATTGCAGCATATGAACAAGCATTCCCAATTAAATACCCCGACCAAAGGGGAAAATATATCAAAAGAGAATCATGGATGACAAACGGCTTATTGCAATCTTCTCTAAATAAAAATAAACTATTCACAAAAAAACTTTCTTATCCAACAAAAGAAAATATAGACAAGTACAAAGCCTTTTGCAAAATATTCAACCAAGTGAAAAGAAAGTGCAAAAATGATTATTACAAATCAAGACTTAACGAAAGCAAAAACAACATGAAGCGAACATGGACCATTTTAAAAGACGCACTTAAAATGTCATCTTCTCCACACAAACTTCCAAAAAATGTAAATTATCAAAATAAAACATATTCAGATCCGGCTGCAATTGCACAATCATTCAACGAATACTTCGCCACAATAGGTCAGAATACTGCTGCCAAAGTTGAACAAATTCAGAACATACATCCCCTTAATTATATGAAAGAAAAAAATCAAAAAAACTTCTTTCTCTCCGAAACATCAACGGCTGAAATTGTATCAACATGTTCTAAGTTCTCCAATAAACAATGCGTCGATTTTTCAAACATATCTATGAAGCTGATGAAACTTACTATAAACCCCTACGCACTTAATACACACGCGTACATCATAAACTTAGCATTCAAAGAAGGAATAGTGCCGACGAAAATGAAAATTTCTAGAGTTGTTCCAATATATAAAAATAATATGCGCGATAATATCGAAAACTATAGACCAATCAGCATCTTGCCAGCTTTCTCGAAAATTATTGAAAAACTTATGCATAAACGTCTAAATTCTTTCTTAACAAAATTTGATATACTACATAACAAACAATTTGGCTTCAGAGAAAATCACTCGACAACACACCCCTTAATTCATCTGTTAAATCATGTTGCTGAAAACAACAACAAAAAGACAAGAGATTCGACTTTAGCAATTTTTATCGACTTATCCAAAGCATTTGACACGATTAGCCATGAGATACTTCTCCAAAAACTTGACCACTATGGCATTAGAGGAATTACAAAAACTTGGTTCAAAAGCTATTTAATGGGGAGGCAACAATATGTTGAAATCGAAAATAAAAAATCAAACTTACTCAATATCACCTGTGGTGTGCCTCAAGGATAAATACTAGGACCCATTCTATTTCTTATATATGTCAATGATATGCCCAATAGCACAAGCTTAAATCTCCTCTCTTTTGCAGATGACACGACTCTTCATATATCCGGCCACAACTATCGGAAAATTGAAAAGCAAGTTAATTCGGAATTGATCAAAATCCATCGTTGGTGTTGTAGCAACAAATTAGCAATTAATGCATCAAAAAGTAAATACATGTTATTACATCCCACTAGTAATGATTTCAAATGGAATAATCTTAAAATAAAATTGAACGACAAGCCCTTAACGCGAGTAGGCAATGTAAGATCTGAACAATCTCTAAAATTTCTTGGTATTATAATTGATGAGAATCTCACCTTTAAACATCACATATCTATGCTAAGTAAAAAAATATCCAATGCATTATATTCCATAAATAAGGTAAAGCGAATGCTACCCAAGAACTGCCTGAAAACACTATACTTCTCTTTGATCCACAGTCATCTCATCTATGGTTTGTCAATTTGGGGTCATGCCGATACAGGAGGCACTATCTTTAAACAACAGAAAAGGGCAATCAGAATAATATCCAATAAATCATATAGAAGTCACACACAACCCATTTTTCTGCATGAACATATTTTGAAATTCCACGACTTATATCAACTACAAGCTGCGACATTTATTTTTGACTGGAAAAGAGGAAATCTTCCCAAATCTTTCAATGAATCATTTGATTATACAACTGCTAATACCCGACAAGCAGGCAGTCTAAAAGCATCGACTCCTAGAACTGCTTTTAGTTCTGTGTTACCAAAGCACACATTCCCTGACATATGGAACTCATTCGATAAAAATAACAAGAACATAATCTTTCGAAATAGATTTAAAAATGTACTGACAAAAAGTTACATATCGCGATACTCGTCACAAATTAAATGTAAGAGTTCATTTTGTCGAGATTGCACAGATACATAAACTGCACGACATGAGCCCCACCATTAAACTTGCTATTGAAAAAGCCTGGTATGTTCACCTTACATTTTGGCTGGAAGAACGCAAAATTAGTCTTTACAACTAGATGAGTACGATCAAAATGAAAAGAAACATTGAAAGACACTTGCTCTGTTCCATTCCAAAGGAATAATACTTCAGCCAGACTCTGTACCTATGATAAAGTAATACTAAGCCCAGTCCATGGTAAACCGTCATGTGTGCAATAAGTTTGGATACACCATTCCGTTATTTCAAAATACCATTCCATTTCTCGTTGTTGTTTTATGACTTAAATTACAGCTATATATAGGGGCGGCAGGAAGACGGCCCATTTTGGCCATGCCGCTCCTGTACAATATACCTATGTTCACTTTTGTATATTGTATTGTTAAAAGTATCTATATATTGTACAAATAAATACTACTACTACTACCTTGGTGATAGTGATTAGCTATTTTCAGCTTGGATCGCTAAAATCCTATTTAAAAAAAAAAAGGGCCATAACTCCAGTACGCAAATTTGAATTCTATTTGTATTTTGGTTTAGACAGAGAAACTCACATACCAAACTTGGTTTCAATCAGATAAATCTGTTTTGAGTTATTGCAGCATGTGTGAATTCTAAGTCGAAGAAGGGCCATAACTCCGTAAAAAAAACACTCTGATCAAACCCACATTCGAACTCAATATAATATATAAAATTTGGTTATGATCGAATAAAAAATGTTTGCATTATTGCACCATGCATAAAGTGTCTACAGACAGATGGACAGAGAGACAGATGGATGAACGGCGAGTGGTCAATCTGGACGTCGACACTATGTGTATGGTATGGGTAAAAATAAAAATAAATGAATCATTCAATAGGGGCAGAGAGTGTGTCAAAATAATCCAATATAAAATGAGATATATCAGATAAAAGGTATTTCTGTTAAAGTATCAGAAATGTTGAGAAGGTTTCATTTTTAACTACAAAAATCAATGCAAGTGAAGGAGGAGAAACCTGGAGATATAATAGAATGATTAAATCAACAATATAAATAGCATAAAATTGATGACCAGGTTTAATAATTTTAACTCTATAAAATTAGGGCACTGTACCACAGGTCCCCAGAAAAAAAATTGACTCCACCCCCTATAGTACTTAATCCTTTAGAAAGGTATCCAACTTGGCCCGGCCTAATTTTTTATTATTTTTACAAAGTCCACAATCAGGTTAAAATACACAAAAAAAATATTTTGTAACATAAATGCCTCATATATAGTTATAAAGATATGTTATTACTCTTCAATTTGATGTATCCCTTGTAAAAATTGGTCAAGAAAAACTCGGTCATGAGCATAGGTCTAACGCAAACCGGCTGTAAAATTTCACTCGTTCGAGATGGTGTCTGCTATTAAAACTGGGTCAAAAAGTCCGGTTTTTACACTGACTTTCGCTTCAAAAAACACGCTCAACGGTAAGTAGGATATTTATTATACATCAATAGAAGCGGAATTGTTTACTGACCCACCCAAACCAATCATGCCACATCACGGCATCATATCTCTCGTATTTATTGAAAAATTCAGTTTCAAAAACCAGGAAGGAAATTGAAATTTTCCAAATGCAGCCATGTTGTGCGAGTCTGCTATGAGTACTATTTATAGTTCCCATGCAACACAATATATAGTTATAAAAATTTAATAAATACACAAAGACTGAATTAACACAATGCCGATTTGAAAACATACATATGGACAGGAATATAACTCCATAAATATTAAGAGCGTATATAAACTACTTCTTGGTTATATATATTTTGTTGCATAAGAACTATAAATAGTACTCATAGCAGACTCGCATTGCTTTGGATGGCATGTGTGTGATCGGGTTAATTATTTCTAATCCGAACGACGGATGGTTGATCCGGACATCAGCATTATGTGTACCATACATGGTATGGGTGCACATAAAAAGAATACCTACAGTTTTTTGGTAGAATACCTGAAACATCTCATTTGTGTCTGGGAAGAAATATCGAAGTTTTACTTGTGGCTCTCATGAAAATTTGATATTTCTTTCCAGACACTCATGAGACATTTTGGTATTCAAACAAAAACTGTAGGTATTCTAAATGAAAGTGTCAATAACACTGTAGCTCAACTTGGAACAGGAATAATTTCATGTGTTACAGTCAATGAAGTGATCAGGAATGTGGAAAGTTGAAAGGCCTAGTTATGCAAAGAGTAAAATCCAAGATGGTCACTGGCAGCTATGTTTTTTAGCCGAATGACCCCAAAAAGACTCGTTCCCATTTACATGTCATTGTTAACATCCATCACAAATATCATGATGATCCGACAAAATATACGACCGGTAGCCTGTGTCAAAGGATTTAGTCATGAAAAGAGTAAAATCCAAGATGGCTGCTGGCGGCCATGTTTTTTTGCAGAAAACACCCCAAAATGACTCGTTCCCATCTACATGTCATTGTTAACATCCATGACAAATTTCATGATGATCGGACCAAAGATACGACTTGTAGCCCGTGCCAAAGGATTTAGTCATGCAAAGAGTAAAATCCAAGATGGCTGCTGGCGGACATGTTTTTTGGCCGAACGACCCCAAAATTATTCGTTCCCATCTATATGTCAATATTAACATCGATGACTAATTTCATGAGGATCAGACGAACAGTACGACCTGTAGCCCGTGCTAATAGATTGAATTTTGAAATCCAAGATGGCCACTGGCGGCCATGTTTTTTGCCGAATGACCCCAAAATGACTCGTTCCCATCTACATGTCAATGTCAACAGCCGTGACAAATTTCATAATGATCCGACCAAAGGTAGGACCTGTAGCCCGTGCCAAAGGATTTAGTCATAAAAAGAGTAAAATCCAAGATGGCTGCTGGCGGCCATGTTTTTTTGGCCGAACGACACCAAAATTACTCGTTCCCATCTACATGTCACTATTAACATCCATCACAAATTTCATAATGATCAGAACAAAGTTACGACCTGTACCCCGTGCCAAAGGATTTAGTCATGCAAAGAGTAAAATCCAAGATGGCTGCTGGCGGCCATGTTTTTTGGCCGAATGACCCCAAAATGACTCATTCCCATCTACATGTCAATATTATCATCCATGACAAATTTCATGATGATCAGACGAACAGTACGACCTGTGGCCCGTGCTAATGGATTGAATTTTTAAATCCAATATGGCTGCTGGCGGCCATGTTTTTTTTCCGAATGACCCCAAAATGACTCGTTCCCATCTACATGTCAATATCAACAACTATGACAAATTTCATAATGATCCGGCCAAAGATACGACCTGTAGCCCGTGCTAAAGGGAATTGTTGACGAATCACACATGCACGGCCAAAGATACAACCTGTAGCCCGTGCTAAAGTGAATTGTTGACGAATCACACACACACACACACACACACAAACACACACACACGCACACACTGACGATGGATACCAAGCCATGGCAATAGCTCAAACTTTACAAAGTAAAGTTGAGATAACAACACTAAATTAAACAAATGCCCTAGGTATTTTAAAGTATGATTTCAGCTTTAAATACTTCTGCGATTTGGTCACAAATTTTATGCATGCGTCGCTCTACAATCTGCGTCAATCTCATCCAGCATGACCAGAAAACGTTTGACCTAACATTCTCCAAGTGCCGACCTTTCTATTGAAATTCACATATACTTTCAGGATCTTCTAAAATTTCCGTTAGAATAAACCATCAAGTTTGCAGCCATGGTCATTTTATTAAAACAAGACATATGTTTAAGACAAGAACCACGGTCAGGACCAGGCAATGGTCAAATTCATATTTAACATACAACTAAATTTCAATCCTCCAGTTTCTCATTTGGGTATATTGTTCATATATATCAATCAGTGCCTGTAAATTAGCTTATTTGGTTTGTAGTTTAAATGTCTATAAGCTTACATAATGATTTTGCTATTTTGATGACTATGTCAATTATGCCAGATCTATGGTGCTTTGAAGTCCAAATCTGCCAAAATTACCTTTCTGTTTTTCTATGAATCCAGGTGTGTCATGTAATTGAGGAAGTTGTGAGAAAAGTATATATCTTATATTATCTTTCATGCTGCTACTTCTCAATTTTTAGTGAAATACAAAAACCAATATTTTTTTTACAATTTTGGGTCAAACTCTAGGCACAATTTGACAAAAATCAGCTCAAATAAGGGTGAAAACAGCCATTTTTCTAAATTGCAGTCATGTGACATATTTTCAATTTGCCACCTGTTGTTATTGTTGCAACATGCGCCAAAATTGATCTTTATGAACTGAAAATGTCATATAAAATCGGTTTGAAAATAGGCATATAAAGTGTAGTATACCTGAAGTTTTGCTTTGGCTTAAGCACCAACATGGCTGATGAATTGTGAGATAGTGCTGCGCAGTGGTCTCATTTATCATTCTTCAAAGTATGTGCCCTTATAGTTGCTTAGAAGGTGGAGTTTTGGCAATTGATCCCTCCATGATTCTATGCCTCATAGAATCACAATCAACCTTCACGGGTGAAACCTCGTTTAATTTATTAATTCTATTTCGTCATAGAATCACTTCCGGGAACAATTGAGACTTCGAAGCAAGCAACTATACAGACACATAAATTAATGTTGCAGTTATTGCCAAACCAATGCAAATTGAAATATATCAAACAAAGAACCAATTCATTCATGTTTGTACTGATATACTTGCGTCCAAGGGTTATTCTGCATACATCAATTTGACCAACATACATTATCGGACAGAGACTCCCAAGACTTCCGAAGTTAAAACAAGCATTGATCATGCCATCATTCTGAATGGAGAACAAAGCACAGGTGGAAATCACAGCAGTTGCATTCACCAACATGGTCGAAATTTGTATCTGCAAACAGTAAAATTACCGATTGGCACAGGTGGTAGGCCTGCTAAAGTAAATGGAGGGATGTAAAATTCCGTTAGATCTAGTAGGACAATGTCAATCACCGACATTGCAATATGCCCTTATATAGAGCATGCATGAACATTAACTAAGCTGGATATATGAGTATTGGCACACGATCATTTTGACAACATATACATGACATCTCGCTAAACCCCGTTATATGTTGTCACACGTAGATGCGATTCACCATCACACCTATTTCATGAGCTGAAGATCAATTCAATGTACCATTGCTATAACCACATGGCCAGGTCGATAAGATAAGAACATGCATCATTGAATGAACACCCATACGCAGACACGTTATGTAGCATAAATGAGATAGGTTGATGTGAAATGGTGTTTATTTTACATGTTATATATATATACTAACCACATGTACAATACATCACGACCAAAGTGATACTAAGCACACATGACGCGTGTGTGTAACTCACAATGAGTTGTGTGAAGTGTAAGTTCGCAAGTCTGTGAAAACGAACAAGCAGAGGTTGGTATCCTTTATGCATAAAGACGTCACCCAATAGGGTATGTCAGCCATGTCAGAATAGACAACATGATCTTAGCACCAGTCATGTTGGCTAGGAAACTGTAATTGTTGTACCAGAATTATAGTGCAGTAAACTGTCTACATGTAAACAACTAAGTTTGTCATAAACAGATGACACAACATGCCAAAGACAACACGAGAATGACGACAGCAACGGATTGACTATATATAGGCGTGACATTATATAGATATGTAGTAAACGAGGACAAACCATTAATATGTTGGTATCGATAACAATAGCATATAATGTTTGTTTGTTCATAATCGGCACAAACTCCGTGTTAGTATTCGAGGACATAAAGAAGCTACTTGATATGGAGCTATCTGTCGCATGAAGATCTTTCAGAATATTTGAAAGAATAGGATCACAAAAGGCCCATGTCACAACAGTCCCATTGTACATTAGACCTATGTCTGGCCCACAACAACCATACACATGTACGATTTCAGGACCAGTGGTCATTAAGCAAATAGACATAGCATATTATATAATATATATATATATATATATATATATATATATATGAACAAAAGAAATACATTGTTGTAAGATGATTGTATATATAATTTGACAAATTGTTGTGATAAATAACAACACCAACAAATTCAAAGGTACAAGGAATTCACTCATTCAGATAAACATTGACAAATGCAGGTTCACAAAGTATTCCTTGTGTATGATTTGGACACAGAATATTTTGTTGCAAACAAAACTGAGCAAGACTTATCCAATAAATCCATGACTAAAGTTCCAAATTAACTAGCTGGAGATATTTGTCTCATCACCAGAATATATGTGGAGTGGAATGTAACAGGATGTTCGACTGTGTGAGTTTATGCCAATAAATTTAATGTGGCAACTGGCAATATGTCCCACAATATTCGAAAAAGTGTGGCCAGATTGCTGAGGCCAAGGAAAACCTATATTCCACCTAAGTCAGCATTGCTTTTATATGAAGACATCTGCATGCATAATCTGGCATGTTCATTGCGAAGCATCGTCTATGCTACCAACGACATTTGTCTGTCGTTTATACTGGACAATGCATGACGTTCCCTCATGTAGGATCAAAATGATATGGTGAACTCAGTTGCAATCGCCAATATGCACAACCACATCAGACACATCGTTATCGCAGAATACCTCGTCTGTGAGCAACAATACGTGCGAAACATTGTGAGGATATACATTGTTGAACTATGTATGTATAGTCGTATGTGACCTCACCAATGCGTATACATATATGGAATCATGATGGAAGCTTGTGCAGACATGCAATGCATCTAGATAACATGTTGGTCGATGAGCTATCGGTAGTGCCCAGCCGTCGCAATTTTGTGAATATTCGCCACTCGCAATATCGTTGCATTCAAGTATCATGCCAACACCTTGGCTCAACAATGGGTTGTCTATTGGCGCTTAGAATTTGTAATGTTCATAACATATACATGTAGACATGTCAACAGTTGACTGGTTTGCCTTCGTGTAGTTGACTATGTCACCAGATCAATCTCCCTATAAGGCCATATATTAATGGAGTCTACAGACGCCGGGACAACAATGTCAACACAGCCACTCTAAGTGATCTGCTTAATGTTGAATTGAGCCAAGTTGCTGGAACATCCCTAGAAAGGCGTTCGGCTTCTTTGGCTGTTGTGATGATTATAAATATTGACATGGACATCTTCATCCATGATCATCAATGCTGATGCTGAGATGAGAGTGGCAATGCGTGAGAACTGATATGACAATAACTATTTACGAACATTCGGCAATAGTTTAATTATCCTGTCGTGATCAGATTCGATTCAAAGGAATCAATGTTTTAACTAACAGCAACTGCCGCAGTTACCACACTTGATGCCTAAACCCTAAAATGGGATGGCCTGAGGTCAGACAGTGACATACGTGCATGCCACAATGTGGAAAAATGAATAGATTGGAACATCATTCAAGAAAACTCAAGGCAGATGGCTGCATGGGCAAAATGTTACCCTATTTGCAGTGCCATTGGAGTCAGATGCCACGCATTGCATGTAGTGATATATCTGACATGTCTGCCTATCAACGACTGGAGAGTCAAAGTTCTCTTGATATTGACAGAGTTATACAAATTGAGACTAGGCTGCAAGTACATGCAAATCCCCCGATCAGATGCATGAGTTATCTCTGTGTCAATGTGGCATTCAGAATCGAACCCACCTGAGCGATACATTAATAAAATAATGTATAATTTATGCTGATGAAATGAACAATAATTCAGTTCAATCAACTGAACATGCGGCATATAGGTGACCGTCATTCATGAACAGGTGATGATATACCACCACATCGTGGTCACACTATCAACAAAGGCATTGCTCTGAAAACCGCGACACATCAATGCCAGCGATTTAAGCGACCACTACAGTTGTGGTCGAAACAACGTGATGTGTGCGCATATGCCATATATAACCCCGACAATAGAAGAAAATATATTGCCAATATGACAACACAAGTGAGCTCTTCACCTTGAAATTTCTAATTGCACACCACTGACAAATCTCCAACCTCTTACCTTTGAAGAAGACAACCATACCACAGTACTAAGTTCACAAAAATCCTTTTGCGCATCCCTCTTAGGTTGAATTTTACAACTGGTACCAGTACTTCAAGCTCTCAAACTTTTGAAAATTACCAACCTGACACCCCCATAAAGTTAAAATTTGTGGCCAATTCGGTCCAACAGTTAAACCTGAAGTAGGAACATATGGACTGTTATTAATTTTAAAATATACATGTTGGAAAATAAAACCAAACTATGAGAACAATTCTAACCTATTTTTGGTGTGAACATCTAACTACAACTAATGTTGTATCAGGAATGAAATTTTCAACTGTTTAAATTTTGATCAAAGTAGGGGGTCAAAACTCCACCCCTCTACACTGCCTCCCCATTGCTTCAAACATTGCCCTCACCCAGGCTGCCTAGAAATAAATATTATTATACCAGTACCAAACGGCATATAGGAGAGTTAAATCTCTTATCTCTGCCCCTATTAGAACAAATGTGAATCCCCATATATGAGATCCATTCATCTAGTAATATCAATATACCCCCAATATCTAATATATCCCCCCCCCATTTTTCTTTAAAATATCAGGGTATGATTTAACCTGGATAAGTGGTGGTTAAAAAAAATAATATTGGAACAGCCAAGTCGGTATTTTATAATAGTGTGTCTGTCCTTTGCAGAATGAGGTCCCCAAAAGATGAATTTAATGTCACTATTCCGCAAGGTGGACTAGCATTACCAAATCCACCCTCTGGGGACCTCATTTCCTAACAATGACCCCATTTGAACAAATCTGAACCCCGGTCACCCAGCGCCCCTCCATACCAAATATAAGCTATATAGGCCCAATGGTTCTTGAGAAGAAATTGTTTTGAGAATTACTAAGGAGGGAAAGAGTTATGACCCTGGCTTTGCATTTATTTGATCTGATGAACTTATTTGAACAAATATGATTGTGAGTCACCTAGGGAACATGCACAATGAAATATATAAACACATTCGGTTTTTGATATGGAGAAGAAAACAATTGTTGATAGACGGATGGATAGACATCCCAACAGACAGACAGATGGAAGGTCTGCCTGACAGACAGAAGACAAATTCAATCCAATATATCCCCCAAATTTTCTTCGAAAAATCAGGGTATGATTTCAACTGGATAAGTGGTGGTTAAGAAAATAATATGAATCAGCCAATCCTGAATTTAGTGTGTCTGACATTTGCAGAATGAGGTCCCCAAAAGGTGAATTTAATGACACTATTCCGCAAGGCGGGCTAGCACCACCGAATTCACCCTCAGTCTGATTAGTCCTCAACAACCACGGGAAACATAGGAACAGATTGAAGTTCTACAGTTGAAGTTGGTGATGCACACCCATTGAGCACCTCAATTATGCATTTTATCTTCTGCAAATTAGGGGGACATAGAAACTGAACAAAAGGGGCAAAAAAGTAAAAAAGTAAAGTTCTATTTAAAACAAAATTTCAGTTTGTTACAAGTTTAAGATACTTCCCAGAAGATGATGCCTAAGCAGAATGAAGTCCCTGGAGGGTGTATTTGGTGATGCTAGCCTGCTGTATGGGGTAGCAACACTAAATTCACCTTCTGGGGACCTCATTCTGGAAATGTCAGAAACACTAAATTCAGGCTTGTAAACAGCAGTTTGTTATGAAAACAAACACCAGTGCTAGCAGTGTTGTTTACACAAGACTGCCAGATTACATCTATTATTCTAATCTAAATTATTGACCTGTGCCTCTCTGCAGATCTGCTTCTGATGAGAACAGGTATTAAAGTTGGATGTTGGTAGATGATATGGGTTGGAAGGGATGTTGGTTGATGGCAGGGTGGGGGTGGGTCTGGGCCATGTGGGAGGGGGTGATGGGTAATGGAATGTTTCTGTAAATTCATTAAAGATTAATGTTTCATAACTCTGCAGATGTTATAATGGTGTCACTTTTTTTTTATTTTATAACATGTTTAAAAAATAATTTGTTTGTTTGTTAAATTGAGCAAGGTCGCCCTGAAAATTCAAAAAATCGGAATTAAAAAAAATATGTTTTGATTTATGTCACTGGCTCCTCCCACATTTGACCCAGTGATGTCATTTGAACAAATCTGAACCACAGTCCCCCAAGGACCCTTTGTACCAAATATGAACCCGTTCGGCCCAATGAAATTTGAGAAAGAAGTTGTTGTAAAATTACTATGGTCCGAAAGAGTTATGGTTCTAGCTTCGCAAATATTTGACCGGGTGAAGAGGAGAAGATGATTCTTGACGGACGGACAGACGAGGAGTGATGACTATAGCTCCACCGGAAACTTCGTCTCAGGTAAGCTAAAAATCATACACACGAAGCTTTATGAAAACTCCAGGACTTCTGCAGACGAAGTCATGAGCACACTCTGACAACCACAATGCATCAAGCTCGCTGACAGTGATATAAGTGACCACTACAGGCGTGGTCAAAACAACTTTATATTTTACCTCGACAAGTGACGCGAATATATTGCTAATATGACAACAGAAGTGGAAGTATTTCACCACTACCAAGGTGGTAAAATGTACAATGTGAAAAAGCCTCTACAATCGAAGCTTTATGAAAAGGAAAAAACCTCTACAGTCGAAGTCTTGAGCACAGTCATAATGTGTAATCAATAAACCTCTACAAGCGAAGATTCAAGAAAAACTCATTGACCTCTGCAGACGAAGTCATGAGCAAAGACACTGTACTACAAAGCCTCTACAATCAAAAGCTTTTATGAACACGGTAAGACCTCTACCTTTATAAAAGCGCATTGACTTCTACCAGCGAGGTCATGCATGAGTACACAGTATAGAGACCAACTGAAAAATGCGAGAAGAAAAATCCGACTTTTCGCATCGCTCTCAGTTAGCACAATGATAAGTGAGACCACTGCTCCAGGATTGTTCCCTGAAGTGATTCTATGATGAAATAGAATATAGGGTTATGTTAAACAGCCTTGATAATAGTGTAATGTGACCTTAGCGAATATAACTGAAAATAATGTTTGTTTATAAAAGCAAAGTTATCCTCTTTTATATCGGCTATTTTTGTCAATTTGTATGATTGGATTGAAATGGGTAATACTACAGTTAATCCCGCTTTATCACATAGCCTCGGTGCAAGAGGAATTTATGTTAATAAGCGTGTATGTTTATGTGCGGGATTCCGATATTTGGCCCATTTTGTGTGTACTTTGTATGGACATTTGACCACGTTTTCCGTCGCCATCATCAATCATTAAATATGGCGGTTGTTTTATTTATTTTTCTACTATTCTTCTCTTTATGTCACCAAAATAAACTTGACACAACATAACTTTGATGAATGATTGGAGAATCAATCTTGATACATGTATAAATATGCATGAAAAAGAACCAGAAACAAGTGAATTTAAGCGCCGTGAGTCGGCTTCCATTTTCACTAAATTCGACATCCGGTTACAAGTCAGGAGGAGTAACTCTATCTGTAGACATTGGAGTGAATAGGGGATTTCCCACTGGGAATTCCACAAATTAAAACAAGCTTTACTTTCATTTTTTGTATTTAACTCCGAGTGACAAATCGTTACGTTTACGTTTAGACATTTTGGATGGTTATGATGAGAGAAAGTATGGCTTGAGTTTTATATGATATGAATCAGACAGCATGGGACTATGTCACCGGGTTTAAGTAAACATACTCATCCGTTCCCTATTCCTACAAATTAGGTTCTTATTTTGAGCGTGATCGCGGTGATGCAATGTTGCGACATTGGAACGTTTTGGACACGGAATTCGAAGCCCTGTCAAAGTACATTAAAGTCCCATTGTAAATGGATTAAAAAGAGCACAAATGCCGGATTGTAAGTGATAAAAACCAATTATCAGTATCTTAAGCGCCCATGTGGTCGTTCACAGCTTGTTTCTCTTTGTTTGCCGTCTTTGCATTGATTGAATTACATAATTAACTGTATTAAATGGCCTCTCGATTAACTGGCATGTGTGCATAGTTTCATCCGCGTGGTTAACATGTTATTGCATATTTATATGTTTATAACCGGTGGTCTATCAAAATCTTATGTTATTAGAGGGTAGAAATTAACAAATAATACAGTGTAAATGGTTTGGTGCAGGAACATAATATGGTTATAAACGGAATATGTTTTTATCCGTTATGTTAATAAGTGGGATCGTCTGTATTCATGTTTTAATAAATTGCCATTGGTTGGTTGGTTGGTTGGTTGTAATTTCCTCCGTTGTCTTCGGAGAACCCTGTATTAAACAGGTACACAATATCGACTGCTGATCAGTTTCTGGTAAGAGGATTAGTTTCCAGCAGCAGTAGATAGTCAGAAGGAATGTAGGAAGAATTTTCCAAGAATAGCAGGAGAGAGTTCCGCAAGTATTACCGCACATACATGTATACTATATACCACTATTATATTAGATTGATAGAGGTTAGTATCGAGCATAGATTATGCACTATTTCAGAGAGTTAATGATTTGTAGTCGTTAGTGCTAGTAGTTAGTATAATCTTCAAATAAATCAAACAATGAAATTTGACTTGAGTCCATGATTAGATTTTGATTGCCTTGGTTGTCACCTTACGTCTGTTTGCTGATGGTAGCTGCTCGGAAATTATGCAGCTCGAAAATCATTGCTCGACTGATATGTTCGATCTTTTGAACCAGGTCCCAGTTATTACCGATTAGGTTGGAAATTCTAATATGGGTACAGTCGAGTAAGCAGTGCAGCATTAACTGTTCAGAACAACTAATCTCCTCTGCAACATCTGGACAGCAACCATTGGAAAGTAGATTCTTCATCGCCTTAATGTGATTACTTCGAACTTCTTCACTAGCTGAGCACTCAAGAAGAAAGTGCTCACGATTTTCTGGCTTTTCCTTACATAGCAGACAGGTTGGAGAGACTTCAAACTGGTTGAATTGGTGTCTATTTGCTTGAAGTATGTATGTTCCCGTGACTAGTTTTGCTTTCACCATCGCCTTCTTCACTTCCCTTTCATTTGCTGGTACGCTCTTCCATAGTGTATGACTCTCAGCTGTCGGGTGACTTTGTAGACTTAAAAATCTCAACGAAGGTTTACTTTGCATCTCCTCGGTCCATAATGTGTTGAAATAGCTGTCGACAGCTGAGTCCATCTGTCTTTTCCAAGTTGCCTTGTCCAGAGGATTCTTAATAATGTCGAAGGCGGATGGGAGTTGGTATTTAGCCAGCACTCTTCTTATGTATGAAAACCAGCTTCTGTCACCGATGTCCTTAACAGCAAGCTGTCTGTTGGCAAGTTTATGCTCGGGTGAGTTAACTCGCATAGCCACTCTATGGAACAGTGTTAAGGCATTCTTTTCTATACTGGCCGTGATCGGGAGGGTACCCACAAGCATATAGGCTGCAACGTTCGGACATCTGGATGGTAAATTTTGCAAATCCTTGATAAGACCCATTTCGTATTTCTTCAGAGCTTGCTGCTCTCCTTCAAGTAGTGTCATCACTTCCAGCCCGTAAGTAATCCGTGGTCTACCAAACAAGGTATACAGCCTGTATGATAGGTATGGGTTAATTCCATTCTTCCCATGTAGGCCTGCTCCCAGGATAGCATACAGAGATCTTCTACCTTTCTGGATCCGTTGGTCTATCATATCACTCTTTTGATTAGAGCGGGTCAACCCCAGATGTACCGTTCTGTTTGTCTCTCTGATTGTATCTTCTCCCATCTTCCATTCATCGTGCTCATTCATTCTCTTTTTGGATGCATTGAAGATAACAATGTCGCTTTTCGTAGGGTTGATCGTCACTCTATCTTTAGAGGAGATATTGTGTACTGTGTCGAGTGAGAGTTGTAAATCCTCCGGGTTTGTCGCTAGTATTGCTATGTCATCGGCTACTACAGGAGCACCAAGGTAGATACTGCCAATGGAAGCTCCGATCCTATTTGACTCCAGAGTATTGATGAGATCGTTGTTATATCTTTTATATAGTGCTGGTGAGAGTTTAGCCCCTTGTCGAATACCTTGACCAGTGTTGAATGTGTCGCCAAGTAGTCCATTCCATTTGATCCGCGTGCATGCTTGAGTTTGTAGCATGTTGATGAGGATCCACATGGTACCTCTCACCCCGCTGTGAAATAGTTTCCTCATAAGATGGTGATGGCTCACTTTGTCGAAGGCTTTGGCAGCGTCCAGCGTCACCAGAGCAATGGGCTTTTTCATCTCTTTGGATTCATTTATTACCTCGGAAACTATTAGAGCTGCATGGGCTGGCGAGCTGTTTTCCGTGAAGCCAGATTGTAGTTGATTTTGTGAGTTGTTCAGGGTGTTGCATATTCGTTTGTAAATGATGTCCTCTAGAATTTTACTTATTACTGGTGTTACTGTAATTCCCCTGTAATTTCCTGGCAGCTTCTTATCCTTTTCTTTCTTGAGTATTGGTGTTAAGAGTCCATCCTTCAGGATTTCAGGAACAGATTTGAGAGCCACTATGTCGTTAATGATGTCCGTGACTGCACATGTAATACTCCAACCCCCGAGTTTGAGATGCTCGGCTGTCAATCCAAGGTAATCAGCAGCTTTTCCATTAGACAGTCTACGTATAGCCCTATCAACTTCAGAGGGGTCGACTACTGGCGACAGTGAGGTATCTTCAGCTTCGGCTTCAACTATGGATTGGATTACCAGCTGCTCCATTTTAACTGTCTCATCAAATTCCTTACTGAAGGCAGAATTTTCCTCTGGGGTGGCAAGATTGCTGAAATGGTCGGTCCAACCGTTGAGTATATCCTCCTCATCTTCAAGTAGTTGATTATTGACGACTAGCTGTTGGGTAGATGTTGTTGTATTCACTCTCTGCTTCCTGACCAGTTTGAAGAAGGCTTTACTATCCATCTCTGATGTTGTCATAATCTCCTCATAGTAAGCAACCCTTTTTTGTGCTTCTTGTTGTCTTTGGAGCTGTCGAAACATTTTTTTAGCGGCTTTCATAGTATCGTATTCCATTCCTCCGACTCTTCCTTGCATCTTCCATTTGTAGAAGGCCATTTTAGCCTTATTGCATGCTTCCTTAATCTCCGCGCTCCAGTGCCTTGCCCTGTTTGAAAGATTTTTTGATGGTTTGGGTTGTCTAGGAATATTGTTGTCAGCGGCTGTATGTAGGACATGACTCAGTTGAATCACCTTTTGATTTATGTCGTGTGTGTATGCGGCTGGTTCATTATCTAATCCTGATATGGATATTAATTCTTCCACAGATGCTAGGTAGCCCGCTTTGTCGCATTTTGCCCAGGACGGTTTCTTTGTTGCTGCTTGTGTTGGTGGCTTATCTACTCCATTCTGCAAGTTCCTTGTTGTTGACATTTTCGTACAAGTATGAATAGTAGCAGATATTAATGAATGATCTGATGTGTTGCACGCTTCTCTGCCCATGTTGACGATATTGATGAGGAAGTCTTTGCATAAGTTACATGACAGCAGGAAATAGTCGATGAGGGATGAATTCTTGCCATCGTGATGATAGAATGTTGGAGTAGTTGGGTAATCTTGAGGTAGAATCAACTTGACATCTAATTTCAGGTTCCTTAGAGCAGAATCGTTCTCATTGGGAGGCTCCCGGTGAAGTGAGCCGTTAAGGTCGCCTGCGACGATGATTAGATGAGAGTCCTGATATTTTAAGACGATCTCACATGATGCTTTTCTGGGACAAAGGTGAAAACTTTATATCTTTCAGCTCCTAATCGAACAAAATGTTTGTAACAGTATGAGACATATGACATATGAGCGTATGATTCACGAAGATCACCGAGAACTGGATGAGTTTCCACCATAAATGCTTATAACTGTGCAGCTTTAGAGGTCTGGGTGTGAACCTGTCAAAATATGTGACAGATAGATCGATTCATGAGAGTATTCTGACTACATATATATTCTGTGTCAACAAAAGACATACAAATCAAGATATGTCTAAAAGGGAGCATGTCAAAACCTCTTTCGCATATCCGAAAAAAATGGCGTCATTATCGCTGTTTTTGTTCTCGTCATTATCGGAGTTTTTTTAGTCAGTATCGCACGCCGTAACGTTGTATGTTTTCATAAATTTTTCGTCATTTTCGCCGTCTTGGTTCGATGTTTTCGCAATTATCACAGTTTTGTTTCAAAGTTTCGGAGTATTGCTCAAATGATCGCTGTTATGTTTTGACATGTTTACGCAGTGTTTGTTTTCATCAAGATCGCAGTATTGTTCAGTCAATATTGCTGTAGTGTCGATATGATCATTTGTGTTACGCCATGCTCACAGTTTTATACCGATGTGTCGCGAACGGGAAGATGTCGGTGTCCTTGCTGAAATTTCTCAGATTAAAAACTCTGATTTAATCGGAATTTTCTCAGATTTGATCTGAGTTCTGTATATTCGTAAATTTCTCCGATCTTCTAAAATCTCCGATTTGGTTAATATCGGACAATTCAAACTCCGTTTAATGAACTATTATTACTAGAAGATTAAAGTCCCAAATAAATAATTCCCCCGATTTATATAATAGGATACACATGCTATTTTCCATGTCACATTTCAAACCTACGTTTTGATGTGTGGCTGCATATCCGTGGGTTTACAGTAAAGGTTGAAGCCCCCAATGTCTGATAGTCCGGGAGCTAATAGGGGTACCCTTGCACCCCCCCCTGGGACTTAACTTCACCCCACTCATTGTGTTCCTTATTATGTCCTTCAACTTTTAAGCAATGTTAACAAGAAAAAAAAGTGGCCGTGTAGACTCCAGACAAGATGGCGTCCATCATGGCCACCGTTTTTCAGACAAGACCCTAAGTCAGTTTTATGCAAATTATAGCGGGAAAATCTTGTAAAATTTATACAAATGTATATATTTTCGTGAAGATAAGACATAATGATACTATTTTGGGCCGAAATTGAAACTCACCATCCAAGATGGCCAACAAAATGGCCGCCGAAAGTTGAAAATATGACATTTTTTCACAAATATCTTCTAGATCAATTCATGCTGTTTGGAACTAGTTGAGTAATGCAACTTTATTTTGTGTTTTGTATATTAACTGATCATTGAAGCAATTAAATATGCAATTATTGGGGTCCTAACCCCTTCCGATCCCTCAAAAATTAGATTTTACAGAATGCGGTATAAAATTTCACAAAAAATCACAATTGGGATTCTAGTCATATTTAAACAAGAAATGAACAGAACTTTGTAATGTAAGTGAGGCATATCATTACCTATGAATATTCCAAATCACTGGAACCAAAATTCTTACTTTGGCTCAAAATGGCTGCCAATATGGCCGCCATAATATGGAAAATGGTAAATATTACACCAGCGTGTCCTGTAATCGCTTACACGTTGTGGTTGATGTATATAATTGGCTATTCTGCATTCTATACATTGAATACTAACATGTCTGATGCACCATGGTTAATTGTTACTATTGTCACCACTGACATCGTCAAAAATATTGGACTTTTCTCTCAAAAACTTGACATAAATATTGGCAAAAATTCACTTTTCAGGTTTGGACCATTTTTTCAAGTAAAATATAACTATCTTTGGACTGAAAGGTGTTTATTGTTTTGGTCTATTTTAAATGTGTCACACTACGGTCTTTATATACCAAATTTCTCAAGATGGCTTCCAAAATGGCAACCAAATTTGTAAAATGTAACTTTTTTACATATATCCCGAACATTCGCTGCATTATCCGAAAAGGTAGCAAATTGTGACTCACTTGGTTATTATACGTGTTAGTTAATTAACTGACAACTACATGTTCTATTCTGGTTGTCCCAGTTCCGTATGGGGCATGACAAATTCATTTTAAAGTATGTAATTTTGCCGAGAACCTCTTTTGTGATTTTGGCCATATTATCGAAAGGAAATAGGCAGAACTTTGAGACAGAACTGAGATGGACCATAATATTTGGCTATTCTGGTCCATTATGATAAAAATAAATGTCAACAGGATACAGTGTGGATGCCAAGATCGTAGCCAGGGAGTTACTCTATGATCATATGTGAGGTGAATAGGTATACAGGGAGTTATTGTATGTCATGACTGATGTGAGTAGGCATACAATGGGTGACTATATGGTTATGAGTGGGTTGTCCATGGTAAGATGCATCTAGGTATACAGGGAGAGGTTATGGTCAGGTGTGAGGTGAATCGGTATACACGGAGTGACTGTATGGTGTATGCTTGTGTATATCCAGTACGGGTGCACCCGGTGTGCCTGTATGGTCATTGGTGTGATGTATGGATATAGCTACATGGTCATCTATGTGTTGATTATGTATATATGGAGTGACTGTAAGGTCATGGCGGGATGTACATGTGTTGTCTGTATGATCATGGGTGGGGTGTGTGGATAAATAGGGAGTGATTTTATGGTTACGGGTAATGTGTATAGGTATACGTGGAGTGACTGTACGGTCATGATTGAATATGAATACCTGGAGTAAGCTGGGTGGACATTATCGAACGTGTGGGTATATAGGGAGTGTCATTGTGGTAACGGGTGGGATGTATATTTATATATCTCGTGGATGTATTATCACTGGTGGGTGTATAGGGATGGATGGCGTGTATGATTATACAGTGAATTGCTGAATTGTCATGTGTGAGGTGTATATGCAATTATGGATTGTTTGAGTGGTCGTGTGTGCGGGGTTTTTTTTATATCTGGAAGGGCTGAATGGCCATTAGTGAGGTTTACATGTATACCTGGAGTGAATCTATGGTCTAGGGTGGGCTGCATATGTCTATTGAATGGTTATATGCCTATGTGTGTCGAATAGGTATACAGGTAGTGAATGTATGGTTAATGGTGAGATGAGTACATGTAGGTATACAAGTAGTAACTGTATGATCATAAATGTAATGAACACCTATACAGGGGGTGACTAAATGGTCATGTGTCAGGCGTATGAGTATACCTGGTGTTCCTCTTTGGTGACTCGTGGCGATATGGTCATGTGTAGGTTATACCAGTATACACATGTGTTGCTTTATTGTCATGAGCGAGGGATATGTGTATATAGAGAGTGGCTATATGGCCATGGATGAGGTGCATATGCATACATGGAGTGACTATACTGACATGGCTGGAGTGTATTATTATATATTGAGTGGCTATTCGGCTATGTTGTGACAAACAGGGATACAGGGAGTGACATGGCCAATGTTGAGGTGAATATGTATGGATTGACCATGACCATGCATGAATGTTTTGAGTAGGTACACACGGGGTGGCTATATGGCCATAGGTCAGGTGAAGGGGTATACCAAGTGACATGGGTGAGGGTGTGTGTATGAAGCGAGTGGTTATATGGCAATTGGTGAGGTGCATATGTATACCGGAGTGACTTTATGATCATTGTTGTGGTGTTGATGCATATATTGATTGTCTATTTGACCATGCGTTTGGAGAATAGGTATACAGGGGATGACATGGCCAATGGTGAGATGGATGGGTATACAAGGAGTGACTATATGGTTATGGGTAATGTTTAGGAGAATACCCGGTGTGCCTGCATTGTGGCGCGTGGCTGTATGGTCATCCGTGGCCATGGGTCAGGTGTACATGTATACAATGGGTCACTATATTGTTATGTCTGTGGTGTTTAAGTATATATGTATTATGTAATGACTGTGTGCTAATGGATGGCTATCGCTTTCCGTGATATGACTCTCTGACATGACCTCTCTATTGATTACCATTACCCCAGTCACTCCATATTTACATAAATACCACACAAATGACAACATAGTTACCCACTTTATACACGTACACCTGATCATACAGCCATACTTGGTTATACCCGTCCATACCAAAAATGACGATACAGCCATGAGTCACCATGCATGAACACCAGGTATACACCTACACCCGACACATGACCATATAGTCACTCTATCTATACATATTCACTACATTCACGACCATACAGTCACTCATTGTATACATATTCACCACACCATGGACCATACAGCCACTACATGTATACCTATTCGCCATACCATGACCATATAGGCAATCCAGGTATACATATGTACATCACCAATGGTGAGCCCTTCCAGATATACCAATACCCGCACATACAACCACTCATACGTTCCATACTTGCCATACTCATACAATCCATCCATGATCATACATCTACTCCCCATACACCACCAATGATAACACATCCACAACATATATAAATATACGTCCCACCGTTACCAACAGGGCACTCCCTATATACCCACACATCATTCACGACCATACAATAACTCCATGTATACCTATTATCCTAATATATGATCATAGAGTAACTCCCTGGCTGCCATCTTGGCTTCCACCCTGTATCCAGTTGATAATTTCTTACCATAATGGGCCAGAATACCCACATGTTATGGTTCACCTCAGTTCCATCTCAAAGTTCTGCCCATTTCCTTTCAATAATATGGCCAGAATCATAAAAGAGGTTCTCCGCAAAATTCCATACTGCAACTTTAAAATTAAATTGTCATGCCCCACACGGAACTGGGACAAACATAATTAGAACGTAGTTGTCAGTTATTTAACTAACACGTACAATAACCAAGTGAGTCACAATTTCCTACCTTTTTCGGATAACGCAGAGAATAATGTTCGGGATATGTTAACTTTTAACTTTTTTACAAATTTGGTTGCCATTTTGGAAGCCATCTTGAGCAATTTAGTCTATAAACACCGTAGTGTGACACATTTAAGACAGACCAAAACAATAAACACCTTTGATACCAAAGATAGTTGCATTTTACTTGAACAAATGGTCGAACCGTGAAAAGTGAATTTTTGCCGATATTTATGTCATGATTGTGAGAGAAAAATACAATATTTCTGGTGATGTCAGCGGTGGCAATAGTAAAAATGACCCGTGGTGCATCAGACATGTTAGTATGCAATGTATAGAATGCAGATTAGCCAATTGTATACATCAACCACAACTTGTAAGCGATTGCAGGACACCCTGGTGTAATATTTACCATTTTCCATATTTTGGCGACCATTTTCGCAGCCATTTTGAGCCAAGGTAAGATTTTTGGTTCCAGAGAGTTGGAATATTCATAGGTAATGATATGCCTCACTTACATTACAAAGTTCTTTTCATTTCTTGTTGAAATATGACTAGAATCCCAATTGTGATTTTTTGTAAAATTTTGTACCGCGTTCTGTAAAATCGAATTTTTGAGGGATCGGAAGGGACTAGGACCCCAATAATTGCATATTTAATTGCTCCAATGATCAGTTAATACAAAAAACACAAAATAAAATCATATTACTCAACCAGTTCCAAACAGCATGAATTGATCTAGAAGATATTTGTGAAAAAATGTCATATTTTCAACTTTCGGCGGCCATTTTGGCAGCCATCTTGGATGGTGAGTTTCAATTTCGGCCCAAAATAGTATCATTATGTCTTAGCTTCACGAAAATATATACATTTGTATACATTTTACAAGATTTTCCCGCTATAATTTGCATAAAACTGACTTAGGGTCTCGTCTGAAAAACGGCGGCCATGATGGACGCCATCTTGTCTGGAGTCTACACGGCCACTTTTTTTTCTTGTTAACATTGCTTAAAAGTTGAAGGACCACTGGGGCTCAACGATTCCTCGAGGATCAGATCTAACAGGTTCAAAATCGGATCTAACAGGACTTCGATTCCGACTCGAACAAGATTTTAATGCCAAAATGGCGGCTTTTGTATGAAAATTGACAACAAATCTCTGAAAATGGTAAGTATGAGCACTATATTGCCTATTGGCCTGGCATATAATTAGTGAAATTCGATTGTAGTATCCCGAAGAACCTGTATATGACGTCTGGCATAGATCCATGACATTCATGCGCCTTAATTACGCTGAGATCAGTAAAAATCGATGGGGAAAAACATAGCACCGAGGTTCAAGTCACAGTGTTGAATGGGTATAAATATGTATGGTAATAAAGTCCTATACATAATGTGTTATTACTGTTCGAGTGCATATTGAAACAAAAATGAATTCAATTAGTCGTGAGTTTTTTTTAAACCCTAATTTTAAAAGTATAACATCGGCTCCGACCCTAATTTTGATATATTCCGACCCCACTCTGTAGAAATTGATCGGCTCCGACTCTAACACACATTAGTCCATTCTTTTTCTGGAAATTGTTGAAATGTCTCATTGGCCATGGGTGTCAGATTCTTGCCGTTTTCATTTAAAATAACCCATTTTCTGGTCGCTAGAATACCTGACACTATAAATTGTGTTTTTGATCACATTCATCTTTAAGATATATAGTCATGTGTTCATAACTTGGAAGATCTGACATTTTTGTGGCTGGCCTATTAACCACATACTCTAAGGATATCTAATGATGCCATTGTACATATGCGTGCCATTCATGCGATCATAGGTGGCGATTAACGAAGACTTGCCTATCTTCTGTTGGGTAGTAGACATGCCCAAATAAGAGTGCTTTTACCTAATAATATAGTCAGTTTAAAATGTAAAATAAACCACACGAAAATGTCCGAAGTAATTTTAACCGGGGTATATATGCTGCACCACAAAATTGATTTTGGTAAAAACTTATACTATTAATATATTCCGTGGTATTTGTGATAAATGTACATCTTATTAACTTCATAAACAATCCGATTCTTTGTTTTGTATTGAATGTGCGGGAACACATGTGGCACAACTTTACGGAAACTTCAGAATCTCCTGATACACACGCTGATTCGGATGGTTCTTCGTGACGCTTTAAATGGCGTGTGTAGTTAGACTTATATTTTGTGGAATAGGTACAAATTCCACACTGGTGCATTTCACTTTGTTTGGTAACTGGGGTAGAGGCAGCAATCGGGACCGGGTTTGAAGAAATGTCAGTCTCAATTTCTTCACGTTCAGCCGCATCCAATGACACGGACAAGTCCAACAAAAGCAAGGAATGCTCGAAAGTTATTAGAGATCCCGTAACGCCTGGATATATTCTGAAAGTATAAATGTATAAATAATTCAGTTTACATGTAACAATTTATAGTAAATACAGGCATATGCGTGTTGTGCATAATTTTAATTAAAATTGGTCATTGCTTGTATTGGACCCCCCCCCCCCCCCCCCCCCAAATTGACTTCCATATTCATGTTCATGTGGAGGCACACATTTTCCCAAGAATTTTGACAACAGGTTATATAAGATCACGTATGCTATTGCGTATAGTCATAATTATACTGCACTGTGGCATTGGGGTCGTAAACATAGTGCGAACATATCTGGTAATCATGTAAGGGTCGGAGTATTTGGAAGCTGTTAGATCCTGATCCGAACCACCAAATCACCGATGAGTCGGAGTATTTTTCGTCATATTTCTTATACATCGTAATTACTGGGTCAATAACTAAAATAATGGGCTTATTTTGATATGTGATAAACACTAAATTCATTCAGAACCCATGCTGTGCGATTTGACATATACAAAAGTTAATAACAAGTCGGGAGATGCACGTTAAATTATCAATGGCAAATGCATACAAAAAAGCACGTGCTCGAGTTTGAAGTCAAACAACCATTTACACTTTTGTTTCGGGTCATTGTCATTGATTGTGTCATATCCTGAACCAAGATACATTGAAGTATACACGTTATAACTCACCTTTCGGTCATTTTTCTTCTTCTTTTGCGGGTTAAAAACTTCTGGAAAATTTAAAAAGTCGGAATGGGGTCGGAGCCGATCAAATTGGGGCCGGAGTAAAAATCTGTTAGATCCGATCCTCGAGGAATCGTTGAGCCCCAGTGAGGACATAATAAGGAACAAAATGAGTGGGGTGAAGTTAAGTCCAAGGGGGGGGGTGCAAGGGTACCCCTATTAGCTCCCGGACTATGAAGCAAGTGCTATTAATTGCCAAATTGTCAAATTATGACAATATCGTAAACCAGGGCTGTAGTGGTACCGTAACATCACATCGATGTTTTAACTTTTCATCGTTTGCGAATATCGTTCAATGTTTCGATCATTGTCGAAAGTTTCAACATTTTACTAAAATGTTTAGTCTGTTGTGGTTTCAACGTTATAGTGTTTTTATGGCCAGTCGCTTTGAAGTTATCGCATTATTTTTCGTCATTTTCGACATTTCATTTTTGCACATTTACGTCAAAAGTTTTTCGAAATTATCAACATTATTTTCGCATATGCGAAAAAGGTTTTCACATGCTCCGTAAAACCTTTGGACATTATTACATTAGGCAGACAATCAGAACATAGCTGCATTATTCATATGTACATTTGTAGAGAGTTTTGTGTGTACCAAACCCATATGATATGTCAACCTTTATGACTACATATTCGAGTGGTTATCTTGGACAATTCCTCAAGTAGATTCATGGTGCTTTGAATATAAGTTTCTCCTGTGCTGCAACTGTTCTTTGTTGCAATTTCGACCACATACAGAACATTCTAGAACACTATGAAACATCACCCAAAATGTGAATTTCAATTAATTTTGACCATTTTGATGGCCATCTAAAAAGGTTTATTGTTCAAATATATCCTATTATCCTATCAGTATTTGTCATATGTATATATATGTTGATTTAGTCTAAAGTCATGCAAAATGCACCATCTATTGGGAATATTCTATATTTTTCTATACCGACGACCATCTTGGACGCCATTTTGAATTGTTTAATTTCCCCAAAGAGGATTTCAGTGGATTTTCAATATGTCATCTGCACAGAATGATACAAAAGCGGCCTTTAATATTACCAATTATTATATGTCACCCGCCCCTTCAACCATACTAATATGTCATTGGCCTACACTAATCACGTATCGATCTCAAGCATTTATCAGTTTGTGCTTGCATTCAATTTCAATACTAAGAGGTAAAATAAGATCTATTTGATATCAAAAACACAAAACTATCCAATCAAAGTGTCATGTTGAACATCCAAATGTTAGAGTTATCTCATAATATGCAAATAATTAAACACCCTGACTTTGTAACTTTGCTGACCAGTGAGGGTATTTTTTATTTATATTATGTACTTATGTTTTAATCAACATTGATGGTCATAACATCAACTGTACTCTAAAAAGTAGCAGGCATGATCCTGATAAAAACAGTAGAATTTCCACTCTTTTTGATAAAGTTGAGTTATACTTACAGTGCTTTTAAGCTTTGCTTCTTTAAAGACTTTCTCAATAATTCCAATGATTGTGTGAGATTTCCCTGTACCAGGTGGCCCCTGGATCATCACAACACGGGGGAGGTTCTTTGGTAGTTGTATAATGTGTGCTGTTGTACATATGGCATCTAACTGTGAATCATTGTAGTCATTCTGAGAAGAAAAAATGGATAAAAATAACCAACAATTAAACTGTTTGTCAGATCAGAATAAGCATTATATAAAATAAACATGAGTTTTTGTTGTTGTGTCCAATTTTATATAAATAGCATGTGCTGAAAGAAGAAATGAAAGCAGCAGATTTCATGGTCATTATATTAGTCTTGGCATGGATGGAGAGTATGTGTCACACCTCTAGCATTACTCAAATTTTCCAATTCAGAATGCGCCAAGTCGAAATAAGCATGAAAGTGTTGAATTTCAGTATATTTTGAAGGGTAAGATACCCTGCTAAATAATTGGCCTATTTGACATCCAAATCAATAACTGGAAATAATCAACAACTGGTCTGACTATACTTATTTTTTCTGGTTTTTATGATGAAGTCATAGTCAATGACATGCCACAACAAATGCATGCCGTTGGGGCATGGCATAATACGCCCGTTTCTGGAGTAGAGTGGGGCAAGGTTTAATTCATTTGTTTGAAACCTTTGACTTAAGATGAAATAATAACAAAAATAAAACACAATAAAAGGTCAGTAGACCTCATGTCCGCCTCATGTCGGCTTGATACGACCGTTGTTTGCGCATAAAAATTGGCATGGCGGAACATGAAATCGAATTTGATCTGTCTTTTGTGCTAGTAAACCTACATATACCAAATTTAATTTCATTCAGTACACATTTACTTGGGGTTTTTTTTGAAGGTTTTATATGTCGGGTCGGCGGACAAAAAAGGGCCATAACTCTCGCAAAAATTATCGGATTAAACCGAAATTCGAACTTGAGCTGTATTTTGATATAAGTAATCCACAACATATAAACAATCCAAAATCAAGTTATCATCCGGAAACCAAAAAAACAGAAGAAAAACTGAATTTTCTATGTCGAAAAAGGGGCATAACTCTGCCAAAAATGGTCGAGCAGAACCCAAGTTCGAACTTGACCTGTGTTTTGCTGGGAGAAAGTAATATACCAAATTTGGTTTGAATCCGATTAACTAAAGTTATCATCCGGAAACCAACTTTCAGGGGTTTTCTAAGTTAAAAAATGGGCATAACTCTGGTGAAAATTGGCGGACGGAACCAGAATTTGAACTTGACCTGTCTTTTCTGCTAGTAAACCCACATACCAAATTTAATTTAATTTGGTTCACCTCGGACGCACGCACGCACGGACGGTGCGACGCACATACAGATGCACGGACGTGCTGATTATAATAGTCCTCCGAACCCGTTGGGTTGGCGGACAATAACTTCAAGTGTGGTATTTTTGACTGAAAATTTCACTCGATTCAATCTAAAGTTATCATCCGGAAACTGCAAATCAGGTAAAATCTAATTCAGAAAAGAGACATAACTCAGTCAAAATCATGCGGGCGAAACCCATATTCGAACTTGATCTGTATTTTGGGGTGGTAAACTAATATACTAAATTTGGTTCAGTTCACTTGATTCAATCTAAAGTTATCATCCGGAAACCGCAAATCAGGTAACATCTAAGTCGAAAAAGGGGCATGACTCAGTCAAAATCAAGCAAACAAAACGCATATTCGAACTTGATCTGTATTTTGGTGTGGAAAACTAACATACAAAATTTAGTTCAGTTCACTCAACTCAATCTAAAGTTATCATCCGGAAACCAAAAGCGGACGGACGACGAACAGATGGACTAACAACCCATTTACATAATATGACCGTTTTTCAAATGGGAGTATAAATGAAAGTGTCCATGACACTGTAGCTCAACTTGGAAAGGGAAAAATTTCATGTGTTACAGTCAATGGAGTGATTAGTAATGTGGAAAGTTGAAAGGCCTAGTTATGGAAAGAGTAAAATCCAAGATGGCCGCTGGCAGCCATGTTTTTTTGCCGAATGACCAGAAAATGACTCGTTCCCATCTACATGTCAATATTAACATCCATGACAAATTTCATGATGATCAGACCAAAGCTACAACCTGTAGCCCGAGCCAAAGGATTTAGTTATGCAAAGAGTCAAATCCAAGATGGCTGCTGGCAGCCATATTTTTTTGCCGAATGACCCCAAAATTACTTGTTCCCATCTACATGTCAATGTCAACAGCCATGACAAATCTCATAATTATCTGACCAAAGGTACGACCTGTAGGCTGTGCCAAAGGATTTAGTCATGCAAAGAGTAAAATCCAAGATGGCTGCTGGCGGCCATGTTTTTTGGCCGATTAATCCCAAAACGACTCGTTCCCATCTACATGTCATTGTTAACATCCATGACAAATTTCATGAAGATCTGACCAAAGCTACGACCTGTAGCCCGCGCCAAAGGATTTAGTCATGCAAAGAGTAAAATCCAAGATGGTCGCTGGTGGCCATGTTTTTTGGCCGAACGACCCCAAAATGACTCGTTCCCATCTACATGTCAATGTCAACATTCATGACAAATTTCATGAAGAGCCGACTAAAGCTACGACCTGTAGCCTGCGCCAAAGGATTTAGTCATGCAAAAAGTAAAATCAAAGATGGCTGCTGGCGGCCATGTTTTTTGGCCGAACAACCCCAAAATGACTCCTTCCCATCTACATGTCAATATTAACATCCATTACAAATGTAATGAAGATCCGACTAAAGCTACGACCTGTAGCCCGCGCCAAAGGATATAGTCATGCAAAGAGTAAAATCCAAGATGGCTGCTGGTGGCCATGTTTTTTGGCCGAACTACCCCAGAATGACTCGTTCCCATCTACATCTCAATATTAACATCCATGACAAATTTCATGATGATCAGACGAGCAGTACGACCTGTAGCCCACGCCAATGGATTGAATTTTGAAATCCAAGATGGCCACTGGCAGCATTGTTTTTTTGCTGAATAACCCCAAAATGACTCGTTCCCATCTACATGTCAATTTCAACATTCATGACAAATTTCATAAAGATCAGATCAAAGGTACGACCTGTAGCCCACGCGAAAGGAAATTGTTGACGGACACACGCACACACAGACGCCAACCCATGGCAATAGCTCAAACTTACAAAGTAAGTTGAGCTAAAAATGGAAGTGTCATTGACATGTTGCTCAACTTGGAGAGGGGATAATGTCATACATTACAGTCAATGGAGTGGTAAGGAATGAGGAAAGTTTAAATGTTTATGTAATACCAGAAGTCACCCCAAAGTTTGGATAGATTGGATGAAAATTGTTGGCAGTTGGCATGCTGAAGTATTTAGTGACGTAATAAGTAAAAATCCAAGATGGCTGCCAGCAGCCATGTTTTTGTTTGAATATCGTTCAAATTCGATAGCTTCCATTCAGAGGTGATCCTGAACTAAGGTTCCATGGTATTTAGGTATTTAGTCATATCGTGATACTGTTTTTTACACCATATAGTCGGTTTCACTTTATGTAAATAGTCGGTATAGCTGACGGTGTTCATAATGATTTTGACGATATCACTATCAGTGCCAAGTGTATTAGCATTGCATGAAAATTAATTAACACTCACTGCTCCCTATTAAGTGTTTGTCAACACAATGCAGACAATGAAGTAGGCATGCCTCACACAATGGGCAGCAATTTTATATAGGCTGATCTCAGCTCAATTTTGCTGGAAGGTTTCCTGGCCGAATACTATGAATATGTGTGGTGTTTGTATAATCTGGACAATGACATGCATTTGTTGTTATTATTCACACAAGCAACTGTTAGTGACATTTAATGTTATAAACCCTTATATTTTCTAAGTGTACACTTTCATTGTAAGTGTAGTTCAGGTATACACTTATAGTACACTTGTAGCTTTTGTTTTTTTAATTCAGTACACTTGTACCACACTCACTTTTTTCGAAATGTACACTTATTTCGTAAGTGTAGTGTAAGTGTTGTAATAAGTGTACACTTGCTCTACACTTTTGAGACTTTGAAAATCTTTGGGCATGCTGCCCACACTTACAGCTACACTTATGGTACTTTGAAAAGTTCTCTCTACACTTATGACACACTGATGATACTTATACTTTTAAAATGTTTTGGGAACACTGCCCCACACTTAAAGGTACACTTATGGAACTTTGGAAAAATTTATCAACACTTATACCACACTTATCAAACTTTGATATGGATATGATTCAGGAATACTGCTCAGAGCCTCGCACATTTGTACTATATAATTGCCGTCTTATATTAAATATGAACTTTTTCAATTTTGAAATTACCGGTATTTCGTTTTTCTGTTATTTATATTCCGATAGTAATAAATTTTATGAATCTTTTGTGCTAAAATAAAGATATATGAGTATGTATATCTACAATTTATTAACTGCAAAATGTTTGTCATAGAAACAATGAAAATTGGTCGCTATCACGTATATTGAAATTGGCGTATATGAAAGCTTCAATGATTGTGTATAATAAAAATCGTTTCTAAACCCGTAATTTTGACGTGCAATACTCCCAAATAGAATTATTTGTATCGGGGTTTTTTTATGGCAAAACTTCGATAGTTAGCGTAATTTCGTGACAATAAAATAGGCCTATAAATTATTGAACAGATAAAAATTGTTTTTAACATTCTCGGAGAAGTACGTATATGTACCTGCTATCTGTTTTTAATTTAACGTAAAATGTATCAAAAATAACAAAGTTTAACTGTATATACGTGTGATTATCGACCCACTGTATAAAATCTCCCAAAGAAAATGCTTGTGGCTTTCTGCCCACGTGTTCGTGTTTGGGGAATTTAATCCCATATCGCTGTGTGTAAACATTGTCCTCTGATGTCATCATTTTATAGGGAAATCCCTGTCTAAATCAAGTGATATCCTAGAACTGAGCATACGATTGGCTAAAAGCTAACACGTGACTGTCACGGTGACTACATGCGCAGACCACATTCCGTTCATTCGGCGGTCAAGAAATCAAATTTAAATTTCATCTGCATTTTATTTGACAACAGCTTTCATTTACGAAAATGACGGCGAGAAAAGCCAAAACAATTCAACAAATTGGCAAAAAGAAGAAAGGAACTAAACACACTAGAGATAGAACAGGTGGTAGGAGGCTGAATTCGGCAAATAATTACGCAAATAGGCGAAGTTTGTTCCCAATTCCACCGGTGTCGGCGGTGATCCTACAATGACACGATGACATTGAGAAATTAAATGTCAACAGTAAAGTCACACTGGATGCATACAGATTATAACCGATGGAAACGTGCGCTAAATTCAGATATACAACATACATTTATTTACAAGTGATAATTCTCAATCGGAGATTGATGGCTGTCGTCCAGCTGATTCAGTGATTGATCTCTCGCATGTTAATGATGTTTCATTGTTGCCCAATGTTGGCAAGACTCGCCAAGACTGCAAGAGGACTGATCACGGATTCAATTTCAATCATATTGACGTCTTGTCCAAATGCTTGTGATACCGGACAAAACTAATTTTGGTGGAGGGGTAGACTGGGCACACAGAGCACATTGGAATTTGGATCATCTCAGAGACAATGTGACATCAGAAGAAGAAAAAAATGACTCGCTACAAGTTACAGCTTTTTTGGCAAAAAAAAACTGGAATCGGTCATGCCAACGTTTGCAAATTTCTCTCACTCTCCGTGCTAAACTAAACATCCCACCGCAGGCACTGCATGCTTTAAATGGGACATTGTACTGAATATGACATGGACATCATGACATATTAAAGTGGAGTAAAGACTAACGGGAAGAGACAAGCTTGAAGATACTTCAGCTCATTCAAACTTCGCATATCACATTATCAGCACCAGATTTATGAAATATATTTATTGAGCCAAGGAACCTAATTGATAGATGATTTATATATTAAAACATTATTAATATAATAAAGTATTTTATCAGTCTAAATCATTGTGAATGTGATTCCCTTGATTAATGCATCAATTGCCATCTTTGATAGTGAAATTTAATATCTATGATATACACTTATTTTACTAATACATGTACTATACACTTATATAATACACTTGCATCACAATCACCATTGTACACTTACAATACACTTACAACCCCATTCAGAACTTACACTTATAAAACACTTGCAATTATTATACACTAAAATTACACTTGCCAACATACACTTATACCACACTTTAGAATCATACACTTATATGACACTCACCTCATTTACATAGTTGGAACGTACACTTACTGTACACTTATGTTACACTTGCACTACACTTACTGCCACTGTTGGACTTGTACACTTGGTTGTAAGTGCACACTTAGAGGAAAAATTTCCTACACTTATGCAACACTTATTTGACACTTATAACACACTTGGGAAATGTAAGGGAACGACCCGCAGTTGGTAGGGAATTCCCGACGACATCAGGCACTTATCAATACATGTACCGGTATATGTCTCAGTCGTATAAACAACGAAACTCAGGGCAATTTATCTTAACTATTTATTTTGTATACCTGTCAAAGCAAAAAATTTTCATAATTATTACCAGCAAATGCATGCAACATATTGCTAAGTATTTCAAATCAATAATTCTATTAATTGTTACAAGTATCATGCTCAAACAGTTCTACCTAAGTTTATTGGGGACGATATTTAGTCATACCACGATATCATTTTCAGTATTGTGGTCAGTATTAAAATTTGGATATCGTGAAGCCCTATCCTGAACTTGATTAAATTTTAAAAACATATCTCCAATAAATGTTGGCTGCAAGGTGTGCCGATGGATTCAAATATGAAATCCAATATGGCTGCTGGTGGCCATGTTTTTCAACTAGTGGTCAAGCTGAATATCCATACCAAGTATTTAGTGACAATCAGATGAGGGATGTGGCCTGTAGAGTGTGGCGAAGGATTTTAGTAGTCATGCAAACAGTAAAATCCAAGATGGCCACTGGCGACCTTTTTTCAATTAAATTTAGAAAATTTAATGGCTCACATCATAGGTGACCCTATTAAAACATGCTTAACCCTTTGAACCCTGGCTCCCCACAACGATCGACGCCCTGACCCTGGGCTCCCAGGGGTATTTTGACTTATTGTAGACTGTGTTCAGGCGCATGGTACTGTATCATATGCATTCTCTTCTACCATATTGTTTACACAATTGGAAAGATTATTACATTCTGAATTCAGCACATCACAATATATTTCAGTATCTTAAATCCAGAAAAAGTTTTACAAAATTGAAAACTTTATTGGATTTATTATAAAAACTGCCAAAAAATGTTACGTAACGTCACAATCCCAACGTATTAAAATACATGACGTCATATGGGCTTTTGCCAAAACAATCTCTGGGTGTTCTCTGAATACCCCACCAATAACTAAAATGTGCGGCATTGTGCGGTGTATTGGCTTATGCCATCTTAAAGACAAGATTCTGAGCTTTATTCTCGTGTAAATCTATATAGCGTGTACCTTTGCGCAAAAAAGTTAAGAATTAATGAACTCAGAAGTTTGCATATTCTTGAACAAAACTCGTATGACATGTGTTTATATCCGACATTCGTTAGTACGAATTATATAATTTAGCGGGAATTTCTTCACACATTGGGAGTTATAAATACCACAAGAATACGTCACTAAAGATTCTACCTATAAATATATATTTTTAGATCTCTTATAGGCCATATAGGGCGATATGACCTAACGCGAAACGAGAGGTCGCGAGAAGCAATATATGGCGGCGCCGTAATTGCAGAAATGTGATAAAATGGAGACAGTATCCAGTTTTTAATCGGCTGATACTTCGTTATGCCAAACACAACCTCGATATTTTTTGGACAGCTAAAACAATTATAATATGAATTTTATGAAATACTACTTTATTTTGTTTAACATTGAGTATTTATCAAAATATAAAAAATAAAGTGCAACACTGCGACGCGACAGTAGAACGAGATTACGTCATGGCCGGAAAACCGGCCAGTCGAGTATATATGCAATATATCGCCCAGTCGGGTTCAAAGGGTTAATAAGTTCAAAATAATTCTCCGATAATTGCAGACTGCATGGTGAGCCTATGGATTCACTTTTGAATTCCAAGATGGCTGCTGGCAGTTAATAGATGGCTCCTAACAAGGGATCATCCCGAAGATCCGTATGAAGTTTGGTGATGATCGGACGAGGGATGTGGCATGTAAGGAGTGCCAAATGATTCAGTCATGATAAGAGTAAAATCCAAGATGTCTGCCGGCGGCCATGATTTTCATCTATAGCTGCCATCTAAAGTGACCCTAAACATCCCTATTAATTTTCAAAACAATTCTCTGATAAATGTGGGCTACAAGGTGTCCATGATCACTTCTGGCGGCCATTTATTTTTTATCAAATTCAGCTCCCGTCATGAAAGGGTTAACGGCTCTCAACTTGAAGTCACGTCACCCCGTAGATCCATAATAAGTTTGGTGATGATAGGATGAGAGATGTCACCAGTGTATTACTAATGATGTTCCACCTACTTTATCCTCAACAAGATCTCAACGTCAAGCATGGCACATTCCGCCAATGCTCAACTTAGAGAGTGGACAATACTATATATTTGTATGGATGAAAAAAAAAATAATCAATGGATAATACTATTCCAAAGAATTTCAAATCTCAACTGTTGATATCCTGGTCTATTAGCATTGCAAACGAGATGGACTGTCATCCGGTGCATCCCCCTATAGACCATTGTACATGTTTGGAAGCAGCATGCATTTACTATGGGAGATTTACAGTGGGTCTATAAAATGTATTGTTATCCTTCATCCCATTTCATCCCATTTTCCTCTCTTCTGATTGGCTGAGAGTGCGTCACATGGCGGGCCGTAAATCACTTATTACCCTCGAGGGTAACATTTTCTCAGTTATTGACCACTCAGCTGTTACCAGTAAACATAGAACTACGAAGAACTCAACGCGCAGAGATTCTCTCACAGCTCTCTAATAATTTCCGAAAACACTGTTTTTATAAACCCCACTGTTTCATAACAACCGCGAACTGTGGTGTTTGTTAATTTGCATAATTGTGTGTTTTATTTATTTGCAATTAAAGCACGCTATGAATAAATGGTGTTATACCGACACAAATCCGTTATAAGGTGTAATGTTCCTATTGGACCTTTTTATATTAATAATAAATACCGTGGGACAAATAGATAAACCTTATTATGCAGTTGGTATGTGCTGCAGACAATTGCACATACTATGTGCATACGTTACAAATACGTTTATGTATAAGCTCTAAAGATCAAATAGCCACTCTTTACTGTTTATCAATTGACTATTTCTTTTCGGCAATACATTCCTCAGACTTCAGAAGAATACACTTATGTTGGGTAACAATCTGTAACATATGTCAATTTATTTTTGCACAACTACAACGTGTTAGTTTCACATTTTAGCGTTCTGGAAATTAACACGTGAGCCTGCGTCTTTACGCTCATTTGAACGAAATCGAACATTTCTTTGCATGGCTACTCAACTTCGAAATTGCTTTACTCCTCTTTCCGTGAACCAATTCCCACCATGCGACCAGCAAACTGACCGGAGAATATCTGCGCAAATGATGGGTGTGTTAATTGATCCAGAATGTGAATGTTTTATTTTCTGAAAAGCGAGGATTCCAACATAAAATTAACTATTCGAACTGGATTAAAGAATATACGCACGCACTTAGGCCTGCTATTAAGGAGGTTCGTGTGTACTCCTTTGTCAGATAACAAAACAGTTATCAGCCTTGTTTTTGTGAGACCGGGGATTTGTCGCCGCTCTCGACCTGGAATGTCACCTAGCGGCCCTTGGGTGGCATTCCAGGTCTCGATCGAGCGGGTGACAAATCCCCGTGTCTCACTCAATTGCGGGCGATAACTGTATATTATAACATTGTTATTTTTTATAGTGTTTGCATGAAACTTTAAACATATATCATCGATATATACAACTCCAAGAATATTAACAAGACAGTCAATGACTGTGGGGTCGCTCACCAGACTGCAAAGACTGATAAGACTGGGACTCTGGAGACCAAAACAGTGAGCACTTTTCATAATCACTTTAAAAGAAGTAGATTTAAACAGGATATGTGGCTAGAGAGACTTCAAGTATGTAGCTTGGTAAAAAACCACCTTGAAATTGCCAACTGTACACTACTGATCACCCCCTCCTCCAGCTCAACAAGTCCCCTCCCGACCGGGATCCAGACTCCCAAGTCTTAGGTTGGAATTTCACAACCGACACCTCAAACTTTCTCAATTGTTGGAAATTTCCAATCTCACAAGCGCCTTTTTCTAAAACCATTTAAACATATTTGAAGCCCAATTATCCATGGACCCAAAACACAATACATGTATGTCAGACCAATCAGGTGGTTCCAAGGTAGATGTTTTAATGAATTTGGTATTTCTATGATTTTATTGGACACAAAAGTGTTAACTCCCCATAGACTGCCATTTCTTGACAGGTTGACCTCATTTTAACAAATCTGTATCTCAGTCACTAAAGGATCTTCCTGATTCCTCCATACTATATGTAAGCTAAATAGTCCAAAAACCCTTGAGAAGACATTTTAAGAATTACTATAGAGACATATAGTTATGTCCCTGGTCCCACCCTTTTAACCTGGTGACCCCATCTGAATAAATTTGAATCCCAGACACCAAAGAACCCTTCATACATATCATAAATATCAGTCAAATAGACCTGATGGTCCTTGTGAAGGAAGCATATTAAGAGGGAAACTGTCCTTTGCTTGGCCCCTATTTGACCAGGTGACCCCATTAAAAAAATCTGAATTGCAGTCAAGGAAGAACATTCCATTCTATATAAGCCAACTAGTTCTTGCAAACATATTTTAAGAATTACTATGTAGTGAAATAGTTAAGTCTCTTGCTCTGCCCTTATTTGACTTTGTGATCCCATTTTCACAAATCTGATAAGGATAAAAATTAAGTTCCCCAGTTGAAGTTGGTGATATTCACCCATTGGGCACCTCATTTATGAATTTTATCTTCTGCAAATTAGGGGATATAGCAACTTCCTAGAAGGGAAATTTAACTAACAACAATGTAAATTTGATACTATAGATACTTCCCAGAAGATGAGGCCTAAGCAGAATGAGGTCGTCAGAGGGTGAATTTGGTGATGCTAGCCTGCTGTGCCGGATAGCATCACAAAAAGCGTGTCTGTTCCTACATTGTGTATGCCTGGCCTCAAGCAACACAATGTATTATACAACAAGCCTTGAAATAGTGTGATAGTGTGTCTGTCATTTGCAGAGTGAGGTCCCCAGAATGTGAATTTAGTGACGCTAAATTCACCCTCTGGGGACCTCATTCTGATAAAGTCCTCAACTGCTATGGAAGACCTAGAATAAAATTGAATTTCCCCAGTTGAAGTTGGTGATGTTCACCCATTGGGCTCCTCAATTATGAATTTTATCTTCAGCAAATTAGGGGATATAGAAACTTCCTAGAAGGGAAATTTAACTAACAACAATGTAAATTTGATACTATAGATACTTCCCAGAAGATGAGGCCTAAGCAGAATGAGGTCCCCAAATGGTGAATTTGGTGATGCTAGCCTTGAATCAAGCTTTGGAATAGTCTGTCTGTTATTTGCAGAATGAGGTACCCAGAGGGTGAATTTAGTGAGGCTATCCTGCACAGCGGGCTAGTATCACTAAATTCACCCTCTGGGGACCTCATTCTGATAAGGCCCTCAACTGCTATGGAAGACCTAGAATAAGATTGAAGTTCCCCAGTTGAAATTGGTGATGTTCACCCATTGGGCACCTCAATCATGAATTTTATCTTCTGCAAATTAAGGGATACAGAAACTTCCTAGAAGGGAAATTTAACTAACAACAATGTAAATTTGATACTATAGATACTTCCCAGAAGATGAGGCCTAAGCAGAATGAGATCTTGAGACTCTTAGATACTTCCCAGAAGATGAGGCCTAAGCGGAATAAGGTTCTCAGAGGGTGTATTTGGTTATGCTAGCCTGCTGTGTAGGATAGTGTCACTAAATTCACCCTCTGGGAACCTCATTCTACAAATGCCAGGCACTCTTTGAGAAAATGAAATTAATCTGATTTTAATGACCACTGAGTGATAATATAAACAACAAGGGTGCTTCATTGATAACACCATTAATCTCATTTAAATTATGGATGACATGCATACACTCCCTGGGGACTCTGTCTAAGGCTGCAGAAGCTCTCTTTATCTCTCTATCTGCCTTGCCATGTGTCATATCTATCAGTTCATAGGAGAGTTGCCTTGTAATGGGAATTTAAATAAATATACTTTATTTACCTGTGAGTTAGGATATGAGATAGGGTGGAATGCTGTTGGTTGGGTGGGGTTCTGGGTCATGTGGGGGGGGGGGTGATATGTTTTGTTTGTATGTTAAATTGATCAACGAGTTCCTGATTTTTAAATTATTTTTTGGGGAATTATGGCCCTGGCTCCACCACTATTTGACTCAGTGACCCCATTTGAACAAATCTGAACCCGTCATTCAATGACCCCACATACCAAATATAAACTAAATCGGCTTAATGGTTATTGACAAGAAGTCGTTATAAGAATTACCAAGGAGGAATATAGTTATGGCCCTGGTTTCGCAACTGTTTGACACAGTGACCTCATTTGAACAAATATTAATGAGTCACCTAGGGAACATCCACCCCAAATATGATCAAAATGCAAAAATGTAATTTTTTGGTTTTTAGAGTTATGTCCCTGGCTCTGCCCCTAATTGACCCAGTGACCCAATTTGAACAAATCTGATTCCCAGTCACCCAAGGTCCCTCAGTACCAAATATAAGCTAATTCGGCCCAATATTTTTGTAGAAGAAGTCATTGTAAGAATTACTATGAGTTATGGCCCTGGTTTCTCAACTAATTGACCGGGTGACCTCATTTGAACAAATCTGAACACCAGTCACCAAGGACCCTCCATACCAAATATTAGCTAAATCGGCACAATGGTTATGGACAAGAAGTTGTTGTAAGAATTACTGTGGAGGAATAGAATTATGGCCCTGGTTTCGCAACTATTTGACCCAGTGACCTCATTTGAACAAATCTGAATGAGAGTCACCTAGTGAACATCCACACCAAATATGAACCAATTTGGTATGATGGTTTCAGAGGAGAAGATGTTTAAAAAAAAAGTTGACGGACGGACATACATACAGACGGACAGACGGACAAACGGACGGACGGACGAGGAGTGATGACTATAGCTCCACCGGAGACTTCGTCTCAGGTGAGCTAAAAACTGGTATTATGTTATAAATATAATACATTGCTCAATTATCTGTTTTTACTTTTCCAGTCCAAAAGACTTCTTTGATATTTCATGTCGTCATAGTAGTGAACAACAATAATCTTATATGTGATCTTATATATGATCTTATATACAGAAACATGTTCCAATCTAAATATAAAATACATTTTTTGTTGTTGTAAAGTTATCAGTATTTTCTTGTGGATATGTGAATAGAGTTATTTGCAAATTTTTTTTTTTACATTACATAAGTAATCAACACATTATTACATTTATAGCAGATGGGCTAAGAAATCATCCTTTATCGAAAATTAATTTTGTCTATATTTTTAGTCTTGTCTTTCTATTCAATGCTTGCCTCTTGCCTTTCTCTCTTCTTATATATATTCTACATGTCATTCTTCATTTCTGAGGTACTACTTCACAGGTTTATTAGTCTTCATATAGGCCAAAATATTATGAATTACTCAAATTTGAAATGGTAAGTTGAACAATCAATTCCTATCTTGTTTACTTCATTACATGACTAGTTAGTTAATACTAAGATATAATTGAATTTGACTGATTACACCAATATTCAAAGTTGGCTGTCTCCCAAACCAAGAACCTCATATGCCAAATATAATTCAATTCCATTGAATATTTAAGACAAGATTCGAAAGCCATGAGAGACACATGCAGAGATGACAGACACCGCTCATTCTGAATTGCGCCAAAAAAAAATTCTGGGGGCATATAAACACTGGTGGTACCGGTAAGTAAACTGAAAAAGAAAATAGAGATGGTGCTATGTAAAAATATAATGATGATCGATAATTATTTCAAGAGCTTTAGTAGTGCAGTAGATAAGTAAAAGAATTGTTCACTTCGTGACTAAAGCATGAATTTTTGAACATATGTATATATTCACATACCAAATGGCAATAGATATTAGATATGGAGCCATGCTGAAATTTCACTTTAACCCCTCTTTTAAGGGGTTTTCTGAATAAAGAGCATTTCATGATTGTATATAATATATTAAATATCACAATTAATCTTACCATGAAAAATGTGATTTAAATTTAGGCATATACAGCAAGTATGACTCAGCGCGATATAATGGAACATTTTTAGGGCAAAATTGGAACTCCCCGTTCACGATGACCATCAAAATGGCAGCCGTAAGTGGAAAATAGGACGTTTTTCCACTAATATCTTCTAGACCAGTTTCTTCTGTATGGAAATGTGACTTTATTTTTTATTGTTCATGTTAACTGGTCACTGGAGCAATGAAATATGCTATTCTGAGGATCCCAGCCCCTTCCGATCCCTCAATAATTTGATTTTACAGAACGCGTTATGAAATTTCACCAAAAATCAACATTTGGACTCTGGACATAATTCAACAAAAAAAAGAGCAGAACTGTGCAAAGTAAGTGAGGCATACCATTACTTATGAATATGTCAACTCAATGGAACAAAAATTGACACTTTAGCTAAAATGGCTGTCAAAATGGTGGCCAAAATAAGGAAAATGGTAAATATTATCCCGTTGTGCCATGCAATCGCTTAAAAGTTGTGAATGATGAATAAAATTGGCTGTTCATTGATATATACATTGAATACTAACATGTATGATGCATTTTGGATAAGTATACTATTACATTACCAAAATGATTGGAATTTTCTCTCAAAATCGGCTACAAATAACTTTTCAGGTTTGCACAATATTTTCAAGTAAAGTGGAGCTATCTGTTGTGTTTATTGTTTTGATCCATCTTAAATGAGTCACTTATGAGTTTTTAGAAAAATATATATGATTTTGAACGGAAATGAGCTGGTCTGAAACTGAACTGAGAGGGGCATAATTATGTGCCTACTTAATAACATCAAATTCTGGGTCATTGGCATCAAGATTGATTGACTAATGTCAGGAAAATCATTTCCTCCATTGTGCATAAAAAAGGCCACCAATGGAGAACTCTCAGACATTACCTTCCAATCGATTGACATATACATACAGTTATTATGGAAAGTAATAGCCACCAAAGGTCCAACAGCACAACTCACCCACGACCATACAATCATGTTTTATATATATATAAACACCACACAAATGACCATGTAGCCACTCGCTTTATACACATACACCTCACCCATGACATAAACCACACTTGGGTTTACCCGTAAACCACACATATGACTATACAGCCATGAGTCAACCATTCAGATATATCAGGTATACTCCTACACTTCACACATGACCGTGATCATACAGTCACTTCTTGTACATGTATACCTATTCGCCTCACCATTGGCCATAGAAGCACTCCCTGTATATATATTTGCCACATTTATGGCCACATATCCACTAAAGATATACACTGCAACCATAACCATAGAGTAACTCCTGGTATACATATACACCTCACCAATGGCCATCCAACCCTTATATATACAAATGCCCTGAACATATGGCCATTGACACACTCCAGGTTTGAGTATACTCCTCACTCAAGACAATTCAGCCACTCGCTGTATACCCATACACAACAACCCACCAATGCCTATTATAGAATCACTCCAGGTATACATCGACACCCCACCATTGACCATACAGACCGTCTAGATATAGCAATACAATGCGCAGCACCTCACTATTGGCAATACAGTCACTCACTGTATACATTTTCTTCACACACATGACGATATACCAACTCAAGATATACACATACACCCCACTCATGACCATAGTCAATCCAGGTATACATATAGACCTCACCAATGGATGCACCAATACCCCGCACAACCATTTGTACACTCCAGATTTGCATATACACACCTCGCCCATGACAATTCAGCCACTCGATGTATACCCACACGCTCCATCCATGATCATACAGCTACTCTCTCTATACCTATACATCAACCAATGATAATACATCCACGGCAGAGAGGGCTATACATCACATATAAAACCATGATCACAAGGGCACTTCATGTATATCCACAAGCCGCCAACGACCATCCATCTATGCTCCAGGTATGCATATACACTTCAACAATCATGACCGTAGTTATTCCATGTACCCGTATATACATTGGACATAAGCATACAACCACTCCCTATTTATTCATACACCCACATTCCCAAAAATGATCATACAGCCAACATATGTATACATATACACCCATCCATGACAATATATATAGTCACCCAATGTACGCATGCATATCCCACACATGACCATACAGTCACTCTATATATACATAAACAAGAGGTACGCTGTCGCGTGGCATTTGCCCCCGACCGTAGCAATTTGGATTAAGCATGGACGAAACTGCGGATATCCGAGGAAGTCTATATGACCATTCCAAAAGAAGTTCGTACAGAAATGTTGACTAAAAACCACAAAACAAGCGATTCGGAAACCCAAAAACAAGCGAAAATTGAAAAAACTTGAAAAAAGGGCCATAACTCTGGCAAAAATCATCAGATCATACCCAAATTCGCACTTGACATGTATTTTCATATAACTGATCCACAAAAATACGGGATTTGCAATCGTACCACCAAAGCTCACGCTATCATCTGGAAACCCCAAAAAACAAGAGAAAAATTGAATTTTCTAAGTAAAAAAAGGGCCATAACTCTGGTGAAAATGGGTGGACGAAACCCGCGCTATGCATGTAGCTGTTCCCCCATGCTGCTCTATCACCATACCAAATATCAGCTAAATCTGCCCAGCGGTTGCTGAACAATAATGCAAAATGTTTGTACGGACGGACAAAATTCAAATTTTCTAAGTTGAAAAAAGGGCCACTACTCTGACAAAAATCATCAGATCATACCCAAATTCACACTTGACATGTATTTTCATATAACTGATCCATAAAAATACGGGATTTGCAATCGTACCACCAAAGCTCATGCTATCATCTGGAAACCAAAAAAAACAAGAGAAAAATTTAATTTTCTAAGTAAAAAAAGGGGCATAACTCTGGTAGAAATGGGTGGACGAAACCCTCGCTATGCATGTAGCTGTTCCCCCATGCTGCTCTATCACCATACCAAATATCAGCTAAATCTGCCCAGCGGTTGCTGAACAATTACGCAAAATGTTTGTACGGACGGACAAAATTGAATTTTCTAAGTCAAAAAAGGCCCATAACTCTGGTGAAAATGGGTGGACGAAACCCGCGCTATGCATGTAGCTGTTCCCCCATGCTGCTCTATCACCATACCAAATATCAGCTAAATCTGCCGAGCAGTTGCTGAACAATAATGCAAAATGTTTGTACGGACGGACAAATGCCACTTATGTGTCTTCGAAGCCATTCAAATACCATTTGGACTCAAATGATTGCTTATGTGGCTAGTCACATAAGCAACCTCATTTGACAGCTGAAATGTGATCTATTAAAGTGGCCTGAGAAAGTCACTTGAAAAAATTGTCCTTTAATAAATTGAAACAATTTGTCCATCAATATGGATGTCCAACCAGTGTTCTATGGACACGGACGGACGGCTTAAGCAACATTAGCAACCTTATTTACAAATATACAATATTTTTCTTAATCACGCTTTATTTCTTAATAAACTCTCTAAATTGTGAATGAAGGGTTGGAAAAATACAATCTGCTGACTACTTCACATGCGCCAACCTTAAGTCACAGAATACATTGACACTTGATTTGCAGCCTCGCAAGTAGCATTTCGTGAGAACCCCTTTTGAAGCCACGTAAAAACAAGTAGTCACATAGGTCACACCATTTTTTCTAGCCACTTAAGTTTGTAGACAAATAAGGGGCAAAATGTGGGTCCGGACGGACGAGACGTCGACTATATAACCACCGACTTCAAGTCGGGGGCATAACCCCACGCACCACTTCAATAACCATACAAATAACCCTGGCATAGCTATTCACCTCACACATGACCATACAGTCACCCCCTGTATATCTATACATCTCACCATGGACACACCACCCCATCACCATATATGCTACTCCTTCGCACCATTCATGACCATACATCCCTGTAGAATTATTCACCTCATCTATGACCACGCATTCACTCCCTGCTGCCATCTTGACATGCACCATATTTTAAGTTGATTTTATGCTAATAGTCGAGAGTAGCCACATAATATGGTTTCACTCAGTTCCATTTAGGGGTCATCTCAAAACTACTATCGGGAAATCAGCCTATTTCCGGATAGATCCTGATAGCATATATATGCAGTTATGGGGAAATTATCGGGAAATGACGCAACGTTTTTCGGGAAATTATCGGAATATTTACATAGTCTATCAGGATTCTATCGGAGTTTACTTTCATTTCGGAGTATCATATTACCGAAAAAACAACTCGCATGTTGTTTGGAAAGTTTCTGTATCGGGATTACTCCGGACTTTTTATCGAGATTTTATGTTTTATAGGCCTATCTTTTATATTATTGATTAATAGTTTCCTAATATGAGAAATCGTTAGTATTAAGTTTTACAGTATCAGCTATGGGACACGTGTCGTAGAACTATTATATGTTATATTGTGGTGATCAGTGGGTGCTACATGTACGTACAATATCGGTATTTTACCCGGACAATACACCACCCATCGGGAAATCTTCAAAATCAATTCGCGGGGAGCAAACCCAAATATGTATGCAGTTGTATACAATCTCAAAGCTTGTGTTTAAATTTATGTAAAAGATTTGTATTTATTCGCGAATCGCCGACGACACAATATTTAATGCATGCAAATGTAATCGAGTGCAGTCTTAACTTGAGATGTCGTATGTTCTATTTTAGCCCGATTCCAGGAATTGGGGTCATCAATATTTACGTTTCTGGGAACAACACACGTGGCATTGAATTTGCAGTTCGAGTATGTCTTGAAGAAGACTTATGTTCTAACTCGCGTGCAGCTCAAACGAACATAAATTATTTATGGAATAACTACAACGAATGCATGATGTTAAATGTAAACTTTAATGGAAAAACGTGAAGTGTAGCGATTGTTACAATTGTTATAAGCATCTCCGAATCATGGGTGGGTGGGGGGGTGATACAACGCAAAACTTCAAGAGTAGAGTGAAGTTTGACTTGGTAAACCAATGCAAAATCAGTCGGGCGAATAAGCTCACACGATCTTATCGTTACGATTGCCTTGAACATCGTTCAGCCGGCGCAGTATTGACCCAGTTTGAATAACCAAAACAAACTGGACAACTTCGTTAACTCGTTACCGGCCGTGCGCATTATGCACACGTTGGCGAACATCAATAAATATATAAATCATTATCAGATTTCACACAGTGAACGGATTTTAAAATAATACATCGATCATGCACGCCATGAATATCTACTCGGTTCTCTACACTTGAATCAAGAGTATATAGAGGTTCGTAACATGACATATGGGGGCGTGTCCTGCTGTACATGTAAAGTTTTAGCATTGACGATTTAGCAGTAATATTCCATAGTTTGTTCATGAATCGTAATATGGTAAATAAAGAGCGTCTATACAGACCTGTGAAAATTCCATACAAATCTGCAGTGCAAAAGTTATAAATACGCGAAGCAATCATAACATTTAACTGGCAATTAAATGTGTGCATGGGCTGCTTTTCATACTCTACATTAATTTTGTTTTCTGTAATTACTACTAATTATAAATAGGCTGCATCTGAGCATAGTCTAATTAATGGTGTCGAATTTCATGATTGCACCATCAAGGTCAAGGTAACACGATGCAATTTATTTGTAGCAGGCCCCTATATTTCGTCGTCTTTTTAAAAAAAGATGGTCTTGCTAACTTTTATTTAGTTTGATATCTCAAATGCACGTACTTTTAGCGATATTAATAGCCAGTCCATCGTTTTAAAATGACTTGCCAATAAATATTATGTCATATATGACAGGCATGATCGACGCATCGAAATGTGCAGGGATCTATCGATCATAACTGGGTCAAGTACGAACATACATATGAGGTTCTCAAAGGGGTAAACATTTTTGTCAGCGCTGATTATTTTGTTCTTGTGTGGTTACCAATGTTCACATTCACTGCACATTATCACTTAGATAGTCTCCAGGAAATTCGCCAAATTGTGACGTGAAACATTAAAGAATTGACTGCGTAAAACTTGTGTTAATTTTTATTTGTGTCAGTAAAGGCGGCGAGGCAAACACGTGCAAGACGCGCCATTTTCAAAAATAAGGATTTAGCGCATTTCGTTTTCTGCATTTTAAGAATTACCTTGTCAATTTTATGGTTGATAAAAAAAATACACGGGAGAAATTATATTTATTGTTTTGAGAACAAATTTATTCTTGAATGATGAATCGAAATCCTGGCAGCGTGAATTGTTTACTTGAAACTGATGGCACCAAAAAATAAGCGCAAATCAGGTGGGGAAAATCAGCCGAACAATATAGTTCTCAAACATTGTTTGAAGAAAGATACCTGCGATTGAAAATCAAATATTTGAAGCCGATGTGTAGTAATAATCGTAATCTTATGGCATTTATTTCACATGTTTGGTAATTTATTCGATTTTTATCAAATATATTATTTGAATGTTTTTTTCACGTTCACTTTGGAACAGTCTATTGCTAGTGTTGGGGGGATACTACCTTTATGAAACCATTTCTTTTTATGTTTCCTTCAGAGCGCTTCTAGGAGATATGTGCTGTATGAATAATATGCAAAAATAATTCAATGGACAATTTAATAACTTGGAATCAAAACTTGAAACGTATAGAGTTTTAATTCTTTTAAACAAGCTTCCACCCCAATAAAAATGTGCTTACGAAGGAAGCTGTGGACGAATCCAAAAGTAATGACAACACATTCAACCGGAAACAGAAACAAATAAAAAAAACAGCATGCTCGATTCATCGATTATCAAAGAATTGTTCTTGAAATAAATGGGTAAATTATTGGAAAGTTGTCGGCAATACGCTACGTACATTGCTACGTACATTACTTTCGGAAAGTTATCGGGAAATCAGTGTGTTATCGGAATATTTAGATGAGGTATCGGAATATTTTTGGGAAATGGCGACCGCTCTATCGGGAACTTTAGAAGATAGTTTTGAGTTATCGGTATCCTATCGGGATATTTATCGGGATCCCGATAGTAGTTTTGAGATGACCCCTTAGACGTTCTGCCCATTTCAAAAATATGGCCAGAGATCCAAAAGACATTTTTGGCAAAATTTGATACTACAGTACACCATTTAAAATTAATTTGTCATGCCTCAGAAGGTACAGAGACAAGTTCCCTGACAACGATAATGAACATGTAGTAGTCAGTGGATTAAGTAACATGGTTAATAACCAAGTGAGTTACAATTTGCTAACTCTTGGGAACAGAGAATATTGCTCGGGATATATGTAACAAATAAAAAATTACCAAATGTGGTTGCCATCTTGAGTAATGTTGTCTAAAAACACATAAGTGTGATGCATTTAAGACAGATAAAAAACAATAAACATCTTTGATAGCAAAGATAGTTCCATTTTCTTGAATAAATGGTCCAAACCTTAAAAGTAAATTTTGGCCAATTTTGATATCAAGTTTGTGATATAAAAATCCAATAATTCTGGTAATGTCAGTGGTTACATTAGGGACCTTGTCAAATTGCAAGCGGTAAATCCGCCGGAGAACGGAGTATTTTTCTCCGCTCTCCGCTAAAAACTCCGCTTTCCGGTCAGGTAAATAGCGTAAAACACGGCGGAGTTTATCGTGACGTTGAGCGGGGTTATAACGGAGTTTCCAATGGGAGTTTTTATTACGTTCATCGAGTTTTTGGCAGAGTTTCAAGCGGAGTTTTCTTCCGATGTTCATCGGAGTTTTTGGTCGAGTTTCAACCGGAGTTTTCTTCCAATGCATCCGCTCATGTTTGAGTTTCCCCTAAAACTCCGCTTAAGTTTATATCAAATAGGAAACACGGCAGATTTTGTTTTTGTTTCGTTCAAAGCCCCGGTTGACGGCGTACAATAATTTCATTCTTAATATTGAAAGATGTAGGCAATTGTATGTGCACACGATTTGGGATTTTGTACATGAGTGTTTTACATGAAATCACCATAGAAAACCAATCTTCGGCCCATCCGTCTGATGATCACTGTGATCAATACCCACAATTACAGATTGCGTTCGACTAATTATAGCCGGTAGGGCGTTGTTATTAATATGTACGCCCTGTATCGCCTACGATATATATGACAGAGTTCAGCCCCCTGCTACAACAGTCTGACTATTGCCATAGCGTGCATACTCAACTTGTAAGGGAAATATAATAATATTCTGAGAATTTGAAGGTATCACGCGATCTTTTTTTGTCAGATATAGGCACATATATGTATAATATACCAGTAAGTACATATGTTTAATAAAGTAATTTATAGTATTATATGATATACATATATATATATGTACCAACATATGTGTGCACACACAACTTGACAAGATTTGCAGTTGACAAGATCAGGTTGTGTCAAAAAATCTCCAATGCGTATATCAACTCGCTATTGCGTCACCGTCTAATTATAAAGTAACAGGTGGGGGTTTAAATTTGTTGTGCACGGGAACCCTCCATAACACGTGCTTCGATTCCAACTTGGACACGGATTATTGACTTGATCGAGTTGCCCACGCAAATTCCTGTTTGCGCGGATGCCGAAATTGACACCTAACGCTCAAACGTAGTCAAACGTCATGTTAGTTGCATTGTCATTACGATGTCGTAAAGTTCAAAGATGCCGCCGGTCAGCTGTGACCTTGATGTAACAACGCTACAATAGACTGATACATATATAGTAACGACTTGTTACACCGAGTTATCATAATTATATTCTCGTTGCTTGCGGTTAACCAGTCATACAATTTGTGTCACGGCCGCGGTGACAAGGTTACACACATAGGCTACATGTAAGCTGACACATGAATAATTTCATTACCGAAAATACAGTATAACTATAAATAATTTGTTTATGCCGAATCGTTGAGCTTGTCGAACACGCAACAGGTATTAATAGGCCTATATATCAACGAATCTGCATAAATTTGTTCAGCCGATCAGACTGACTAAACAGTGGTGATTATGGAGCTAATTTATTTGGCGGGGGGGGGGGTAAATATATACATAGGCCTATATAATATAGACTGAAGAGAGCAAAATATAATATATATTTATGGAATAAAAAAATTCTTATCTGCAAAATTTTGCCACAGGAAGTTTTAGTGCAACTCTTCGATAGTGACGTCATGGTTGACGTTACTGTTAGAGAAAAACTGTTTACTTGGGGAATCATAATTTGGTGATGCTAGACTGCTGTGCAGGGTAGCATAACTAAATTCACCCTCTGGGAACCTCATTCTGCAAATGCCAGACACACTAAATTCAGGTTAGAGAACAATAATTTGTTTTTATTTTAATAACACACATTGGCATGAGTGCTGTCTGGTGCATTAAGTTCACACCTGTCAGCCTGATAAACATCTCAATTGATGCCTGTGTGTGTATTTACATTAACTCTCTCTGTCTGTAGCTAATACAATTGACTTAATATGCTGGTGGGGGAGATCCTGTGAGTTAGGAAATGAGATAGGGTGGAATGCTGTTGGTTGGGGGCAGGGTGGGGTTCTGGGTCATGTGGGGGGAGGGTGATAATTTTTTTTGTATGTTAAATTGATCAAGGAGTTCCTGAATTTTTTATTATTGTTTGGGGAATTATGGCCCTGCCTGCACCCGAATTTGACCCAGTGACCCCATTTGAACAAATCTGAACCCCAGTCATTCAATGACCCCACATACCAAATATAAACTAAATCGGCACAATGGTTATAGACAAGAAGTCGTTATAAGAATTACCAAGGAGGAATATAGTTATGGCCCTGGTTTCGCAACTGTTTGACACAGTGACCTCATTTGAACAAATCTGAATGACAGTCCCCTAGGGAACATCCACACCAAATATGATCAAAATACAAAAATGTAATAAGCCAATCTGTGGATTTTATTTTATACCTAGAGTTTCTCCAGTAGGTTTAAACTAGCGGAGTTTTATACCAGAGTGGCCGTTCAGCTCTGAACCTCATCACTCTCGTCGGAACGGAGTTTTGTTCTGCAATATTAAACAGCCAGACAGCGGAGTTTACCGCTCCTCTTTCAGCATTGGGCTCATCGGAGATTCTGCTCTCGCCCAGCGGAGTTTTTATCTAATAACAGCGGAGTTTACCGCTGACGTCGCAGCGGAGTTTTTCACTGTTTTTGCAAATTTTGACGTAATGACCACCGGAGTTTACAGGGGAGAAAAAACTCTGATGTGCGTTGCAATTTCACAAGCGGAGACAGGAGTTTTTAGCGGAGAGTGGAGAAAAATACTCCGTTCTCCGGCGGATTTACCGCTTGCAATTTGACAAGGTCCCTTAGTAACACTTAAAAAATGTGAGAAATGTTATAATTTAATGTATATAAGACAGCATTGTATTCGTCAATCACAACTTGTAAGCAATTACATGGCATGATGGGGCAATATTTACCATTTTTCAGGTTTTAGCTGCAATTTTGGCAGCCATTTTCAGACAAAGTGACAATTTTTGTTCCATTGAGTTAAAATATTCATAAAGTAATTGTATGCCTGACTTTAATAATGTGCACAGTTCTGTCAATTTCCTAACAGTAATTTTTGGTGAAATTTCATACAGAGTTCTGTATAATCGAATTATTGATAGATCGGAAGGGACTGGGATCACACATATGGAATATTTCATTGCTCCAATGATCACTTAACATGAACAATACAAAATAAAGTCACATTTCTGAACTATTTCCATACAGCAGAACCTTTTTATAATTTTTTTTTTTTATTTTTTATTGATTAAGAAGAATAACAACAAAGAAAGAGACAAAATACATTCACTCATTCATGCTCTCAGTCCAAGACATGGAAGAGTTTTGCTCTTCCATGCTCTGGCCTACTTTCTTACCTGTGACATGCAATTAGACAATATTTAAAGCCACACAATGAGTAAGGACAATTTTAACAATCATCGTTCAACTTAAAAGCAAGACCAATAATCGATACTAGGTACTACCTTGATATATTTTGCCTGAAAGGCACTTTCTTTAGCAACAACAATGGTGATAAAAAACAATAGATAATTTTTTTGTCTTCAGAATAACTTTAAATTTCCCTTATTAACCGGCTAAAGTGGTCGATGGTGTGTAATATTTAAGGTTTGCAGATTCAATGTTCCAAACACTAAGTGCAGCTTTAATTGATTTAAGTTCTGAATTTAACATAAACAGTATAATTTGTAAATTTAACCATATTGAGACCGTATTGTAAATATTGCATGGTTCGACAGCAAACGGGAAAATACGCAACGCTCGCTTGAATTGCGTTTGGGACTGTGACTGAAAAAATGTTGTTGTGACGTGGTTAAGCATTACCATGTATATATATTGACGTTCTTGTTGACTGTATTACTGGACCAATAAGAATGATCGCTCGAGTACCGGGTAAGTGATTTATGCTTTGTGTTGTTCGTGGTCACTGTTAAGGTAGGGTATACTTTTAGTCTGTAAAAATCAGGGTTTTTAATATAATATTATTTTATTTTCAAGGCATTTCGAAGTGCCAGCCAATGATTATCGAAGTCGTGATTCATGTTACATTTTGCGTTGTATCTCTCGCATTCATACCTAAATCGAAGATCACAAAGGAACGAGCGAACTTCAGCGAAGCGACAGCTGTGTTGGTGTGAATTTAGTTCTATACATGTATATATATTGTTTCAACACTAGCAGGAAAAGGTTAATTTTTGAATATCTGTAATGATATTCTTTTTTGTTAGATCAATTGGAAATTGGTTGTTTCTTGTCCATGTTTCAATTTCTATCATAAAGGTTTGGACACGGGGACAGTCCCAGAAAATGTGAGATATGGTTTCCTGTACATTTTGACAGCAATTGCAAAAATCGTCGAGTCTAAGGTTAGCCATCTTCAGAAATTTATTGGTACTAATAATTTGTGTGTTTATTCTGAATTGGAGCCACTGTAATTTTGTATCGGTTGTCGTTTTAAAGGGCATGCTCAAATATTCTTCCCAATTTTCTATCTTCTCGCCGATTTCGGATTCCCATTTTTGGCATGCATTCGGCATAGTTTTCCCATTTGCTAGAATTTTGTAAAATAATTGCCCGCCTTTTACGTCACGGTGTATTGGAGCGAGGGTAGGAATGGACATGGCATACGGATTAAGGGTTGATTAAGAGAACTTGCCAATGAGAAAATCTGACGCTTTATGTTGTTGATTGTTATGAAATCGACGCGGATGTTGAAAGTTGCATATAATGTGTATGGGGTATGGAATTTATTATCTGATTGGAATAGATCATTTATATAATATATTCCCGCATCTTTCCACGACTGAAAGTTGATCACCGAACCTCCGATTTTTATGTTCGGATTATTCCAGATAGTTGAGGCCAAAATATTATTATTTGCATTTTTTTTTTTTTTTAAATATTTTTTACTCAGATCATTTTTACTTTCATCATATAACAATAGTGTTATTCAACAGTATAATATTTTCTGATATATATGAACATACATGTATACATGCTTAAATGTCATTTGTATATATAGAGAAATAGAGTATGTTGCGAGTAATCTTTAGATAATCAGTTTATTTGAGAAATGTGGATACTTATAATCACTTATTTCTGAACTGTCGTGGGGAAAGTTAGTAAATCCATATTATGAGCATGTTTGAGTAATAGGTTCACTGAGAAGTCAATATTTCCTAGTTTTTAATCGCTAAGAATTGCTTCCAGAGCTTTCCATCGTTCCCCATATTTTATACTTCTATCATTCAAGGAATATGTGTTTAGAGTTTCTATTCTTTTATAATATTTCAAAAATTCAATAAGTCCTTCTACAGTTGGGTTGGTAGCTCTCATTTTACATGAGTATATAAATTTTATATATAATATTGTACAGATATCCAGAGTATCCTTGGGATGTTTGTCTCCATGCATACCTAAGACAATATACTCATTATTTGCATTATTTAGTCGCATTAATTTACACCATGCACGGAAGACATCTCTCCAGAATGGATTTGCGAACTTGTCTGTTTGCTTTACAATATAATTTGGGTGGTATGTGAGAAGGAGTGGGTCGTTTAACCCTTTACCCAACAGTAATATGACTAACGTCATTACCTCCAGCCAACAGAACTTTCTGGTGACGTCAAAGTTATTGGGAAAAAAATGTATTATTACTAAATTGTATGGTGGCTCTTGTTTTATGAAATTATGTTCATCTGCATGGATGTGACTGGGAGTAATTTGTTTCAGAGTTGTTAATCCCCCTCCCCAAGCATGATAGTATGGTGAATATTTATTAGGTTTTATATTTATATTTTATAACAATAAATGTAATAAACAAACAAAAGGTAAGTTTTGTTTTATCAACAGATCAATGTGACTTTCAGTTTCAATTTCTCTGTCGGAAAAGCACATCACGAAATTGGGTGATTTATTTATATTTTAAACAATGGCTACGTGGTGAAATGAAACATAAAATAAATCATCAAGTGACATATTAATTCTTGGATAGTTAATTGTGAATTCAGTTACAATTGTCTGCATTATTAGTCCACACCAGTCCACATCAATTGTACCATCGATTACATCGCACGTGTGTTTTGTTTACTTTTGTTTCTCCGGTGTTTGACCTTGACATTGCAGTCAATACATTCGCACAGCACAGATCTTGTGCAATTAATAAATTAAACAATTTTTTCGTGCCTACATTGTATCTTACGATTCTCTTAGTTAAATTTTGAGCAATCATATTCAATATAAAAGGACAAGAAAGTGCCGATAAGTAATTCGCTGTAAATGCCTCGCGCACTATTCCGCATTGATCGCGCACTTTCAATTTAAAAATAGCCGCGTATGCTCGTGAACTCAGTGTTCAAATAAAAGTAACTAATGTAATACAATGTCATTTCTTAGATTTTTCACATCATGATATGGCCAATTTACTGAAGTATTTCGCAGTGTTAAAGCGCGCAGAATAATAATTTTATTAATCAAACGAGAGAACAAAACCGCCGATGCACATAAATTTGCGCTACAGTATTTTATCATTGCTGCTATGACGTCGACAAGGTTCCTAGATTTTTTCATCATCATCAGCTGATCAATATTAAAGTTCGATGACAACATTCGATAAATGGTCAATTGATACTAATACTAAATCTAAGATATATTCTGTTTGAATTTGCAATGAATGTCATTTATGTATTACCGAATGGGTAATAGTTATAGCCATGATAAATGACAATCCCCATTGTGCGCCCCAATTTCCAACCACGTGTTTACAGGTACATATTTTTTGCGCACGTTATCAGTGGACATTTCTTGGCGGGAGTGTTTTTTAAATAAACCATTTGGATTGAATCATGTGTCCATTCCTTTGTATTTTTCGATTATAGTGTGGAGAATATACTCAAGATTATGTATTTGTCAATGCGCTTTAACAACATAATTTATTTGGGTACTAATCCAGACATTCCCTGTGCCCACAATATTGGGCTGAATTGGCGTGATGTTGGGACGTGTAACTGAAGAGAAAATCAAAAATGTTGTCGAAATTTCCGATCAAAACTTTATTGAATTCTCAAAATTGCTCACTGAGTGTATTAAAATAAAATATTAATCATATGATCTTGTGATGAATGAAGGGAAAAATCAAATCAAATGACAGTTTTATTTGAGAACATATATGCGACTAAATAATGCAAATAATGAGTATATTGTCTTAGGTATGCATGGAGACAAACATCCCAAGGATACTCTGGATATCTGTACAATATTATATATAAAATTTATATACTCATGTAAAATGAGAGCTACCAACCCAACTGTAGAAGGACTTATTGAATTTTTGAAATATTATAAAAGAATTGAAAGTCTAAACACATATTCCTTGAATGATAGAAGTATAAAATATGGGGAACTATGGAAAGCTCTGGAAGCAATTCTTAGCGATTAAAAACTAGGAAATATTGACTTCTCAGTGAACCTATTACTCAAACATGCTCATAATATGGATTTACTAACTTTCCCCACGACAGTTCAGAAATAAGTGATTATAAGTATCCAATCAGAAAATATTATACTGTTGAATAACACTATTGTTATATGATGAAAGTAAAAATGATCTGAGTAAAAAATATTTAAAAAAAAACAAAATAATGCAAATAATAATATTTTGGCCTCAACTATCTGGAATAATCCGACCATAAAAATTGGAGGTTCGGCGATCAACTTTCAGTCGTGGAAAGATGCAGGAATATATTATTGGGCTGAATTGGCGTGACGTTGGGACGTGTAACTGAAGAGAAAATCGAAAATGTTGTCGAACTTTCCGATCAAAACTTTATTGAATTCTCAAAATTGCTCACTGAGTGTATTAAAATAAAATATTAATCATATGATCTTGTGATGAATGAAGGGAAAAATCAAATCAAATGACAGTTTTATTTGAGAACATATCTAGGGCCAAAAGAGTTAGAACAACACGGCGTCCTTAGTTACACCAACACTGCAACAGCGCAGGTGTCTTGGAGTTGACTCGGAACTGTATTTGCTTCGCTGGTCAAATCATGATATTGGTCTTTTTAATTCAGATGCATATTATTAATAGCTCAAAAACATAAACAAGTCAAATAAATATTTTATTAGAAATAAAAATAAAGTTTGTAAGTAAAAATCTGTAGAATAAAACTATATTAGATGGCTGTACACAGATCACAATTGCGGAGTACATTGACTTATTCGACTTGAAAAATAGCACCGCAACGACGCAGTTTTCGTTTTATTACGATTTTATTATGAAATTTCGATTAAATTGTACAAAATCTACCACAAAACCCAACAAAAACATAAATATTAATAATGTAACATCCATTTTATTGTTTACATTAAAAATAAGATCAATTTGTTGTGTTATAATGCAATATTTTTTATGTAAACTATGACCAAAAAAAATCCCAAAACTCCGGGCGCTCTGGACGCTACGAGGGCGGGCGCTCTGGGGCTCTCTGAACGCTAAAGGGTTAATAGATGGGTGGTATTGCAAAGTGAAGCCCACTTCGATTGTTTTCAAATCAAACGTAGTATCCAGGTAATTTTCATGGCACCATCAAAGTTTTCAAAATTAATCATCTTCAAACCTCCGTACATATGGTCGGCACATAATTGTTTTCTTTTTATTCTATCGCGTTTGGAATTCCAAATTAAATTATATAGACAGGAATTTAGGGCTTTCAAAAAGGCTGTGTCTGGACTTGGGAGAGCTATATATAGATGTGTCAATTTAGGTCAGATTAGTGATTTGATAACTGTTATTCTACCTACCTAAAGGGGTCAGGAGTCTGTGTTTCCAAATTTTTGTGGTCTTATCAATATCTTCGAGTTTATAATTGTAGTTTATATTCATGTTTGTTAAATTAGTGTCGAAATAAATGCCTAGAAAATTAAAGGTGTTCATGGTAGACAGGTTTAATTCCGAAAGCACTTGTCATATTTTATTTTGTGACTCAATCCCTATCCATGCTGCTTGACATTTTTCAGGACTTATGCGCAGACCCGATACCCGAGCAAACTCGTCCAGTGTTAAGTACGATTCGTGTAGACTATTTTCAGAACCATAAAGTCACATTTCTGAACTATTTCCATACAGCAGAACCTGATATTAGTGAAAAAACGTCAAATTTCCTCTTTCAGCTGCCATTTTGACGGCCATCTTGGACAGGGAGTTCCAATTTTACCCTAAAAATTTGGCATTATATCTCTCAGAGTCATACTTACTGTATATGCCTAATTTGAATATCTAACAATTCATGGTAAGATTAATTGCGAAATTTAATAAATTATATAATCACGAAACGCTCTTTAAATTCGGAAAACCCCTTAAAAGAGGGGTTAAAGTGAAATTTCAGCATGGCTCCAATATAATATAAATTAGATTGTAAATATGTACATATGTGCAAAGTATCATGCTTTAGTCACAATTTTAACAATTGCCTTGAAAATTTGACTTAATCTACTCCACTACAGGTAATAATAAGATCAGAAAATTTTACTCACTTTGAAAGACTGATCAATAAATGGTGCCCTGTCATTATAAACTCCTCCCAGGTTACTCGGTTTCAGTAGGTGCTTATATATGGGACTCCTGGGAAAGGCTGCTAAAGCTGATACTTGTCGAATCAAGCTCACTATATTGGAAAGTTTCTGAAAAAAAATTATACGTATTAATCCTTCAATGACTTGAGCTTCATGACATTTTGCTAAAACCCTGTGCGAATGCATTCTCTTATATATGCGAGTTTCCCAAAGGGAGCCAAAATTTGGTGTGGTGACTCGGGGTACACTGGCAGAGGTTATATTTTTAGTACATTTTGTCATCTTTTTCAAAAAGATGTCTTGCTAACTTTTATTTAGTTTTATATCTCAAATGTACGATGAGAAGGTACTTTATCGACATTAATAGCCATTCCATCTTTTTCAAATGACTTGACAATATTATGTCATATATGATGGGCATGATCGACGCATCAAAATATGCAGTGATCTATCGATCATAACTGGGTCAAGTTCGAACATCAGGTGCATGAGGTTCTCGGAGGGGTAAACATCTTTGTCAGCGCTGATTATTTTGTTCTTGTGTGATTACTAAAGTTCATATTCACTGCGCATTATCACTTAGATAGCCTCCAGCAAATTCGCCAAATTGTGAAGTGAAAAATTAAAGAATTGACAGTGCAAAACTTGTGTTATGTTTTATTTAAATTGCTTGTGTCAGTAGGCAGCGAGGCGAATCATGTGCAAGACGCGCCATTTTCAAAAATAATGATTTAACGCATTTCGTTATCTGCATTTTAAGAATGTTACATTGAGTATGATTGAGAAAAAAATACTCTGGGAGAAATTATATCTATCGTAGTTTTGAGAACAAATTTATTCTTGAACGATGAATCAAAATCCTGGCAGCACGAATTGTTTACTAGACACTGATGGCGCCAAAAAATAAGCGCAAATCAGGTGGGGGGGAAATCAGCAGAACAATATAGTTCTCAAATATTGTTTAAAGAAAGCTATCTGCGATTGAAAATCAACTATTTGAAGCCAATGTGTAATAATTATCGTAATCTTATGGCATTTATTTCACATGTTTGGTAATTTATTTGATTTTTATGAAATACATATTTGAATTTGTTCTCACATTCACTTTGGACCAGTCTATTGCTAGTGTTGAAGGGATACTACTACCTTTATGAAACTATTCCTTTTTATGTGTCCTTCATAGCACTTCTAGGAGATATGTGCTGTATGCATAATTTGCAAAAATAATTCAATGGACAATTTAATAACTTCCATTATTAATTAGCTATAGGTTATCGGCCGCAATAAGTAGAACGCTGCCCGCGTCATAAGTAACAAAAAGTCGGCCAATAAGTAGAAAACGCTGCCAATAAGTAACAAAAAGTCTGCCAATAAGTAGAAAACGCGGCCAATAAGTCAAAGTGACGTAAATGACGTCATATGTAATTAGCTCGATCGGCAAAGAATGTTGGGTCGACGGAAGATAGATTGCAATTGATTTCGGATGAATTACGAACAGTCACTGTTTTGGGGAGTAAATATACATGTACGTGGATGAACTACATGTATCTGTATCAATATCATTCCCATGCAGTGGAAACTTTACAGTAATGTGAAATGGCTGCAAGTTCTTCACAAAGTTCACAAGAATAAAAATTGCTGGAATAATCCTTAATTTAATAAAACACGCAATGGTATATCTATGTTAATATATTCATCTTGTGAAACAGTTATTACATTGTTGCTAATTAATAAAATACTTATTAATTGGTTGTTTCCACATTGACCGAGTTATGAGGCCTCTGTCTGTCGTATTAGCCTTCGGCCTGCAGCCTCAGGCCAATACGACAGACCTCGGCCTCATAACTCGGCCAATATGGAAACAACCAATTAATAACATACAATCAAAACTTGAAACGTGTAGAGTTTTAATTCTTTTAAACAAGCTTCCACCCCAATAAAAATGTGCTTACGAAGGAAGCTGTGGACAAATCCAAAAGTAATGACAACACACTGAACCGGAAACAGAAACAAATATATAAACAAAACAACATGCTCGATTCATCGATTATCAAAACAGACATAATTGTTCGTGAAATAAATGGGTAAATTATCGGAAAGTTATCGGCAATACGCAACATAACTTTTGGACTTTTATCAGGAAATATTCGGGAACTCAGCATGTTATCGAAATATTTAGATGCGGTATCAGAATATTTTCGGGAAATCGCGACCACTCTATCTGGATCTGTCGGGAAAGTTAGAAGATAGTTTTGAGTTATCGGGATCCTATCGGGATATTTATCGGGATCCCGATAGTAGTTTTAAGATGACCCCTTAGGCCTCATCTTCTGGGAAGTATCCTAAGTATCAAATTGTCAGTTTGTTTTAGTCACTTTTATCGGGATATTTATCGGGATCCTGATAGTAGTTTTGAGATGACCCCTTATATTTTATCACATTTTAAGCACTAAGTTTTATAGTATTTGAGGCAGTACTTAAGTCAAGATACATTACCCTTTAGAGACCATCAGACCAAAATAAAGATAGTTTTTGAGTTATCGGAATAGTTATCGGGATCCCAATAGTAGTTTTGAGATGATGCCTTATGAATATTAATTGAGCCGCACGTATTTTGAATTGTTTTTCGTTATTATGTACATGAAGCTGTTATAACACTGTGGTAATTTTGACTTCAATATTCACACTAACCTGTAGGATCTTCTTCGAACGTTTTACTGAATCCATTTGAAAATCTAAAGTTTCCTTCACATTGTTGCGACAATGTACATGTAAATGGGAATCAACAAATGTTTTCCAACAGAATGACACGAAATTTCACACATTGCATGTGCTTCGTGGTCTATAATCGCAACCTTCACCAAACGAGTTCACTTTGTGCCATTGGACAACAAGTAACTGACTCCATGATGGTCAGCATTTTCTTTCATGTACTTGATTGACGTCCAAAAAAGATGTGGAATTTAAAAAAAGTCCACTATTTGATAATCCTTTGCATCCAGTCGCAAAGTTGTTGACACCTCTAATGTCGCTGGGGCTCATGCAGGACACTTGAGGTACTGATACCATTATATTTATTTTTGCCAGCTTTTGATGCCTGAGGGTGATACTGTTCGACAAAAGAGGGACTATAGATTAACTACCACATTTACATATCCGGTTCGATTACTTCATCAAGGTGGGAGCTATTAGCATTGCTTCGATATTAGATAGTCTGTTGGATATTGAAGTTATAATGGCTTCGTTTACACAGTTTGATTCAACGAAACACAAGCCAGTGGTCCATTTTCGATCACATCAACAGGTTCTTTTTAAAACTGTCCTTGTATTGAATATCTCCACCCATTCAAATTGGACCCAGTATAGAAACCATTTCCTTCAATCATGGGGGTATCATAATATTATAGACATACCTCAATATAAATGTTCTTGTTCAAATTAGAGTTAAATTCAGACTGTTTTGTCGGATCAGATTTGCGTCTCCGTACTTTGATAAACAGAGTTAGTACGCTGCTTGTTGTATCAAACTTATCTCTCCCTAATAAGGAAAAAAAAATCATTAGATGTTAATCTACAGATAATAAAATACAAACTGTACAGAAATTCAGAGTTGACCTGCTCCTTACATATGAACTAAGTTTTGTAAACTTTGGCCATATAACGAGACGATAGTTATTTTAGAGTTGAAAAATATAGATAACTCTGCAAAATAATCTGCATTGATGCTCTCAAATAAAGTAATTTTGATAAAAAGTTCCCAACATTTAAACACACTGAGAAACAATGTCATAAATGAGACATGTATGGGCCAATTGTAGCATAATTTTCAATGTAATGTTTGGTATAAACTGAGACAAATGAAGACATTTTTTATGATTTGTAAGACCATGAAAAACGTCCAAAGAATAATTACAAAGAAATACAAGACACAAGAAGATTGTGCAAACATACACATATTGCTGAACCGCTCTATAATGGGATTAGCTGCTTTAATGTTCCTGATGATTATTCTGTCGACAAAGCCCATCTGAGCCCACTGCTTGTCTCTGACATTTTCTTTACCGTCGCTGATAGTCCTTATTGTGACTACTGTATGCAATGAAACCAGATCTTTTTCCCGTGGATAGTTTCTGGAATCAACATCTGCTTTCTTCAATATTCCTGAGAGGTTAAAGGAAATTTAATTTGTTTAAGCCTGATCAAAGATATGTGGACTAATGAAAAATCACTGTTACAATGATATTACTTATCAAAGTCCAATAAAATACCACTGTTTAACCCTTTACCCAACAGTAGTATGACTAACGTCATTACCTCCAGCCAACAGAACTTTCTGGTGACGTAAAAAATGTATTATTACTAAATTGTATGGTGGCTCTTGTTTTATGAAATTATGTTCATCTGCATGGATGTGACTGGGAGTAATTTTTTCAGAGTTGTTATACCCCCTCCCCAAGGATGGTAGTATGGTGAATATTTATTAGGTTTTATATTTCTATTTTATAACAATAAATGTAATAAACAAACAAAAGATAAGTTTTGTTTTATCAACAGATCAATGTGACTTTCAGTTTCAATTTCTCTGTCGGAAAAGCACATCACGAAATTGGGTGATTTATTAATATTTTAAGCAATGGCTACGTGGTGAAATGAAACATAAAAGAAATCATCAAGTGACATATTAATTCTTGGATAGTTAATTGTGAATTCAGTTACAATTGTCTGCATTATTAGTCCACACCAGTCCACATTGTACCATCGATTACGGTACATCGCACGTGTGTTTTGTTTACTTTTGTTTCTCCGGTTTTTTACCTTGACATTGCAGTCAATACATTTGCACAGCACAGATCTTGTGCAATTAATAAATTAAAAAAAAAATTCGTGCCTACATTGTATCTTACGATTCTCTTAGTTACATTTTGAGCAATCATATTCAATATAAAATGACAAGACATTGCCGATAAGTAATTCGCGGTAAATGCCTCGCGTACTATTCCGAATTGATTCGCGCACTTTCAATTTTAAATAAAAGGCCGCTCGGCCACAGTGTCCCCCGAACCGGTGGCTTCATTTGGAGCAGAGGCTTTGTAGAAGTATACTATATGGATATTAAAGACACTTGTGCATTGTCTCATTACTGACATGCATACAAATAACCAAATCTTAAAAAAACTCTTAAAGTCAAAATATAACCTCAAATTGGCACAAAATGAAGAAAATTACAAGAAAAATTGAATTTTCTAAGTCGAAAAGCCCATAACTCTGAGAAAATCATTCGAACTTGACCTGTATCGTGATATGACTGATCCACATAAAAATGGTATTTGCAATTAAAGGATCCGGAAACCGAAAAAATGAGAAATTTTCTAAGTAAAACAAGTCGAATAAAAGGTCAGTAGACCTCATGTCTGCCTCTAAACCATTGTTTGCGCATAAAAATTGGCATGGCGGAACACGAAATCGAATTTTTTATCTGTCTTTTGTGCTAGTGAACCTACATATACCAAATTTAATTTCATTCAGTACACATTTACTAAAGTTATCATCTGGAAACCTCAAATTGGCAAAAATTCTAAGTAAAAAAGGGACATAACTCTGGTGAAAATTGGCGGGCGGAACCCGAATTCGAACTTGACCTGTGTTTTGCTGGGAGAAAGACACATACCAAATTTGGTTTAAATCTGATTATTAACTCTACTAAAGTTATCATCTGGACACCAACTTTTGGGGTTTTATATGTCGGGTCGGCGGAAAAAAAAGGGGCCATAACTCTCGCAAAAATTATCGGATTAAACCGAAATTCGAACTTGAGCTGTATTATGATATAAGTAATCCACAAAAAACGGGTTTTGCATATAAACAATCCAAAATCAAGTTATCATCCGGAAACCAAAAAACAGAAGAAAAACTTAATTTTCTATGTCGAAAAAGGGGCATAACTCTGCCAAAAATAGTCGGGCAGAACCCAAGTTCGAACTTGACCTGTGTTTTGCTGGGAGAAAGTAATATACCAAATTTGGTTTGAATCCGATTAACTCTACTAAAGTTATCATCCGGAAACCAACTTTCAGGGGTTTTCTAAGTCAAAAAAGGGCCATAACTCTCGCAAAAATGGGGGGAGCAAACCCATATTCGAACTTCACCTTTATTTTGGCCTGATAAACACACCTACGAAATTTGCTTTTGATCTAATAACCGAAACTAAAGTTATCATCCGGAAACCATTTCCGGACGCAAGGACACACGCACGGACAGACGGACACTGGCTATTTTAATAGTCCCCCGAATTTTTTTTTTCGGGGGACAAATATCCGCGTATGCTCGTGAACTCAGTGTTAAAATAAAAGTAACTAATGTAATACAATGTCATTTCTTTGATTTTTCACATCATGATATGGCCAATTTACTGAAGTATTTTGCAGTGTTAAAGCGCGCAGAATAATAATTTTATTAATCAAACGAGAGAACAAAACCGCCGATGCACATAAATTTGTGTTACAGTATTTGATCATTGCTGCTATGATGTCGACAAGGTTCCTAGATATTTTCATCGTCATCAGCTGATCAATAAGTTTAATGACAACATTCGATAAATGGTCAATTGATACTAATACTAAATCTAAGATATATTCTGTTTGAATTTGCAATGAATGTCATTTATGTATTACCGAATGGGTAATAGTTATAGCCATGATAAATGACAGTCCCCATTGTGCGCCCCAATTTCCAACCACGTGTTTACAGGTACATATTTTTTGCGCACGTTATCAGTGGGCGTTTCTTGGCGGGAGTGTTTTTTAAATAAACCATTTGGATTGAATCATGTGTCCATTCCTTTGTATTTTTCGATTATAGTGTGGAGAATATACTCAAGATTATGTATTTGTCAATGCGCTTTAACATAATTTATTTGGGTACTAATCCAGGCAATCCATGTGCCCACAATATTGGGCTGAATTGGCATGACGTTGGGATGTGTAACTGAAGAGAAAATCGAAAATGTTGTCGAACTTTCTGATCAAAACTTTATTGAATTCTCAAAATTGCTCACTCAGTGTATTAAAATAAAATATTAATTTATTCATATGATCTTGTGATGAATGAGGGGGAAAATCAAATCAAATGACAGTTTTATTTGAGAACATATCTAGGGCCAAAAGAGTTAGAACAACACGGCGTCCTTAGTAACACCAACACTGCAACAGCGCAGGTGTCTTCGAGTTGGTTTCCCATTCACGGCATTGTAGTATCTGTAATTCGGCTCACGTAACGAATAACCCACATTCGATGATGTTTTACGACTAGATAGTTCACATCCCATAAATAAAAACACACTTGCCAAAAATTTTGCCAAATGAAAATATTTGGCAAGCGGCAGCGCGAACCCTGATAATGAAGCTTACAAGTCTATTATGAAGTTTCCCAGTCTATCGTGAAGCTTATAAGTCTATTATGAAGTTTCCCGGTCTATAATTGAGCTTCACATGAGAGGGTCAAATTATACTGACCAATTGACATTTTTGCTGCCAAACACTGGCTTGGAATAAGATCATAGCTCTCACCACCTGTAGCATTTGGACTGGGGACAATCGGCCATACTTACAAGCAAGCCTTTAATCACATCTGACATATAAACAAATGAAACTCCAGACAGATGGTCAGGCTCTGATTGCCAGGCCAATTGAAGAGCATAATTGATGAACATGGATAATTTGATCCTCTGGTAACTGAGATGCCAGTGATTTTAGGAATTTTCAAAACAGAACATCACCTCTAATTATTTAAGAATATTCAATGGGTATTTTATAGATGTGCATTAAGGGATTTCCACATCTGAGCTATGTCAGGAGGTGGAAATATTAGATGGACCCACACAAAAAACAACTTAATTGTTAAGCTGGTACACCACATTAAAACAAAATTTTTGTTTAATTTTGTTGTTGAATTGAGCAGAGCTGAATCTAAAAAAAACAATTAAATGAAAGTGTCAATGACACTGTAGCTCAACTTGGAAAGGGAATAATTTCATGTATTACAGTCAATGGAGTGATTAGGAATGTGGAAAATTGAAAGACCTAGTTATGCAAAGAGTAAAATCCAAGATGGCAACTGGCAGCCATGTTTTTTTGCCAAATGACCCCAAAAAGACTCGTTCCAATTTACATGTCATTGTTAACATCCATGACAAATTTCATGATGACCTGACAAAAGATACAACCTGTAGCCCGTGCCAAAGGATTTAGTCATGCAAAGAGTTAAATCCAAGATGGCTGCTGGTGGCCATGTTTTTTGGCCGAATGACGTCAAAATGACTCGTTTCCCATCTACATGTCAATATTAACATCCATGACAAATTTAATAATGATCCAACAAAAGATACGACCTGTAGCCCGTGCTAATGGATTGAATTTTTAAATCCAAGATGGCCACTGGTGGCCATGATTTTTGGCCGAAAAACCCCAAAATGACTCGTTTCCCATCTACATGACAATGTCAACAGCCATGACAAATCTCATAATGACCTGACCAAAGGTGCGACCTGTAGCCTGTGCCAAAGGATTTAATCATGCAAAGAGTAAATCCAAGATGGCAGCTGGGAGCCAGGTTTTTTGGCCAAATGACCCCAAAATGACTCGTTCCCATCTACAGGTCATTGTTAGCATCCATGACAAATTTCATGAAGATCCGACAAAAGCTACGACCCGTAGCCCGCGCCAACGGATTTAGTCGTGTAAAGAGTAAAATCCAAGATGGCTGCTGGCGGCCATGTTGTTTTGGGCCGAACGACTCCAAAATCACTCGTTCCCATCTACATGTCAATATTATCATCCATGACAAATTTCATGATGATCAGACAAACAGTATGACCTGTAGCCCGCGCCAATAGATTTAATTTTGAAATCCAAGATGGCTGCCAGCGGCCATCTTTTTTGACCAAATGACCCAAAAATGACTCGCTCCCATCTACAATGTCAATGTCAACATTCATGACAAATTTCATAAAGATCAGACCAAAGGTACGACCTGTAGCCCGCGCCAAAGGATTTAGTCATGCAAAGAGTCAAATCCAAGATGGCTGCTGGCGACCATGTTTTTAAGCCGAACGACCCCAAAATGACTCGTTCCTATCTACATGTCATTGTTAACATCCATGACAAATTTAATGAAGTTCCGACCAAAGCTACGACCTGTAGCCCGCGCCAAAGGATTTAGTCATGCAAAGAGTAAATTCAAGATGGCTGCTGGCAGCCATGTTTTTTGGCCGAACGACCCCAAAATGACTCTTTCCCATATACATGTCAATATTAACAATATGGGTACACATAAAAATTTATGACCAAACCTTGTTTGCGAACTCGCTTATGATACACCAAATGAAAGTGTCAATGACACTGTAGCTCAACTTGGGGAGGTGTTAATAATGTTATGCTGAGCATCAATATAATGGTAAAGAAGGAGAGTTAAAAAGTTTCAGTAAATGGAATGTATTGTGTGAATGAAATTATTTCAAACATTTCTCCAATAAAAATGGGCTGCTGGGTGTGCCGATATAATAGAAGAATTATTAATGAAAAATATAATGAGAACATCCATACAAATGAACAATAGACTATTCCAATTAAAACAATTAGAACTGAATGGGAGAGTCCACTGAATCATGAATGGGTTACAGCTTCACTGCTATGTGGTATATATGTGGCTAAAAATAACTCTAAATCAATAAGACAACATAATTGCTGTTCTCTCTATTGCAGTTAAATTAAGCTTGTAATATGATCATGTACGTAAACGTAATTTGCGCCCGCTTGTTACTGTTCATGGGATTATCGGATGAATTGTTTCTGTATAGAAGGATTTGATGATAAACCCTAAGGGTGGATACACACATGCATGTAATCTCTGTAATTATCGTGTATTTGGCGTTTTACATGGATCATACAGACGATGTAATATGTGTCCACTGACAATCCAATCATTGCCTACGCGTTGAACGCACTGAGTTCTAGTTCCAATTAAGTCGGAATGTAGATAAGCCGTTATCTTGGACCGAGTCGCCAGGCCACTTAAAATAATTGTTTGTGGGATAACCCATATGGTAAACCTTTTATTTAAATAATAACCATCCTCTCTTATTTATAGCAGTGGTGGATCAGGATTTCCCCGACGCATGCAGGGGCTATATATGAACCCGAAAGCTACCAGGCGGGGGTGGCTAACTCTGAGCTATTTAAGTAAAACATATCATATTGTACCTTCTTGCCCAGATTATTCTGACCGATACATTCAACTAAGTCCATTAGTGATTTGAAGCTTTCGAGACCCCACCCAAACAAGCATCATGGTTGAAAATGTTCTACATCAAGCCTGTATATGCCAGACATACGGCTTCTGGTGTTCGTGCATTAATAAAATGCCTGATATCACACAGACTTGACTAATTTCCGCATCCATAAGAGAAGACATGTTTTGGACTGGCCTTAAATGTACTGATAGAAGACAAATTGACTTCGCTTAGCACTACTCACTTGTCTGGCCTGTTAACAATGAACCGCTCGCGCGCAGGTGATTAATGTTGTCAGTTATTGGTGTGGCCATGTAAAATACATGTATTTTACATACATAAATTACATGCATGTGTGTATCCACCCTTATAATGGGACACACGAAAATGATAAATACAATGTATGTAAATAATCACATATAACGTAAATGTGGATATTTAGCCTGCCATGTAATACGAGTCTCAGCTGTCTGGCCATCGACGCAGTCCTGTTTGAAATTTTACGCGCCGGTGTAGGTACTGACTTCATGATGTACGTCTTGATGTCATGACGCCTTTACTGGTTTCCCAAGAAGCAATCTTAAAATGACTCTGCGATCTTTCAATCGGAACTTAAAGTTTCCGTTTGTCGGCCTTGAACTTTGAGAATATTTCATCAATCTTTTAGGCGGATATACCGTTAGAAAATTGAAGATAATATGTAAACGGCCAGCAAGGTCGCTAGATTCCTCTTTCGGGGTAAATATTTTTAATAATTTTATGAAATATGTAAACAAAACTTTTTCATGCAATTTAACTTTTTTGTTAACCAGAGCTTTTGTTCAATTCACATTCACTTTTTGAAAATATATTTGACTTTAGGAGCATGATGTTCCTACATATGATGAAGTATTGCTAGATCAAAGTTTTTTATTTTTGCTCTGGAACATTTTGCCCAATTACACATTTCGAGGTGGCATTAATCAATACAAAATGGCGGCAGTCGCCAACAATCATTTTTGGACTCCGCTGACTTTTGAATTATGAATAAATTATTCTACTTTAGGTAATTTAATCTATTTTTAGAGTGGGCTGAAAAAGTCGATTAGTATATCTCATATTCGCATACGTATACCCTAGATCGATTCGCTTCCGCGGCGAACCAGGCGCTATTACTGTAATTAATAGTAAACGACTTGGGTTATTATCAAATCTGTTCAATTCTTAGTTGAAAAATGGCCATAACTCTGGTATAACAAATTGGATCTAACCCATATTCAAACTCGATCTGTATTTTGAGTTGAGAAACTCACATACCATATTTGTTTCCTATCAGATGAAATATGGTTGATTTATCGAAGCATGTGTGAGTTCTATGTCTAAGGGCCATAATTCCATTACAAAAAATCAGATCAAACCCATATTCAAACTCGATATGTATGTTGGGCTGAGAAATCATATTCCAAATTTGGTTCCAATCAGATAAAAAATGTTTGAGTTATGGAAGAATGCGTGAATTCTAAGTCGAAAAAGGGGGTCATAACTCTGTTAAAAAAACTTGAATCAAACCCATATTTGAACTCGATCTGTATTTTAGCCTGAGAAACCCATATACAAAATTTGGTTCTTATCGGATAGAAAATGTTTTAGTTATCGCATTATGCATAAAGTGTCTACGGACAGACGGACAGATGGACAGACGGATGGACACATGACAAGTGGTCAATCCGGACGTTGACACTATGTGTACCATACTATGGTATGGGTTCACATAAAAATGGTAATCTCCTATCTACAGGTCGCCCCGAGGATCCACATGAAGTTTGGTGACAATCAGATGAGAGATGTGACCTGTAGAGTGTGCCAAAGGATTTGGTCATACAAAGAGTAAATCCAAGATGGCCACTGTCAGCAATATTTTCTAACATACAGCACTGCTCAAATTAAGCGACCTGTTTTAACGAGGTGTACATGCGTTAATACCGCGGTGCAATACCGCGACATACCGCCGATCCGCGGTTGCACTACCACGCGCGTACCGCGGTGACGTTCACGGTACCACCGCACTACCAGCGGTAACACATGTTGGTAGCGCGGTGGCACACTGTAATGCACCGCACAAACGCGGTGACATTACCGCTACGCGGTAGCATTTTTTGTAACGACGTTGATGACGGGATTCGATGGCTGACCGTCAATCTTCCAAAATAGGATGGCCGTTCTCACGATTCCGTCCATGATTGTGTACCGTGAAGAGTATTATTAAAATATTGAATAGATGAAAGCCGAGTATCGGGAAATATGTCCATTTACTAGAGTAGCTCATGGTGGTTTTGTATGCACTTGTATGTCCAGAGCAAAACTCTTCATGAATCCACTAATTGAAGATACACGAACAATATTTGCTTGGTAACACATTTCCCATTGACGGCGAAATGGGTCAAATGGCCACGCCCCTTTTTGCGCGAAGTACTACCACCCGCCGTGACTATATCTCCAGAACCGTTGGACATAGGGGGTCGTGTGACCACTCAAAATGTGCGGAATGGCCACATTATGGGGGGTCAGTAATACATTTTCATATTCAAAAGTCAATGGTTTTTAAGATAATTGCCAAAAACCAAAAGAAAATCCATTTTTGAGGGCCTGAACCCCAATTTTGGGATTCAGCACTTTTATCTCAAAGTTGAGCCCCCAATTAGAATTTTATTGACCTATATCCATCGGTGCCACATACAGGTATCATTTCTGATATTTTCTGTACCATTATCGGATGGGATTGACCTTCAGGGAGCTCTTGACCCTGCAAATAAGGTTTTTGGATGGAATATATTGGTCGTAGAATGAAAAACAGACATTTTCCCAATAACAAAGATGTTGAGGAAATCATCAATTACAGGGTATTTGATCAGTAACCTAAAACTCCTACAAAAAGGTTACCTGGTGATATAATTTGAATGTAGTTCATCTTTTGTTATCTAGATTTCATGGCCTTTGATGTGAGATGGTTGCCAAAATGGTTATAAATGGAATGACATATACATGTATCACATTAGCAATATACATGTAAATGAGTTCAATGTGTTATTTTCTTTAAACTTATGGGAGAACGGGGTGTTTTTATGGTATTCTAATGTTGAATTGAATTATACTCAGCCCACAAGCAGGTTTAGTGATGTTGAGTTACTACAATTTGATCAAACAGTATGATTCGGTAGTCGAGCAGGTTGTGTCTTTATCAGTCCCACATCAATTTTGATTGGCTGCATCACCATTTTGTATAAAGGTTCTACAATTTCCCTAACACGTACATTATTTTAGAACAAATAATGGCTAGCCTGACATGATCGCCTATATTTATATCCTGATATATGTATATGTACACGTACATGTGTAGATGTATATTTGCCCTAAATTGTTTCTGGTTCAAATTTGGGAGTTTGTAAGAAAATAAGTCATAAGAAAGATGCAGTTGCAGTAATATTAAAATATATTGTCCTGTTCAAAACTAACAAATACATGTCTATTGATTATTGGTGTGATATCCAGTAATAAAGACAGATTATTTTATCAGTCCAGTCCAGTTATAATAAATCCACACATTAAAAATATAGGGCTTCCATACATACAGAATATTTTCCAACTTGACAATCGTTCCTTGTGTTCAACTGAGTGAGTTCATGTGAGATTCATGGAAATTTATTTGGCAAGCTTGATTCTAAAGTGTCTAGCTTTATGGGCTTGAAATTCCGAATGCAACCCTGTTGCGTTGTGATCTCAGAGTGAGTTGGAAGAAAAATACAAGCATCAGTTGATATGCAGATATAAATACATACAAATCTACATTCTGCAGGTAGACATGCATGCTATGCAATCCTCCCTCATATTTCAACTTATCAAGGAAAAATGATCACATTACCAATGACTATGATAGTCAGATGTTTTTGTAGATTTGTGGATGTTGTAGATTTTGTAGATTTGTGGATGTTGTAATGCAATATAGATCTCCATTATAGTTGCACAAATTAGTTTTCATTTCGTCCCTTTAAATTGACTTTTATTTTTTATGTATGTATATGTGCCACTCAAAAAATATCAGAAAAAGTACAGTAAACCGTTTGGTTTGATGTTATAGGCACAGGATATATATATATATATATATATTTTACATGTCAAATATTGTGAACCCTGCAGATACGTGTATGTGTGTCAGTCGCCTTATGTGTGTGATGTACATGCAATAACTACATGTATATTCTAGTGAAATTTATGGTCTGCACTCTGTATTTCAAAAACATGCTATGGCCATGCCTACGTATACGTATGTACACTGATTCTAACACAATGATTTTCAGGTTATAATCTATGTTTGAGGAAAGTTACTATGTATTTTTCATTTGTGTTGCAATTGTCAATATTAATGGGTCCCAGGAGCCCAGATGTTACTAGTGCAGAGCCCATTTAATTTTCATGACTGGTGGACTTCATGTCTATACTCCTAAACAAACATGAGTCTGAGTCTTATCAGACCAAGACCGTATTGTGTAGGTTTTACTATAATTATATTTAGAAAAGACTCAACCATTATTTTTCCACTACCCTATATATCACAATATATTCATTTGGCAGTATTCATCCCAAGTTTAGTGGTGATGCTAATAAATTTGGTATGATAGTCAGGTAGAGCAAAGCGATCTGAACAAATCGAGGATAAGCCACTATGTGTAGTGTACATTAAAAAACATGTATATTGTGAAATATTTTAATAATGGGTGCTGGTTTTTACAAACTGGCCATAATTGAGATGACTATTCCTGTTGTTTACCAAACATCAGCGTACGCATTAAATATTTTGAAGTATATATGTTCTTGAATGTTTCATACAGACACTGACATTTGCACAAATTGCTCGGATTAGCCAAACAATGCAAAAAGAACCAACTTTAGGTAAAATGATGGTATATTTCTTAACAGAATCGCCTTGACCTACAAACATCGATCATAGCAATCCAGCAGTACCCATCAGCAAAATATAAAATTAGCAGGACCACTTAACCTGCAGTGGTATTGAAAATGAAAATATCTTTTAAATGGTAAGTTATGAGGGCTATTAGCTATTATGAAGAATTATGTTAGTGAAATTATAGACCCTCATCTTCTTCAACCTGCAACTATCATGGCCAACCAAAACTAATGTGGGACTGACAAAGGCTCATTCTACTATTGATTGAATAGTGATGATTCCATCATTTCCTAATACTTTTTGTAAGATGAGGTGTCCTTTTGGAAGAATTGATTACTTCTGAAATATATACTGGTAGATATGGTCATCTCTCATCTGATTACAACATGTTTTTACTATGCCCAGATGCAATACCCATTTTAAGATCGCAACATGTGACTGCTGCATGAAGCAAACAGCTGGTCATTCCATTTAGTAAAAGTGTTTAGCATGTTTCATAGCTTGGTCACTTAAATCAGATCAGCTGTTAAATGTTGATAACAAATTTTGAAAACCTGTTTTGTTCAATCTGTACATTTCTGTTGATTAGAGCACAATTGTTACCTGATTTTTGGTAAAGCACACCAGATTCCAAGGCATGTTCAGTCGGGAAGAGCTCATGTTGTGTGTTGGGGTCAACACATCCTCAGCAGCAATTTCCAGCTAATCCCATTGTGTGTGGTCAATTGTGCTCTTAAGTTGATCAGAGAATGCGGATAGTTCTTTAAAAAGTGTCCTTGTGGTTTTGTATACTTGTGGTGCATTACATGCTGAAATCTGTTTTTGGCAATTATCTTAAAAACGATTGACTTTTGGATATGAAAATGTATTACTGACGCCCCCCCCCCCCATAATGTGGATTTTCAGGGTCAAGAGGTCAATCCCATCCGATAATGGTACAGAAATTATACCTATATGCGGCACCGATGGATATAGATAAATAAAATTCTAATTGGGGGCTCAGCTTTGAGATAAAAGTGCTGAACCCCAAAATTGGGGTTCAGGCCCTCAAAAATGGACTTTTTCTGGTTTTTGGCAATTATCTTAAAAACCATTGACTTTTGGATATGAAAATGTATTACTGACCCCCCATAATGTGGCCATTCCGCACATTTTGAGTGGTCACACGACCCCCTATGTCCAACAGTTCTGGAGATATAGTCACGACGGGTGGTAGTACTTCACGCAAAAAGGGGCGTGGCCATTTGACCCATTTCGCCGTCGATGGGAAATGTGTTACCAACCAAATATTGTTCGTGTACCTTCAATTAGTGGATTCATGAAGAGTTTTGCTCTGGACATACAAGTGCATACAAAACCACCATGAGCTACTAGAGTAATTATAACGGGCTTCCAGATTGAGTAAAGGTAAGTATAAGTTACTTTGAGAAAGTCATTTTTCAATTAATGTGAAAATTAAAATATTACAATAAGGCCAAAAAAAAAAAGGTTTTGGTTCTCAGGCACCGCCGCATTGAATAAAAAGGGCCGCATTAGGCCTTTTTATTGCAATGCCCGATGTTACGACAAAATAACTTACGAAAAAAAAAATTTAATCAACATGTCCATAGCAGATATGTGTTGAATATTAGTGTGCATTGAGCTCTAACATGTAATGTGTTAAAAAGTGACTTGCAGGCTTACAACATAAAGTAGATGACTACAATTAAGAAAATGATTAGCTGATCCTCATGCTCTTCTTACAATTAGTCATTGTGAACAACTTACACTAATTGTAACTTTATACAATTGAAAGGCACGGGACTAAATTCAGGATCACATATTAGAATGGGGAGTTATCAGTTTTTAGACAACAATAACAGTAGTTAATGTCAGGGGCATTATATATTGTTAGGTAATCCCAGTCATACACTGGTAGTACAATGTCATTTTTATATAAGACTAAATGAGTTTATATGCATAACAGTTCCCTCTACCTTTCTGGTTATTACTAGACAGAGGAAGGTATCTTTGTCCATGCTTACTATGCGCAGAAAAAAATAAAAAATAAAAATAAAACCCTCCCTCCCTCATTGATTTGAAAAAAAAATTGCCCGAGAACCAAAACACTTTTTTTTTTTGGCCTAACATTTCTAGTCTCGTTTTATTGCCAAAAATTCCCATAAATGACACTATTTGTAATCAGTGTTGGTTATCGGGAAGGGGACAAATGATTTCGGCCATTTTAGACAGCTCGATAAATCCCGCGTATCTACAGTTTATATCAATGTTCAGATGTACGTGATCCATAAATTGAATGATAACGACACTATTTAAATAGTCCCCAGAATAAATATCGTTATTAACTTTATTGACATTCATTAACTGCAAATCACAAACACCATTTGTTCGTATAACGGGAATTATTGTCTTTGCAATAAAAGACACAAAGTGGAACTCCCGTATATCCAGGAAAAAACACACATTCTGCGCAAAAGCACGTGTCACTGATTACGTCATACTGCAGCTTGCAAACTTTGTTAATATAGGTCACGGGGCACTTAAATTAAGATGTCGTCATGTCTTTTTATAACTGGCCTCAATGGGTGACATAAATATTTGTCTTTTGTTGATGGTGCTATTAGTAAAACTACATACGTGACGCGCGAATGGCTGTTTTGGACACTATGTATTTCCATTACTTCAATGCGTCCGTTTGGCTTACATAATGCTCGCAGAAGGTAGTTCAGACATTTATCGATCTATTTTGGTATTGCGAATAATATTATGTGCGAACCGCCACGTGGCTTTAAACAGACAAGTCTCATTCGATCTTTAAAATGTTGTGCACGTAATAGCTATTTATAAATATTTATCGCACAAAAGTGAGATAAACGCTCTTTATTGCTACCATATCGGGAATAAACTAACAAGGACAAAAACACACCGAATTCGATCACTTGAAATAATTATGTTACAATGTTAACCTCTGTATATAACCAAACAAACATATTTAGAGGTCAAATTTCCAACACCATGCATGTTTTCTTCCGAATAACGATTAGATAGGAATACTGGTATGTGATATAATTTATACTGCGACCCACCGAGAACTACAAGTGCACACCCTCGCCAAAAGTTGCAATTTCACATCAAACGATGCCGCCCGACACGCACTCGTGAGCTCAATGAATGTTCACGTAACAAAATCAAAGACTGATTTGACAACGTTGTGTCTTTCAATGTTTGGTGTTTTGCGTGTGTCTTTTGTCGCGCACATTGGTGATGATAACAACTTTACTTTGTGGCATGACATGTGTCACGCTTTCTTAGTTATACATTTTATTCCCACCAACAATAAATATTCAGGCGCAAATGTTTGTAAATTGCTTTACTATTTCACGCATGCGTACAATCATACGTCTTGGCGACGATATACTATTTACGCGCCGATTCTGTTTGGCATACATGTATGAACAAAACTATAGATTTGAACGAATATGAATATTTCTGCAATGATCGCCGCCCTGGCCTCTAAGACTAAAATCGGATTCAGTGTTACTAATGCACCGTCCCCGCTGGTTTCGACCAAATTCAGATAAATGGAGGATTTACTTTTCCCATTTTATAAGAAATTTAGATTTCGGAAACACAAACAAAACAAAAAATTCCGCATGAGTGGAAACCGACATAGGAATCGGGTGCGTAAATCATTTGACGATATGTAAGATAGATGCTAACAACAAAATTATTACTCCATGGTGTTTTGCGTAATCCAGTCGCCGTAAGCAACTATAACTGAGTTCAAAAATCGCCGACGTGATTAAACGTGATGTACGTATACATTTGTAATATGTTACATGTAAACCCGACATGTTCATATGTAATCCGATTGCATTAGTATTCATTTATATTCATTACGTATACATAATTACGTGCAGCTTACAGGTATTCATTCAATACAAAAGTTATTCATAATCATTTACCTACAGTGTGACGCCTTGTTTCAGTCGTGTTCTCTCCGCGGTGGAGGGCCGTTAGCGGTAATTTGAACGCGGTTACGAAAACAATATTATAAACGCGGTGTATGGCGGTAACGAACACCAATAACGCGGTGACCTGCGGTAACCAACGGTAAAAATACCGTACCAGTACCGCGGGTCAACCGCCCTCCGTCGCAGTACAGAATGATAACTGCGGTAGTTTGGTGGTAACACCGCGGTAAGTACCGGCCCATAACCTCGTTAAACAGGTCGCTTACTGAGAGCATAGCTGTAATTCAGAATAAGAATATCAATGACACTGAAGCTCAACTTGGAGAGGGGCTAATGTTACAGCTAATGGAGCGATAGGGAATACGGAAAGTTTGTATGTCAAAGTAATACTGGGCTGCATGGTGTGCCGATGGATTCATGTGTTAATAATTTTACTTACCGTGCCAACAATATGTTGCTAGAGATGGATGTGTAGACTTTTGTACCGAGTCCATGCTGAAGAACTTCTTCCCACAATGACTTATTTTCTCCTGCTTATAATCTCTGCTAACCTGTTGATGGAGAGGACATTAATAGTGTGTTATAATCTCTGCTAACCTAACCTGTAGATGGAGAGGATATTAATAGTGTGTTATAATCTCTGCTAACCTGTTGATGGAGAGGACATTAATAATAGTGTGTTATCATCTCTGCTAGTAAACCTGTTGATGGAGAGGATATTAATAGTGCATTATCATCTCTGCTGACCTGTTAGTGATACCACTGATTTCAGTGGATGTTCTTTTGAAAAAGAAGCAGTTTTGAGATGTTAATTCCTGAAAAATTATTGGACCACAATTCGATTCTGATTTGCACTATATATCTTGTTGGAATACACCCACACCTAGTTTTAATAATTAGATTTAATTCATCCAATCTGACTCAAAATCCACATGGCATTATGCGGAAACCAATTAATCTGACAGAAACCATTTTAGTCTGAACCCAAATTTCAATGACGTGTATGTGTATCTGGTAGAACAAATGTTATCATCTGAAAACAAGAAGTGATTTGGACAAACATTCAGGAAAGGAGAGTGATAGTTCAATAATTTGCTACTTATAATATTTTCAAAACGAGCATGTGAAACTTTCTGTTTGCAGACTTTGTGCTCAAAAGTTTCATTTGAATGAATAATCACAAGTAGATATTATTCACAAAAACAGGCATCATATCCTTTAGGCCACTCCCTTCCCTACTATATGATGGTTCTTCATTTGAAGAACCTAACATAACCCAAGGAGTGAAGAAACTAATAAACTAGTTTATGCGGTCCGACGAAACATTTTATTCGCCAAAATCACTCAAAGGTGGCAATTGATTAAAAGTCCTTGTTGCTGGCTACGAATTAATCATGGTAATATTTTTGAAGAAATCTAAATGTCCATTAGGTGAACAGACCTTGATAAAATTTTGAGTGAAATACTGTTTGTGGGTGTAAAGTGCCACAATGCTGGTAGCTTAAGGTGGACCAGCTCATAATATCTTATCACCTGTCAACAGTATGAAACATCAATACTTACATTTTCCCAGGTTTCATACATCAACAATGGTAAGACTATCTGAAGATAATCATCATAACTTTCATATGTTTCCAGGAGAGGATATGGTTGAGTCAACGATTCTCCCAGTATTGGTGGAAGAACTTTATTGGTACCTGAAATTCCATGTTTCACAGCCATAAAGTGTATAACTACCATTGTAGTGATGTATAGGGATAATGAATAAAAATATACTATTTTAGAACCAAACAATATCATATCAACCCTTTTATAGAGCCATGGATAGCAACCCAAAGATTAGCTGATTGTTATCTTATGTTAAAGCTCTGTAGCATTTCTTTTCTTTATGATTTTATTTTGATTTTGGGATGAAAATATGAACAGATATACTTTACATTTATAAAACGTTCCACCCTGGACAGGTTTCGGCCAATAAAATCACTCCGATAGCATTCCTTGTATAAATCTACAATTATGTTATATGGCCATATTTTCCATTATTCCCACCTCCCAAAGATTTGCTATTTAGTAACCAGATAATGATACTAAAATGAATAAGTTAATATACAATACAATTAGGGCCCTGCGAACCGTTCGAGGTTCGGTTCGGTTCGAAACCGCTGTGATGATTCGGTCCGGTTCGAAACCTTAGACGGGATTCGTTTATATCGAACCTTTTCTTTAGTCCCGCAAAATGGGCAAATTTTGCGTACTGGGAATTGTTTATTGATTATATACCGTATATTAATTGGTTTACATACAACTGTGTGATACTATGATTTTATGTTTACATTGGACTTAATTACTTTGATCATTACTCGGGCAGGGTAACTGGGTGATATTTCATTGAACGGGTCTTTTGGCATAACTTTATTCCGCTCCCGCTAAACGGTCCAGTCGGACATGTCAAATTCGTGATAATTAATTAGTAAAACTATAACATTTCTATCTCAGTCAAAGTTCTACCTCGTCAAAGTTTGTTTTATTCTCCATATAACTTTACTAATAGACATAATTATACCTAACAAACGAAACAATAAGTTATGATTATTGATGAATACAGATCGAACAAGCTTTTTTGAATTCCGTAAACTGGCTGAAAGTGAATAGGTATTTCCGGCAGCCTTCTGTGTCAACAATTGGAGTCAACCAATCACAGTGAGGAGAAGGTGTGGCCATTGTTTATCAGCATAAATGATTGACATGATTATGTAACCCGATGTGCTTTGTCTTATGACACTTAATTGCTACAACGCGACGTCGGCACGCTTTGATCTTTGTCATGTGTTGTCGCAGTTACAGATTGACGAGTCTGTTAATAGTTACCGAGTTATGCCACGTGGCGCGTTCATGCTGTCAGTGTGTTAGGAGTTCAATGTGTCGATTATCACGTTGTTTACATTGTACATATGTACAACTGGAAGCTTGACCGATGATTCAATCAGACATCTGTCTCACTTACTGTTAGAATAAGTCATAAGTTATGATTTTTCATGAGTGATGCTCAGTGAGCGGACGCGGGTATATACGGAGAATGATAATCGGATATTTGTTTTAATCGGGGTTATGTAATATAATGTATGGACATAAACGGAACATAAAATCAACGTTTTATCGGATTGTCATTCATCTCCAATATAAAATAATTCTTCAACATGTAATTATCTTATATCGTATACGATAAATTTGTATATAACACGTTGATTGTACTATTATAATGATCCACATACGTTCTAACTGGCTACTAGTATTATGAGTACGTCGCTTGGACTCTCTTCAATGACACGGTCGGTAATTGGGTTCGAGGTTCGAGATTCGGTTCGATTCGAAACCAAGACGATGATTCGGTTTCAAGGTTCGGTTCGACCTAAATTATAAGGTTCGCAGGGCCCTAAATACAATAGCATAGACCTAGGAATTCCACCTTTTAGTACAACTCCTCATGATTTCTAAACCTATAATATGAAATGAAAATCTGACTCCAGAGTAAGAGAGGAAATACGAAATTGTCAATGACACTGTAGCTCAATTTGAAGAGGGGATATTATAAATAGAGTGATTAGGAATACAGAAAGTTGAAATTTCTAAGTAAGACTAGATTTCATCATGAAGAGATATATGGCTGTTGACGGCCATGTTTTATTTTGCCGTATGACCCCAACATGACTCATTCCATTAATTTACATGTCAATGTCAACATCCATGACATATTTTATAATCATCCGACTTGTAGCCTGTGCTAATGGATTTACGTTGCTTAATACAGAAACATAAGATGGCCGACAGCAGCCATGTTTTTTGGCCGACGGACAGTACAGTTTATAGCCCGTGCTAATAGATTGGATTTTGAAATCCAAGATGGCCACTGGCAGCCATGTTTTTTTGACAAATGACTCCAAAATGAAACAATCCCATCTATATGTGAATGTCAACATCCATGACAGCCATGTTTTTTGGCCGATTCACCCCAAAATATATCGTTCCGATCTACATGTCAATGTCAACATACATAGCAAATTTCATGATGATCAGACAAATGGTATGGCATGTAGCCCGTGCTAATGGATTGAATTTTGAAATTGAAGTTGGCCATTGGCGGCCAAGTTTTTTTGCCGAATGACTCGTTCCATCTACATGTAATATTTCATGACAGATTTCATATTGATCCAACCAAAGGTACAATATGTAGCACGTGCTAATGGAAATTGTTGACCGATGTACACACACACTCACACACGGATGACGAATACCAACTTTGTATTGATTCACCCACTTTACTCAGAATATTCTCTTAAGTTAATATTCGAATTGATTGTATCCCAATATTCAATTAGAATTTGTATCTAAAAATATTGACTAATTTTCAAGCTTGATATCAGTTGCGAGACATCTCAATGTGTGATTCTGATTGATTTTGATAAGAAATGAGAATGTGATAACACTTACTGAAGCAGGCACATTGAGCACTCATACTGAGTCAGTGCTCCCATAAATATGACTTAATATATCATCAGCAAATGAAAAACTTACTCCAGAGTAAGGGAAGAAAAAATGTGTATTGAATACATTCACATACCGATATCTCAAATGAGATACATTTTTTTCTCTATTTGCATCAATATCTCAAATATATTTGACCCAATGCATTTAAAAATGATCATGTGTTGCAAGAATTAAGACAGCTTATAGAATACAGATCAGAATGATAAGTGCCAAAATAAAGAATTGGCAAACTGTTAGTAATTTGCAAATAAAGGTCTAAAACCTTTACATGTATGCTCTACCCATACACCAATTTATCTTTGTCTGATGGGAAAGATAGGATTGGTGCCATCTGCCAATTTTTTTTGGAGAATTTTGTGTGGCAATTCCTGTCAAGTTGTTTTCATTGGAGCTTTAATTGTTACTTAATAAGCTTAAATTTACAAATATTTGGGAAAAGTGCTATGCTAATATATTCGGATTGTCCCTGTCGGTTATACAAAAGAAATATTGTGCCATTCCGATTCATGATCTACAAGCAACTGAATAAAAAATAGTCTATTTTGAGTCTGCATATAAATAAGGGAGTTTACAAGGCCTAGTAGTGTGGTCGTGGTACGCAAAAAAAGGGGTCAACCCAGAAGAAATTGGTATAGAAGCGATATCGGTGTCATTCAACGCGGGATAATCTCTGCTACAACATATCCAAAATCCGCTAAAATCCGCTTTGGGCAAAATCCAGGATCCAAGATGGCGTCCAACATGGCCGCCTTTAGTCAAAAGAGATTCTGACTGAGATTAATTAGACATAATGAGAACAAATGTTGCCATATGTATACAAATGTATACATTTTTGCGAAGGTAAAGTATTATGCCACATATCTATAGAAAAAATGGAACCCCTCGCCCCAGATGGCTGCCAAAATGGTTGCCTAAACTCGAAAAATTTAAACTTTTGCCTAATATCTTAAAGATCAATTCCTGTTGTTTGATAATGGTTCAGACTGGCGACATTGATTAGTCATATTCATGTTAATTCATCATTGGAGCAATGAAAGATACCATAAATGGGGTCCCAGACTCATATACACCCTCAAAAATTTGATTTTACAGAACGCGGTATAAAATTCCACAAAAATCGCCATTGGGATTCCAGTCGTATATCAACAAGAAATGGACAGAACTGTACAATGTAAGTTGGGCATACCATTATCTATAATTACTCCAATTCAATGAAACCCAAATTGGCGCTTTGTCTTAAAATGGCTGCCAAAATGGCGGTCAAAATATGGAAAATGGCAGATATTTAGAATGGTCGTCAGAGGGTTAGACCCAGAAGGAATTGGTAAAGAAACGGTTTTGTTGTCATTCGATGCGGGAGAATCTCGTGTATAACATATCCAAAATCCGCTAAAATCCGCTTTGGGGAAAATACAGAATTCAAGATGGCGTCCAACATGGTCGCCAATAATAATGAAAATGGCAAATGTAGTTATTCACGAAAACCCATTCGACAAAACGCCAATTCGGCACCAATACACATCATTGATTGAAATCAATGTTTTTTGTGGGTATGAGTAGCCAATCACGATTCAAAATGCTAAGATGGCTACCAAAATGGCCACCGAAAATTGTCGAAATTTAAGTTCTGCTCAGAGGAAAGCCGAAACAACACTTCGGTTGTGGGCTAACGATGACAGACCTATTAAACATGTTGCCAATAATCTACTACCACAATCAGTTCAGCCCGAAATGTTCCAACTAAGCAGTATCTACTGCAGGATCCAACACGATGTCCACTTATTACGAGGGACTATCTGGAAATTAATTAAAAAGAAATTAAATTGCTACGAATCTGGATTATTTGAAAACACAGTGTCAACATTTCTTCTTATAACGACTATTCGGAACATCAAATATATGGGCATCGGTGGTCTAGTCCGGAAGCATCAGGCTATAATAGGTTTTCCAGTGCTGGCGAAAGTGAAAAGGACAGGAGGGAAAAGCAAATAATCTGGGGTTTAATTAATTGGTGGGCAAGTTGGTTATCGGAGCTGGGGAGTTTCAAAGTAAAATTATTTTCTTCAATATAAAGAGGAAAAATGAAAATTCGCACGTACATTGTATACCCTTCACACTTCATGTGACAATTCCGTGTCATGCGATTGTGGGTATATACATGTGGATAGAAACATTCTAGTACATATATAGACGCACCTATATCTTCTACACATTTAGTGAATTTCATCAATGATATGTAGACACAATGTGCGTCACGGCTGGATCTGACCCGTAGGCGTAAAGGTATCAACAATTTAGCTTGATTAACTGGCATTTCAAGGTTGCCATTGGATAGAAATGCCACATGAACATGGTGATTAACAACATGTTTGTCTAAGAAATGTGAACAATGAACATGTTATTTTCCGGATGTTAGACAATCAAACTGCCACATAAGGCGTTCATCCATGCTCATCAGATATGATCAGAGCACGAAATATGTGCAAATTAATGACACGAAAACTATTTCATGCGGACGACGTACTCTAGACCTACATCGAACGTCATTTCCTATTAACTTTTATTGTTTGTACGGACGGTTTCGAGGTTTGAATATCCCGCTTGTCCAAGAAAACCTCCACATACTTACGGAGTCGATGTGTAAACAATGTATGGGGATAGTTTCTTCATACATATATGTATTTGGCACACGTATTTTCTAGAACATAAGAGATCACCATTTACCGGAGAGTTGATATCTGGGAAGAGATCAGAGTAAAACTACTTTTCTTACATGTCGAAATGGGGAATCCATGGGCTACATTTAGTTCCAGCTTGAAACTTGAAAATGATGGCCGAGCCCGAATAGTTAATATTTCGTCGCATCAGTGCTATAATGTAACCCACATTTTCAACTTTCCGAGAAAATGAAGGTTGAAGTTTTTAGACAACATTTCTCCTAATGTTGACAAAGCATGACGTATTGTTGTATTTATCCCAATGAAAACTGACATTAGCTGTTCATTGAACCACATATTGTTTTCTGTTTATTCCCTCGTTTTCTTTTAAAAAGCAATAGCTTGTTTGGAGATATGACATTTTGCGTATGCCAGCGACGATTCGTAATCGTGCTATAATGAAGTTGTGCTAATAAATGCAGATTAAGCTAAATATGGTGGCAATCGCATGTGTCTAAGAACTAAAAAGTGCCTATTCTACACTATGAAAATTCACCCATGTGCATCATCATACAGAAATGTGTGGAACAATCACAAAATTTAAATCACCAAATGATCACGTGACTAACATGAAGATACTGCCATATAGCACACATTTTAGAATTCACAAACACAAAACAGAAGTCACGTGGACAACATGAAGCGTCCGATTGGCTGCTGTTGGACATACGACCTCATCGCAAGAATAATTTTTAAAAAAAAGATCGCTTGAGATACGACATTTGCTTCACTGGTTTGTGCGAATATTTGTCATCCAATGCAAGGACAGTTTGGCCCATCGGATTGGATTTTTTTCTCACGATTCGAATGGTATCAGATACACATTTCCCGCCATAATGGATATACGACATTATAGCACTGATGAGTCGAGATTTTGTCAACCCGCGGGAAGCCACCAAAAGATTGAAAATAAATAGTTTTGATGTATATGAGCCACATACATGTATATGAGCCAACTATCAACTGCATCCACCACTCACAACTTTCATTATGTGATAAGCTGGGCAGAGTCTACCATTTTCGTTTTGGAAGCCATATTAGATAAAATTTATTGTTTCTTTTGGTCTATTTGAGATGGAATGTTCACAAATAAAAGAAACGATAAATTATTTTGTAGACAAGATCTGCTCATCCCTAAATATCAAATGTGACCAGAACCCCAAAGTCGATTTTGGTTAAATTTCATACCGCATTCGTTATAACTTATTAGTGAAGGACCGGAGTAAACTATGATCTAATATATTAGAAATGTCATTGCTGTAATGATCAGTTGACACGATCATTGAAAGAATATAACCATTGTTTCCCAGTTCAGAGAGCAACAAGTGATAAACAGAAGTGATAGAAAATAGTATTTTTCACATCGGGTGGCCATTTTGGCAGCCATTTTTGGTACTGATTTTTTACATAGAGCTAGAATAATGGCATCATAAAGAGGTATACATTCGTATTTATTTAGTCAATTTTATTCATCAACCACTACTTATAATGGATTGAATGACAGTGTGATCAATATCCGCCATTTTCCAAATTTTGACCGCCATTTTGGCAGCCATTTTGAGACAAAGCGCCAATTTGGGTTTCATTGAATTGAAGTATTTATAGATATTGGTATGCCCAACTTACATTGTACAGTTCTGTCCATTTCTTGTTGATATATGACTAATCACAATGGAGAGTTTTGTGGAATTTTATACCGCGTTCTGTAAAATCGAATTTTTGAGGGTGTAGACGAGTCTGGGACCCCATTTATGGTATCTTTCATTGCTCCAATGATGAATTAACATGAATATGACTAATCAATGTCGCCAGTCTGAACCATTATCAAACAACAGGAATTGATCTTTAAGATATTAGGCAAAAACTTCAAATGTTCGAGTTTAGGCCGCCATTTTAGCGGCCATCTGGGACGATGGGTTCCATTTTTGCCACAAACAGGTGGCACAACATTTTACCTTTGCAAAAATGTATACATTTGTATACATATGACAACATTTGTTCTCACTGTTATCGAATTAATCTCAGTCAGAGTATCTTTTGACTAACGGCAGCCATGTTGGACGCCATCTTGGATCCTGAATTTTGCCCAAAGCGGATTTTAGCGGATTTTGGATATGTTATACACGAGATTCTCCCGCGTCGAATGACACCAAAACCGCTTCTATACCAATTTCTTCCGGGTCGAACCCTCTGACGACCACACTATAGGGGCAAATGGACCCCATACCTATCTGCAGGACCCTATCTGCATGGGCTATCTCATTCTCAGCATAAATGTATGTAATTAAGAGAGGTGATAGTCATACCTTGTTCTTCCAGCCAAACAGGGTTCCACATGAGCACCTTAGCCAAGAATTCATCCACTGTCAAAAGTTTGGTAGGCTCTTGTTTAATTGACTGTGGTGTTGAAACCGAAGAATCTTTCATGTTTAGGGGCTGGATCAATTTAGCAAGTTCTTCAGATCTCTTAGCTCTTTGTTGCATATTCAGAGATAAAGCTTGTTTCTGATAAGTGGTTGATTTGATTTCACTCTCCAGAGGCCAATTGTTCTTTGTTTGTCCAGAATGTACCACTCTATCTGCCAATCCCCTTGCAGTCAAGCATTTGCTGAGATAGGGAACACTCTCTTTGCTTGGCAAATTTGCAGCTACTGGGATCTTCTTTAAATATAATATTGTTGTTAAGTCAGCAGAAAATTGAACTCTTCTGTGCAAAGCCTTCATAGGTGTAAATAGATTAGATGTGAATTATGTCTTAGATGAAGAAATTTTAAACTTTATCAAGTTCCCTGTATGGAGGGACAATTTATAGGTTCCCTGGAGTTTCTCCTATTTTTCAGTGGTGTTATTTAAGAAAAATCTTATGTCAAATTCATCCAAATAAAATTCAGCTGTTAAAGAAATCACTGCAACCATATTTATCCCAACTAGGTGCTTTTGGAGATGACTGAATAAAAAGCTTTTACCAGAACATTAATTTCCAAAGCTGAAAAAAAAACATCAACTGTTTCTGGTATGAATTTTAAAACTTGAGCTGTGACTTCCAATACCAACTTTTATCATATTCAATTTTATACTTACATCCGTACTAGTAGGTTGGTCCTTGTATCTTTCTTTGGAACACTGAGACCTCCGAGTGGCAGCCAATGGATTTATGTGAATGGTTTTCTTTTCTGAGGAAATTGCAGAAACATTAGAGATAGTTTTTTCTGATTCAACATAGCAGTGAGAATCAGCTTCCTTCACCGTACTGGTACCTCTGTTTTTCAGATGAGAACTGGAATCATGGCTTTGACTAGATCTAGAACTGATAACATTTTGACAAGTTAATGAATGAGGTTTCTCTGTGGTAATGTCCATTTGTTTGTGTTTTTCGTGCTTGGAACAGGAATCAGATTTCAACTTATGTTGTTCAGATTCCTTATAATGTCTTGTAGTAGACTCATTGTCTCTTCTGTCAGCAAGGTCTTCAACAGTATGACGAGAAATGCTGGCATCACATCTGTCATTTTTCTTCTTCTCAGAAACATTTGATGGCTCTTCTCTAAAAGTTTTCTGATCGCTATCTTTATCACTAGTCCTGGTACTAGGTTCATTGTTCTGTTGAAAATAACTTCCTGTATCTTGAAGAATCTTAGCACTGAGGCTCCTTTGGTCAACAATTTTATTAAATGTGTTGCTACTTGGTTCACTTAAATGTCTTGATCGAACTTCTGTTTTAGGAGTTTGAATATAAGTATATCTTGCGTCACCATCAGATATTTTTTTTTGGCGGGCTAACCTCACATAATTGCCTGTGTTACATGTCTGTTTGGCTGCATCACGAGATGAAATGATTTCGCTAGATAAGCTATCCCGAGCAACGTCCAATGTAACTTTTTGAAATTTTTTCTCAGGTTCATTCTTGATCAACGGGATACCTTTATCAATTATCTCCTGAGTACATGGCATGGCAACATCAGAAATGTCCCCAGCAACATCTGCAAAATTAAGCAAATCAATTTAACTGTCAATTGACACTGAACTTAACTATTAAAAATATTAATTATAAATAAATATGGGCATGATTCTTCAGAATAGATTGCCAACTACGAAATAATGTTTGACAGAGATCACAAGTGTTAACTCAGGTTTGCACATATGATGATTTGTGACGATGGTTAATTTAAAAGAATGTAAATCAACATCTTTTTATAGTGGCACAACAAAGCTTTGAGAGTAAATCCTATTGTAATGATTTTCATATTGTTGTGACACACACATCCATGCAGATGAGAGAAGTCCTTGTTTCTGTATATCAATACTTTCTTGGATAATAACTGAAATTAATAGTGGAGCATGTGATGAATACATCAAAACATGAGCAGGAAAAGTCAGGCTATAAAACGGTTTACTATCTGAAACAAGAGTATCCTTCTAATCAAGCTGCCTTTTAGAAGTATGTATAACTTTAAGTGACTGTAAAATCACCAAGAATTCTGGTGGTTTGAAAAAGGTCTAGCAAGGGCCAACAAGAAGTTGCACCCCAGGTACTGGCATACCCACATGGTGCCAAATTTGAAACAAGGGCTGGGCGAAACCTTTATTTAAAAAAAAAAGAATGAAGAATATCTCTGGAATGGATAATGCAAACTTCATTGGGCATTTATATGATGGCAAACCTCCATAACCAAATTTCAGATCTGATAACTGATGACTGAGATATCCACTTGGACAGACAAAAGAAATTAAAGTGTCAATGACACTGTAGCTCAACTTGGGTGGGAGTTTATAGTCTTATGTTGAACAGTCAATTGAATGAATAAGAATAATAAAAGTAAAAATGTTTTAGTGATAGAATTGTAATATGTAGATGAAATTGTTTATGTAGATGAAATTGTTTTCATTTCATATATTTATCCTGTAAATGTGGGCTGCAATGTGTGCTGATGGATTCACATGTGAAATTCAAGATGTCTGCTGGTGGCCATGTTTTTTACCACATTTTGGAAAACTTTGGTGGCTTCCATCTAGAGGTTACCCCAAAGAACCATATCATGTTTGGTGATAATCAGATGATGTGACCTGTAGGGTGTGCCAAAGGATTTAGTCATGCAAAGAGTAAACTTCAAGATGGTGCTGGCAACCAAGTTTATTTTATGAAATTAGTAAAAATTTGATGGCTCCCAGATAGTGGTCACCCCAAAAATCCATATGAAGTTTGGTGATGATTGGATGAGGGATGTGGCCTGTAGGGTGTGAATCACGAAAGACGGATGCCAACCCATGACAATAAAAAAGATTTCCAGATCGACAACCTCTAATCAAATATTGAAATCCGTTTTTTTGCCGAATTACTCAAAAATGACTTGTTCCTACCTAAATGTCAATGTCAAGATCCATGCCAAATTTCATAATGATCAGACCAAGGCCCATGCTAATGAATTTACATTGTTTAATACTCAAGACCAAGCTGGCCAATGACAGCCCTGTTTTTTGGCCGATTCATCCCAAAACAAATCTTTCCCATCTACATGTCAATGTCAACCTACATTAAAATTTGTATGATGATCAAATGAAAGTGTTAGTGACACTGAAGTTCAATGTTGAGAGGGGCTAATGACGAATGTTAGAGTTAATGGAGCAATAAGGAATGCGGAAATTTGGAATGTTTTTAACAGAATTCAGAAACTAGAAGTGATACTGAACATGTCTGTAAATTTTATTTCAAAAATAAGCTACTCACCTGACATAATTCCTACAGAATTAGATTTTATATCTTAACCTCCGCAACCCGCCCAAAAAACTCCCGGAAACCTGAAACGCGTTGCGTTTCGTTCCATCTCCCAGTTAAAGTTTTTTAGTTACTCCGAGCATGCGCATCACGCATACCTGTATAATTCAGTTTGATTTCTTGGCGCTCACAATCAGATGTGCTGAAAATTTGTGCTGCTCTTACAATGTCGGAATCTGAGGCATCTGTTTTCTCTGACAGAGTCAACAGTAAATCTCCAGTGGATAATCTGTGTAAGCATATAAGACCAAACGATGGTTGCGCTACTATTTCTGGAGGAATAGATCATGTACCTTCATTTTTCATTCTGGATTAACGTACTTGAATAGATTGCCTCGCAAGAACGGGAAATGTCGGAACTTCGCAAGGAGACCGGCGGAAAGTCAGACATTATTGTCGGTCTAAGTCAAAGTATTCAGACCAGGTGATCTTGTAGATCGACCGATAAACACTCAAGTCTCAATGCCCAGGAGCCGATGAGGCTGTCCGAAAAGCAAGACTACCGATACGAATGTGCAAAAGTCGCACAGTAATAATGACAGTATATCACATTATAGATGTGATAACAGTATCAGTAGTTCATGCAGACAACGATGTGTTGTCGGTGTCAGGTCATGGACAAGTTTTGATGACACAACGGTTATGCCAGACAGAGTTTAACATGCACTCAGTATACCATAACCAAGGCCTTGTAAATAGTGGACCTTTGGGTAAAGATGTTTTACCTTTAACACTTGAACAGCCTGTCAGTGGACTGATAGTTACATGATAGTAAAGAGCCAACGTTTTTCAACTGCTCTTCCTGAACAGTAATTTGAGGAGTTACTTTTTGCAGAGTCTTCAATTGATCTCTTGAAAATACTAGTACCTTCTTTGAATGAATTGGTACAATAGGGTTTGATAAGGACACTTAGAAAGTCTGTATAGATCAGATCTGGAAAAAAAAGTTGATTCCAATACATTCAAATTCATTAAAAAAGACAGCTTAGAGGTCAGGTCGCTGCACAGACAGGAATGGCTGTGAATGTCTATTTACAACAAACCTGTGCATGCCTTGTGGAAGGTGTTCAAGCTAAGGTGGTTGACTTGAATTGACCAACAACACCAAAATTGGAGACATTTTTTCGATGTCAACTAAAGTGTTGGATCAATTACCGGTAGGCCTTGAAGGGCCATGTATCATTTGATTTGTCAACAAAAACAGAAAATCAACGATTCAAATTTGTATCAGACTTTCAGACAGCAGATCCCAAGAACTTAGCCGTTCATACCGTTAATGTCAGATTGGTTATTCGGGGATCAGCTTGAACGTTTTCTTAGAGGGAACAAAGATAACAGAAAAGTTTGTGAATGAACCTTAGTCGTCAATCAAAACTTCTAAGAGAAATTTGATAGACAAATATTCTCAATGACCACCCAGGAAAGTTACAAGAACTGTTAACCTGGCCGGAATGTGCGGAATTGTTTAGTGATGATCATGACCAACCATCCACATCGAAATCAGCTGTGTGTTGAGCTTTTGCGAAATTCCAAAAATAGTTCCAAAAGGATTCCTTTTTCATGGCAGAGGAAACGTCAAAACTGCTGGAGAAGGAGGGTTCTCTTACAGATCCAGACGAGGTGAACGATACGATACGACAGTGGTTCTACCAGAGGAAGATCACAGATGAATCTTTAATGGTAAGAAATGTAAATGATAATCTAGCATCCTTTTCTGAATGTACCGGTCGGAGGTTGATAAACACATTTTCACCAAACTTGGGAAAATATTAAAGCTGGCAGATGGACACTAGGTGTCATTCGAAATGGTTGTCAAATTGATTTTCTTCATTTCCACCCTTTTCCACGGTGTGAAAGAAACTCATATGAACAAACGGAGAAGAAATTTTGCTCAAATACGAAATTTTAGGATTTCTAACTTCAAACATTATCAAAGTCATACCAAACCATTAATCGAATCAAGGTTTTTTATAGTACGCCTTTCCCTGGTACCGAAGTTGGGAGGCAGTTTTCGTCCTATCACCAATCTAAAACTCTGAGCCGTTACATTCTGAAAGAACTTTTCAAGTGGATACTCAAAAAGGTCTTGTCCTTTTATATACAAAGGGAGATTGGGGTTTTTCCATGGTAGATATACATGTACTGGTACAGGACGCATATTTCCATGTATAATTGTGGTTAGAATTTTTCCGATTCAGCATGGGCGGTGTTCGGTATAAATGGAGAAGATGTTTGGGTGAAACAAAAGCCCTTTGCATTTACACAAAAGTGGTCATGAACGTACTTCAACGTAAGCCAGATGGGTCTACTAGTATGTCTAGTCATTTATATAGTCAGGGCTCAATTTAATTTTGCGAAAATCAAATGCTGAATCAAGTCAGTCACAAAGCACTGAAAATTGAAAAGTTTCGCGAGAATCGTTACGAGAAACAATTAAGTGATTCTTGTCGAATCTTAAGGTCTGATAGATGACTGGATTTGTCTAAATCCATCCCAAACAGGCCTATTGCAAGACATGGAGATGATCGTGGAAACCATTCTAAATCTGGTTTTATTGATAAATGTCAAAAGATCTCATTTGGAGCCAACCAAAATATTAACTTATTTTGGGTACCATGTTTCATTTGGACAAAGGGTTAGTTTGTCTCACAGTATATCGTATAACAGTACTTCAACAGGCAGTAATGGATCCGTTGAGATGACGGGACACTGCCCGCAGTTATCTACATACCGGTATGTTAGGCATCATAGCATCATGCCTGGAGTTGATTCAGAATGCTTGTCTTGACAGGAGACTCATTCAGATCTATCTCTTGAAAAGATGGCAACCAGTTCGCCATTCATACAAGCTTATGGTCCCGTGTACACAAGATCTGGTACCCCATATGGACTGGTGGTAACAAATACCAAACATGCAACGGGATCGATTCCCTTTTTCAGATCGGAAATACGGTTTTCGATCACAACCAATGCCAGTCTTCGGGAACGGGGGTCCCATTTTGGGGCAAAACAGTACAGGGTATCAACAGTCTGGAGATGAAAGCAGTATTATATACATGCAGTATTGTATATATCCATTAATACATGCAGTATTATATACATGTATTAACAATAAAACACTTCACCCAGACTGCTTAAACAAACCAACAATACAAGGTCTAAATCCTTTTTTGTCAGTTAGCTCAGGAACTTTGGTTCTAAAATCAGCTCACATACTAGTACTTTATAGCAGGGTCCAGAACTAGCTTATAGAATTTTATTTTGTCTTTGGGCTCAACCAACCATGGATCGGTTTTGCAAATTTTTCACAACAAAAAGAACATAAATTTGTGATAGATGCCCTCTCCGTTTCACGAGGGAGCATATATGTTTATGCATTTCCACCAATTCCACGGTTTAATAGATCTGCATTGACCAAGAAGTCTGGTTTTCCAATGATTTTGAATCTTCTAGTCAATCATCCACTCCTCTTACCAGTTGCATAACAGATATTAACACAATATCAAGGGAGGGTACACGTACCTTATCCGGAACCATACCTGATGAACCTGACTGCTTGGCATCATTCTGTCAACAGATATTTGCAAGCAGAGGGTTTTTTTTCTTTTTTTCCAGGGTCGCGTAATATCATTTCGTGATCTTGGCAACTTGGAACACGAAAATACTATCAGTCTAAATATTTAGTAGTTCATATAGACTATAGTGTTCCAACGAAAAAAACATTCTCATGATGCATCTTAAGCAAAATATATTTTTTTTGGTCAGATATGTTTGCTTTGGGTTTACAAATACTGTACGGTTGCAGGATACAGTTTCATGCTCTCATCAATTCTGCCACTGGGTTGCGAGAATAGCAGTGGGACAACACCCACACATTATTCGAATGTTGAATATGTTTAATGCAAGGCTTCCAAAACGAAGGCTGGTACCTGCTCGGGATCTTCCAAAACGTTTTGGAAATATTGAAGAATCCTCCATTTGAACCTTTAGACTTGGCTATTAAATTTGAAAAACGGTAGCTTACGTTGAAGATAGCATTTTCTTGTTTGCCATTACCACTTTCGAAGGTGTAGTCACTGTAGTGATTTGCAAAGTCTACACTTGGGTAGCAATCATATGGCCTTTTCTAAGTAGCATCATTTCTCATCAACCTTTAACCTTCCTTTGAGAGAGATGTCAGAGTGGATCCGGAAAGTGCTCTTTGATGTTTGTGGATGGAACAAATAATAACAATAGTCGCATCAAAAACTATATCTTCCTTGTTAGTTAAGCTTATAAGAAGGTTTTTGTTTCCTTTCCAAGTGACAACAACATTACGGCTCATTTCACACTTTGCATTGATTTGAATCTTCGTGAGGACTCTTCATTGGAGCAGGAATGAGAGACTTTCTGGAAAGTGTTGATTGGGCACTTTATGCATCTATATTTATCAAGTTCTACTTGACAGATGTTGTCACTGAAGTGCTGAGTGTTGGTTAGATTCCCAGCAAGTTTGCTGTGAAGGGAAATTGTGTTTTGGTTATCACATGTAAATAATGTTCAGTATATGTTATGATGTAAATCATGAAAGAACATTTCATGGAAGAACCATGGGACAACAGCATCAGACCAGAGCTACGCAGAGCAGCTATGAAATCAGCATAATTCTCTATGAATTATGTCAGGTGAGTAGCTAATTTTTGAAATAAAATTAGCAGATTTGGACACAAGTCCAAATAAATTTTATGAATAAATTATACTCACCTGACATAATTCATTCCCGCCCTCCTCCCATCAGATACAGTTGTCCCATGGCTGATTGTGGCGCCATGGGATCAAACTGAACAAGAGATGGACTGTAGTCCGGTGCATACCCCCTCGTGGCATACCGCCTAGTGTGGGCACATCTATAACTTATGATGGCTATACTCAGACATATGGACCCAGAAATCAGCATTTTCATATAAACAAAGATGAATAACTATAGAACAAAAAACCAAAACAAACATTTGAATGTGCCATTAAATGTCCTCATAGTGGTGAACATCCATACAAAATTTCATTGAGATCTGAGCATTACTGTTCAAGTTATGAGCTGAACAGACATCGGATGGACCAAACAGCCAACATTTCCAGATAAACAAAGATGAATAACTCTAGAATGGAAAAGCGGAACAGAACAATGGAACCCCCTATTGAATGTCCTCATAGCAGTGAACATCCATACCAAATTCCATTGAGATCCAAGCACAACTGTTGAAGTTACGACATGAACAGACACCAGACGGACCAAAAAGCCAATATTTCCAGAAGAACAAAGATGAATAACTCTAGAATGGAAAAGCGGTACAGAACAATGGAACCCTCTATTTAATGTCCTCATAGTAGTAAACATCCATACTAAATTCCATTGAGATCCCACCACAACTGTTGAAGTTACGACATGAACAGACACCAGACGGACCAAAAATCCAATATTTCCAGATGAACAAAGATGTATATAAACTCTAGAATGGAAAATCCGAACAAAACGATGGAACCCTCTTTTTAATGTCCTCATAGCAGTAAACATCCATACCAAATTTCATTGAGATCCCAGTACAACTGTTGAAATTACGACATGAACAGACACCAGACAGACCAAAAAGCCAACATTTCCAGATAAACAAAGATGAATAACTATAGAATGGAAAATCCGAACAAAACGATGGAACCCTCTATTGGATGCCCTCATAGTAGTGAACATCCATACAAAATTTCATTGAGATCCGAGAACTATTGTTCAAGTTATGACATGAATAGACACCAGACGGACCAAAAATCCAACATTTCAAGATAAACAATTTTTAATGTCCTATTTTATTAATAATGTCCTCATAGTTGTGAACATCCACACCAAATTTGGTTGAGATCCCAGCACAACTGTTGAAGTTATGACATGAACAGACACCAGACAGTCCAAAAAACCACTATTTCCAGATAAACAAAGATGAATAACTCTAGAATGGAAAATCCGAACAAAACGATGGAACCCTCTATTTAATGTCCTCATAGTAGTGAACATCCATACCTAATTTCATTGAGATCCGAGCACTACTGTTCAAGTTATGACATGAACAGACATCTGACGGACGTACGGACGGACGGATGCACTCACGTACGCACGCACGTACGGATGGACGGACAGGTACAAAACAGTATACCCCCCTTTTAAAAAAAAGGGGGTATAATTATACAGGTATGCGCGATGCGCATGCTCGGAGTAACTAAAAAACTTTAACTGGGAGACAGAACGAAACGAAACGAGTTTCAGGTTTCTGGGAGTTTTTTGGGCGGGTTGCGGAGGTTAAGATAAATCTAATTCTGTATGAATTATGTCAGGTGAGTATAATTTATTCATAAAATTTGGACTTGTGTCCAAATCTGCTAATTTTCAAAACATTTTTCTAATAGATATCGGCTGCAGGATATTCCAGTTGATTCAAATTTGAAATCCAAGATGCTCGCTAGCGGCCATGTTTTTTTTTTAATTTGATGGCCCCCATCTAGTGGTCACACCAAAGATCCATAAGTTTAGTGATGAATGGATGAGGGATGTGGCCTGTAGGGTGTGCCAAAGTATTTAGTCATGCAAAGAGTAAAATCCAAGATGCAGCCATGTTGCTGCGGCAACGGAAATTGTTGATGGACGGACGATTGGACGGCGGACGCCGACCCATGGCAATAGATCAAATTTGACTTTGTCAGGTTGAGCTAACAAGACAGTCAATGACTGTAGAGTTGCTCACCTGACTGCAAAGATGAAGAAGACTGGGACTCTGAAGACTACAATAGTTAGTACTTGTCAAATCACTTTAAAACAAGTAGCCCTAAACAGGGACATAGCTGCGTCTACGTACAGCAGGGATGGATCCAGGGATTTTTTGGGGACACCTGTTTTGGGACCATGATATGCCGAAGGCATATCCCGAGGGCCGTTGGCCCGAGATGGGGGTAGGTACGGGAGGGGGGGTCGCCCCCTCCCTTAGGTGCAGCATTAAAAATCCCGCATCAGAAAATGCACTGGCTTACAAGGTCAAGATAAAGGCCAATGTATTATCTTATATATGCGAGGCTCATTAGATGGGAGACTCTCATTTATATAAGAGAATGCATTGGCATAGGATTTTTGCAAAATTTCAAGAAGCCCCAGTCATGAAAGGGTTAAAATATTTCTCACTGGACACTTGATTAAGCAAATAAAGGCTCTATATCAACACTATATTGATGATTTGCATTAGGGCTGGACGATATTAACGAAAATAAAAACCGCGATTATTTTAAATTAAAACCGCGGTTAACGATATAATCGCGGTTTTTTAAAACATCAGACACTAGTAACTTAAAACAGTTTCTCACTGTTCGCTAGAATCACATCATTGTCATTAATTTTGACAAGTTGACGTCAATAATAACATACACAACCACTCATCCAGTGACAACCTCATGCTCGATCGATATTCGGAATGAAAAGTAAATTCACCGGTTAAATTCCGCTATTCGGACAATTTCGTTCCAGTGACTTGACAAATTCTGGTATATACCAATAATTAATAAAACCATTATCTAGTCTATGCCAAAACTAGTATCCTTTTCTAACTCGGTATATTCAACCATGTTGAGTAAATACATGTTGTTCCCGATGACACTTGCGTCACTTGACAAATGGAAATGTGGTTTACCGTCTAGACAAATTTTAGCGAAGTCCACACACACGTAGTACATAACTTTTGGAATTCTGCCAAGCAAGGACACCATGTATTTTTGGGCGGGTTTGAAGCCGTAATTCTATCATTTTGGTTTTAACCAATCGCCGTGAGTGGTTTCTTCTAGACGAGCAGGGGGCGGTATCTTCGCTCATTTACTATTTTGATTGACGGTGCATGTGCATCATTGTACTGAAGGAAGAGGCGTGGCAAAACTGACATTCATTTTGATCTATCACCTGATCAGTCGTCAATTCATTTGGTGAATTCTCTTGTAATAAAAAGTACGCAGGGAAGTCGGAGGGTTTGTGTAATATTGTGAGCGAAAGGGGGGCGTATTCTGGGTTTTCATATTCCCCCTAATTTCGGTAGTCGTCCTAAACGTTGTTTACTATGATTATTGAATATTGAAAAAGTCAGGACACAGGGATTTAGTTGAAATTTAAAACTTAAATAACTCGATTTAGGCTTGAGTTAAACTATTTGTTTGTATAGGCTTATGATGGTCTGGCACCCTCTAATTGCCGACGATATTACGATTATTTTAGTATAGACGATATTACTGACGATATTGAAATATTAACCGAGTATTGACGATTAATCGGGAAACCGCCCAGCACTAATTTGCATTGCATGTTGTTGAATTATAATAGAAGATTTCCATCAAAATATAGAAAATTCAGCTTTAATAAAACTATCCACTTGCAATTTGGGGACATTTAGGCAACCAGAGTTTGGGCGCCCAAACCTGTAACAGGTATCAAAAGAGCCCTGGATCCATCCTTGACGTACAGCTACATGTATATTATATTTGTTATCTATACTATATATTTTGAGACTTCTGTATATATATATATATATATATATATATACTAGAAGGTGACCCGACTTCGTCCGGGCTTTGACCTTGAATTGTCCATTTTGAAGGTCAAGGTAAAGTGGGGTCACGATTTGACCAGTCCAAAACACTGCGCGGACAAAAGTACCCGACAAACGTGCCCGTCGAAATCCATCCGGTTTTACCCGATTTGACCTTGAATTGATCATTTTGAAGGTCAAGTTCAGATCGAAATCCCATCAAAATTGGCGATTTGACCTTGAATTGACCCGATTTCATGGTAAAGGTCACGTCGCACGGGCAAATGAATATGCTTATGAGACTCCCCATACGAAAGTACCCCCACATACCAAGTTTCATCGAAATCCCGTGATATTCGGGCATTTGACCTTGAAATGACCCGATTTCAAGGTCAATGTCACGTCGCACGGTCAAATTAATAGGCCCATACCACCCCCGGCCGAAAATACCCCCACATACCAAGTTTCATCGAAATCCCGTGATATTCGGGTGTTTGACCTTGAAATTACCCGATTTCAAGGCCAAGGTCACGTCGCACGGACAAATTAATAGGCCCATGCCACCCCCCGACCGAAAATACCCCCACGTACCAAGTTTCATCGAAATCGGCTGTGGTTAATCAAGTCATAATTAAATGAGTGTTTGTTTTTGACGCATCGCTATAAAGAGCGTCTGTTTACCATTCAACGTTATTAGCATCTGCAGAGAGATATACGGGAACATTGAGTGGTTTCCAATGCGGGGAGATTTATTGGATGCCATAGTACTCTTACAACATCATTGTTATAGTATGTATGACACTTAGGTCAGGGCTTAGGGGGGGGGGGGGTATAATGCTTCTCAGAAATCCCGGTTACAAACCAACACTCACAATTTCGTATTTACGCAGCAGAGAGATATACGGGAACAAGTGCTTTCCTATTTTTAGAACGCAACACATGATACCAAACAAAATTAGTTTAGTTTGACCAAGCGGTCGTCGTTGTCGTATTGGCGAGCCTGTGCGGCGCCCGCTTCGCGAATGCGCAGACGAGATCTCGGAAACGGGTGGAGCTATCGACTTGAAATTTGCTATGTGAATGTATCTTGCCCCGGATACGAATTTTATCGAGTCGCCGAGCCCGTGCGACGCCAGCTTCGCGCATGCGCAGACCAGATCTCGGAAATTTGGTTTTTGAATAGCCTGGACAACGTCGGGCTCATCGGCTAGTCTATTATATATTTTGGAAGATCTGTGTGTGTGTGTGTGTGTGTGGTGTGTGTGTTCGCGATAAACTCGAAAAACGGCCGAGAAGTGGCATAGGCCTATTAATTTGCCCGTGCGACGTGACCTTGACCTTGAAATTGAAGGTCAAATGCCTGAATATCACGGGATTTCGATGAAACTTGGTATGTGGGGGTACTTTCGTATGGGGAGTCTCATACGCCTATTCATTTGCCCGTGCGACGTGACCTTGACATCGGGTCAATTCAAGGTCAAATCGCCAATTTTGATGGAATTTCCATGAAATTTTATACATAGGGTTAATTTTGTCCACTGAGTGTTTTGGACGGGTCCAATTGTGACCCCGACCTGACCTTGACCTTCAAAATTATCAATTCAAGGTCAAATCGGGTAAAACCGGATGGATTTCGACGGGCACGTTTGTCGGGTACTTTTGTCCGGGCAGTGTTTTGGACTGGTCAAATCGTGACCCCACTTGACCTTGACCTTCAAAATGGACAATTCAAGGTCAAAGCCCGGACGAAGTCGGGTCACCTTCTAGTGTTCTATATATTTGTTGAAAATTATTTTAATAACGCAAACATGTTTTAACATGGGCTTTTTCCAATAAAGATTAATTGATTGAATATTAACATCCATGACAAATTTCATGATGATCAGACAAATGCTATTAAATGGATTGAATTTTGAAATCCCATGTTTTTTTTGTCGAATGACTGCAAAAAGACTTGTTCCCATCTACACGACAATGACAACAGACATGACAAATTTCATAATGATCCAAATAAAGGTATGACTTGAAGCCCATGCCAAAGGATTTAGTCATGCAAAGTGTAAAATCCAAGATGGCTGCCAGCAGCCATGTTTTGTTGCAGAATTACCCCAAAATGTCTTGTTCCCTTCTACATGTCAATATTAACATCAACAACAAATTTCATGATGATCAGACGATCACTCAGGCCTGTAGCCCATGCTAATCGGTTGAATTTTGAAATACAAGATGGCCACTGGCAGCCATGTTTATTTGCCGAATGAACCCAAAATGACTAGTGCTCATCTACATGTCAATGGCAAAAGCCATGACAAATTTCATAATGATCCGATCAAAGGTACCACTTGTAGCCCGGCCAAAGGATTTAGTCATGCAAAGAGTAAAATCCAATATGGCTGCTGGTGGCCATGTTTTATGGACAAATGACCCCAAAATGACTTGTTTCCCATCTACATGTCAATATTAACATCCACGACAAATATCATGATGATCAGACAAACACTCCAGCCTGTAGCCCGCGCTAATGGATTAAATTTTGAAATACAAGAATACTGGTGGCCATATATTTTTGCCAAATGACCCCAAAATTAATCGTTCCCATCTACATGTCAATGTCAACAGCCATGACAAATACGGTTAATACCATATTAATTTATCAGACCAAAGGTATGACTTGTAGCCCTGCCAAAGGATTTAGTCATGCAAAGAGCAAAATCCAAGATGGCTGTTGGCAGACATGTTTTATGGCCGAATGACGCCAAAATGAATCGTTCCCATCTACATGTCAATGTTAACATCCATGACAAATTTCATGTTGATCCGACCAAAGGTACGACTTGTAGGCTGTGCCGAAGGATTTAGTCATGCAAAGAGTAAAATCCATGATGGCTGATGGCAGCCATGTTCTATGGCCGAATGACCCCAAAATGATTGTTCCCATCTACATGTCATTGTTAACATCCATGACAAATTTCATGAAGTTCCGACCAAAGCTACCACTTGTGGCCCGTGCCAAAGGATTTAGTCATGCAAAGATTAAAATCCAAGATGGATGCCAGCAGCCATGTTTTTCATAGAAAATTTTTCAGATTCGATAGTTCCCATCTAGAGGTGATCCTAAACAAGTGTGTAAAGCTTCACAAACAATTCTCTAATAAATGTGAGCTACAGGGTATGCTGATGTATTCACATTTGAAATCCAAGATGGCTGCTGGAAAAAAGGGAAGCTCCAACCTAGAGGTCACCGAGAAGATAATAATCTATATATATAAAACCCGTCGTCTGTGTTTGTGTGTGTGTGTATCTGTGTGTGTGTGTATGTGTGTGTTTGTAGGGACACCAGAGTGGTGACTTCCCTATGACAAATGAGTTTATATTGGGGACTTAAAAAAAAAGTGGGGACCTATTTTGGGTCCCCATTTTTTTTTCAACCCGAAAGTTACCAATGGGGACTCAGGAACTCACACACAAAAAATCTAACCAATCCCACTTTTCATGTTCAGCGCGAAATTCTCACACACGACTTCACACACATTCTACGAGATGGTTGTGTTTCTGCGAACTTCGGAATGGCTTACACCCAGTGTCAAGTTAACGCGCATGCGCGTGACCTTTCAGATGTCCCCGCGTAACCTTTCACACGTCCCCAGATTCACATTTTAATTTGGACGAATGCGTATCAAATCAAATTGCTCAATCTCCAGATTTTGGTAAGTATATATTTTACTTTTAGTGACAAAATGTGGATCGAGCAAATTATAATTATATACTCTATGTCAACATTTAATATTTAGGAAGGCAAGTTGGAAATACGTGCCTTCGTTATGATGTTAGTCCATTAAAAAAAAATATTATTATAAAAATCTTTTTTCACGTTCACGGATGAAGTGACAATCATATTAACTAGGCCTATTTAAATTATAAGTACCATTAACAGGCTGCACGCACATGAGTTGATAGTGATACTGCAGCTGGTGTGAAACTTTTATGTTTTTTAACATGTCGCCTATATTCGTGAATAGGCTATACATGTATTCTAAAAGACTTTTTCCCCGAAAATTCTTTTCAACATTCTGTGTTCATTTAATAATATAAATTGAGATTATAGGACTACATGTATATATATGCACTACACCTCTTTCCTATTCTGTGTATTCAAATTGAACATTGTTGTTTACAAATCGGAATGAGCCGAGTCCCCAGTTACATTCATACACATATATACACTGAGAAAAATAACGGGTCAATGTGACTACCTTTGGGGTTAGTCATGGATATTTGGAGTAATTTTAACTATACCAGTACCGTCCCACGAGTCATCATGACTAATCTTGAGGTGGTTAACTTGACAATGAAAAAAAATTTAATTAGAAGTAGATACATACATGTATAGCTACTGAACACAAGCTACGTTTTATAGCTTATCGTATCTAAAGTGTCCAGAAACTATAACTTTATCATTCAATCCACATATTTACCCCTGCACTTATGGTACGAGATTTATAAGTACGAAATTGTGCTTCCGTTGTATGATCCAAGTGCGTTTGTTGTTCGTGTAAACTTTTAGTTTCAGATTGTTTAACCAAATAATTGGACCTAATTGCTTCTACATAACCTGGAATATTGTTAGCACTGTCTGGATTATTATTATGTTTGTATATGAAAGGGACAATATGTTATAACCTCCAAAACAGGCTGAGTCAATGGGATTACACTTGACCAGTGTTGACATACACCACAATCTGACAATCACAATGTTGTGAATTTCAAAAAAACAGATACTTAAGTTTCACAAAATTATAAACCGTCCAGTTAACTCACAAGACTGACAAGAGTCAACCACTGGTGACTAGGATTATGAGACATACCGTACAATTACCGGTATGTAGAAATTAGTCGGAAATTATGACTCGATCGTGTGTCAGTCACAAGTACATGTCATGTACCTGTAAAAAGGACGATGGATCAAATTTCATCGAAACATGATTTTAGAACCATGAAATACATGTATCACCCAGTTACGGAGTCTGCTATTCTTTTCATCGAAACATCGGTAACTCTGTGATATTGTTGTGTTATATTTATAAAATGACGGATGATCTTGAAGTTACATGTACGGATCCAATTCTGGGACACACATACACATCACTGAATCCATCACAAGCTTTTAGTACCATACTACAGTTATGCTCTAATTAATCGTCCCCTTTAACAAGGTTGTAGGGTGTTAATGACACTGATTATGCCATACCGCCGTTCAACTGTCACGGTCAAGTGGTTTGCTAGGAAATAACCTCTTCCATAATTAGAAACCATATTCACGAAATTCTAAATATGGCTCTGGTGATCAGGCAATGACATTGACTCGATGACGCATAGCTGCGAATGGAGAATAATTTATTCACTATGGCTGTACCAAAATGTATCATATATTAAATACATTAAACTCTCTTTGTGTGTTTGTTCAGACACAGGAGCTTGGAATTTGGTCAAAACCCCTCTTTTATTGGCGGAACCACCACCCGGGACCAAAGGTCACGGAAGGAACGAAACAGAAAATTGTTGCCACCTATTTTGAATTCAACTGTATTCCTACAAAAAATATATTTTCACTAAAAACTTTTGGTACCTCTTACACCTTAGATGCCAATCTACAACATTCCATAGGTATATTTTTCCAGTTCTTCGAAAACCTCACTTTATTTCGGTAATGTATTGTAAATTCACCAACGAACACAAATCTGCGACACCTACATCACCCGTTCTAGAATCTGAGTAGCGGAACTGGTACCAAAATATGCGGAAACTTTAAAACTATGATCCGGAGACGGATAGCATGAAAGTACCGTTTATAATTTCGAACATAGCTGCTGATTACATGTTTATTACATGACCGTACCGATGCACTGATCATCATGAACTTTTTGATGGATGATAACATTGGCGTCTAGATGGGAACGAATTATTTTGGGCTCATTTGCATAAAAATATGGCCACTTGCAGCCATCGTGGATTTAAGTGATAATACTAGATAAATCTTAATCAATTACACAGCCTAGAGCCTGTGTCGATGCTCCTATATCATCACGAAATTGTTCATCGATCATGACATTGATATATAGACGACACCGAGTCATTTTGGACTTATTTGCATGAAAAAAATGGCCGCCAACAGCCATCTTGGATTTCAAAATTGCATCATTTAGCACCGTGGGCAAGAGGTCGCAGTGTTGGTCCGATCATAATTAAATTTGTCACGGAGGTTGACATTGACATATAGATGGGAACGAGTCATTTTGCTGTGAATTCTCAAAGAAACATGGCCGCCGTCGGATTTCAGCGACAACACCGCATATATAATTAAATCAATAACACTGTCTAGAGCCTAGGCCTATGTCGATGAACCGATCATCGTTAAATTGTTCATGGGTCATGACATTGGTATCAAAATGAGAACGAATCATTGCTAGAGACTGTAACATTGGTGCGATCGTCGTGTAATTAGTCATAGAAACATGGCCGCCGTCGGATTTCAGCCACTCGTTTCATCGACCATGAAAGTTACGCCGATGGGGTCATTGTCACAAGACTCCGGTCAGTGACAGTCACATTCGTAGCCAGTGTAGCCAGCTTATTTCACCGGCGATCACATTCGTAGTCAGCTTTTCTAATTCGTGGTTTATATTGCCCGAAATATGACGTCATCACGTTCGTGACTAAAATGTCGACGTCATGCTCCAAAACTGACTTCGTTTATCAACTTTAAAAATATATTGGAATATAATTCGAGCATTCCAACGACATTGATCCGAAACATCAGGTTATAAATGAACTTATATCAAAACTAAATTCAAGTTGTTTTCATCCATCAACTCAGAAAAATTAGATTAACCTGATCGTGTTCATTGAGGCTCGCCTGAATATGAAAAGCTGGCTACAAATGTGATCGCCATAGAAAAGCTGGCTACATAATCATATGCATAAAGCCATTCTTTGAGAGTTTTGGTGCTGATTCGTTACGACACACGAGTCACGTATACTATTTATAGATCCTGGTACCGGTACAGTTGACAATACTTATAGTTGATTATTAAATAAAATTTATGTTAGCGAGTTTATCACTAACTCAAATTTATAAACTAGTTATTCGGTAAACCAGTTTGTATTATATACAACTTGCAAACGCACAAATAAAACGTATACTGTGAAGAATACGCAAGTTAATTTTGTGCTCTTACATTAAAGAATCTTATTACATTTTGTTACTGTATTTGGCATATTAATGGCGAGTTTTTGTACCCTACATTGACAAATTTGAATTAAACACTAAACTAAACACTAAACTAAACACTCGTTCTATATATGCATGGCCAATATCGTTACCTAACTCAAGAAAAATGTCTTCTCTCATCAACTAAGACATATATTTGTTCGTCAGAACTAGTAAAAAACAGCATTTGATGTGGAAATAATTAAGATATACTGGCAACGAATCTGCACCAAAAACGCACAAAGGAATCGCTTCATGCATAGGCATATATACCAGGCCTCCCCGTGAGTCTATATATCTTTTTCTTCTACTTCGTGATATTCGACCAGTAATCAGTTGGTTGATTACTATTACTATTATATGATGGATATTTTAGGCCTATACAACGGAGCGCGACACAAGCTCCTATGAGAGAGAGGGAGCTAGAGAGTTTTGGTCCCTGTATGACCAATCATTGCAACCAGTAGCATTACAAAGTCAAGTAGTACATATAGGCCTACCTGTACATAACGAACATAAAACAAGAAGAAAAAAACAATACCAGGTGGTCGTGCCATAAATAGAAATAAATTAAATATGAAATATATGTACAAATTACCATTCAGTCTAATGAAGAACAGCAGACACAGAAAAATACAGAAATTTTCAGGAAAATGCACAAAACATCAGGATTAGATCTTCAAAAATGAGCATAGTATGACGCAAACATAAACAGATTTAAGTTTTCTGGCGCCTAAGTTCGAAAACCGCACGCACTTTCAAATATTTTTGAATTTCACGGGCTTTAAATTTAGGTTTTGATTTTATTTCGTTCCGACTTTGTTATTCCGGAAAAATGGTTTTGTGCCATTTGTCATTCAGATTCTAGAACGGGTGATGTAGGTGTCGCAGATTTGTGTTCGTTGGTGAATTTACAATACATTACCGAAATAAAGTGAGGTTTTCGAAGAACTGGAAAAATATACCTATGGAATGTTGTAGATTGGCATCTAAGGTGTAAAGAGGTACCAAAAGTTTTTAGTGAAAATATATTTTTTGTAGGAATACAGTTGAGTTCAAAATAGGTGGCAACAATTTTCTGTTTCGTTCCTTCCGTGACCTTTGGTCCCGGGTGGTGGTTCCGCCAATAAAAGAGGGGTTTTGACCAAATTCCAAGCTCCTGTGGTTCAGACATGTATACCGATACAGCACATCGGAAGTGTACGAGAAGCAAAACACTCAACAATGTGGCAATTTTTTTTTTTGGGAGAGTGATTCCGATGACCCATTCAACACCAAAATCTTGTGGCGAGTTCGTATGGGAGGCCCTTTTCACATTTATTATTTATTTGCGCTTAAGCGCAAATATTTGAGCTTAAGCACAAATCATTTGCGCTTAAGCGCAAATCATTTACGCTTAAGTGTCTATCAATTATTTGCGCTTAAGTGCAAATACTAGTACCTACCGGTAATGCCCCGGTTCCATATCCCCGATTTTCCACCCCGAATGTTCCCGAATGACTCCCGAATAATTTTGCAAAAGTCGTTGAGTAAGTTCGGGACGAGTCGTTACAGTGAATTTTTATCCCCGAACATTATCGGGGATATCGGTGCTATCAGGGTCGATTCAGGACGATTCTGGACTCGCTCCCGACAGTTTTGAAATGTTCAAAACTATCGGGAACCAAGCCGAATCGCTCCCGATTTGTCAATCATCGGGATAAATTCGGGAGCAATTCGGCACCTATTCGGGTGAATATTCTGGAGTAGTAGGCAGTATTCTGTAGGTTATTCCCGAATTCGCCATGTGTGGCTGCTTTTATACTGAAATCCGGTGTATCTGCAAAATTCGGCATCGATTCGGGACGTTCGGCAGCAATTGAATACCAATTCGGTATTTATTCGGCATCAATTCGGTACCAGTTCGGCATTGATTCGGGGTATTCGGCAACAACTCGGTGTAAGTCGGAAGTAATCTGGGCAATTTGGTAGCTACTCGCACGAAATTTCGGTATCAGATCGGGATAATTCTTTATCATTCTGTATCATTCGGGAAGAAATTCGGAAGCATTCTGGAATACTCGGCAATGTTCGGGACGATTAAATTTTGTCATCAGTTCGGCGGCTTTTGGAATAAAACTCGTCCAGAATTCTCTCGAATGCTGCCGATTTGGTCTGGTCCCGAATTGGTGCCGAATATACTAATTCGGGACAGAAAATCGGGAATATGGAACCGGGGCTTAACACTCCCTTACATCCCTCTGATGCGAATGATTGAGTCGATCTCATATTATATTATCACGGGCCCATAGTAGTAGCTCCATACAGACTGGAAGTTGAAGAAAAAAATCCATATGCATATCAGAATCTCTGTCCCTGGTGTCTCAAGAATCGGTGCCGCACTCCCAGAGCTCAAGTATATTTTATTAAAGGGACATCTCCTGCACAGATATACCGTATACCATTTGCATGGCCATAAATAGGGAATTAGGGGTTACTGGGGGTTTGCTTCCCTCATATGGTGTACTTATTGACTTGAAATAGGGGAAAAACCCCTATTTTCATAATATCAGCATCCCTGTCCCCAAAGGAGTTGTGTCTCCATCCCAGAGATATTGTATATATTATAAAAGAGACATATCCTGCAAGAGATCTATACCATTTCCTATGGGAGGCCAATTCACATTTAATAATCAATTGCGCTTAAGCGTAATTGTGACTACCATCTAACCTACCCATAAACTATTAGCATGACCTGGTGTATCACCTAGCAACACAAGATGAGCATTGGGCTAATTTTAACATGTACTCAACAGTCAACTGTGAGTATGTGTTAAACAATGAGGATCCCTAATTACATATTATCAGCATCCCTCTATCCAAAGAATTGATGTCTCCTTCCCGGAATTCTAGTAATTTTTATGTTTACCCATACCATAGTATGGTAAACATAATGTCGACGTCCGGATTGACCACTCGTCGTGAGTCCGTCCATCTGTCTGTCCGTAGACACTTTACGCATGGTGCGATAACTCAAATATTTTCTATCCGATCAGAACCAAATTTTGTATGAGTTTCACAGACCAAAATACAGATCGAGTTCGAATATGGGTTTGATCCGAGTTCTTTTTACAGAGTTATGGCCCTTTTTCGACTTCGAAACCACGCATGCTGTCATAACTCAAATTTTTTTATCTGATTGGGACAAAATTTGGTATGCGAGTTTCAGAGCCCAAAATACAGATCGAGTTCGAATATGGGTTAGATCCGATTTATTTTAAAGGAGTTATGACCCTTTTTTCGAAAAAAAAATCCGATGCTATAACTGAAGTATTTTTCGTCCGATTGTGTTCATATTTGATATTTTGGTTTATGATGACACACCCCTCATCTGTATAGTTTTTGGTATTGATTGGTTGATCGGTTTAGAAAATAATTAACCATTTACACACATGCTATCCAATGCAATAAGTTGAACATATTTCTTCTGATCTGCCTCATATTTCTTACCTAGGTTTTTCTTAGCACGTTCTTCGTCTGTATGGTTTTTGGTATTTTTTAATTAACCATTTCACTCTTATGTTTACTTAGAATTCACCCAAGCTGCTATGACTCAAAACATTTTTCATCTGATCAATACCAAATTTGGTATATGAATTTATCACCCCTAAATACAGATCGAGTTCGAATATGGGTTTGATCCAATATATTTTAACAGAGTTATGACCCTTTATAATTCAAGTAATTACTGCTGGGAATTTGAAGAGATGATATCTCACAGACCATGTGTGTTATTGAAATGAGTTAATTATCACTATGGACATTAGATATGGCATACTATAAAGCCTGATAGTGGTACCACTGGCTGCAGATTTGTTTATAATAATGTCAAATTGATTGATGGCTATCTGGTGGAGTTCTGTTTTCTGTGCAATATTAAGATAACCCCTTTGTTGAAAAAGGTTCATTACATTAGTTAATGTACACACACTATAGGACACCTATTCTAAAATATTAAATTGGAACAGTCCATTGTTACTTTGTAGGGATGTTTTACAGACATTGTTGTTTACAGACACTGTTGTCTTATCTTAGACAAAAATTAATCCACACATTCCTTAGTTCCATGATATGATGTCATTGAAAATGATTAACCCTCTCCACACATCATATGGTTTTGATGCTTTTCATTTGATCATTCTCCTATATTATGTCCAGGTTGATGGTGATCCACTTTTGATTTGCATGGATTTGGGATTAAAATTAAACCATTCCATAGACACATATTATGCGATAAACAGATATAATATTATCCCTTTCACTTTGATCCAGGTTCAGTAAGGGTTTCAATAAATCACCAATTGAATATACATCATTAGAGGAAATGTCTTATTTTGAAATTCCCTCAATTGCATTTGGGCTTCAGGGTAATATTAATGGTGCTGGTATTCTTGAGAGTGACTTATTGTATGGGTTTCTAAATCCAATGACATGCTTTTTATAGACTATTTTGTGTTTATCAGTTCATTAGCTTGGGTAAGATTAACCCCATTCTATCCGATTTGATAACTCAAATATTTCCATTGATTATGTTTATACATGTACATGTAGTTCTTGGCATATTTGATGAGAACACACCCCTATTAACCTGCATAGTGAGGGTCATTTGGTTTATTTGCTTAAAAATATTAATATCCTACACCAATCCTGTTGACACAAAGTGATATTAACTAAATATTTTTCACACGATCACTATATTAAGTGTGAATTGTTGAAACTTTTGCACTCATGAAAAGGTTGGTGTAAGGATTTATTAAATTTATAAAAATAGCGAATCAAATCGCTATCGCCAAGGTATGGGTTAAACATCTGCCGATCGTGATCAGCCTCTCGTTTGTATGATGTTTTTTAATGTATTTTTGCACAGATTTTAGCCTTTACTATGGTAATATCCTATACATGCATGCGGTGTCACTGCGTGAGGGCTTTCTTACCTCATACAGTAATGCTCTAATTAATCGACTTCTTAACCACAGCAGAATTATGGGTAACTTTTCAGGATTTAGTCGGAAATATGGCTTGTTGCCATTCATCGAAAAGCTCTCGAGAGCTTTCTAATGAATTGCAACAAGCCATATTTCCGACTAAATCCTGAAAAGTTATCCATAATTCTGCTGTGGTTAAGGAGTCGATTAATTAGAGCATTACTGTATGGTTTACTTATTGACTTAAATCATGGGAAAAAACCCTATTTTCATATTATCAGCATCCCTGTCCAACAAATGGTGTGTAATTATTGGAGCTTTGGTGTCTCACTCCTGGAGCTCTAGTTATTCTTATTAAATCAGCATCTCTTGCACAAATCTATAGTATTTCCATGATCATTTTGTGTGAATGTGGTGTCACCGAGGGCTTTCTTCCCTCATATGGTGTGCCTGTATACTCGAAAATTGAAGAAAATCAATGTCGCCCCGACTAATGCCGAAAGTAATGCTAATGCAAGTAGCCCCAACTAATATATACCGAAGATAATATAATGCTATCATGAGTCGCTCCAACTAAAACAGAAGGTGATACTATTGCAAGTCAGCCATTTTGATAAAGAAGTTGGGCTACATGTAGCTCCCTACCCATCCAAACCAATGAAACCAAGAGGTGATATGTCAATAGGAGTTAATGCTAAGTTATGGAGAAACCTATTTATTCACCAGGCGTTTTTTGTTACATATAACCATGAATTGCGCTTAAGCGCAATTGATTGCACTTAAGCGCAATTGATTGCACTTAAGCGTAATTATTTGCGCTTAAGAGCAATTAATTGCGCTTAAGCACAATTGATTGCGCTTAAGCGCAATTGATTGCACTTAAGCACAATTAATTATTAAATGTGAATTTGGCCTCCCATAATTTCCATGGTCATAAAACAGAGTTGGTGTTACTGGGGGATTGTTTCCCTCATATGATGGTGGGGCTATATAAACTTTAGTGATGTGTTTAGGCCCGTGCCATTTAAAATTAATTCAGGAGGGGGGGTCAATGCATATTAATTTTTATTTGCGCTTGAGGTTTGCGCAAAGCAAATGATAAAGGTTATTTGCGCTAAAGCTTAAGCGTAAATAAATAATAAATGTGAAAAGGGCCTCCCATAGGCGAGGACTAGTGAGCGCTATACCGGTAACAATATTTTGCAAACAACATGGTGCCAGTTTTAATTAACAAAAGTTCATTAGTGTGGTCTCTCCATTGTTGAGTATTTTGCTTATCGCATGCTATTTACATTCTTTACAACAGGTTCTCGAACAGAATTTGGCTTTGTTCACATAATGCAGTGTAGGAACTACAACAATTGCATACTATTTACGCGATATTTATGATGGTCATATTGACCAACCTTTGTTTCTCAGTGTAGGATTTACAAAGGTCCCCACATGGATGCTTATGTGTGATACATCAATGCACGTCCCCACTTACCTTCACACACTTTTTTATACAATTAAGTGCATATGCGTTTGTGACGACGTCAGAGTGGGGACTTCGATGTAAATTTAGACTTTATACTGGGGACTTCAAACAAACTGGGGACCTCTCCATGATCTACACATTAGGTATATGGGAGGACAAATTCCCATTTAATAATTAATTACGCTTAAGTGCAATCAATTGTGCATTGTGCTTAAGCGCAATCAATTGCGCTTTAATTGCGCTTAAGCGCAATTCATGGTTATATGTAACTAAACAACCCTGGTGAATAAATTGGTTTCTCCATAACTTAGCATTAACTCCTATTGACATATCACCTCTTCGTTTCATTGGTTTAGATGGGTAGGGAGCTAGCCCAACTTCTTCATAAAAATGGCTGACTCGCAATAGTATCACCTTCTGTTTTAGTTGGAGCGACTCGTGATAGCATTATATTATCTTCGGTATATATTAGTTGGGGCTATTTGCAATAGCATTACTTTCTGTATTAGTCGGGGCGACTTTGATTTTCTTCAATTTTTGAGTTTACAGGCACACCATATGAGGGAAGCAAGCCCTCGGTGACACCACATTCACACTACAGTAATGCTCTAATTCATCTACCCCTTAACCACAGCAGAATTATGGGTAACTTTTCAGGACTTTATTTTCTTCAATTTTTGAGTTTACAGGCACACCATATGAGGGAAGCAAGCCCTCGGCGACACCACATACATTCACACTACAGTAATGCTCTAATTAATTGACCCCTTAACCACAGCAGAATTATGAGTAACTTTTCAGGATTTAATTGGAAATATGGCTTGTTGCCATTCATCGAGAGCTTTCTGATGAATGGCAACAAGCCATATTTCCTACTAAATCCTGAAAAGTGACCCATAATTCTGCTGTGGTTAAGGGGTCGATTAATGAGAGCATTACTGTATATGACCATGGAAATACTATAGATTTGTGCAAGAGATGCTGATTTAATTAAAAAAACTAGAGCTCGAGGACTGAGACACTAAAGCTCCAGTAATGAGACACCAATTTTTTTGGACAGGGATGCTGATAATACGAAAATAGGATTTTCCCCCTGATTTAAGTCAATAAGTAAACCATATGAGGTAAGCAAGCCCTCGTGCAGTGATACCACATGCATGTATAGGATATGACCATATATAGTAAGGGGCCAAATCTGTGCAAAAATACATTAAAAAACATCATACAAAAAATTAATAGAGTTCCGAGAAGGAGACATCAATTCTTTGGATAGAGGGATGCTGATAATACTAGTATGTAATTAGGGATTATCATTGTTGAACACATACTCGGTTGACTGTTGAGTACAGGTTAAAATTAGCCCAATGCTCTTCTTGTGTTGCTAGGTGATACACCAGGTTATGCCAATAGTTTATGGGTAGGTTATATAGTAGTCACAATTATGTTTAAGCGCAATTAATTATGCTTAAGCGCAATTCATTATGCTTAAGTGTAAATGCCCTATTTGCGCTTAAGCACAATATGTGGTATTTGCGCTTAGGCGCAATTGATTGCACTTAAGCGCAATTATTTAAAAAACTTATATTTTTATGTGTTGATTTTAGTTAAAACTTGTTTAAAAGCCTGGTTGAATATCTACCATATGGTGGGACGTTCCCACCCTTTATAAGCTGTTGATGTCATTGAGACATTCAATGTTATTTTGCAGGCGAAGAGGTAGACTGCTTGAGACCTTGTGGTAGATACATTCACTCCAGGCATTCAACCTTTTGGATCTAAACTTTGACAATTTAGCCAAACACACTATTTTCATATCAGTGATGATTGATGACACATCATTTCTTACTGTAGTGTATGAGGACCGGATACATGTAGCTTAAATTAAAGACTTTAAAAAGCCCGACGAAGATCGTTTGTGATGATATAAATTTCCCGGCCATACATGTAGGTAACAAACAAACAAACAAAGGTCCCAAAATATATATTAGATACGTCCAACGTCAAAGTAGGCACGTAAAGTTAAACACACGTCCCCATTCACCTTTTCGCAGATAGTTTTAGGCAGCTTGTCCTACTAAATGATACGTATACAATCGTTTTGACACATACACTGTACCCCAGATTTACAGCGTCCCCATTTCGAAGTCACAAGTTGATATTTAGAAGAATAACACACGTCCCCAGTCGCTTTGACACATACACTGTGCCTCCGATTTACAGCGTCCCCATTTCGATGTCACAAGTTGATATATTAAGACGTATAACATGTCCCCATTCGTCTTTACACCCACTTCCGGTTTATAAAGTCCCCACTCTGAGGTCCCCATTCTGGCGCATTAAAAGAGTATAGCTCTAACAGGTTGCAAATTAAAATTGGGGTGGTACTTTATATTTTTCCGTTCGTATAGTCAAACGAACAATGCAATAACGCCACTCACGAAGTTATATCTCACAGTCCCCATTTCCAGTAAATATGTACCCAGAATACCCACTATACACGTATGTGTGTGTGTGTGTGTAACTCGGTCACGCTTTTGGCGCGTTTATAACTTTTCAACCATGCACGCAATGTGGCCCAAATTTGTACCATGGCTTATATTGTGTCTTAGAAGATGACTCGCCAAATTTCATGCCGATTGGTCAAAGCAAACCTGAGATCTAACATGGTCCCCAAATGCAGTATTTGCACTCAAGTATAGACACTATTTCTTATGACGTTTGTCGAAATGACGTCATTGACGTCGCACGCAAACCCACACTTGCTTTGCTATTGTAGACGAAACTTCCATGCGCTCTACCAAAGCGCTGTTGGAAATAGGTGCTAAATTAATTTGTCAGTTCAGGTTCAGTGTGAATTTAGGTAACGAATGTTGATTTTGTCGCGGAGTGCATGTATAGTGGGGTGTTGAGTCAAGACTCGAACGTTCTACCGTCGTTGGGAATGGGTGGATGTAATGGGGTGCAGAGTCAAGACTCGAACGTTCGTCATTGGGAATGGGTGCTAATATGGTATTTAAATTTGCCAGTTGGGTTTGAACATAAGTAAAGAATGCTGTCTTTGATACGAAAATTGTGCATTGAGTGTGGAATGGAAGGAGTACCGTTATACACGGAAGATGGCGAATGGACACAGTCTTACCTCCCGCCAGTGGATACCGTGAACTCAGTAAATTTGCCGGAACTCAGTTAGAAAAATCACATCCCGGAATCCCAGACCGGGACTAATAATATAGTGTAAACAATACTGCTGATGCTAATTAATGCTCTTTTAATATAATGAGTGCAAATCTGATAAAAGAATGTTCAAAAGATCAAAATGTGAGCGAAGCGCACGCAGTTTAAAATCAGATAATGTGCGCAAAGCTCACAAAGGGGCTGTAGGCCCCTCGCCCGCTAAATAAAGGTTCCGAATTGAGCCTGTTTCAGTTACTATAGATAAAGTAAAATATCTTGGTTGTTGCGTTCCATATGTGCATGCATATACATGGGGATGGGGGTAAAAATACAGTTTTATTGAAATAAATTGTTCATACAAATGGGCCGCGCAGTGCAGGGCGTGTTATCATTAGGCTGCATGCTGAATACAGGTTCCAAAGGGGGTCCGTTCAAATTGTGCTGCAAACTCCCCATGTGTGCATGAAGTGCACGCAGTTTAAAATCATATAATGTGCGCGAAGCGCAGAAAGGGGCTGTATAGGGCTATAGGCCCATCCCCCGCTAAATATAGGCTCCCTAATTGAACCTGTTTCAGTATAGATAAAGTAAAATATCTTGATTGTTGCGTTCCATATGTACATGCATATACATGGGTTGGGGAGATGGGGGTATGGGTAAAAATACAATTTTATTGAAATAAAGTGTTCATACAAATGGGCCACGCAGTGCAGGCGTGTGATCATTAGGCGGCATGCTGAATACAGGTTCCAAAGGGGGTCCGTTCAAAAGTGTGCCGCAAGCTCTCGAATAAAGGCTCCTGAATTGAGTATGTTTCAGTTGGTGTATAGTAATATTTAAATAATATGCTGATTTTGAAATACAGTTTTTAGTGAAATAAAGTGTTCCAACCCGCATTCATTAACAAATGAAAGTGTCAATGACACTGTAGCTCAACTTGGAAAGAGAATAATTTAATGTATTACAGTCAATGGAGAGATTAGGAATGTGTATTAAGTTGAATCTCTAATACTAGTTTATAGACATGAAGAGAAAAGTAAAATCCAAGATGGCTGCTGGCGGCCATGTTTTCGGCCGAATTACCCCAAAATGAGTCGTTCCCATCTACATGTCATTATTAACATTCATGACAAATTTCATGATGATCAGACTAAAGGTACGACATGTAGCCCGTGCTAAAGAATTTAGTCATACAAAGAGTAAAATCCAAGATGGCTGCTGGCGGCCATTTTTTCGGCCGAATGACCCCAAAATGAGTCGTTCCCATCTACATGTCATCGTTAACATCCATGACAAATTTTATGATGATCAGACTAAAGGTATGACCTGTAGCCCATGCTAAAGAATTTAGTCATACAAAGAGTAAAATCCAAGATGGCTGCTGGTGGCCATGTTTTATGGCCGATTGACCCCAAAATGACACGTTCCCATCTACATGTCAATGTCAACATCCCTGACAAATTTTATGATGATCACACTAAAGGTACGACCTGTAGCCCGTGCTAAAGAATTTAGTGATACAAAGAGTAAATCCAAGATGGCAACAATGTTTTTTGGCCGAATGACCCCAAAATGACTCGTTCCCATCTACATACTGTTAACATCCATTTTATGATGATCCGACTAAAAGTATGACCTGTAGCCCGTGCTAAATGATTTAGTCATACAAAGAGTAAAATCCAAGATGGCTGCTGGTGGCCATGTTTTATGGCCGAATGACCCCAAAATGACTCGTTTCCCCATCTACATGTCAATATTAACATCCCTGACAAATTTTATGATGATCACACTAAAGGTACGACCTGTAGCCCGTGCTAAAGAATTTAGTCATACAAAGAGTAAATCCAAGATGGCTGCCATGTTTTTTGGCCGAATGACCCCAAAATGACTCGTTCCCATCTACATACTGTTAACATTCATTTTATGATGATCAGACTAAAAGTACAACCTGTAGCCCGTGCTAAGTGATTTAGTCATACAAACAGTAAAATCCAAGATGGCTGCTGGTGGCCATGTTTTATGGCCGATTGACCCCAAAATGACACGTTCCCATCTACATGTCAATGTCAACATCCCTGACAAATTTTATGATGATCACACTAAAGGTACAACCTGTAGCCCGTGCTAAAGAATTTAGTGATACAAAGAGTAAATCCAAGATGGCAACAATGTTTTTTGGCCGAATGACCCCAAAATGACTCGTTCCCATCTACATACTGTTAACATCCATTTTATGATGATCCGACTAAAAGTATGACCTGTAGCCCGTGCTAAATGATTTAGTCATACAAAGAGTAAAATCCAAGATGGCTGCTGGTGGCCATGTTTTATGGCCGAATGACCCCAAAATGACTCGTTTCCCCATCTACATGTCAATATTAACATCCCTGACAAATTTTATGATGATCACACTAAAGGTACGACCTGTAGCCCGTGCTAAAGAATTTAGTCATACAAAGAGTAAATCCAAGATGGCTGCCATGTTTTTTGGCCGAATGACCCCAAAATGACTCGTTCCCATCTACATACTGTTAACATTCATTTTATGATGATCAGACTAAAAGTACAACCTGTAGCCCGTGCTAAGTGATTTAGTCATACAAACAGTAAAATCCAAGATGGCTGCTGGCGGCCATGTTTTTTGGTCAAATGACCCCAAAATGACTCGTTCCCATCTACATGTCATTGTTAACATCCATGACAAATTTTATGATGATCAGACTAAAGGTACAACCTGTAGCCTGTGCTAAAGGATTTAGTCACACAAAGAGTAAAATCCAAGATGGCTGCTGCGGCCATGTTTTTTGGCCGAATGACCCCAACATTACTCGTTCCCATCTACATGTCAATATTAACATCCAAGACAAATTTCATGATGATCAGACGAACAGTACGACCTGTAGCCCGTGCTAATGGATTGAATTTTGAAATCAAACATGGCCACTGGCGGCCATGTTTTTCATCCGAATGACCCCAAAATGACTCATTCCCATCTACATGCCATTGTTAACATCCATGACAAATTTTATGATGATCAGACTAAAGGTACGACCTGTAGCCCATGCTAAAGGATTTAGTCATACAAAGAGTAAAATCCAAGATGGCTGCTGGTGACCATGTTTTTTGGTCGAATGACCCCAAAATGACTCGTTCCCATCTACATGTCATTATTAACATTAATGATAAATTTTATGATGATCAGACTAAAGGTACGACCTCTAGCTCGTGCTAAAGAATTTAGTCATACAAAGATTAAAATCCAAGATGGCTGCTGTGCCATGTTTTTTGGCCGAATGACCCCAAAATTACTCGTTCCCATCTACATGTCAATAATATGATTACGTCAGTACGTATGGACAACCCAAAACACGTACGTCCATCTATAAAATGATAAATGTATGTTTCGTAGGAGTGCCTGTATTTCTGGCCAACTTGGGATATATACGATCACGCCAGTACGTATGGACCATAGGACGGCGACATGTCACTCTGTGTCCAAAGGTTCGCTATTCCCAAGGTTCATTATACCGAAGTTTCGCCATTCCCAAGGTTCTCTATATTCCTCGATATTCAGAAGGTTTTTATAACTTGTTATTTTGAAGTTTCATTCTATATTCTGAAGTTTTGAGAGGGTTCTTTATCATAAGACTCTTTTTATGAAGGAAATAACTTAAAGGTACTCAATCCGATAAGACGCTGCTAAATTACTCTTTCTTTGGTTTCGGTGGGGAAAAAAATATTTGATTAGTGTCGAGGAACCCACCCATCAAAGCTCAGAGTAATTAGATATCGATCTTTGCAGTTTGCTATTTTTATTGTTTCTGGGCCTGATCGTGCCAGAAGGACGAGGTCAAACGGGCGGTCTTCCAGATAAAGATGGATAACCAGCCCTCATAATTGGCTACGGCAATCGGCAATGCCGAAGCCATTTGCTGAAGCAAACTGGGTCACGATAAAGGGTTGCCGTAGCAGATTGCCGAAGCCAAACAATCTGAATTAAAAGGGCTGGATAACTGTAAAATCGTGGTAATAATAACTACTTGGTATTAGAGTTGTCCATCTTTTCTGGTTAAATAGGTGAGTCATCTTTTAAGACACAATATTGGCGATGGTACAAATTTGGGCTACATTGCATGCATGGTTCAAAAGTTATAAGCGTGCCATAAGCGTGACTGAGTTATACACAGATACACACAGACAGACGACGGGTTTTATATATATAAATATATAGAAATGACAATGCCATCATGATGTCAACACACAGATCTGCTAGCTATATCTTAATTTACCATTTCTACCTGACCTAAAATGAACTATAGTTCTCTGTATTTCATTTTCCTCTGTATCTTAATGAGAAATTCGGACATTTAACAATGACAGGGTGGGACATATGGGGGACATAAACATGATAAATCGGACAATTAAAACACCAAATATCCATATATGGACTTGCTACTAAATTTGGCAACTTAGAAAAGGGGATATCTCCATATGAGGTTCGATATTTCAAAAATGGAAATAAATTTGATTCCAATTTTCTACTGTGTGTATCAAAGAAGTGATCAGTTGAGAAAAAAATGAGGAGGCAGCATCTATGTTATAGATAGACACCGAGTTGGTATTGGATATGCGGGAGAAACAACACCGTAGGCCCGAAACGGGTTTGTTTCTCCCGCATATCCAATACCACCGAGATATCTATCTTACTTAGAACATTTCTGACCATATGGTGGTTCAAGATATCAGAAACCAGATACCAGAAAGAAGCAAATCATGTTAATTGATTGTGTAATATACACACTTTGAAAAATGAAATTTATATATTCTATTACCCCTTTCGCGAGCCCCAAGCATGATATTGTCTTTGTCGCCGATTAGCTTACTTCACGCTTTAATCTAATTAATTAACACGTTGTTGCCGGGTGCATTTGCCCATTGAATGGCTCCAATCAGCTACTCATTTCCATATCAGCACGGGTGAGAAGAGTGAATTTTGCCAGTATCATAGCCTGAGTATAACTCAGTTACAGTATGCACACGTCACAAAATACTACCCGGCATACGTTGCACTTGTTTGCTAATTTTTCTCCAAAACTTTCAGAATGAGGACCGAACACACACGAATGAACATGAATATGACATTGGTTGAAAACGTGACGCGACCAAACTCCACATTCGAAAGGGGGACTTAAAGTTTGACTTAGCATTCTAGCTATTAAAGTAATGTTTGACTTATTGTCAAAACTGATTCTGCATGTGTACTTGTGTGCTATTTTCATCCGGTGAATGAAGCAATTTTCTAAACTTTCTGTGTCGACGTTATCTAAATGGATATTACATAGTTATATGTTATCAGCATGGCGTCCGTTTTATAAGCGAAAAAAGTTCACAAGCGTCCGGAGGTAAATGACGATCCAGCCAATGATCCAACTGATTTTTTCCGTTAATATTGGAATAAAAAATATTAGAAAATTCTTTCGAGGAGCCGTTTTCGTATTATACTGCTTATCGGATTTATTTATTCCATCAATTCGAAGTTGGATTTAAAAGCAGTTTTGACCAACGTATAAAGTTATCGAATGAGGTTTATTTACTGTAAATATATAGTTGTCGTTGCCTGTGTAAAACATTCTTCAATTTCCGCATTTTGACTTGCAAATTCTTAACATTTTATGAAATTCCATGTAATCAACATAACTATTACACTTAAGTTCTAATGTGGCCTACTCGGCATTACAAACTGATTTGGATTATCAACATTTAAATATTTGGCATGATGTGTCGCCTTCCCGTATTTTATGTCGATACGTCCCTGAATCTGCTTCTTTGCAGTAAATGAAAGTGTCAATGACACTGTAGCTCAACTTGGAAAGGGAAAAATTTCATGTGTTACAGTCAATGGAGTGATTAGGAATGTGGAAAGTTGAAAGGCCTAGTTATGGAAAGAGTAAAATTCAAAATGGCCACTGGCAACCATGTTTTTTTGCCGAGTGACCAGAAAAAGACTCGTTCCCATCCACATGTCAATGTCAACAGCCATTACAAAGTTCATAATGATCAGACCAAAGCTACGACCTGTAGCCCGCGCCAAAGGATTTAGTCCTGCAAAGAGTAAAATCCAAGATGTTTTTTGGCCGAATGACCCCAAAACGACTCGTTCCCATCTACATATCATTGTTATCATCCATGACAAATTTCATGAAGATCTGACCAAAGCTACGACCTGTTACTCTAGTAGATCATGGTGGTTTTGTATGCAATTGTATGTCCAGAGCTAAACTCTTCATAAATCCACTAATTGAAGGTCCAGGAACAATATTTGGTTGGTATTAACACATTTCCCATTGAGGGCGAAATGGGTGAAATGGCCACGCCCTTTTTGCACGAAGTACTACCATCCGATGTGACTATATCGCCAGAACCGTTGGGACATAGGAGGTTGCCTGACCACTCAAAATTTGCGGAATGGCCACATTATGGGGGGGGGTCAGTATTTTCACATTTTCATATCCAAAAGTCAATGGTTTTTAAGATAATTGCCAAAAACCCAAAATTTTGGGGTTCAGCACTTTTATCTCAAAGCTGAGCCCCCAATTATAATTTTATTGACCTATATCCATCGGTGCCACATACAGGTATAATTTCTGTACCATTATCGGATGGGATAGACCTTCAAGGAGCTCTTGACCCTGAAAATCCACATTATGGGTGGTCAGTAATACATTTTCATATCCAAAAGTAAATGGTTTTTAAGATAATTGCCAAAAACCGATTTCAGCATGTTACGCACCACAAGTATACAATCAAACTCCATACAGCGCCCTCTACGCTATCGCTGCGATATATCACTGCCACAATGAGTGTACTTTGCAGACAATAAATCTATTTTTACATATCGTCGCGGAACTGTATTTACTACTATTTAGTCACCTATTTATATCTTGTTTTGACCACCAAAAATCAGGTAACAATTGTGCTCTAATCAACAGAAATGTACAGATTGAACAAAACAGGTTTTCAAACTTTGTTATCAACATTTAGCAGCTGATCTGATTTAAGTGACCAAGCTATGAAACATGCTAAACACTTTTACTAAATGGAATGACCAGCTGTTTGCTTCATGCAGCAGCCACATGTTGCGATCTTAAAATGGGTATTGCATCTGGTCATAGTAAAAACATGTTGTAATCAGATAAGAGATGACCATATATACCAGTATATATTTCAGAAGTAATCAATTCTTCCAAAAGGACACCTCATCTCACAAAAAGATTTAGGAATTGATGGAATCATCACTATTCAATCAATAGTAGAATGAGCCTTTGTCAGTCCCACATTAGTTTTGATTGGCCATGATAGTTGCAGCACTTGCAGGTTGAAGAAGATGAGGTTCTATAATTTCACTAACATAATTCTTCATAATAGCTAATATATAGCCCTCATAACTTACCATTTTAAAGATATTTTCATTTTCAATACCACCCCAGGTTAAGCGGTCCTGGTAATTTTATATCATGCTGATGGGTACTGCTGGATTGCTATGATGTTTGTAGGTCAAAGCGATACTGTTAAGAAAGAATACCATCATTTTACCTAAAGTTGGTTATTTTTGCATTGTTTGGCTAATCCGAGCAATTTGTGCAAAAGTCAGTGTCTGTATGAAACATTCAAGAACATATATATTTCAAAATATTTAATGTGTACGCTGGTGTTTGGTAAACAATAGGAATAATCATCTCAATTATGGCCATTATTAAAATATTTCACAATACATGTATACATGTTTTTTAATGTTTTCTACACATAGTGGCTTATCCTCGATTTGTTCAGATCGCTTTGCACTACCTGAGTATCATACCAAATTTATTAGCATCACCACTAAACTTGGGATGAATACTGCCAAATGAATATATTGTGATATATAGGGCAGTGGAAAATAATGGTTGGAGTCTTTTCTAAATATAATTCTAGTAAAACATACACAATACCATCTTGGTCTGATAAGAGTCATGTTTATTTAGGAGTATGGACATGCAGTCCACCAGTCTCATGAAAATTAAATGGGCTCTGCACTAGTAACATCTGGGCTCCTGGGACCCATTAATATTGACAAATGCAACACAAATGAAAAATTCATAGTAACTTTCCTCAAACATAGATTATAACCTGACAATCATAGTGTTAGAATCAGTGTACATATGTATATGTAGGCATGGCCATAGCATGTTTTTTTAAATACTGCAGAGTGCAGACCATAAATTTCACTAGAATACCGGGTACATGTAGTTACTGCATGAACATCACACACCTAAAGCGACTGACACACATACATGTACCTGCAGAGTTCACAATATTTGGCATGTAAAGTATATATATATATATCTCCTGTATATATACTGTGCATATACATCAAACCAAATGGTTTACAGTACTTTTACTGACATTTTTGGAGTGGCACATATACATACATAAAAAAATAAAAGTCAATTTAAAGGGACGAAATGAAAAATAAAATTGTGCAACTATAATGGAGATCTATATTGCATTACAACATCCACAAATCTACAAAAACATCTGACAAAATATGGTGGATGGCTATTTGTGATTAGTCACCGACTTCCATGTCTTTTATGTGTTTTTTCTCATGGCCAGTCTGGTATCATAAGACAAAGTTTTTCTGGGTCAGCAAACCAGTTTCAAATGGGCTGTACTTTATAAAATTTAACAGCATTAAATAGTCATTGGTAATGTGATCATTTTTCCTTGATAAGTTGAAACATGAGGGAGTATTGCATAGCATGGCTACCTGCAGAATGTAGATTTGTATGGATTTATATCTGCATATCAACTGATGCTTGTATTTTTCTTCTAACTCACTCTGAACTCACAATGCAACAGGATTGCGTTCGGAATTTCATGCCCATAAAGCTAGACACTTTAGAATCAAGCTTGCCAAATAAGTTTCCATGAACCTCACATGAACTCACTCAGTTGAACACAAGGAACGATTGTCCAGTTGGAAAATATTCTGTATGTATGGAAGCCCTTTATTTTAGGCCAAAAAAAAAAAAGGTTTTGGTTCTCAGGCACCGCCGCATTGAATAAAAAGGGCCGCATTAGGCCTTTTTATTGCAATGCCTGATGTTATGACAAAAAAACTTATGGGGGATACAGATATGTGTTGAATAATAGTGTGCATTGAGCTCTAACATGTAATGTGTTAAAAAGTGACTTGCAGGCTTACAACATGAAGTAGATGACTACAATTAAGAAAATGATAAGCTGACCCTCATGCTCTTCTTACAATTAGTCATTGTGAACTAACTTACACTAATTGTAACAAAAGAACATAATAGTCAATGATGTGCGAAAATATTTCTTTTCCCAGAGAGTGATTACAAACTGGAATAGTTTATCAGATTACATTGTTTCCACTGAATCGGTTCAACAATTCAAGGAGTTATTCGATAACAACTGTTATAACGAGCGATATATGTACGACTAAACGTCATGGATAATTTTAAAACAATTAATTCATTTACGTTATTCTATACATGTATGTTATTATGTGAAAGGGGTAACAGTCATGGCGACTTACTCCCCAAACATTGATGATGATGATGTAACTTTATACAATTGAAAGGCACAGAACTAAATTCAGGATCACATATTAGAATGGAGCGGTATCAGTTTTTAGACAACAATAACAGTAGTTAATGTCAGGTGCATTATATAATGTTAGGTAATCCCAGTCATACACTGGTAGTACAATGTCATTTTTATATAAGATTAAATGAGTTTATATGCATAACAGTTCCCTCTACATTTCTGGTTATTACTAGACAGAGGAAGGTATCTTTGTCCATGCTTACTATGCGCAGAAAAAAATAAAAAATAAAAATAAAACCCTCCCTCCCTCATTGATTTGAAAAAAAAATTGCCCGAGAACCAAAACTCTTTCTTTTTTTGGCCTTAATGTGTGGATTTATTATAACTGGACTAAAGCCCTTATAAAATAATCTGAAGGATTATTTTCAGTCTTTATTACTGGATATCACACCAATAACCTATAGACATGCATTTGTTAGTTTTTAACAGGACAATATATTTTAATATTACATGTACTGCAACTGCATCTTTCTTATGACTCCCAAATTTGAACCAGAAACAATTTAGGGCAAATATACATCTACATGTACATATACATATATCAGGATATAAATATAGGCAATCATGCCAGGCTAGTCATTATTTGTTCTAAAATAATGTACGTGTTAGGGAAATTGTAGAACCTTTATACAAAATGGTGGTGAAGCCAATCAAAATTGCTGTGGGACTGATAAAGACACAACCTGCTCGACTACCGAATCATACTGATTGATCGAATTGTAGTAACTCAACATTTACTAAACCTACTTGTGGGCTGAGTATAATTCAATTCAACATTAGAATACCATAAAAACATCCTGTTCTCCCATAAGTTTAAAGAAAATAACACGTTGAACTCATTTACTAGTATATTGATAATGTGATATATGTCATTCCATTTATAACCATTTTGGCAGCCATCTCACATCAAAGGCCATGAAATCTAGATTTTGTTATCTACATTCAAATTATATCACCAGGTAACCTTTTTGCAGGAGTTTTAGGTTACTGATCAAATACCCTATAATTGATGATTTCCTCAACATCTTTGTTATTGGGAAAATGTCTGTTTTTCATTCTACGACCAATATATTCCATCCAAAAACCTTGTTAAGCACTCATGAGTGGGGGCACAAAGGTGCTGATCCTTTAAAGATGAAAATAATTCTATAGGTAGCACAATTTTAATTATTCTTGACTTTGCTAAATTTTGCAAATTTGAAGTCGGCCATTTTGGATTTTCAGGGTCAAGAGCTCCTTGAAGATCAATCCCATCCGATAGTGGTACAGAAAATATCACTGAACTAAATGGTTTCCCATAGGCGACAGTGTTAACGTTTCCGCCAAATTCACTGAATTGAAGCCTGCAGGCCATACCAGTGATGTTTACCCAGCTAGATTGACACCAGTTGATCACGAAAATGCAAGAAAAATCATAGGTCATGTGTTTACTTTTAAAAATAAATCCCCAAGTGTACGACAGGCTATCTCACAGCCAAATTTGATCTGGAAATATCCAGAACTACAGCAGCTAGTTAAATAAATTTCCCGCTCACAAAAATCCATTCCCCCATTCATTCACCAGTTTAAATTATTTAGATATTATGTACAAATCAAATAAACGCGATGTCATCCTTTAATAACGTGTCGCATGTATCAGGTGAAGGTCATTCTTCAGTTACCTTCACCTTTAGCATTCCACGGTGTACTCGCTCCCCGACTCTAGAACACATTTAGCTCCCTGATTCCTATATATATGTATATGTGTGAAACACAGCGTTTCTTATAGTATTTTATCAAAATATAGACCTTACTGAAATAAAAAATGGATTATATCGAGCAGTAGTTGTTTATTTTTTCCAATATAAGGCATCCTGAAAATTAGTGTCAATCCTCAAAATAAAGCAAAAAAAAATAGATTTTTTTTTTCAATTTTACTAGCTGATGCATCTCGTATAACTGAAGAATGCCCTTATATACTCGTATAACTGAAGAATGCCCTTAAATACCATAATATTACTAAATTGAAGATGATATGTTAATATACATTTTGAGAGGGATAACTTGTCCAATTTTAAACCCTTTTCATGCAGAATTTGTCAATTTATAATAAACATTTACAAAAATTAACAGAAAATTGAAATAAAAAATACTTTAATAGCATTATAAAGCAACCATAAGTCAATTTAAATATCTAAACATAATCATACAACATCAGCCACAGCCTCAGGCATAAAATTTGACCAGATGGCAGGGCATACTTTCTGTTTAACAAACCTGCCATGACAGTTTTGCACGACATTAACACTACTGTTGATGCCATCACCTGCAGGCCATACCAGTGATGTTTACCCAGCTAGATTGACACCAGTTGATCACGAAAATGCAAGAAAAATCATAGGTCATGCGTTTACTTTTAAAAATAAATCCCCAAGTGTACGACAGGGCTATCCCACAGCCAAATTTGATCTGGAAAAATCCAGAACTACAGCAGCTAGTTAAATAAATTTCCCGCTCACAAAAATCCATTCCCCCATCATTCACCAGTTTAAATTATTTAGATATTATGTACAAATCAAATAAACGCGATGTCATCCTTTAATAACGTGTCGCATGTATCAGGTGAAGGTCATTCTTCAGTTACCTTAGGTGAAGGTCATTCTTCAGTTACCTTCACCTTTAGCATTCCACGGTGTACTCGCTCCCCGACTCTAGAACACATTTAGCTCCCTGATTCCAGAAATGATACCTGTATGTGGCACAGATGGATATAGGTCAATAAAATTCTAATTGGGGGCTCAACTTTGAGATAAAAGTGCTGAACCCCAAAATTGGGGTTCAGGCTCTTAAACATGGAATTTTTGGGGGTTTTGGCAATTATCTTAACAAGACAGTCAATGACTGTGGGTCGCTCACCAGACTGTAAGGACCGAGAAGACGGGGACTACAAGAGTCAGTACTTGACAAAATCACTTAAGACAAGTAGTTCTAAACATGGACATAGCTGGATGTTCTCAGATGAGCAGGGCTCTTCACCTTGAAATTTCTAATTGCACATCACTGACAAATCTCCAACCTCTTACCTTTTAAAGAGGACAACCATACCACAGTACTAAGTTCACAAAAATCCTTTTGTACATTCCTCTTATGTTGAATTTTTACGACAGGTACCAGTACTTCAAGCTCTCAAACATTTGAAAATTACCAACCTGACACCCCCATAAAGTTAAAATTTGTGGCCAATTGGGTCCAACAGTTTAACCTGAAGTAGGAACATATGGACTGATGATTTCAAAACATTCAAAAATAATAATATGTTAGAATTGTTCTCGTAGTTTGGTTTGATTTTTTAACTTATTTTTGGTGTGAACATCTAATCTACAACTAATGTAGTATCAGGCATGAAATTTTTAACTGTTTAACTTTTGATCAAAGTAGGGGGTCAAATCTCCATCCCTCTGCACTCCCACCCCATTGCCTCAAACATTGCCCCCACCCAGGCTGTCTAGAAATCAATATTATTATACCAGTACCAAACAGCATAGAGAGTTAAATCTGTTATCTCTGCCCCTATTAGAACAAATGTGAATCCTTATCTATAAGATCCATTCATCTAGTAATATCAATATACCCCCCAATTTTTCTTTGAAAAATCAAGGTATGATTTCACCTGGATAAGTGGTGGGAAACTAATATTGGAACAGCCGAGTCTGTATTTAGTGTTTCTGACCTTTGCAGGTGAATTTAATGACAGTATTCCGCAAGGTGGACTAACATCACCGAATTCACCCTCTGGGGACCTCAAGGCCCCTCCATACCAAATATAAGCTATATAGGCCCAATGGTTCTTGAGAAAAAACTGTTTTAAGAATTACTATGGAGGCAAAGAGTTATGGCCCTGGCTTCGCACCTACATGTATTTGATGTGATGAACTTAATTCAACAAATTGGATTGTGAGATACCTAGGGAACATGCACACTGAACTATATAAACACATTCCGTCTTTAATATGGAGAAGAAAACAATTGTTGATGGATGGATGGATAGACATCCCAACAGGCAGACGGATGGAAGCCTGACAGATAGAAGACAAATTTAATCCAATAAATACCCCCCAATTTTTCTTTGAAAATTAGTGGTATGATTTCATCTGGATAAGTGGTGATTAATAAAATAATATGAAATGGCCAAGTCTGAATTTAGTATGTCTGACATTTGCAGAATTAGGTCCCCAAAATGTGGATTTAATGACAATATTCCGTAAGGCAGGCTAGCATCACCGAATTCATCCTCAATCTGATTAGGCCTCAATGGTCAATAAAACCTAGGAACAGATTGAAGTCCTACAGTTGAAGTTGGTGATACACACCCATTGAGCACCTCAATTATGCATTTTATCTTCTGCAAATTAGGGGGACATTGAAACTGAACAGGTGGAAAAAAGTGACTAAAACAAACTGACAATTTGATACTTAGGATACTTCCCAGAAGATGAGGCCTAAGGGGTCATCTTAAAACTACTATCGGGATCCCGATAAATATCCCGATAGGATCCCGATAACTCAAAACTATCTTCTAAATTTCCCGATAGATCCCGATAGAGCGGTCGCCATTTCCCGAAAATATTCCGATACCGCATCTAAATATTCCGATAACACTGGATAACACGCTGATTTCCCGAAAATTTCACGATAACTTTCCGAAAGTAATGTACGTAGCGTATTGCCGATAACTTTCCAATAATTTACCCATTTATTTCAAGAACAATTATGTCTGTTTTGACAATCGATGAATCGAGCATGTTGTTTTGTTTATATATTTGTTTCTGTTTCCAGTTCAATGTGTTGTCATTACTTTTGGATTCGTCCACAGCTTCCTTCGTAAGCACATTTTTATTGCGGTGGAAGCTTATTTAAAAGAATTAAAACTCTACACGTTTCAAGTTTTGATTCGAAGTTATTAAATTGTCCATTGAATTATTTTTGCATATTATTCATACAGCACATACCTCCTAGAAGCGCTCTGAAGGAAACATACAAAGGAATGGTTTCATAAAGGTAGTATCCCTTCAACACTAGCAATAGACTGTTCCAAAGTTAACGTGATTAAAAAAATTCAAATATATATTTGATAAAAATCGAATAAATTACCAACATGTGAAATAAATGCCATAAGATTACGATAATTACTACACATTGGCTTCAAATATTTGATTTTCAATCACAGGTATCTTTCTTCAAACAATGTTTGAGAACTATATTGTTCGGCTGATTTTCCCCACCTGATTTGCGCATATTTTTTGGCGCCATCAGTGTCTAGTAAACAATTCACGCTGCCAGGATTTCAATTCATCATTCAAGAATAAATTTGTTCTCAAAACTACGGCCCATAAATATAATTTCTCTCGTGTATTTTTTTTTATCAATCATAATCAGTGTAAAATTAATAAGGTAATTCTTAAAATGCAGATAACGAAATGCACTAAATCATTATTTTTGAAAATGGCACGTCTTAAAATTGCACGTGTTCGCCTCGCCGCCTACTGACACAAATAAAACATAACACAAGTTTTAAGCAGTCAATTTTAACAATTTGATTTATCAAGTTATGATTTTATGAATAAATTATACCTACAGCCATAATTATACAAATTATGGCTCAGAATATATCACTTTAACGCTTCATCTCAACTCGCATCGTTCCATTTCCGGTGTGGCTTTTTTTAATTACCCACTTATGTGACGTCACACCGGAATACCTCTGCCTACTTCAGTTTATAAACTTGGCGTCCGAGAAGCCAAGAAAAACTCATCGTAGGGGAGGAGGGTGGGTTCGCCATATGAGGTAGGTATAATTTATTTATAAAATCATAACTTGATAAATCAAATTGTTAAATTTTATTTCATAAATTAACCTACCTCATATGGCTCAGAATATTTCCTGATTCCAGAGCTCTGTCGTGCTGTGGTATGATGAGGTTTTCCGCTCTAGTGGTTATCCTCTGGATGGGTTTTGAGTTCATATGTATATGTATCATACAACCCATAGTTATACATATATACTATATATATAATAATTATGTACACAGCATCATTGGCTCACATTTGTTAGAATGCATCAACATTGTTTGAAACATGTTCAATGTTTGATGCCTCTAATTGCAGAAACAAACAAAAAAGAAATCCATCCATAATGCGAACTCGCAAGGTTGATAAACATTTTCACAATCATAATGTCTACAACACTTCAGTTGTAGCAGATTCAACCTCACGTAATTATAACTTTCTGAATGTATTTTGATGCGACAAATCAGCAGCAAAATATTTGTTAACGAAACACTTTTGAACAAAGACCACGAAAGGGCCTCAAGAAAGAATAATCATTCTTAATCAGTTACAATCCAACTTGAAATTGTCTGTCTAGCCCTGTGAGGTTCACGTTATTGTCAGAAAAATATTATTATTCTCCTGATGAACATTACAGATATTCTGTAAATAAATGACGATATATCTGTACACTGTTCAAGTAATTGATCATCTAAACTATCTAAGAAAATAGTATACATGTACAAGTATACATATGGCTCAGTTATAGCTTGGATTACATGGGGAAAAAAATTAATATATATTTCCTGTCTTTGACAAGCCATGTCTGATATGCCTTTATATACACTTTTGTATTTTAGCCAAGATACATGTATCTGATCAATGGATGAAGATAGAAAATCTTCACATCAACGCAAAAATGAGAAATCTGTCAGAAGGAATTGTTTTTCATGTGACATGTTTCAAATGGGTGTTGTTCAACTTGTTCTAACAATCTCAATAATGTTGGCAAATTCCTTGCTTGACTAAGCTTTAATTGAATACACCTTTAATCATTTTGAGTATGACTGGCTGTTGCCACATAGGTTTGCCCACTACTGATGACAGAGTAGAGGTATATATTGATATATGTATATGAAGCCTGCTATGGTTTAATACTGCAGATTGTAATGGTATAAATAAGAGAGAACATGAGTGCTGTCTTGAGGGGGTAAATTTTCATGCCACTACAATGGCTGAATTAAGAAGACTTATTTGCACACTATAGCCATGTTGTGTACTAGTACCATGTCTCCTTGTCAGATGCTGCCAATAATATTCTAAATTTATTTGGCATGCTTCTTTCTTGCCATTTTTTAGTGAAGAAGTCATGTAATCGGAATGTATACTAGTCTATGTCTATATGTTACCACATATTTATTTTACATATGCATGTGTTTGTATATACATATCTATTCTTGTCAATATCCTGTAAATGTATTTCATATGAGGAATAAAACATATTCAAGAGTTCCAGCTTCGGCCCAAAACCGTGGCTATTCGGATAAGTTGACATTGAATTATTATTAGTTTGCAATTTTTGTCAGAACTTGTAATGCTATGGGAGGAAATGCATAAATATGCAAACATGTTCTCCCAGTCCAAGGTCAGAGCCTCTGCTGGGGGACGATCTTGGTGGCGATCCCAACTGGAGTTTTCATGAGAAGTGTCATGTTGATACACTGGACCACTAGGTAGACCACAGTCAGACTGCATTAATATCTTGTGACCCGTTAGTACTGGGCCAATATATATCTGTTTATGTTTTTGTCTTATTTCCAAATTGTTTACATGCATTTTTGCTTTTCTCCATGACCCAGAGAAAGTAGATTGTTGAAATGTGCACCATAATCTGACTGGCTTGCATATCAATAACACTTTATCATCTTAGGGAACAGAGGACAAAATATGCGGCATTTCTCGGTCTTGTCTCGCTGAATGAAGACACCATTCTTTATAGAACTGGCATGAAATGTGTTATGTATGGACAATTGAGACTCATTATTTACTACCATTGTTCTAGCAAAAGGGAAAGTAATCAATATCCTTTATAGAGAATTGTCTCCACGTAAGGTACCATGTATACTGACTATTGTTTGAATATATCCTGCAATGCCATACTATAGTTAGATTTCAGTTTCACCTTGATGTTATTGAAAAAGGCATTCTATTAATTCATCAGTTGGAACTGCTATGCATGCCTATTTCTGGCCAAAATTGGGTTGTCAATATAAGCTATTGCTCCATGCAAGTCATCAGGGAGATTTTTTAAATTTCCAATCCATGATGAAAACATAGATTTGTTTAATGTTTGAATCAAAATATTTATTTCACATGATAACAATTGTGTGCAAGACTGGTTCACTATAAGCCAACGCCCACGTAAAGATATAGACCTAGACCTCACTTCTGCATGTTTTTTGGAGAAAATGGTACAGCTGATACCGTACTGATAAACTGGAATTTATCTCTTAACACATGTCTGCCATTTCAAAACTGGCAACTATTACATATTCGAGGTCATGTTGACAATAATTAACTCCCTGAACTATATATAATGTACAGTATTCAATACGAACGAAGTTATTCGTTGTCTGCGTAAAAATGTCCAATTATTATTGCAAAACGAAACCGAAAATAGCTATTTTCGTTTTCCCAAAATTGGAATGGGAGACGAAACGAAAGTTTCATTCCCGTCGGGGAAATGTCTATTATTGTGCCGCAGTATGCCTATCGATGATTGGCTGTAGTCTACATATAGCTCATCAGATGAATGACTCTCATATTTCATAATTGCTTTTAAAACGATGTGTTAAAAAGTTAGCTAGCGACAGCGAAATGTTTCGTTATTCGTTCCTGCTCTTGGACACGATTTACAGTCGGTCATTGACCCTGTCCGCGCATTTATATTGCGCCTTGTAAACAGTTACTGGGGTTGTGTCTTGTAACTACACACGTTCTGATAACGTTGTACCGGTACCAATATATTTCATTGTCCTTTGGATGATATCCCTATTGTTTTGTACTAACGGGAATCTGAAATACCGGCACTAAGTCTTGCCGAAGTTTTTGTTCAACGCATCTCAGGTTCGATAAGACGTCACCGAGGATTGGTTACGGCTAATGGTAACATTGATATTCGCATAATGCAGACATGCAAGTGTCTGTTAAGGTCAATAATTACTGTCGTCTCACTAAATATATAGCGAAATGCAGCCCCCCCGGGGACCGAATTAGTCATGACACTGTGTCGATAGAGAAGGTATATTTCTAATGTGAGTTTTCCGTGTATCTTGGTCTATATATAACCCTGCCTCACCATTAAGAGTTTTCGTCATAGATCCAATAATCTAAGCAAGCAGCGTATAGGTACATGTACATGCTCCGTAGCTAGCTCATATATACTGGTCTATACTACTGTTTAGCAACAAAATACCCATACGGTTAATACTCTATTTAGACTTTTATACGGCTGTGAATGTAGCCTGTATTTGAACCTTGTGTGTGAGCCATCATAATCAGAGAGGCTGTGAAGTTGAAAACGTCATTTCAAAATATAATATAGTTGCCCGATAATCAAAACTGGCCTTCATCAGCGATGATACACTGAGTGTATATTTTCTTATGTTTCTCTTGGCAAGTATAGTTGCTTTGAAGCATGTTATTGGCAATTCATTATCAAGAACATTATCTCAGCTAAAAAGGGAATATTTAAGAACTCTTCTGCGTCCTTTGACACAGGAAAAGACAGCTGGTAAAAATATATAACCAGTTCGCTCAAAACGTAAGTAGCGACTGTCCTCAGTAATGATAAGCCAAGATTTAATAGCTATCTGTATATGTTCGTAATTCAGTTCAGTTCAGCAATTGTTGTGGAGATTGCATCGGCTCCGAACAGTGATACCTATAGTATTGGAGAAGACCTATAAATAAACAAGTGACGTCATGCGCTGAAAGCTGCGCGCCTGATGCTTTTCTGTATCAACATAGAAGCACACGTAATTTTAATATAAAATTCTCTCATATTATATTTATGAGGAATATAGAGATCGATTGTATAGTATCGCTCTTCTTTTCGCTGTGATAGAGCGTTCTGATACGAAATCAGGAGCTAATACAGATTTTGTTGGAGTTTGAATACAAATAGACATTGCAATGTTTCGTTCTTCTCCGGCCTTTTCGTCAGTACACGTATATTGTATCAAAATCTCTCTGTCAGAGTTTTCAGGGATACTATTGCATCATAAACGTCTCGCCGAGACTCGCTCTAACGTCGGCTTTTCGCCACGAATTTGAGCGTTCTGATTCTACATCAGACACAATTACCGTCCGAGTGTAAACTCGAAGAAGTCCTATGTCTTGGCCCAGAGGCACAAACACAGTGGACTGTCCCATTTCTCTGTTAAGAGATTTCAAGGGAATTATTCTGCTGAGCTGTCAGCCCGAGAAAGAGTCCGTGTCTAGTCTATACCGTACTGGCACTAGCACCGAGGACTTTCTGTTCCTTTATCTTGATCTTGAATCTTGATCTACGAGGTGCTGGAGCCATTGTAGGCTATACCGTACATCGAAATTTTCCGCCATATTTTCCCGCGGACAAAGACAAAGATCTCTTGTCAAATGAGGCCATATTCTGGCCAAAAAACGAGGCATACAATACTGTATAATCCTCATATAAAGTGTCGTTCACCAAGCCAGAGGCTTATAATGTGAACAGAGTCCGTCATATTAGACAAACGATTAGAAACGATGTTGCTTCGAGGACGCAAAGAAGATAAACTGAAGTAGGCAGAGGTATTCCGGTGTGACGTCACATAAGTGGGTAATTAAAAAAAGCCACACCGGAAACGGAACGATGCGAGTTGAGATGAAGCGTTAAAGTGATATATTCTGAGCCATATGAGGTAGGTTAATTTATGAAATAAAATCTTTAATTTTTCACATCACAATTTGGCGAATTTCCTGGAGACTATCTAAGTGATAATGCGCAGTGAATGTGAACATTAGACCTAATGTTCGTACTTGACCCAGTTATGATCGATAGATCCCTGCACATTTCGATGCGTCAATCATGCCTGTCATATATGACATAATATTTATTGGCAAGTCATTTTAAAACGATGGACTGGCTATTAATATCGATAAAAGTACGCGCATTTGAGATATCAAACTAAAGAAAAATTAGCAAGACATCTTTTAGAAAAAAGATGATGAAATATAGGGGCCTACTATGTAAATAAATTGCATCGTGTTACCTTGACCTTGATGATGCAATCGTGAAATTCGACACTGCCAACATAATTAGGCTATGTTCAACTTTAATATCTAAATAATCAATGCAGTCTATTTATAATTAGGAGTAATTACAGAAAACGAAATTAATGTAGAGTATGAAAAGCAGCCCATGCACACATTTAATTGCCAGTTAAATGTTATGATTGCTTCGCGTATTTATAACTTTTGCACTGCAGATTTGCATGGAATTTTCCATTCATATTTTCACAGGTCTGTATAGACGCTCTTTATTTACCATATTACGATTCATGAAAAAACTATGGAATATTACTGCTATATTGTTAATGCTAAAACTGTACATGTACAGCAGGACACCCCCCCCCCCCCCCCCCATATGTCATGTTACAAATCTCTATACTCTTGACTAAAGGGTAGAGAACCGAGTAGATATTCATGGCGTGCATGATCGATCTAGCACCCCCCCCCCCCCCCCGAAACTGCATGACCATGCAGAATGTAGGCATAACAGCAAAATTTCATGCTTAAAGTTTAACCCACTGTGGAGTTATATTTTTCTTTCTACTGGCTGTCTACTGGCGAGTTTTGTTGTTTGCGATCCATGCATGTGCTGGTAAACAAAAATGCAATTGCGTTATAAAGCACATCAAATGCTGTCGCACAATGCAATAAATTTCGCCTAGGCTATGTATATTCGGAATATACGTACAGGCCCGATATTTTTTAAGCTAGAGTTGTCCCATGTTTGAAATTGTTTTATAAATCCGTTCACTGTGTGAAATCTGAAAATGATTTGTCTTCTTCAAGACATGCTCTGCAATGCCACATGTGTTGTTCCCAGAAACGAAAATATTGATGACCCCAATTCCTGGAATCGAGCTAAAAATAGAACATACGACATCTCATGTTAAGACTGCACTCGATTGTGCATGCATTAATTGTGTCGTCGGCATTTCGCGAATAGATACAAATCTTTTACAGTTGCCATAACATAGTTATATCTTTATTTCCTCCATATTTAAAATCGGAGGTATTTAAACATATTACAAACACAAGCTTTGAAGATAGTATACAACTGTATACATATTTGGGTATGCACCCTGCGAATTGATTTTGAAGATTTCCCGATGGGTGGGGTGTATTGTCCGGGTAAAATACCAATATTGTACGTAGCACCCACATACTGATCACCACAGTATAAGATATAATAGTTCTACGACACGTGTCCCCTGATACTGTAAAACTTTATACTTATGATTTCTCATATTAGGAAACTATTAAATCAATAATAAAGATAGGCCTATAAAACAAAATCCCGATAAAAGTCTGGAGTAATCCCGATACAGAAACTTTCCAAACAACATGCGTTGTTTTCGGAATATGATACTCCGAAATGAAAGTAAACTCCGATAGAATCCCGATAGACTACGTAAATATTCCGATAATTTCCCGAAAAATGTTGCGTCATTTCCCGATAATTTCCCGATAACTGTATATATATGCTATCGGGAACTATCAGGAAATAGGCTGATTTCCCGATAGTAGTTTTGAGATGACCACTGAGCAGAATTAGGTCCCTGGAGGGTGTATTTGGTGATGCTAGCATGCCGTATGGGGTAGCAACACTAAATTCACCATTTGGGGACCTCACTCTGTAAATGTCAGACACACTATTTCCAGACTTGCAGAAATCTAAGCCATTCACAGTACCATTGAATGTCAGGGAAACCTATTATTCATCACCTAACCTTGAGAGCACCAGTTTGTTTTTAAATTGCTACAGATATGTTTACATAAACTAGCCAGATGACATCTATTATCTAAATTAATGACCTGTGTATTTGCAAATATATATCCTGTAAAATTGAATTTAAGTATTTCCAAAAATTTCAACAGGTAGCTTTGGTGAAAATGAAACCAAAAGGATATATTCTGTAAATCGTATTTGTGCACTATTTGTGCGCCTTATTGTCATACTGCAGAAGATATTTAGAGCAGCGTAATATGAATGATAGCGAAATCTTTTAAACTCGGAAAGTGTAGCTTGTTCAATATGTATAGTCTGCATTTAATAGTCCAACAACTATAGTTAGGACCACTGCTATGGACAGAGTTTATAGCGCCCCCCCCCCCCCCCCCTAAAAATATGTTTAGCAAAATTTGAATCTGTCTAAAGAATTTGTCTTGTTATTGTATGTATTATATTCTGATTCCATTTGTTTGAAATGTCAATGATTAGCTTTTCTGATCTTATGAATTGTCAGATGTCGGAGAACATTGTAATGTAGCAGTGAAAATACTCACCTGCAATGGTACATCTATTCCGAGCAGCTGTTGAAATGGATGGATCAGACACAATTTTCTGATTCCTCTTCTTCATTTCTTTTTTGGCTTCAGCAATCTTCTGTGCCAAGTTGGAAGAATTGACATTAGCAGATTTACCATTCCCTTTTTTATGCTTAATAGCTGGATTTTTAGAATGCCAGGCTCCAGCAGGAATGTCAACATGCTTTTCAGCTGTCCTAGATATAGGTATATCAGAACGATTAGTCATATTACCAAATTTCACTGATTTTGTATTCAGAAACTTTGAGGGTGTGTCTCTTGAACCTAACTTCCCTGGATCAACATCCTTTGACAATTTCTTAAATGAAAATTTTGATTTGTTTTGAAATGAGTCCACAATATGTTCAACTGACTTTGATAACTTCTTTGGTCCAGATAAACAGGACTTCGGTATCGCAACACATTTTTGTCCAGAATTGACTTCAGCTGCTTTCTCTTCTCTGGAAATCAATAATGAGGCACTTATAGAGTTTTCAATAAAATTTGATTTTTTATCTTGCGGAGAAGTCACAACTTCCGGGGAATACTGTCCAGAAGAAATATTCATCAAGTCCTGATTTATCGCTTCAGCACAATCAGAAGGCAGGAGTGTGTCATTATCAGAACTATTATCATATCGAACAGCAGCATCTAGTTGTGTCGCCTCAAGGTATGGATCCGTCGGTTGTTTTGATAGAATACTGATATTTGTTTGAGTACATTCTTCTGAAGAATCTGATGAAGCTAAACGGTTTATCTTCCTCTTTTTCATGAGAACTTCAGGGGAACTAACTATCTGAGTGTAATTTTCATATAAGTCCAGCTTACTGTTTCTTACAAGACAAGCTTCTGGGGAATACGCCCCTGAAGAAATATTCATCAAGTCCTGATTTATCTCTTCAGCACAATCAGAAGGCGGGAGTGTGTCATTATCAGAACTATTATCATATCGAACAGCAGCATCTAGTTGTGTCACCTCAAGGTATGGATCCGTCGGTTGTTTTGATAGAATACTGATATTTGTTTGAGTACATTCTTCTGAAGAATCTGACAAAACTAAACGGTTTATCTTCCTCTTTTTCATGAGAACTTCAGGGGAACTATCTATCTGAGTGTAATTTTCATATAAGTCTAGTTTACTGTTTCTTACAAGACAAGCTTCTGGGGAATACGCCCCTGAAGAAATATTCATCAAGTCCTGATTTATCTCTTCAGCACAATCAGAAGGCGGGAGTGTGTCATTATCAGAACTATTATCATATCGAACAGCAGCATCTAGTTGTGTCGCCTCAAGGTATGGATCCGTTGGTTGTTTTGATAGAATACTGATATTTGTTTGAGTACATTCTTCTGAAGAATCTGATAAAGCTAAACGGTTTATCTTCCTCTTTTTCATGAGAACTTCAGGGGAGCTATCTATCTGAGTGTAATTTTCATATAAGTCCAGCTTACTGTTTCTTACAAGACAACCTTCTGGGGAATAGGCTCCTGAAGAAATATTCATCAAGTCCTGATTTATCTCTTCAGCACAATCAGAAGGCGGGAGCGTGTCATTATCAGAACTATTATCATATCGAACAGCAGCATCTAGTTGTGTCGCCTCAAGGTATGGATCCATCGGTTGTTTTGATAGAATACTGATATTTGTTTGAGTACATTCTTCTGAAGAATCTGACAAAACTAAACGGTTTATCTTCCTCTTTTTCGTGAGAACTTCAGGGGAACTATCTATCTGAGTGTAATTTTCATATAAGTCCAGCTTACTGCTTCTTACACGACAAGGTTTTATCTCTGCCAACTGCAATTTATGGATTGTATCAATAGTTGAGTTAGTTGCTTCCTGTTTGGAATAAACAATTTGTGTGGGCTGATCATATACCCCATGTGCATCCTCTTGCAAATCTACTTGAGTTAAAGAATTATAATCATCACTGTCACCGGCATCAGATTTTTGTGTTATTTGAGTTATAGAGTCAAATTCATTGTCTTCATTAACATTCAGACTTTCTGCAACCATTTGAGTCGATTCCTCAAATATACCATTGTTGTCAACATCAGGTTTTTGAGTTATACTCTGAGTTAAGGCACCAAATTTATCCTCTTCATAATCATCCAGACCTAATGTTATCTTCTGAGTTGATTCACCAAATTCATCATTGTAGTCAGGTTGTCTCATCTTCTTTTGAGTTAACAGACTTGATTCATTGTTCTCTTCGGTATCCACATTTTGTGTTATCTTCTGAGTTAGGACATTGAACTCATCCATATCATCAAAATCGGGTTCTGCTTCTACCTTTTGAGTGAGACAGGCATTCATAGAACTCTCCATATTTGCAATCGCTTCTTCTTTATATTTCAATGCCTTCCCAGCTATGTTCTGTTCAAATACATTAGTGAAATGTCTCTCTCTTTGGGAAGGATGCACTGTTTGTTGTGAAGTTTGTGATGTAACTTTGGTTGGGTTATTTGAATAAATCTGAGTTTCAGCACTAAAAAGCTCATCCTCATCCCCTGATGAAAACAAATCATCATCTGCACTAATTACTTTAATCTTATCTCCCTGCTGCTGATTATCAATTTGAGTAGATTGATGATAAGTGGTTACCAGCTTCTGATTGATGTCCTTAGTATCTCTCTGAACAAGCGGAGTAAGGTCATCCACGGAGAACAAGCTGTCATCGGCATCATCTGACCCTTCCAGTTTGTTCTGAAATAGATAATATGTTTCAATGACAAAAAGTTGCACAAAGGGTGTCGGAAAATTTTAGAAATAAACATAGTACATATTAAATTTCGATTTCACATTTCTGATTCAATTAATGTTATTGAAGTGAAAAAAAAAATTACATATATTTATATCTATTAAAGGGAGAGACATTCCATTTCACAGCAATAACCTTACCTATCTCAAGTTGAAAGAGGTTGCAACTCAGGTACTGGTATACTCCCCACCAGGTAAAAACCCTGGCAGGACGGAACCCACATTTAAAACAAGAGGTTGCACCGGCGGTGCTGGAATACCAACACAGTGGCAAATTCAAACATGGGCATCTATGGGAACAGCATATTCAACACATCGGTAAACTTTCAGTACTCCAGAAAATTACTGGGAAATTACCGGAAATTACGTTCGGTAATATATTCGGAATTACTTAATTAAATAGGACATGAGCCCTAAGCTCCCATCTGGAGTTCACCCCGATGATCCCTATGAAGTTTGGTGATGATCGGATGAGAGATGTGGCCTGTACGGTGTATTAAAGGAAATTGTTGATGGATCACTTTGTCAAGTTGAGCTAAAAAGACTCATAACTCTGTTAAAAAACACCAGATCAAACCAATATTCAAACTCAATCTGTATTTCTGGCTGGTTCCAATCCGATAAAAATCATTTTCGTTATCGCAGGATGTGTGAATTCTAAATCGAAAAGGGTCATAACTCCATAAAAAGTTGTCACACCATGCGTAAAGTGTCCACAGACAGATGGACAAACGAACCAATGACAATTGGTCAATCCGGACATCAACACTATGTGTATCATACTACGGAATGGGTACACATACAAATGCATCAAGACTGGGGTCCAGGGCCCAGTTAATCATTCCGCTTTTGTGTGTATTCTGGAAATAAACATTGACAGTGACATGTGTAATGTACACAAATTATATAAAGCTCTCCCATGATATATAACAGTAACTTTTTTGCATCTCAGACTTTCAAGCCAGCCAAAAGAAAAAAAATCAAAGTAACCTAATAACTTACAAGATCCAGCTTGCAGTCATTGCTGTAATAATCAAATGGCTGGAGGAATAGATAGTCATCGTCACTGCCAAAATCTCGACCCCCCTGCTCATCTCCACTGGAAAGAGTACTTTTATCTTCATCAACCTTATCTTCAAGAATGGGTTGTGATAGATTCATAAGAATGTCATCATCCGAATCATCTATGAAGATGAAGTCCTCCTCCTCAGTATATGTCACATTCATGTCTCTTTCTTGCTTAATGTAAACTGTTTGAAGGTCATTATTCTCTTCTTTCTTGGCCTGGCTGTTTCCTTCATCATTCAAATTAAACTTCACTCTTTTCTTCCTTATGCAATTGCCATGTCCATCACATGGACAACCCTCTTCCAAACAATGAGAACCAGTTCGAGAGCTGATGATTGAATTTGAGCTATGGCACTCAGGTTGTTTGATATCAGTATTTACTTCTAACAATAGGGTTTTTTCTGGACTCATAAACATATCGTCATCAGATTTTAAACACACGACCGCTTTCAGTTTATCTGGAAAAACTTTTGGTTCCTGAAATGATATATTATATTTATTTAGACACATATCCTTGTAAAAGGTGGCTTTTTTATTATTCGCTCAAATCTGATTAAAAATTTAAATTGTGTATATTGTTAACACACCTAGTTTTATTTGATTGAAATCAATCAGATAAATTGAACTATAATGTTACAACTTGGACATTTAAATAATAAGTAAAACGAGAGGCCGATCACGATCGGCAGATGTTTAACCCATACTTTGGCAATAACGATTAGCTATAACTGATAATTTTTCAATTCAAAGATATGATCACAGGAATCCATACATTAGTACCCAACTTGAAATCAAAAGCTCAAATAATTTGTCTTAAGAAGGGGTTAAAGTATTTGGGGTGGGGAAGGAGTAGTTTTAAATCTCATAACTCTGTCCCTATTCACCGAAAGACCTCTCACTGTGAGATCCAATGGTTTACTGATTTCAGAGGATATGTTTAGGAGTTTAAGTTAACTCATTGGAAGCAAAAGTGATAAATCCCTATCTCTGCCACTTTTGACATGCCAGATATTCAAAATTCATTCACTTCTAAAGAGAAATTATAATTTGTTGACAAGCCAGACAGCTTAGAACAACATACATGTATGGGATTCCATCTCATATTTAAATTGTACTTTAATTACTACCTCCCCCCCCCCCACAATTCTCCCCAGTTGTTATTTGTTTATCAAACATGAACAGATAAGATCATATCTGACCTGTGTAATAAGGAATGCTTATATTGTTAGGTACATGCAAGATTAAGTGTTCATGATTTTCAAAAATATATGTAGTTTATACAATACAAAAGTGGTATCTATATAATGTTATACAGACATAATATGATGAGGATGCTGGCCCCTATCAAATGGTTTCACACATTACAATAGCTTGGACACTAAAATCCATAACCTTCAATGTTAATCTTCTAAGCGCTCTGTGGCCCCTAAAATTCAATCAACCATGACAATATGAACAAATGGGAAAATAAGGTTCCTGGAAATATTAACAATATCTACCATCTTGATTTTCAAAACAAGGCATCACCTACAATAGTCATGTAGATTTATCTGCCTGTTACCTATTGCATAGATAATGGCTATCAGCCATTATTTTAATTTCAAATTGAAAACATGTGTCTGAAGGGTTAATATATTATTCAACAAGAGCATCGCTAGGGCGTGGCACAATACGCCCTTTAGCCATTTCGAATTGTACTATCGCAAAATAAGATAATACTTTGAGCTTACATTTGAAGAAAATCTGATATACCCCTAGCTAATTTCAATGCCAAAATGTGGTCAAATTCTAAGTTGAAAAATGGCCATAACTCATTTAAAATTAATTAGACAGAACCTATATTCAAACTTGGCCTGTAGTTTTAGCTGGGAAATACACATACCAGCTTTGGTTCAGCTCAAATAATCAAAACTGGAGTTATCGGTCGGAAACCAAAATGTTATGAAATTGGTCAAATTCTAAGTTGAAAAAGGGCCGTAACTCATATAAAAATAACTGGACGGAACCCATATTCGAACTTGGCCTGTATCTTTAGCTGGGAAATACACATACCAACTTTGGTTCAGATCAAATAATCCAAACTGGAGTTATCGGACGGAAACCAAAAATGTTAACAGACGGTCAAATTCTAAGTCGAAAAAGGGCCGTAACTCATGTAAAAATAATTGGACGGAACCCATATTCGAACTTGGCCTGTATCTTTAGCTGGGAAATACACATACCAACTTTGGTTTAGATCAAATAATCCAAACTGGAGTTATCGGTCGGAAACCAAAAATGTTAACAGACGGTCATATTCTAAGTCGAAAAGGGCCGTAACTCATGTAAAGATAATTGGACGGAACCCATATTCGAACTTGGCCTGTATCTTTAGCTGGGAAATACACATACAAACTTTGGTTCAGATCAAATAATCCAAACTGGAGTTATCGATCGGAAACCAAAATGTTAACGGACGGACGGACAGACGGACGGACGGACGGCTCGACAGACGGACGGACAGACTGATAACATAATACGACCTTTTTTCAAAAAGGGCGTATAAATACCAGTCAATATCAAAATCGATAGAAGTGAATAGTGTGGAAAGATAACCATAGATAAGAGATATGAGGAAGAGACCATGTTCATGTGTATATGGGAACCTTGGAAAGGGTTAAATATTTTCAAAGCAGATCAATGGAATATAGAAGACACTTATACAGATGAGGGGTCCCTTATCACACCCTATAATGAAATTTCAAGAATAGGAGAAACAAGAGTCTCAAACTGCCATTAATCAATTTGACAGATAATATAAACAATTTGCCAGCCAGTGAGCAGTTGTTTATCTTTACCCTCATCTAACCACCCCTAGAGCTCTGAACCAAAATGTCATCACTCAATTAATAACAGATTTAACTCGGAATGACATCTATTAACTCTTTCGTTGCCGAGCTAATTTTACACCTAAATTGCCGGAGAATTTATGAGAAAACTGATTTTATTGTGGAAAAGTATGATACAATAATAGTCTTCTTCTTATGAAATAATGTTTCAAATATCAAGGACATGTATGTATGTGATTAACCGGTGAATATTTTGCCGAAGAATATTCATGACAATTAAGGGGCATAACTCCTTGTAACCCAAGGGAAATAACTCCAAATAAGGATTTTTTTGCAATAATCCAATTGAAAAATGGCCCACAACCTGCTATATTCAATATTGGTTTTCTGAGACAGTATTCCAACGATGATGATCTGATAAATCTTTCTTCTGTCTTTCTCATTTTAAAAAACTTGTAAGAGTAAATTAGGGTCTAGTTCTGGTATAGCTGGACCATATGTGACGAGCTACACAATGCAGGAGCCGATTTAGACTTTAGTTGCGACAGTTTACTATGAAAATAGCTAGGTTTTTTAATTGAGGAAAATGGCAATTTTGACTGTCAAAAAACAAAACAAAAATTGTGATATATAATTAAATCTCTAACTACAAGCTTATCATCATTGTGCTATAAATAAAATAACAAAAATGACACATATGCATGTGGTCTAAACTGTAACTGAGGCACGCTGGGCCTGTGGGAGTTTATAATCACGCCGTTTGTTTTAGCTGTGAATTACGTTTTTACCTTGAAAAATAGGTGATTCATTCAGCAAAAACAGCAATTTTGACTATTACAAAAACTAATAAAACAATCTAAAGTACACATAATCTTTATTGTAATGTCAGGTTGTCATACTATCATGTTTAAATTAGTTAATGCATTGGTAAAATGCAGATCTTTCATATAAATAATTGTCTAAACTTATTTTTCTGAAATTGTCGGCCATTTTGGATTTCCGACTGCGGATCTTACATTATGTTTACAAACTTATTTCATTATTTTAATTTTCAAACGTCTTAAAAAGGATTAAAATTCAGATATATACTGCAGAATTTAATTAGAAACAATTAAAACAATAATTTTATGAAACTTGAAAAACTTTTTTATTGTTGTCATACAGTTGTGATCAAAATAATTACGGTTACAATTATGGCCGATAATATCGGCCCTGGCAATTTACCGACACCACATTTGGGCCGATAATATCGGCCCCTGGCAATCAAAGAGTTAAAGGTACTCTCATACACTCTGGATATTGGATGGGATGTTCACATGGTAATTTATTGATATCATTATATTACATACAACTATTGCAATGAAATCTTCATATTTTCAAAACAGGACATCACACCTAATAAATGAAAGTGACAATGACATTTTTTTTTTTAATTAAATTTTTTTTTATTATTATTATGAAAGTTAAAAAAATAATTTCAATAATTTTTGTTTGTTAAATTGAGCAAGGAGTTCAATCTAAATAAAATCAAATTTGGTTCCATTCAGATAAAAAATGTTGAGTTATGGCAGCATGAGTGAATTCTAAGTTGAAAAAGGGCCATAACTCTGTAAAAAAAACTTGGATCAAACAGCTGAATCAAACCCATATTTGAACTTGATCTGTATTTTGGCCTGAGAAACCCATACAAAATTTGGTTCCGATCGGATAGATAATGTTTGAGTTATCGCATTATGCGTAATGTGTCTACAGACAGACAGACAGACAGACAGACGAACGACGAGTGGTCAATCCAGACATCGACACTATGTGTACCATACTATGGTATGGGTACACATAAAAATATAATGAGAACATCCCTACAAACGAACAATAGACTATTCCAATTAAAACTTTTAGAACTGAATGGGAGAGTCCACTGAATCATGAATGGGTTACAGCAGTAGAAGTTCTAGTAGGGCGCAAAGCACCCAGGATGGTCGAAAAGATCAAGAGATCTTCTCCTTCACCCTCAGCTATGTGGTAAAAATGTGGCTAAAAATAACTCTAATTCAATAAGACAACATAACACTGGTCTCTATATTGCAGTTAAGCTTGTATTACTAGTAATTAATAGTATTAAAGCTACTTTGGTTATTATCAAACCTCAAATCTGTTCAATTCTTAGTTGAAAAAGGGCCATAACTCTGGTATAACAAATTGGATCTAACCCATATTCAAACTCGATCTGTATTTTGAGTTGAGAAACTCACATACCAAATTTGGTTCCTATCAGATGAAAAATGGTTGTTTTATTGAAGCATGTGTGAATTCTATGTCTAAGGGCCATAACTCCATTAAAAAAATCAGATCAAACCCATATTCAAACTCTATCTGTATGTTGGGCTGAGAAACTCATATACCAAATTTGGATCCAATCATATAACAAATGTTTGAGTTATGGCAGAATGCATGAATTCTAAGTCGAAAAAGGGCCATAACTCTGTTAAAAAAACTTGAATCAAACCCATATTTGAACTTGATCTGTATTTTAACCTGAGAAACCCATTTACGAAATTTGGTTCCGATCGGAAAGAAAATGTTTGAGTTATCGCATTATTCGTAAAGTGTCTACGGACAGACGGACACATAAAAAGCATATAATCTGGAAGTCTGAAATAGCTGCCTAAGACAAATTTCATATACCTCAGTCACCATATGCAATATCTAAATAAATACCTTGTAGTTGGATAGCATAGCATCCTGGTCATTTGAATGTGCATGCTGACTACTGACAACCTTTTTAGGACAAATCGTTTTTAAAATGGAGAGCTTTTCTCTAGCTTCCACCACATAGTCAGCTAGTATAGCTTTTCTGTCAGATGATATGACCATATCACTGTCAGTTATTTCTGAAAGATCAGACAACATCAAAACATTATCAAATACACAATCACAAATTTAGTCAATTATTTCATGATGGAAAGGTATTTTCATATATTAATTTAAAACAATGGGACAATTTAGTATCAGTGACAAAAAACTTAAAAATGCAAAGCAAAAATCCAAGCTTGCTGAACATTGTGAAAATAGAGATCTACTAAAAATGAAAGGGTCAATGACACTGTAGCTCAACTTTGAGAGAGGATGTTGTCATACATTAGTCAAAAGAGCAATATAAAGGAATGTGGAAAGTTTATGTGTTTAGTAATACCGGTACAAACCGAAGAGCTCTTGGAAGTTTGTGGTCAATTAGATAAAAATGTTAGGTGTAGGGCATGCTGAAGTATTTAATGATGCAAATAGAAATATCCAAGATGGCTACTGGCAATAATGTTTTTGATCAAATATCATTCAAATCCTATAGCTCCCATCTAGAAGTGATCCTGAATATGACTAAATTTTCAAAACATATTTGTTAGCGACTTGTATACCATTTCTGATATTCGGTATCAATACCACTTGATTGGTGAGTATGCACACCCATATAACATGTACCGCCATTAAGAGATTTTCAGGGCTTAAATATATGCAGATGCATGAGTCACAATTACTAATTTGAGGTTTCATAAAAATCGTTGACGCTATATATACTGCGGACAGGTGTGGTGTTTTGAGTCACATTTCAATTTTATTATTAAAGGAATATGGTCCCGAAAATAAAATAGTATTTTCTTTCAATATACCGATAATATATATGTCATTTGGGTGCATATAATCTAATATTCGGCCGCCAATCGTTATTTTTATAACGATTAAAAAAAATTCCAAAGTTAGCCGAAGATTTTGTGTTGTAGACAAAGTCACGTGATCATCGGCCCGATCACATGATTGTGACATGTAAACAGAAGCATAGCACATGATCGATCATGTGGTAACTCATTGACAATGTATAGATATCCAACGGTGGTATATAAAGTTTGCACATGCAAAGTGATCATGAATTCAATCGCGGCCTTTGAAGTTTGTCGCGTTATGGGACAACACTGCGAATGCAAAACTTCGCCGAAATACATCGCAGTTCTCGTATTTAAACGTCTTTATCGTGTTATTATTATATCTATCGCGATGTGTTGTTATTATAAAACCATGCCCGTATGTTACGTATATTATTCGGTTTTTGCGCAGTTATTTTGTGCTCGTGTTTATATATTTTTTTCGCTGCGTCTATGCATGGTTAGTGGCCTAGAAAATTAGCACTCTAGCGACGCGGTCTATTGAATATCCCAGTCATAAATCAACCTCTTTGTGTCAATTACGCATAACAATAGGATTATAAAATATATAAACGTTCGCCGTGGTTCGTTTAAACATACAATTATATATAACACTTTTTGAAGGAGGGATAATAATCCAATTTAATATGTAATCACATATACAAGCGGTCTTTATTCGCACTATATCGGGAATAGGCTTAAACAGTGAACGCTCTTTTTTGAGTCATGGTAAAGGAGCATGGGGACTCGACTTAAGTAGAACAATTGTCATCGTGATTATTTACTGATTACACCAATACACGTAAACCTGCTTTATATATCAGTCATAGCAATTTCTGGTTTATTAAACTCTTTTTATTCGCACCATATTAGGAATACTCTTAACATGGAATGCTCTTTATTGAGTCGTGGTGAAGGAAAATGGAGACTCGACTTAGAATAGTTGTCATCGAGAATACTTTACTAAATATACTCCCCACTTTAACTGCAATTGTATGTATTTGTTTATATTAAGTTTATGAAATAAAGATGATTATGTTAACCTTTCTAACGATGTTTTATTTGTGGTATCCCTCTATAATTGTATCCTATTTTTTGGTGCGATTTCAATAATTATAGTTGAAAGGTATAATTTAATAGCTGCCCATCGGATATCATGTGGCTATGGAAGGGGTTAATTTTAATCCCAAAATCCATGAAAGTGAAAAGTGGATCACCATCAACCTGGACATAGAATTAGAGAACGATCAAATGAAAAGCATCAAAACCATATGTGTGAAGAGGGTTAATCATTTTGAATAACATTATATATAATGTAACTACGGAATGGGTGGGTTAATTTTTTTCTAAGATAAGATAGTGTTTGTACAGCATTGTCTGTAAACCCATGCTGCTGGCTACTCTGGACATGTACTGGTGTATCTATATATATATTTGCGAATGTCTGTCTGTCTGTCTATAGAAATTCACAGGGGATCATCTAGTTGATACCAAAGGGGTCTACTATGGGTAACTTTTTACGAGAAAGATAATGGTGCAGGTTAGAATTTTCTAAAGTGACGCCGTTGTTGTCAGGGGCAGAAAAGGGGGAGTGGCAGATTTTTTTTTCAGCGGTTGCCATGAAACTTACATATAATCATCCCCATGATATGAAGAATCTAATGGTGTTGTTTAAATATCTCAAAAGTGGCGTCGTTCGAGTCAGGGATGCTCAGATGGGGAGAGGGGCACCAAAATTGATAAAAACTCATTTTTAGCACCAAACTTATAAATAATCATCTCCATGATATCAGGAGTGTAATTCTGTGGTCTAAGGATGTCAGTGAGGCCATTCGAGTCAGTGGTACATAGAGCTGAGAGGGACACAAAAATGATAACAATATGTTTAGCGTTGATTTCCACCAGATTGATATGTTCTTCTCCATGATACGAGGAATCTAATCGTGTGGTTTAGATACACCAAATTGGTGCCGTTTGGGTGAGAGATATGGGGACCTTAAATTTGATATGAATTTGTGTACTTGCCAATTTTCACTAATTTGTGTACTTGTGTATTTATGTACTCTCTAATTTTCACTAATTTCTCCATAATTTTCACTAATTTCTCCATAATAAGTGTGGTTTAAAGGTGACAAAAGTAGCGCTGCTTGAGTCCGAAATATGGACGGGAGGGTCACCAAAACTGATAAAAAATATTTTAGTTCCAATTACCATCAAATTCATACACGTTCTTCTCAAATGATATGAGGAGTCAAATTGTGATGTCTGTCTTGCTGTCTGTCTGTATGTGTTCTATATAACTTCACTGGGTACAATCGAGATGGCACCAAGGCGGTCTAAGAGGGGTAACTTTTTATGAGGAAGATAATGGTGCGGGTTAAAATTTCTAAAGCGAAGCTGGTGGTGTCAGGAGAAGAAAAGGGGGAAGAGCGGCAAAGTAAACAAATATGGTGAAATAGTTTTGTCGCCGATTTACACCAAACGCATCCATAATCACCTCCGCGATATGGCGCTGTTCGAGTCAACGTTGCAGGGGACATCAACAATTGATTTAATAAACTATTTTTAGCGCAGATTTCAACCAAATTGATATATTATTATTCTCCATGATACGAGGAATATAATCGTGTGATTTAAAGATGCCAAATTGCTGCCGTTTGGATGAGAGATGGGGGGGATTATAACTATGATAAGAATTTGTTTAGTTGCTGATTACCACCAAACCTATATATAATCATCTCTAGTATATCATGCATCCATGAGTTTTATAATGAACGTGGTTTAAATATGTCAAAAGTGGCGCAGTTAAAGTCATGCATGAGGATGGCAGTTGCACCAAAGCTGATACAAATATATTTAGCATTAATTTCCACAAATTCATACACGTTCTTCTCCAATGATACGATGAATTAAATCACATTTGGTTTTGTTTGGGTCACGGATGGCGAAATGATGTGCACTATCATTGATAAGATTGCTATTCGCCGAAATCCACCTATATAGTCACACAGGCCATCTCCATATCGTTTTAAACAGTTCTTGGTGTTCAAATTTCACAAATGGTGACCCAATTAAGTCACTTGGACAATTATATCTTCTCAACTGTGATATTTGTATGGGTATGGGAATCAGGGCATTCACATAATGAGCTAGCAAAAACAGATACATAAAAGAAGCATTAAAAGTATATAATATCATTCTATTTAAGAGATACATATATTCTTGCAAACTGAGAGACCTCGAACCGTCAGAGGATTGCATATTTGAATGGTTCATGATATATTATAACACGATTGATATGAGTCTGTCTCATTCAATATAGTTTCCACAAAAACAGTTACAATTGACAAGTGTCAAATTATAGGTGTGTGATAATCCCATCCAATCAGAACTTGAGTTAGCTCAATAATTTATGGGGAATGCCCGGATTATCTCAGTTTGTTTACATTATGTAAAGAATTTGTTTTGTACTATATCATCGCAAGCAAAAAGCTTAAAATTTACATCATCGCCAATTTTCTAACTTCTGCCAAAGGCATCATTGTTTTCTGCTTAGTTTTCTAACAATAATGGGATGACATAAATCCTGTGACAATCGCTCAAATACAGGTAAATCTCGGCAAAAAACGAACAATCGGAAATCTGCTCGTCGGGCTACTAGTGAAACTGTGCAAACCGACCCCCGGGGACGACATCGAGCCTGCAGATTGCATGTATTGACAACAACAACAGCACCCACACTTAAGTGGCAATCCTGAAGTGGTCCCCACAACCGTGGGTTCGGCAATCCTAGCTGCGAAAGAGTCCCAAAAGGATTCTCACATAATTGCTCTTCTGTCAGCAAATCGTGCTCTGGTTTCCCAGATATCGCTATGTCCAACCGGGTACAACTCAGCCTGCAGCACTTTCATCACTCAGATTTTATACCTTTCACATCAACAAATATGGTCCAGATACCAGACCAGATGAATTCTTTGTTTGGCTCCAGTGGTGTACCATTGGGCAGCCTACCTAATATTGACTGCGATGTCTCTCAGTCCTTGAGAAGAGACATTCTATCGGGCAAGGACGTCAATCTAGCACGTCTGATTATGCCACCGCTCCAACAGCAAAGCATCCGATAAATACGATGCCCGATTGTCACACTCATTAACTCTGTCAGAGTTAATTCATGCCTTTGGCAAATATAAAAGCATCATTTGCGAGGTATTCCCACAAAGGGCACAGGAGCTGGAATCATACTTGGCTGATATCATCTCCCATCTCCACTGATGGATTCTGTGCATACCATAGTGCCTTTTCAGCAAAAGCTGCAGCCTGGCTAGCCCGGGGTACTAAAAGTTGACTGGGACCTACGTGACCATGCGCTTTATCGCTCAATATTCACTTGTCAAAAAACCATTGCTTGCTTTGTCTGTCAAAACAGGTCTCACACGGCAAAATTTTGCCCCATTACTGCTGGTTCAAAAGGGCTCAATCAGAGTGCAAGCAATCGTCGTTCAAATTTTGGTTCTCCAAATTCTTCAATGCCCAGTGCAACAATCACACCCTGCTTGCAATTCAATTCAGTCAAAGGTTGCACTTTCGGAACCAATTGAAAATGCCAGCATGTCTGTTTGTCTTGTAAAGGGCCACATTCAAAGCAAGTATGCAGCCAGAATATGGTCCGTTCCAAGACTTTTTATCAGACTCCAAACTCTGATTCTAAATGACTCCACTATGATTCTGACAAAGCAAGCTTAATTCCTCGCGGCATTCAAACTCCCGTCAATGTTACCTTTCTGTCAACAGCATTGTGTCGCTACCCATATCGAGACTTTGTAAACTTTCTAATAAATGGTTTTTCTAATGGATTTGATACTGGCATTCAGGCTCTGCCGTCAAATCCACTAGCTCTGAGAAACTTGCATTCGGCAACTTCAAACCCTGAAGCAGTAGACACATTATTGGACAAAGAATTATCTAAGGGTTTCATTTTCGGTCCTTTTGACGAACCCCCATTTGTCAATTTCAGAATTAACCCAATTGGTATTGCAGAAAGAAAAATATCGGGCAAAAAACATCTTATAGTGGATTTAACGGCTCCCCAGTCAAGCACAACTGAACAGTCTCATAATTCGCTGATTGACAAAGATTCTCACTCACATATGTCACAGTTGATCACTCCATTAAAATAATTCAACAATTACCACCAGGGTGCTTACTTTTTCATTGTGATGTACAATCAGCAGTCAAACTATGCCCAGTTAAACAGTCGCTCTGGCCATTTTACGGAATACGGTGCCGTGACAAATTTTAGTTCTATTCCAAATTGTGGGGTTAGAGCAACAAGGTACCATGTCGACTTTTTGGTGAAAATTAGTTTTTTTGTTAATTGGGATGCAAATTAATTATACTTTCATGTGTAAAAATACTGGAGATCAATTTGACTAATTAATTAGTCTACTCATTAATTACCACAAGGTACCATCTCGGTTATTGCCAATATGTTTGGAGCAACAAGGTACCATGTGAGTATTGTTGCATGCAACAAGGTGCTATCTTCGATACAGCACCTTGTTGCTGATAAGAAGTAATTAAATTGGTATTAATTTCTACCACTTAAAACATATAGCACCTGGTTGTTGGCTTGTTAACAGATATCACAATATGTGTTTTTGTATAATGATAAGGAAGCCTGTACATATCAAATCTGAGTGTGTGTTGGAATGTAACAGACATTGTTCACTTAACTAGGAGTTCACCAGGACCATGGAGTATACTACATTCTTTACCGCACACATACTAACTGACTGATTCTGAAGCACTGAAGATCTTACACTGGCATTTTTAAAGGTATGTTATTATGGTTTTTATACACCCCTTGTCTTGTATATTGTGCACTTCGAATGTATAATGTCCAATTAGCAGTTAATTCCAATTGGTGCTAATGGCTGACATGTGAACTTAAAGGTATAAAACATGTGATCGCTCAATTTAATTTGGCATTTTATTGAGTGTTTACCCATGTTGTCATACTAGTAATCTGCATCTATGTAATAATCAAGTCAATTATTTTAACTTCTGCCTAAATTATGAGACACCACCTGTAATTTACAGTAAATTTTGACGTCCATGTCAACATTTCTAGTCAACAGCTTGTTTACAATGTATATTTGTGGTAATTTTTCGTGTTGTCCCAAATATTTTCTTTAAATCTATGGTTGTGACCAATGAGATAATTTATTATTTATACTTATTATTTCAGATGTCTGCTCAGTATCAAGGTGATGTGAATTCTGACTGGTCAAACGTATCAGACTCTGTGTTTGAGGACCAGATAGATAAACTTGAGATGTCACAGGATCTTGACTTCTACTGTTGATTTGGATGATGTACCATTAGCACGACTTGCCAAGAGACTCAAAAATAAACAAACCGTTGCATGTACAGACGAGGATACCCAGAAGTCATTTAGCGATGACATAGATACAACCTTTGTTCCAATTAAAGATGATGTGAACTTGTCAGATTCTGACAGGTCAAACGTATCAGACTCTGTATTTCACGATTAGATGGATAAACTTGAGATGTCATAGACGAACTTGACTTCTGCTGTTTACTCAGATAGTTTGGATGATGTACCATAGCTTTACTTGCCAAGAGACCAATGAAAGATGATGTGAACTCATCAGATTCTGACAATGTTATACCTCATGAAAAATTAGTAAAACATTTCGCAACGGAAGCGTAAATGCATAAAAATAAGAAAGGTTTAGTCCAAATTTTAGAGCACAAGAATTGTTTTTTACCAGAATCGATTAAACGTTAAAGACGAGATATATTCTGGTAAAGAACTATTCGCTTGCTCTGGCCGACTTAGAGCACAATTGATCCCACATTATGCAATCAACTGGAAATGTGCCGTTGAGCGTGTTTTGACCACGACGCACAATCCGTGTGCTGGCCGCGATTGGACACAATAGCCAGTTAGCCACGCCCAACAACATGATTAACATGAACTAATCGCCGTTGAATGTGAATAGATATGTCCGAAACAACACGGACTGGTCCCAATTTGAAGCGCACGTGCGATTTGTCTGTTCTGAGTTGCGTGTGCCTAAAAATGGGATAATCACTGAACTATTACTTGGCCAGCCAAGGGAATTGGTGTGCTTTACCAAAAATCAGGGAATGATTGGGATTGTGCTCTAAAAATATATGCACACCAAGTAGTTGACTCAAAGATTGCGAAGCAGAAATCAAGTAGAAACTCAAAAGTATGTGGTGTGATAGATAAGTATCACCATCATAGTCATGACAATTTGTTAACAAGCAATCGCCCCATCCGAGTATCAGTCAGGTCCGACGGAACTGTTTTATGCATGCGGTTTTGCCACAGCTGAGTAATGATCAACCATCTAAATTAGTGTCGATAGTCTTTAGAGTCATTGTCTGTTCATCTGATGGACAACTACCCACACTATAAACAGTTTGTGCTTACAGGAGATGAATCAGATGAGCACCAGCAAGAGGACAATTACAATCACGAAATACAAAAGCTTAGGAACAATTAAACATGGAAAACAGAAAATAATATAAATATTTTGCATGAAACTTGCATGGTTAACAAATAATTATGCTAATGAATACTAATTGCTCTGGTTATCTGTATATAAAATTTGATTAGAGTAAGAATTTTGGCCTGAGTATCTTCCCCCCCCCAAATTCTTACTCTAATCAAATTTTGCTCATATAAAGCTAATTTCTCGCCACTTCATGACTATATAAAGCAAATTAAGCAATAAAATCATACGTTTAATTTTTGTCATATGTAGGTGCTGGGTGGGGGGGAAGATACTCAGGCCTGGGTATCTCCCCCCCCCCCCACCCCAAATTCTTACTCTATTAAATTGTTCTCATATAAAGTTAATTTCTCGCCATTTCATGACAATATAAAGCAAAATAAATGATAAAATCGTAAGGTAATATTTTGACATATTTATGCTATTGGGTTGTGTGAGGGGTTAAGTTAAACTTTTTTTTTTTTTTTAATAGTTTTCTTGGCATTTCTTACCATAATAATATAAAATAAGTGAGGGAAAAAAAAAATATGAGTGGGGGGGGGTGGGAAATACCCAGGGCGGGGGGAAGATACCCCGGGACAACTCATTTTCAAAAGTGAAGCCTTGACTAGTATGATACATACTTTTATGTTTGCTGGAACCCACAGTTTGTGAGTATTCTTCATTCAGGGGGGCAGCTGTGGGTAACACAGCACAACCAACAGTGTTGGATAAAATAACTTGTCCCGCCTTGGTAAGTGTCTTGTCATCATCGGCAGCAACTTTCACCAGCTTGTTTGTTGTTGGATCAAAAACATGAACTATTTGTTCCTCGCTGTGGGAAGCACTGTTAACGGCATAGCCTTCATTTGGAGGACACTTTTTAATATTCCGTTTTGCAACACAAACACGTTTTGGTTTTGGCAAAAAGTCGTCTTCATCACTAGAATAGTTATTCTTATAGTGTTCTGATGATTTGTAATAATGATGTGACCTCTGACCTGGCTGCACTTTTGTCACTGAATCTGCATCGTCTTCAGATGAGCTTTGTATCCTTATGGAGAAATTATTGAGAATTCCTGCCCCAGTATTATTCCCAAAAGTGCAATCCGGGTCAGGAGAAAGAGTGTCTGATGTTCCAGAATTTTCTGCCACAGATGGCTGCAAAGGTAGGCTATGACTGGAATTCACACCTTCTTCTGAAAACAACAATTGAGATCTGTTGAATTTGGTCTTAAGTTGTTGAACTGGAATATCATCATCAGAAGAACTAGAATCTGAGCTGATAACTGGGAGTCTCTGTCTGATGTTTGATTTCCCTTTTATAAATGGTACATCATCATCAAATACCTGTGACCCGAAATAAGTTGTTATTTCCTTGTTGCTCTGTCTAGACTCATCCTTCAAACAACATTCAATGTACTTCTTGGTGGAAGACACTTGTTCCATTGGTTCTTGAGTACTCTCATCCGCATCCGTGTCAGAATCTGATACAAGATTAATGACATCTGATGCCTGTGAAAAACAATGTTTCTTTTTAAGATGGCCTTTGGAATTTTCTGCTTTAATGTTTTGCCTTTGAACATCTGTCTGATTATTGTAAAATATTTCAGATGTCTGTTCCATGTCAATTTCACTTAACTCATCTGTGGAGCTTCTTTTCTGACTTTGATTGTTCGGCACTTTTCGAAAAGTCACTCTCACATTATTGAAGGAACCGACTGATCCACCTCTGAGGTCCATATCCCTCCACCACTCTTTTCTTGGTTTCTCTGGACCATCTGGAATATATCTTATTCACATTATCAACTGAATAAGTAATCTCAGGCAATCTAAGACAGGCAATGTAAGACGGCAATAATTGTTTTAGCTGATCACAACTCTGTAGAGACTGACAAGAATGGAGTCTTTAAATTCTACCACAGACGAAATGAGTTAATAACTCCTATTTGAAAGACAATTTTTTGTATCATAATTATATATAAGAAACTCATTTACAGATTTTTTGCCCATTGGATGACTTGGGTCATATGGAAACAAATAAATAATAATAGGCACTTCAGGTTCGTGATATGTATGTTATATATTTTGTGCCAATTTTTACAATATTTGAAGGGGAGCAGGACTGAATAAGTGCATCGCTGGAGTGTGTCTTAATATACTGGTTGTTTGCTCAGAATAATTACATAAACAATGATATGTAGCCCAACTTAGAGAGGAGTTAATGTTACACTGATCAGTCAATGGATTGATAAAGAATAATGAAAATCAAAAAGTTTTGGTGAAGGAATTGATTGTGTAGATGAACTGTTTTTGTTTTAAACATTTCTCCAATAATGTGACTGCAGGGTGAGTGGATGGATTAAAATGTGAAATTCAATATGGCTGCTGGTGGCCATTTTAACCAAGCAAATATATATTAAAATACTTGTGCATTATTCTGGCTCTGACTGTACCAACTGTCTTCAAATAATACAATGACCGTGACCATGTATTGTCACACATTGTTCAGTTGCATCAGTTCCAACCGGGTGCACGTGTATTCACTGAGTTACACATCCTAAAACCAAGGACACTATTTTCAATGAGAGGCTGATGTTTAACCCTTTGAGTGTCAGGTCGATTTTTGTATCAACCAATATACCCTGTGCCAATGCATTCTCTTATATATGCGAGTCGACCATAGGTCGCCTCGCATATATAAGAGAATGCATTGGCCTAACAATTTTTTTTATTTTTTTTTACAATTTTTTACAATTTTAATAATTTATTCTTATATTCTTTAACAGACTTATTTTGTAGGTTTAGGGCCGATGAGATCTGCCCCTGGCACTCAAAGGGTTAACCCATACCTTGGCGATATAAATCAGTCATTTTGCCAAGAGCGTTGTTCGGCACGAAGCTATTGTGGAATATAACCCAAAATGAAATTCTTAAAATAGAAAGAACTCATAGATTTTGCATAAAAACGATACAGGGATTCGAACCCAGGACCCGGACCGATATCGCTCTTGGCTTACTTGGAATTCATTCAATAGAATTCTACATAAATAAAAAGAAAATGTCACTAGTATTATCATCCTGTATTGTCACAGTGTTCGCGCTGTCGGTAGCCAAATTAGCCAATGGCTAATCTTTTTCGAATTTGGCTAATAAAAATTTCATTTGGCTAAACTTTTGGCTAAACTTTTTTTGAACCCAAATGGAGACTGAAAGCATGGAGCCAGAAAGCTAATTAATAAAAGCGCTCAATAGATCGACATTCAAGACGAAGTTAGGTGATGAAAGTATTTAATTATTTTCGTACTTATGAAATATCGTACAAAGGGAAACCCGATCGACAACTGATCAACCAAGCGATCACAAAGTGATATGCAATCATCTTTAGTTTTCACAAGACGGACATTCAAAGACGCATGGACATTAAACCGACCATGGTTGAATTATGACAATGTGAACAAAGCAATGTTTTGAAAAGTGCATTGACGCCGGTATATAAGCAATTTATTCGAAACAGGCTGTTTTAATCTGGAGAAAGATTACGTCACTCTGCACGAAGCAGCAAAAGGTCATTATTAATTTTACAGTTAATCCCCTAATCCCCCATTGTCTGTCTGGTCACTCACAGCGCGCCTGCACAATGCATGTTTATGATGACATTGTATTTATGACGGTCGAGGTTTATGAGCACTAAGTGTAAGACAATAGCTTAATCAGCCAAATGTGAATCACGACAGATATTTTTTGGCTATTTGTCGTCAATACCGATACAGTCAAAATAATATGCATGCTTTTATGACAGATTGTAATTTGATAATGGCGTAACAATATTAAGTTATAGTTTCCAGATGTCACTCAGATATTTTCGCAAGGATAAATATTGAATGATTTAAAAAAAGATATTGATATAAAACAAAAAAATTATGACATTAAGAAGGACAATCCCGGGTTACCCACCCCCCCCCCCCCCCCCCCCCCAAAATCACTCTTTCACATAAAGATTAATAAATTTTTAATAAATGATATAAAAATACTTCTAGTTCATCAAAATTATTTAAATTATTGTGTATTTTACCTGTGTCTGTTAGATTTTACGTTTTAGTCATTAATTGTGAACCAACCAGAAAACGATGATTTAATTTGGCCAAAAAACATTTGGCTCAAGTTTTTTTCATTTGGCTAAAGTTTTTTTCGGTCCAGCGCGAACACTGCTTGTGCAATGTTGAATGCAAAAATAAGAAAACTGTTAAACAAGTTTTCTTTCACAGAATGTATGAATACACACTTTTGTCTACCACTCTGAGTCACGTTTGTCTTGTTCTAAAAACTACTTTTGTGACATTATGCAAATACTTGATCAATATGACTTATCGAATTACCTTTACCAATTTGCCACAGAGTCTTTTTTTCCGGACAAAAACTCGTGGAAACATATTTTTAACACAGGAATGGAAACATCACACGGATGCATGGAAATCAAGAAAAAATTCTGACCCAAGTTTTTTTCTCTTCAATAGAATACACACAGAATTATGTATGTCCTATGTTTGGTGCCTATGTAAATTATATCCAGAAGACAAGACCATGTATCTCACAATTGGCAAATTGATAAGCCAAATAGGAATCAACAGAGAAATTTCATGTACGAACTGTGGTTCTACCACGACCGACATTTTGTCTCATAAATTCATTGATTATACGGCCATGTTTTAATTTAGAAATGAGATGGAATATTTTATTATGGATGCACTTGGGATTAATGCCTACATCAAATACGAATCGCTCTCAGGAGAAACCAAATTAAGTGTGCTCCTTGGCAACTTATCAGAAATTGAGAGCGATATAATGATTGAAGATGACGACATTCCAATTATAATTCCAAGCTTTATATATTACCTGTATGCTGGTATGACCGGTGTTACTTAATATAGTGCACGTTTGACCTTCTTTTTATGGAAACGTCATGGAAATGAATATGTCACATATAATTATATTTATACCTCACTATACTTCACTTTAACTATATACGTTACACCTTATCGTCGCATCCATGATATCCAGGTTATAAATTGTCTCCAATTCTCACACGAATTATATTATATTGAAAACGCACTTGCTTTATAAAACCATTCAATTATACAAATAAATCGTGTAAGTTGCATGTGCATGTGTGACTGTGTGTAGGTGCGTGCGTCCCATTCGGTTGGGGTCAGTTGGCCAGTAGTATGACACTCGAGTACTGCAGTATCCTGCACGTCAGGGTGCATGTGCGTACGTTTACCATACACCAATGTATGCTATTGTGGCTGCACCCCTATATGTGAGTATCCAACGGCGACGAAATGACATTTGGATGCATTACTACCGCTTGTAGTCATGCCGAACAGTACGTGACGGTGGACGGTACGTGTATGTAGGCGCGCAGACCCAACTCCATGCAGAATGATATATATTTGTATATCCTTTTGACTGTTCATATGCTTATGTATAAGCGTTTGTATCATGTTCTTTATATGCCATTTGTTCATATATAATCTTCAGTATTAATGGAGGATAATTAAAGATATATACCTTGGCGATAGCGATTAAATCATAAATCCTTACACCAACCTTTTCATGAGTGCAAAACATTCAACAATTCACACCTTCCTATTAAGATCACAAGTGGAATCAGACTTATTTGGCACCTTGTTCACATATACACAATATACAGTGGATTTGGCATTTGATTTCAACCTATTAAGTCACTCCAACACAGATATGTCTTAAGATTCAAGATTCAATGAAATTTATCTGGTATTCAATATTTTACAGTAGATATATAACAGGACCCCATAAAAAGTTTAACTTGTAAGGGCAGGGTCCTTATGTAAAGGATAATGATTGAGTGGAGTGTCTGTGTTGTGAAAGCAGTGGTCTTTCGAATATGTATTAATCTATAAGCTGACTTCTCATGTTGGCCAATGTGCCGCTTTGCTGAACGGCCATTGAAACCTACTATCCAATAATTGTGTTGGTTTGGCCTATACATGGCTGACCTGACAGCGAGTGGTTGGCAACTGTGCGTGTAATATCTTAACACAATCTGCAGTCGTCACATTTCAGCACAATCTTGCTTGGCAATCAACATGTTATATTTAAATATTGACATGGAAATGTAGTTTCTTTTTGGGTATGTCCAACTAGGAATTTCGAACTACACTTGTAACCAATCAAAATCTGGAAAAATGATATTTGTGCTGCAATTATACAACTGGTATACCTCAGCTTTCCAATTGTTGTATATATTTCACCAAACATCGCAATGGTGGTAATTTTTCCAAATTATGACACTTTTAGTACAAATTTTCTCCAAATGTAAGAAAGATTTTAATTTTAACATCAGATAAATGTCAATTCTTCCCTTTTTATGTTATGAGGATTAACATGTCAAATGTTGTTCATCGACTGGAAGATACCCACATGCTGTCTCCGCCCCTGGTTAAGTAGTCCTGCTAATTTGCCATGATGCTAGTGGGTCCTGCTGATTTGCTATAATGCTGGTAGGGGACAACTGATGCTGTTAAATCAAATATATTGCTATTATTCTAATGTTGTTATTTAGCTGTGTTCGGCTATAATCTGATTTGAGAAAAAGCAAGTGTGTGCAGGAAACATTCAAAAACATGTACTAGTATATATTTAAATAGTATAATCATGGCTGATCATGTGTTTGCAAAAGCGACAGGAATAGCCATCTTGATTATGACCAGTTTGTAATAACCAAAAGAGTCATCATTTAACTCTTTCACTGCCACTCAGCACCACAGACAGATTCCCCACTGCCAAGCATACACTACATGTATACAAGCATTATGGGTGTATATGAAAGTGTCAATGACACTGTAGCTCAACTTAGGTAAGGGAATAATTTAATGGTTGACAGTAAATGGAGGAATAGGAAAGGTGCTAATTGAAATGTCTAACCTACATGTAGCTGTGCCAAAGGAGTTAGTCATGCAAAAAGTAAAAATCCAAGATGGCTGCTGGCGGCCATGTTTTTTGGCTGAATGACCTCAAAATGACTCGTTCCCATCTACATGTCATTGTTAACATCCATGACAAATTTCATGAAGATCCGACTAAAGCTACGACATGCAGCCCGCGCCATTAATCATGTAAAGAGTAAAATCCAAGATGGCTGCTGGCGGCCAAACGACCCCAAAATGACTAGTTCCCATCTACATTTCAATATTAACATCCATGACAAATTTCATGATTATCAGTCAAACAGTACTACCTGTAGACCGCGCCAATGGATTTAATTTTGAAATCCAAGATGGCCACCAGCGGCCATGTTTTTTGGCTGAATAACCTCAAAAGGACTTGTTCCCGTCTACATATCCATTGTTAACATCCAAGACAAATTTCATGAAGATCCAACTAAAGCTACGACCTGTAGCCCACGCCAAAGGATTTAGTCATGTAAAGAGTAAAATCCAAGATGGCTGCTGGCGGCCATGTTTTTTTACCGAACGACCCCAAAATGACTCGTTCCCATCTACATGTCAATATTAACATCCATGACAAATTTCATGATGATCAGACGAACAGCACTACCTGTAGACCGCGCCAATGGATTTAATTTTGAAATCCAAGATGGCCACCAGCGGCCATGTTTTTTGGGCGAATGACCCCAAAATGACTCGTTCCCATCTACATGTCAATGTCAACATCCATGACAAATTTCATAAAGATCAGACCAAACGTACGACCTGTAGCCCGCGCCAAAGGAAATTGTTGACGGACACACAGACAGTTGAGCTAAAAGTTGAGCTAATAAGTAACATAGGGTATCTCAAGTATCGCTTGGAATAATGTGTTGAAATTTCATATGTGACTAGACATAGCCATCGCAAGTTCATAGCCAATCACGCCACCACCATAGAGGTCACGTGACATTGGTGGGCATCTTGGTTTACACACTAATGGCTGTGTTTGATGTCTATTCATGAGTATATGGGTATATATGGCTGCTATCAAAGCAGAAAATTGCCAGAAACTGGTCATTTTCAACATTTGTTTCTCACGTTAGTTGTCACCTTTCAGGGAGGGACCCATACCCGTACAAAATGTGCTACATATACCCATATTTGAATAGGTCATGTGACCGTGGTGATTATCATGAACTTATGCGTGAGTGGTCACATATACCATTTACATACTAGGGACCTGCGAATATTCGAGATTCGAATCGATGTCGATATCGGGCACCCGATTCGAGATCGACACCGAATCGGTCCGCTGATTCGGATATTTTCGAATCGGTGTTACTTTGGTGTAATCTCGATTTTTGCGTCTAAATAACACATGTCAGATGACCTAAACTCACAAAAATTGAAGCACAAGTTTACCATGTTAGCGAACGTAGGTAATTTTGAATGTATGCCGTTCAGACTAGACGTGCATTATGCAAATTATGTGCTTCGATCGCAACCCATGACGGTGATCAATCGCCACATATATTTGTAATCTGTATCGACACTATGTAAAATTGTCTACATGGTGCGTGATCGCTAGATGCGGAACTCAATTGATTACCTCATGTTTAGAACTTCAGATATCCAATTCAGATTATAGGAACAAAATTCAATGCCAGCCGCCGCTATGAGCGACAAAACATAGATTGGAATGAACAGAAACGATGTGAAACCTTAGAACAATCGGTCTATTACGTTCTTAAATGGACACCATCATGTGCAACCAGTTATCTGGGACACTGCCGGAAGAATTCCTATAAATATCTTACTTTCAGTTTCTGATTCCCGTGAAAAAATCTAGCACGTTGGAACAAGTTTCTATCCATTGAATCTTGTTGATAATAACATTTAACACTTTGTGTCTGTTTTCTGGGACCCCCTCCGTGAAGAAAACTACTGAGAATATGTGATGTAGGTGTTTGATCTATTGTGAGATGAACAGTTTAACAGACAATTACCATTGGTATCGGACTGCAACAATTATATTGCTGAACCCATGTCCACTAGTTTCAAAAGTTTCTGGGACCCCCCTCCATGAAGAAAACTACTGAGAATATGTTATGTAGGTGTTTGATCTATTGTGAGATGAACAGTTTAACAGACAACTACCATTGGTATCGGACTACAACAATTATATTGCTGAACCCATGTCCACTAGTTTCAAATCTTTATTATCTTTATTAAATAATGTAGACAAGTGAGTTCCATTCCATTGGGTTTGTGAGAAGTTGATTGGACTGTCTTTAGGTGTCTTACTGTCATTTCTCTTGTCTTGTTCACCATGACATAGCTTGACAGAAATTCAATGCAACATATCCCAAACCCTCCATGATACTGAGAGTGACTTGCCTATGTCATGAAGTTTTCCTATAAAAAAAACAAGTTCGAAATTCACAGTGAATTTTGCAGTATTTTTGTCATGAAACACCAAAATACACACTGGTAAAAATGTCCATCACTAGCTGAATCGATTCAGGATTCGATTCGATGTCGACATCAGGAAGGAGATTCGATATCGAGATTCGATTTGATGCAAAATCCCCCGATTCGCAAATCCCTAATACCAGTACATACATGTATAGGTGCGGGTAATGCATTAACATTTCAATATATCGTAAATGTCTGACTTATGTTGTTGGACCATATAGACATATTGATATGTTGGAGCCTCATTGGCCACCTCAAATTGGTCACATGACCTTGGTGGCCATTTTGGATCTACATATAACACCAGTATGGCCGTATGTTTTGGGTATTTTCCGACTTCATTATGTTATAAGCATTTGATGAACATAAAATATTGGGTAGGTTGCTGTATTTGAGTTTCAATTTTATATTATTGGTAAAAATGTGATAGCTAGAGATACACACGTGACCTATGAAAAGACCATGTGACCATGACATCACCAAGTGCCCTTATATAAAGATTCGCGTTATATAGTCCTATATACAGAGACTGCCTCTTATCTGCACAATCTCACAAGTTTCCTGGTGTTATATAGTCTGGAACTTATAATGAAAGTGTCAATGACACTGTAGCTCAACTTAGGTAGGAGAATAATTTAATGGTTGACAGTAAATGGAGGAATAGGAAAGGTGCTAATTGAAATGTCTAACCTGTGCCAAAGGATTTAGTCATGCAAAGAGTAAAATCCAAGATGGCTGCTGGCGGCCATGTTTTTTTTGGCCAATTGACCCCAAAAGGACTCGTTCCCATCTACGTGTCATTGTTAACATTCATTACAAATTTCATGAAGATCTGACTAAAGCTACGACCTGTAGCCCGTGCCAAAGGATTTAGTCATGCAAAGAGTAAAATCCAAGATGGCTGCTGGCGGCCATGTATTTTGGCCGAACGACCCCAAAATCACTCGTTCCCATCTACATGTCAATATTAACATCTATGAAATATTTCATGATGATCAGACGAACAGTACGACCTGTAGCCCGCGCCAATGGATTGAAATTTGAAATCCAAGATGGCCACCAGCGGCCATGTTTTTCGGCCGAACGACCCCAAAATGACTCGTTCCCATCTACATGTCATTGTTAACATCCATGACATATTTCATGAAGTTCCGACCAAAGCTACGGCCTGTAGACCGTGCAAAAGGATTTAGTCATGCAAAGAGTAAAATCCAAGATGGCTGCTGGCGGCATGTTTTTTGGACGAACGACCCCAAAATCACTCGTTCCCATCTACATGTCAATATGAACATCCATGACAAATTACATGATGATCAGACGAACAGTACGACCTGTAGCCCGCGCCAATGGATTGAATTTTGAAATCAAAGATGGCCACCAGCAGCCATGTTTTTTTGCCGATTGACCCCAAAATGACTCGTTCCCATCTACATGTCAATATTAACATCCATGACAAATTTCATGATGATCAAACGAACAGTACGACCTGTAGCCCGCGCCAATGGATTGAAATTTTTAAAACCAAGATGGCCACCAGCGGCCATGTTTTTTTGGCCGAATGACACCAAAATGACTCGTTCCCATCTACATGTCAATGTCAACATTCATGACAAATCTCATAAAGATCAGACCAAAGGTACGACCTGTGGCCCGCGCCAAAGGAAATTGTTGACGGACACCGGACGCCAAACCATGGCAATAGCTCAAACTTACAAAGTAAGTTGAGCTAAAAATGTCATGTATGTGCCCATCACTGGAACTCATATGCATCTTATTCCATACCCATTCACGTGAGTTACATGTATTCAACGGAATCCCAGCCATTGAATACATAGTAGTGTATACCTCTAGTGGAATACAAGCCGGAACTATTCTTGTTGACGTTGTCACCAAGAAAGATGACGTACATTACGTCGATCATCCGCTTCCGGTGATCCCCCCATAATTACTGGCTATTTGTCAGACTTAATTCACAATAAAGGTGGCTATAGCAACAATGGATATGACATTCATGGATTGAACTTATCTGACTGAACGGTGTAGAATAAATACAGAACACAACTTGCATCATAATCTCAAATCTTTTATCGAACTCGTTGCGGACGGCGCAAAGTTATATTTCGCTCGAGCTACGCTCTCGCGAAATATATCCTTGCGCCATCCGCAACTCATTCGATAAAAGATTCTCGATTAAGATGTGCGTTGTGTTCTGTCTATATATTCACTGGACGGCCATATTTACACCACATGTACCAGTCCTGCTGGCAGCATGTACCCGATTTTGACTCAAGTCGCTATGGGCAGTGAATGGGTAATTCAACTGTAGTCGCGATCGGCAGTGAAAGAGTTAAAGGGACATGGCTCATTAGAACTTCAACATTGGAAGGTGTAAAATAGGTTCTTAAATACACAATATATTTATTTACTGGCTCCATATGCTTTGAAAAATACTTGTCAATGTCACAGCTATTTTCAAACTGTTCTCATTGTTCGCACCGACATGAAACAAAAGCTTGTTACTTCTACCACTTCAGGAATAGACAAACAAGGAACGTTCTTTATTGTTTCGTGCCATCCAGAACTTTCTGTATTCGATCACTTGAATTATTCTTTCCATGGCCTATTAAACAGGCCGCATGAGAATTCTAGCATATTTGTCAACATATGTTGATCCTTGGAACAGGAACATGATGTAATAAAAACGAGCATAGTTTGGATCTTAAAATCATCTGTCCGTTGAAATATCTTGCAATATATGTTTTTCAATGTTTTATAAACATAATGGCTTTCATCCATTCGTTCATATTAACCACTGGTCATGAACATGACAACCAAGAAAAAATAACGACACATTTTCAAAACAGCATCACTTTGCTCTACCATCAACCTCATAGTAACTCCCCAGGACCCACCAGCATAAAAGCAGGACTACTTAACCAGGAGTGTTTATTCCTCTTTCAGATGTTGTCATTATTTAGATAATGCTTAGTTGAGCTATAAATAATGACACACAAAAATATTACCACCTAGGCGAGCTAACACCTCGACGTCTTCAATTCGTCGGGATAATATAATGATGCAGTATAATTTTTACATATAATTGAGTATGTATTGTGCGTGTGCGTATTTACAATGTGTGTAGTTTCGTATATAGATGGGCCAGATTGGGTGGGGGGCATGGTGTTAGGTGGGGGGGTCGGTGTGTGAGATGGAGATTGTAGTCATTTTTTTATGCTTTAATTGGGTAGCCAACATGATTATCTTATTGTCTTCATGAGGTGACCTGCTCAATCATCTTGCAATACTGGATTGTTATTTGGGGTGTATTTGTTAATGAAATGTGTTTGCAGGTATTTATGATATTTATCACTATGTGAAGCTTAAAATCACATGGGAGTTCATTCCATATAGACATCTGGCTCTGGTTGATATGACACTTCTTGCTTTTTTTGTTCTTCTGAATTCACAATACAGATTTGAATTTGCTTTGAACCATGTGTTGTGGTTGTGGATATCATGCATATTAGTAAATATTGAAGACAGCGATTTGGGGAGTCTCTTTTGATGGAAATCATGTAAAAAATTTATTAGTTGCATGTTTCCAATGTCCTTCATCGATAGCAAATTGTGGTCCCTGCATATTTCTGGTATGCTTTTGTGTTTATAAGATAGTGTGGCGATTGCTTAGTTTGTATTTACTCAAGAATTTCAAGGTTTTCCTTTGTTGTTGCACTCCATATGGCATTACAATATAAAGTGTTATGTGGGATATATGGGATAATCAGTATTGTATCTATGGGTATGAAATCACTGATTTTTCTCATGACTCCTAAAGTTTTTGAGAGTTTTTTTGTAATAGAGCCAACTTGCATATTCCATAATAAATTTTCTCATTGTCTCCATTTCTTTGTTGACTATATCATATGCCTTACTTATATCTTTATTGGAGTAAAATGCATTATCATCATCAGCAAATAATATTAGATTTAGGTTCTTACATATATTTGGAACATCGTTCATATATATCAGAATGAGGAGAGCAGAGGCGGAATGGCCGATCAGGAGAATGTGAAAATTGGGTGTGAGGCCGGAAAAATTCTGATTCCACGTGATTTTCTATCGAGCTAGAATCCGAGGGTTTTTTTTACGGTTTGGGGGGGGGGGGGGGGGGGGGGGGGTATATGTGGTTGGGCCGCAAATGAAACCGACGTGGGCCGCCACATATGTTGTTTAACCAGCCGTGTATCCAATAAGATGGCACTCTTCTCACATAAACTCATGAAGTGAATTCCATTTTACGACGGCGTCTGAGATTGTCCCGATTGTAACCATATTTGGAACCGTCACTAAACAAGAATATGTTGATTAGGAAATTATTCCATGTTTTACTTCTGATAATGTGTACTGCCAATATATATATAAATATATATCACCCGAGAAGCGGAAAACCGGCGAGGAAAGACAGAAGGGGGGGGGGGGGTACCCTCAGATGCATACACAATCACAATATGGCGTACACAGTAACTAATGATGACACTGGCTTTCATACTGCGCCCTGCAATCAGCTTCGGTTTGTTCCGTTTTTAACGGTAACTCCCAGCTGTAAATCCCAAAAATCCTGTAGTTTAATAGGCTCGGTAGATTCTCCCTTCCCTTTAAAGAATGGTCTAATAATTCCATTTCTCCAGTTTTCGGGAAATTCCGTTGTTTAAAATCAAACTAAAATATGTTTTAATCGTTATTCCAAATATATCAAGAGCAAAAATCGCAGATATATCTAGTATCGCTAGGTTTGATGGGTTCAGAATTTGTTCTAGAATCTTAAAAGATTCCGATGAATTTTGTGCAATAGGGGCAGAATTAATGTTTAGTTTGTTCAATAAAACATCACGTTGTTGAATGTATTTTATGCAGTGTAGAACAGAATTTCTCAGTGTAGAAAAAATTTCTCAGTGTAGAAAAAACATTCTCAGTGTAGAACAAATTTCTCAGTGTAGAACAAATTTCTCAGTGTGGAAAAAAAATTCTCAGTGTAGGAAAAATTTCTCAGTGTAGAAAAAAATTCTCAGTGTAGAAAAAAATTCTCAGTGTAGAAATTTTTTTTTCGGCGTTCGCAACTCGGCTACTTCCTTCGGCTAATGGGCCGGTATTATATTCATTTCCCGGGCCGGTTTTTTGGCCCAGTCCGCCTCTGGAGGAGAGGGTCGAAAAATAGATCCTTATGGAACTCCACATATTATATCTGTTTGTGAAGATAAGTGGCCTTCATACTGTACAGATTGTTTTCTATTAGTCAAATAGCTTTGGAACCAGTCCAGTGCAGCCCCATGACATCCATAATGCTCAAGTTTATTTAGCATTATATTATGATTTATTGTATCAAATGCCTTTGATAGATCAAGGAATACCCCAATGGTGTGTTCTCAATATTATCTAGGGCTTGGGTAATTTTCTCTAACATGTCAGTTAGTGCCAGAATAATTGAGTGATTCTTTCTGAAGCCATATTGACTGCTATATAGGATATTATATTTGTTTTAAGTATTTGTTCAGTCGGTTGTACATCATTTTTTCTAGGATTTTGGAAAATACATGTAGCAGAGAGACTGGCCTGTAATTACTAGAATGGTTGGATCTTTAGCTTTAAAATAGGTACAACTTTTGCTATCTTCATGAGGTCTGTAAATATTCCATTAGCAAGAGAAAGATTGCATATATGTGTAATGGGTTTAATGATAAATTGAACACTTGAGATCATCAATACCACTGTTGCTCATCTGTTCCCTGTAAATCATTCCTGTCCCGTTTTATGTTCCACTTCGAACTTGATTTTTTTTTACATTCTTAGTGATTTTTTGACAAGTTGGAGTCACCCGCATAGAAAAAGATGAGCGGGACAATTATTTATCACATTTTGATTTGTCGCCGTTTGCATTGAGGCTCGGTAGATAATACACAATGTCTATGTATGGAAATTATTTGGTTGCATATTCTTAGTCATACCAAAATTTCACTGATCACAAAACAAATCTCACATTTTTCTTCAGTGACCCACAAAATAGTGGAAATTTCGCAAGCATAAGATAGTTCTACAAACCTGAAATTGTAAATTACGATATTAAAGATACACCTTTACAAACGATTCACGACATGTGTTGATTCAAGTTTTACATTTACGGGCAACAGAGAGTACTTTTTCGCCGAACCATATGGGTTCCACTTCTTAGTTAACAGATGCTCCCCTTCTTAGCTCCAGAAATCCATCATGTTCCCCTTCTTATCAATTATAAGTATTCCGTTTATAAGACAAAATGTTATTTTACATGGAATCCTTTAGAAATGACTGTTTTAGTTATTGTGAGTAATTTATAATTTTGACAGTGACAAAATGGTACCAAATATTGGGGAAATGACCCATATATCACTCAACATTCTCCATATATCCCACTCCTATAAGCACTCAAATTCATATGTGCACATACATAATATCTGATATACATGAATTGTTATGAATATATATCATTTAGTATGTATAATGCCACACCATTATATCGGCAATTTTAAATCATATTTCATAATTAACAATCTTGTCTGTTTTACCCCCCCCCCCCCCCCCCCCCCACCCCCATGCATCCCTACTCACGAATCGCCCACTTCTGCAAAACTTAAACCAACCACTTCTTCGTGAATAGTTTTCCCGCATATCCAATTTTAAATCTCCTATAATTTCTTTAGTGGTTTGACAGAAAAACATATACATGTAGGCCTGAATAATTTTTTGGATATGCATGTTATATCAGAATTTGAGTTTGTTGTGTCAAATGTGTTCCGTTTTCTCGCAAATCAAGCTCATATGTATACAGGAAGTCACTATAATAATGAGTTGTCATAGAAGTAGGGAATATGGCCTGAATTTGATTAGTTTTGAGCCCTCAAACTTTGATTAATCGCCAAAGAAGTGGAGCCGCAAAGAAGTGATCAGGGAAACCAAAATCGTCTAAGAAGTGGAACATTTTCGGGTGAACTTTCCCTGAATTTTTCACATAGAAGCGGTTATATATAGGAACGTGCTGATTTGCTGCATGTATAAATCTGAAGATTCCATGACGATATGTCGGCTGGTTCGCAAGAAATCAACTCGACATTTTTGCATTGCATTAACACTTGAATTAGTTGAAATGCTATTTGAAGGCAAATAAGAGTGAAATAACAGTTCGACACGAGCTGTATTTATTTATCACCCTCACAATTGTAGGCTTTGTTGCAATCCTGGTTAGTGACATTTTTTAGTCATTGGTTTATTCCATTACTCAAAAGGAGATAGATAGGCATCTCAGTTGTCCGTTATGGCTTCCACGAATATACCAGCATTGCTAGATGAGTTGAGGTGACAGTCAGAGAATATGTTGTCAATAAGGGTTGCACTGAACTCAGTTATTCTAGTGGGTTTCGTTATTGATGGCAGGAACATAAATGACTTTAGTAAGTTAATGAAGTTGTTTCCACTGGTGTTATTAGCATTGATGTTTATATTAAAGTCTCCCATTAGGAAACAATCTTTTTTCTCTTTATGTATCTGGGTTAATACTGTTTGAAGTTTTTCAAGAAAGTCATCATGCTAGAATTTTGGCTTCGATATATACAGCCTACTATTTGGTTTTTGTTTTAGTTTTTATTTGTCAGGAATTTCAATAAATAAGCTTTCGAAGTTCTCACTGAACAAAGACAAGTTTGATCGTACCTGTGCTTCAAGGTTTTCATGTACATAAAGTCCAACTCTACCCCCACCTCTATCACTCATGTGATTTTCAAACAAGAGCTACGCTGGGCGTGCAATATACGCCCTCTCTTGGGTCGGCGGAAACTGATAAAAAAGGGGCATAACTCTGGTAAAAATTGGCGGACGGAACTCAAATTTGAACTTGACCTGTGTTTTGGTGGGAGAAAGTAATATACCAAATTATCATTGAATCCGATAAGCTCTAGTAAAGTTATCATGCGGACAACAAATTTCAGGGATTTTCTAAGTCAAATTACGTCAAATAAGGGGCACAACTCCGGTGAAAATTGGCGGACGGAACCCAAATTCGAACTTGAGCTGTCTTTTCTCCTAATAAACCCACATACCAAATTTGATTGAAATCGGTTCACTCTAACTAAAGTTATCATCCGGACAACAAATTTCATGGATTTTCTAAGTCAAATTACGTCAAAAAAGGGGCCATAACTCTCGCAAAAATTATCGGATTAAAACGAAATTCGGACTTGAGCTGTATTTCGATATATGTAATCCACAAAAATACGGGTTTTGCGTATAAACATTCCAAAATCGAGTTATCATCCGGAAACCAAAAAACATAAGAAAAACTGAATTTTCTGAGTCGAAAAAGGGGCATAACTCTGCCAAAAATGGTCGGACAGAACCCAAGTTCGAACTTGACCTGTGTTTTGGTGGGAGAAAGTAATATACCAAATTTGGATTCATTCCGATAAACTATACTAAAGTTATCATCCGGACAACAAATTTCAAGAATTTTCAAAGTCAAAAAACGTTAAATAAGGGGCATAACTCCGGTGAAAATTGGCGGGCGGAACCCAAATTCGAACTTGAACTTACTTTTCGGCTAATAAACCCACATACCAAATTTTACTAATTTTGGTTCACTCTAACTAAAGTTATCATCCGGACAACAGGTTAACGGACGCCCGGACGGACAGACCAATACTATAATACGGCCTTTTTTTCAAAAGGGCGTATAAAAAGCTATAGCTTCCCATTTTGGTTAGATCGACAGGAGATTCATTGGTAGAGTGATAAAGCTAATTAAGCTCAATTCATAGTCAGAGAGGAGCACCATAGCAGTTAAAGATAAAATAGTTAAGAAATTAAGTAAACAAATATCATAGCAACTCCATTTATCTACTTATTACATTGGAACGCGAGACATAACATATTATGTTTTATTATTATTATTGTTATTTTTTTGTTTATTGTGTTTTGTGTTAGCTGCATATTAAAAATTCATGGGATCATTTCGATGGGAGAAAAGGGGTTAATATTTTCCCACTCAAAAACCAATCAATACATGAACAACTATACAAGTGAGGGATGTGTAGACCTGAATGATTGATAATGATTGGATATAAAATGTTTTAACTCTTTCAGTGCCAGGGGCCGATCTCATCGGCCCTAATTTACGGTCTGTAGAGTGCCAGGGCAGATGAGATCGGCCCTAAAAAAAGAAATTAAAAAAAAAAAAAAAAAATTGTTTGTTTTTTTATATATATATTTGTTTTTTTTGGGTTGATTTTTTTTTGGGTATGCTTAAGCATGCTATAGCAAATTTTAAAACAAACTAAATAAGTCCTTAGGGGCATGTTATAACTCAAAACTATCACCAAGTATTCATAGTAATAATTTTGATGCCCACGAAAAACGTAAGATTCCCTGGCACTAAACCTACAAAATAAGCCTGGCACTGAAAGAGTTAATGCAAAATTTTCAGATAACTAGAGGTGAGATATGAGATTGTCAGTCATTACATTGGATAGTCTAGGCTGTGCTGGGGGGTGATCGTCGCACATCGGGGGAATTTATGCGACCATCATTTTCTTATGGGAAAATTACTCTAGTTTTCGAATTCAGAGGGCGCCGAGCCGAGATAGGTGACAAAATATAACTTTTCACTATGTTTCATAGGGTACCCTACCTAAAAAATGACATATTTTCAGAGGTTAACAGGCATTAGCCAACTGGTTAACAGGGCATCAACATAGGAAAGATTGTAAACATATTTGCAAATTATGGAATGAATATAGACACTTAATCAGATTCAACATCGTTTTCATGCTTTCGTTCTGATTTCGTGACGTCATGGTAAAATATGTAGCGTGACGCGTCAAACATTCATGGCGATTCAGACAAAGTGTTGTGCGTCAACTCTGTGCAAAGATAGCATATCTATCGAATTCTTCCAAGTTATATATTTTTGGAACTGGAAGGGTACCCCCTATATAATGATGTTCATACTTACATTATATCTTTCCAAGTATTGACATAATAGACAAAAACTTAACCCTCCCCCCAATTTCACAAATAACCACATATATGTGCCCATGCAGTTTGTGTCCACCAAATAAATTGACAATGCACAGTTTACCTTTTCATGTTGTGTAGAATCGTACGGCGACATTGATAATGTAAAACATCGTTCAAATCCTAGATTAGGAAGGTAATAAAATCCAAGATGGCGTCCAAGATGGCCGCCAATTTTTATATTGACACTCTATACACCAGATGTATGGTAACGGACTAGATAATCGCGAGTGCTTTATGTAATATGGCCTTGTCTTGGATGGAGTCTGTATCTTAATACGTATAAGGCAATTGGCGACGTAAAACCGATGATGAAGACCAAAATGGCCGCCAAAATAAACAGAACTGTTCCGATAAAACGACCAACTTCTGAGTTGCAATAAAATCACATGGTATGACTGTTGTAGCTTTTTTGTTCGTACATATATGTCATTGTGTCCAACATGATCCGTATCTGAAGAAACTAGGGACATTAAGATAGTAACTGTTCATTAATTTCTCGAAAATAACGACATCATATAATGTCAAATTGCCTAATTAGGACCGAATTTCAAACTGACATCCAATCATTTGATGGTATATATCAATGTTCTGCTACACGATTCTACAACTGCAAACATCCACATTAGTATAGCAATAATGGAAGCCACAATGCCGATTAAAACATGCCTATGCAGTGTATGCACTAATAGTTATATATTCAAGTATCAATAAATAAAGGAGTTTTTCCATGCTAGTAGCACATTAGACCCGCAATCGTAAACCGTCTGGAGATAACGGACCTACAATAATTGCGGATATTTTGTTTATACGAAAATGTTGGCCAACTGTGTTCACATTACCCCGCTAATGTCGTCAACTGATTACCATGGTAGTTGGTTTCTACGTTAAAAGAAGCGATGTTCCAATGTAATAACGGACAATAATCACCAGCAATTTAGACCGAACTAAAACTGTTTTCTCTACATTTCCTCGGGATGCCACCCCGCACGGAAATGGGTGTTTACATAAGCAGTTCTAATTCGTATTTGTTTAGTACTTCTCAACTCTGAAGATTTAGATAACAATAAACGGTTACATGTTCGTTGCGAATACTCATTTTATGAACTATTCGCAGTTGCAACCGATAGTTTAAATCAATTTCCCCACCAACGTACTATAGTCATGGGTGGTTGACGAGTTAATTCACAGGTTTATGCCCTCACTTCCATATCATTTTATTTCACACCTGCAGTTCAGGTTTCACGTCGCTGTCGCAATATATTAATACATCTATTGAGCGTTTTGTTATGATGATCATCCATTTCGTCAAGAGACGAAGAAATAATAAGTTTCTGCCATATTTTATATTGGATAAGGCCTATCCACTCGTAGACAATTTCGTTAGACATTTAACCACCGATAACATGACTTCATCATGCTGGTACTTATCAGCAATGAGTAACATACATCTATCGGATCTACACAGCCGGTGACACGATTAAGTTGATGTTCTGGTCTTATGTGAACCTAATTTAATCATTAGCTGTCAACTCGGGGAACACTATAAAAAAGTTGGTTGGCACATGTGCGCGGGCATTTCTGCCAAGTACGATAAGCCGAGAAGTTGCAATAGTTAATTCACTGTGACAGTGTTGTTGGATTAAATTGACCTGACCAATCATATGATGCAATCCAATTAATCTTCAGCTGGATACGTGATTGTTCCCAACAAGTAATTGTTTATCATAAGTAATTCATAAATGGCACTGAATGGCATGGGTATATATAGAAAAATGGACGAATTTTATTAATATTGGGACTAAATTCAAATTATAAGAAATATTTCTTTTTTCGATTTAATAAGGTGGCGAGTTAGAATCGACAATTTTGAAGACAAATTAACTTCAATCGCACAACCTTAGTCGAGACTAGATCCATTTATTAAATGTAACACTTAACTGGTTTTCAAAGGGCAAATATGTTTGCATTATTTGTGTGCAATTTTACACGTACATTACCATATAAACTCAAAGCATGAAGTATCTCGATCTAAATTCCTACCAGGTGTACACATAAGAAAGTAGAGAGATTACTAATTTAATATGCTGGAAGCAAAGGGTGTTGCTACTTTCGAAGTTTCATATGTGTGGGATACTATGTGTAAGTTTACTATATGCCTTGCCCCATGTCGCAGAAGAATCCATATTATGAGCAAATAGGTCCAACAGCCATCAAATGTCCGACTGCGATTGTCTATATATGTCATACATTCAATCCAACATGCAAACAAGAACGTGTGTCATTGTCGAATATAGGACCGTCGCCACATGCAACGATGGAACCTGGTTTGATTGTATGGTGCTCACAAGGTAAACTTACTCAAAATATACCGACCCATTACGGCTTCAAATTCCTCAATATTAAGCTAAAATAAGGATTTAAATCAATTGTTTTCTGGGACGTGTACTTAGATGAATGCACGCAATAACTACCACACCTATGTACATTATCTGATATTTGTGATAATCGCATGCTTGCATATATGCTTTCGGTCAGATACATATAACGCATATCGTAAAATGTATCCTGGGGACAATTACCACAATCATGAATATTTGACATATATCAGATACGTAGGTCGTTCCGTTGCAGAAAATTGGCGATCGTGCAAAGGAGCTGCTAATTATTGTTTGTGTTAAAAGTACTCCACGGCTACTATATTTCTTGAGAATGTCCTACCTGTAGCGGTTATACTCTATTTTGATTAAAAACTAATTCCGCGACTATGTGACCAACGAGTTGTCATCCCGTTGGTTGAAATGGATCAGCATCAGTGAAAGGGACACATTTAGCATGACAAGCATCATTTTAATGCCGAGCAACTGAGTATATGACATTTTGAGCACGTCTTCTAACTGTGTGGCTTTCTAATCCTTGTACTTTTCATCTTTGGTTAATTGCCGAGATTGCTCCATACTGATATATAAATTGGATGATATAGTTTTATCCCATTCGAGTACTGTACGTGATTATCATAGTTGGGTACGTGTGACGGAGAGTCGTGTGATACTTACAGTGTGAGACCAACTTCCATGGATCCAAATTTCATGGGACTTAGCACAATCAATACCACGGCCTCACACTTATCGTTATCATTTAAAGCATTAGTATTTACAAATGAGGGGTCAGTTTTGATAATATTCTACCTGTTCCAACCAAACCTGAAAGTTGGTTCTGTGCAACATTCTTGGGGTAAGCTCCAAGTAACTTGATATTATTTAAAATGACCAATGCCTTGTATGAAGTTAAATACTGAATGCATATAATGTGTTTAAATATATTGTGATAGCAACGCGAATTCTGGACAGCCGGGAAGATATAAAATAATATGGAAGCGAATGCATATATATAACTCGCCGAAGGCATCAGCCACTACTCAGACATACAAGATCTATAGTACATTAGCAGGACAACAATTATACTATTGGTCGTCAATGTGTATTCAATAAAATAATTAATACACCTGCAACCACGCATATCAAGCGGCATAGAATTAAGTACAGATAAGCAAATACTCAAATGAACTGCTTAAGTAAATAAGCATAAATCCACGTCTGATGGGACCATAGCGAGAATATAACGACACAGATACGTATTTTGTCAGATTTGTTTGAGATTTGTTTCGGTTATTTCAATAGAACATCCCTCCAATGAACGTGAAAATCAATTACCCCAGTACGCATTGACAACATTGATGAGATATATAAAATAAATTGTCCATTCTTTGCATACCCGCACTTATCAGGATTCTAAATTGGTTGTTATTGCTTGACGGTTTGTGTAAGCGGGTCTAATGAGTCACTACCGTGGACACCTACATTGGTTATTGATGAATGAATATGTATATTTAGTCGGCATTGTAGCTTCAATTCTTATTGTACTAATATAAAAGTCAGCAGTTTCACCACCAAGTAGAACGTTGACTTGTATACCACAAAATGGATGTCAGGTTGAAACACTATCCCATTGTGGCAATTTGGCATTGCATGTCGATTTTGAGAAATAAAATGAGCATTTAATTTCTCAATGCCAACAATTTTATTGGATTCTGATCACATTATCAAGAGACATATATGCACGAACGAATAAGCTACAAAACTCATAACATGCAGATGACACAACATTGCAACTCGGAAGCAGGTAATTTTATCGGAACATTTATTAGTTTTATGGCGGCCATTTTGGTCTCCATCATTGGTTATACGTAACCAGTTGACTTATACATATTACAATACAGCCTCTATGAAATAAAGATCAGTTACAACCGGTGTGCACACTCAGTGTGCACAGCGTGCCGATATTAAACTTGGCAGCCATCTTGGACGCCATCTTGGATTTTATTACCTTCATAATCTAGGATTTGAACGGAATCTTACATTCTCCATGTCCCCGGATGGTTCTGCCCTATATGACACTACAAAATGTGCATTGTCGATGTTTTATTGGAAACAACCTGCATAGGTGCATTTAATTGGCTATTTGTGAAATTGGGGTGAGGGTTAAGCTTTTCTCGGTTAGTTTACCATTTGGAGATATATAATAAAGATAGGAACATCATTTTGTAGGCAATACCCTTCCATTTGCCAAAATATTTAACTTGGAAGAATTCGACAGATATGCTATATTTGCACAGAGTTGATGATCTAGTCCGGTTACCATACATCTGGTGTATAGAGTGTCAATATAAAAATTGGCGGCCATCTTGGACGCCATCTTGGATTTTATATTACCTTCCTAATCTAGGATTTGAACGATGTTTTACATTATCAGTGGCGCCGTACGATTCTACACAATATGAAAAGGTAAACTGTGCATTGTCAATTTATTTGGTGGACACAAACTGCATGGACACACATATGTGGTTATTTGTGAAATTGGGGGGAGGGTTAAGTTTTTGTCTATTATGTCAATACTTGGAAAGATATAATGTAAGTATGAACATCATTATATAGGGGGTACCCTTCCATTTCCAAAAATATATAACTTGGAAGAATTTGACAGATATGCTATCTTTGCACAGAGTTGACGCACAACACTTTGTCTGAATCGCCATGAATGTTTGACGCGTCACGCTACATATTTTACCATGACGTCACGAAATCAGAACGAAAGCAGAAAAACGATGTTGAATCTGATATAAGTGTCTATATTCGTTCCATATTTTGCATATATGTTTACAATCTTTCCGATGTTGCTGCCCTGTTAACCAGTTGGCTAATGCCTGTTAACCTTTGAAAATATGTCATTTTTTAGGTAGGGTACCCTATGAAACATAGTGAAAAGTTATATTTTGTCACCTATCTCGGCTCGGCGCCCTCTGAATTCGAAAACTAGAGTAATTTTCCCATAAGAAAATGATGGTCGCATAAATTCCCCCGATGTGCGACGATCACCCCCCAGCACAGCCTAGACTAGGAGTCATTACATTGGATAGCATACTGTATGACTATGCAATGGGTGGGTTAATTTTCTTCTAAGCTGATTATTGGAAGGATACAATGTCTGTAAACAGTGGAAATATAATGTATGTATGGTACACATAATGCCGATGTCTGGATCAACCATCCGTCATTCGTAAGTAAGTAATGCTTTATTCTCAGCCAGTATACATAGTACACGAGAAAACGTATATACACTATATACAAATTAGAACTTTCCAGGGTTTGCTCCGAATATTGGAACGTATTGTAATTACAAGCAGTGTTCGCGCTGTCGGTAGCCAAATTAGCCAATAGCCAATCTTTTTCGAATTTGGCTAATAAAAATTTCATTTGGCTAAACTTTTGGCTAAACTTTTACCCCAAATGGAAACGGAAAGCATGGAGTCAGAAAGCTAATTAATAAAAGCGCTCAATAGATCGACATTCAAGACGAAATTAGGTGACAAAAGTGAGGAAAGTATTTCGTACTTATGAAATATCGTTCTGTAACAGTGGCGTTGATTTTTGTTTTGTAACATTTAACCAGCCTAATCGTCAAAACGCATAAGCTGTATACTGGTTATGTAACTGATTAAGCCGTCTGTAAGATCAAATACCTAAATGCTTTGTTAATTAGAGAAGAGCAGTTCTTAACTCAATGGTTATGTAATGTGTATCATAAAGTGCTTCCAGTCCAATATACCTGGCTTCACAGTTAACACCTTACTATAATAAGCAATAGTTAGCGGCCGTCATGCCATGGTGTCAATAGTGTCAACGACATAGAGTTTTTACAATTAGTTTAGCGGATTATTAGTTTCATGTTTGCGAATTGGTATGGTCCGATGTGAAATCCCGCCGTATTCTATATTAATGTTTTATGAATTGATCTGCCTGTGTGATATGATGCATACATATGTTCGTATAATATTGTTTTTAAAGTTGTTTTTGTGTTGTTTTAATTATGTATTTATTCTGAGTAACAAATAAAGTTTAAAACAAATATTTTAGTCATTAATTGTGAACCGCCCAGAAAATGAGCATCTAATTTGGCAAAAAAAAAAATAATTTGGCCAAAAAACATTTGGCTAAAGATTTTTTCATTTGGTTAATAAAATTTTCATTTGGCTAAACTTTTGGCTAAAAGATTTGTCGGTCCAGCGCGAACACTGATTACAAGTAGACATAAATAAAATATAATGCAGACAATAATCAGTTACGATCCAATTTTGCATTATCATGCATGTCCGGAATAGAAAAATCAAATTTTGACACACCAATCTAAAGATTCTAATCGAACCAAAAAAAGAAATTACATGAGGTATACATCATGATCAATATATAGTGCTGTTGTGTCATTGTTTTTGAAACCAAGATGTTATGAATAACGATTTACCAATATCACGCACATGATTATATCTGTATAATGAAATTGAGTTATCTTTATCTATATATTTTGAGACTTCCGTATATATATATGTATGTGTGTGTGGGTACTTCATAGAATCGGAAACGGCTGGTCGGATTGAACTCAAATTTCGTATGTGAGTGTAAAATCCGTGGTCGCGTTTTGGAGAAGCTCAGAGCACCCGTTCTCCAATCTCAGTCACAAAATACGGTACTGCGGTGGTTAATCAAGTGATAATTTAATGAGCGTTTGTTTTTGACGCATCGCTATAAAGAGCGTTTGTTTACCATTCAACGTTATTAGTATCTGCAGAGAGATATACGGGATTTTGAGTTGTTTCCTATGCGGGGAGATTTATTGGATGCCATAGTACTCTTACAACATTTCTGCAATATAATTGCCTCAAAGTGTTCAGCATCATTGTTATAGTATGTATGACACTTAGGTCAGGGCATAGGGGGGTAGTTAGTGTGGATATAGGCATAATGCTTCTCAGAAATCCCGGCAGACGAGATCTCGGAAACGGGTGGAGCTATCGACTTAAAATTTGGTATGTGAATGTATCTTGCCCTGGATACGAATTTTATCGGGTCGCCGAGTCCGTGCGACGCCAGCTTCGCGCATGCGCAGACCAGATCTCGGAAACGGGTGGAGCTATCGACTTGAAATTTGGTTTTTGAATAGCCCGGACAACGTCGGGCTCATCATTAACTCATTGAAAAATAAAAAATTAATTGTCATGTTGCTGACGATTGCCGCCAGTGGCGGGCTAACCTGCTAGTCTATTATATATTTTGGAAGATCTGTGTGTGTGTGTGTGTGTGTAGGTGTGTTGGTGTGTGTGAGGGTGTGTGTGTGTGTGTTCGCGATGAACTCGAAAACGGCTGACCCGATTTCGATGAAACTTGGTATGTGGGGTATTTTCGGCCTGGAAGTGGCAGAAGTCTATTAATTTTTTCGTGGGACGTGACCTTGACCTTGAAATCGGGTCATTTCAAGGTCAAACGCCCGAATATCACAGGATTTCGATGAAACTTGATATGTGGGGGTACTTTCGGCCAGGGAGTGTCTTAGGCCTATTAGTTTGCCCGTGCGACGTGACCTTGACCTTGAAATCGGGTCATTTCAAGGTCAAACGCCCGAATATTACGGGATTTCGATGAAACTTGGTATGTGGGTGTACTTTCGTATGTGGAGTCTCATAGTCACGTGCGACGTGACCTTGACCTTTAAATCGGGTCAATTCATGGTCAAATCGCGAATTTTTATGGGATTTCCACGAAATTTGATACGTGGTGTTACTATTGTCCACTGAGTGTTTTGGACGGGTCGAGTCGTGAGCCCGACCTGACCTTGACCTTCAAAATGATCAATTCGAGGTCAAATCTGGTAAAACCGGATGGATTTCGACGGGTACTTTTGTCCGGGCAGTGTTTTGGACGGGTCGAATCGTTACCCCACCTGACCTTGACCTACAAAATCGACAATTCATGGTCAAATCGCGAAATTCGCCGAAAAGCAGAGGGGAAACAGCCCGGACGAAGTCGGGTCCACCAACTAGTCTATACTATATTATTTTGAGACTTCCGTATATATATGTACTTCATAGAATCGAAAACGGTTCGCTCGATTGAGTTCAAACTTCCCATCTAAATGTAAAAACCCACGGGAATCGTCGTCGCTGCGTTTTGGAGAAGCTCAGAGCACCGTTTCTCTCTTCCCAAATCAGCACCGCGATGGTTAATCAAGTCATAATTTAATGAGCGTTTGTTTTTGACGCATCGCTATAAAGAGCGTTGATTTACCATTCAACGTTATTAGCATCTGCAGAGAGATTGTAGCCTGTCGCTCGAAATATTATGCAGAGAGATTTTCACGACGGGAAGCGTTTGTTTTCAATTCAATGCAATTTTATCCCTCGAAATATTATGCAGAGAGATGATTTCACGACGGGAAGCGTTTGTTTTCAATTCAATACAATGTTATCGTACTGAGCGTCTATATACACGACGAGTATAAATATGGCTCCATTGACCGTCTCGAGGCGAAATTTCGTACTTAATTTCGTACTTAGGAGTTCCAAGGAACGGGGGAGATTTTTATCGGGTAAGTTTTTCCGCCCGAGGTGATCTTCACCTTGAAACGGGTACCCACAAATGATATATATGTGTGTGTCCTTTATAGACTCGGACCGATTGAGCTCAAACTTGGTGTCTACGGGAAGTGTCATGGACGGGTTAAATTGTCACCCGACTTGACCTTGACCTTGAAAATGATCAATTCAAGGTCAAATCGGGTAAAAGAATTAATTAAAAAAAATTAAGGGATTTCATCGGGTAAACGCCAGAAACAAAAAATTTAATTAAAAAAAAATAATAAAAGGCAGAATTAAAAAAAAAATTAAATTCAAAAAATGTAAAAAAATTCAAAAAAACATAAATTATATTTAAAAAACATTAAATTAATATTCAAAAATTCAAAACAAAAAATTACAATATAAATAAAAACAAAATAATTTTAAAAATGTCATGTTTCGGACAAACGCCGCCGGTGGCGGGCTAACCTGCTAGTCTATATATATATTTTGAGACTTCCTTATATATATATATATGTGGGTACTTCATAGAATCGAAAACGGCTGAGCGGATTGAGCTCAAACTTCCCGTCGCTCCTTATATCTTCCATATTGGGATATTTAACCGGTTAACGCTCTTTATTGTCATCGACGTTCCTAAACGGTTACCCCATGGGTACGAAACTACTGATGCAAAACGCGAAATGCATTTATCTCGATTAAAAAGGCAGAATTTATCTAAGAGGCGTAACTCTACATTTTTTATACCATCGTTGGATACCGATCCAAGAGGCGTAACTCTACACTTTTTATATCTGTATGACGGGAACTACATAGCTGTGATTTGTTGGCGAGAAAATTAGTTAATATTACTAAATACACACAATGCTTTCGGGTGGCCCCCAAGCCGTGAATGCCAACAACGACATATGCTATTTTCTATTTACGGCAATGTGAGAATATTCCTGTGGCCCCCAAACCGTGAATGCCAACAACAACGACATTGTTGGCATCCCTCTTTTAGGGACGGGTACCATTAGTTAATATAGCCGTGAATGCCAACAACGACATATGCTATTTTCTCTTTATGGCAATGTGAGAATATTCCGGTGGCCCCCAAGCCGTGAATGCCAACAACAACGACATTGTTGGCATACCTCTTTTAGGGACGGGTACCATAATTTCTCTTGATTAAAAAGGCACAATTAACTCATTGAAAAGCAAAAAAATGTCATGTTTCGGACAAACGCCGCCAGTGGCGGGCTAACCTGCTAGTATAATATATATACACACTTGCATATACACACATACATATATATACCACACACATACATATCATCACATACATATAAACACACATACATACATATACATACTCATACATATGTCCGTCCATCTGTCTGTCAGTCTGTACACTTGTTATCCAAAATGATTACTCAAGTATTTTTTATTGGATCGTGTTCAAATTTTATGTGCATATTTATGATGACACACCCCTCACCGGTACATTTTTTAGTATCGATCGGCTGATCAGTTTATAGATGATTAACACTTTCCATCTATACATGATCATGTTCTATCCGATGCCAAAACTCAAGTGTTTTTTGTCTGATTCTGTCCATGCAAGTTTATGACACATGCCTCACCTGTTTATTTTTTGGAATCGATTGGCTGATCAGTTTAGAAATGAAAGTGTCCATGACACTGTAGCTCAACTTTGCGAAGAAGTTATAATTTTGTGATGAGCAATAAATGAAATGATGAATTGAAATTTGAAATCCAAGATGGCCACTATTTTTTTTGTTGAATGACCCCAAAATGACTCGCTCCCATCTACATGTCAATATCAACAGCCATGACAAATTTCATAATGATCTGACCAAAGGTTTGACTTGTAGCCCATGCCAAAGTATTTAGTCATGCAAAGAGTAAAATCCAAGATGGCTGTCGGTGGCCATGTTTAACTGATTGAATGCCAGCCTCCTGGTGGATTACGTCGCCCGGCGGCCAGCCTCCCTGGGGCGACGTCATGACGCCCGTCACATCAAACTTTGATGTTCGTTGCTTCATTTTCGCTAACACGTTGTATGTAATATCTAACACCAATAATTTCTTATCTGCGCGCATATATAAAACAATTGGACCGTCTTCACTACAACAAGTATCTTCACTACAACAAGTATCCAAAACAAGCGATACACATGGATGATCAGCTGACTAAGCCAGTGATTTCACATCCCGAGATTACGATATCAAACCACGTAGGCCTATATATATAGATGGAATTGAATTTGAATTATTTGAATATTATTTATTAATTTTATAATTTACAATGTGCAGGTTGTTATTTGAATCGTTAATAGCAATGATTAAAATTCACATACCATGGTTTGGAGCAATAAAATTATATAACCAACGATTTCTACGATCTCATTTCCATCACATGACAAATCCTGACGAAGCCATGAAACATTTCATAATGATCCGTAAATTGGCGCCGTCTTCTCACTTCATGCGTTCAGTATGCCTCTAACCGTGAATTACATGTATGTGATAAAACTATCAGAATTGTTAATATATAAGAAATAGATAATATCACGAAGAATGTTTGGATAATAGTTTTCAATTAGCAGACGATATATAGTCTATGGGTACAGGGAACGCAAACAGAGCATTCGGAAACGAAAAGGACGGGACGTAAATCTGGGCATGCAACGTCATGAGGTTGGGCGACGAGATATCTCGTTGCCGGCGTTCAATGAGTTAATGGCGGAATGACCCCAAAATGATTCGTTCCCATCTAGATGTTAATATTAACATTCACGTCAAATTTCATGATGATCAGACGAACACTCAGGCCTGTAGCCCTGTTAATAGATTGAATTTTGAAATCCAAAAAAGGCCACTAGTAGCCATGTTTTTTGCCTAATGACCACAAAATGACTCGTTCACATCTACATGTCAATGTCTGCAGCCATGACAAATTTCATAATGATCCAACCAAACATACGACCTGGGATTTAGTCATGCAAAGAGTAAAATCTAAGATAGCTTCCAGTGGCCATTTTTTATGGCAGAATTACCCCAAAATTAATCGTTTTCATCTACATGTCAATGTCAACAGTTATAACAAATTTCATAATGATACGACCAAATAATTGTTTTTTCGCTTTCATTGCTAATAATATGTATATATATTTCAATGGCTTCTCATGGCTTTGTATGCATGGCGTGTTACTAGTATTTTTGTTTTTGTTGGGAAAGAGTGTTAGAAAAAGTTAGAATTTTCCACATGGCTTCCGGAATGGAGAATTTTGCTTAATATTTAGGATTTTCCGCAAGGCTTCCAGCGTAGAGAATTTTGCTTTAATTAGTTTTCTAAAACTTTTATTTGCAATGACAATGCAATGAGCAAGAAAGGTTGAAAAGTCAGTTCTTATATTAATAATTGCTTGCATTCGGGAGCCAGGATCGAAGTCACCTGTTCAATTGATACGGCATGAGGATCTTTGTAATGACTCCAAGCCACCTCTCCACTTGTCAGTGATATGAGGATCTTCCGAGAACTGAGAAAATATCTTTCTTTTTTTCATCAGTTTTGGCAAGAGGACACACAACTGTCCAAAAAGTAGTAACACACAGAGAATGTGTTATATGCATTTATATCACATTTTCGGAATGGACCTAACTTCAGAGATCGTTGGCATTGTAATTCACATGTACTTGTACAATAAACAGGAAATGACAATACAAACAATGGTATTATGAATAATAAACAAGGGGTACGCATCTAAGATGCTTTAGTCAAGTTTTTTGGCAGTCGAACCAAACTTCTGCCAATAAGGTGCACAACCCCCGGGAAAAAAAGTTGGACGGTGGTATATTATTGCAATAGACCTATATACCAAATATCAATTGAATCCGTTAATATTTCATTGAGTTATCGCACTAACGGTGATAAAGTTTAAATTAAAATAGACAAACTAAGACCCATAACTCCGGAAAACAAAAAATTCGGACAAACCAGGTTTTCGAACTCGTCTAAGATATTGTTGCAATAGACTCATATACCAAATATTGTTTAAATCAGTTAATATTTCATTGAGTTATCGCGCTAACGGTGATAAAATTGCTAAAAATAGACAAACTAAGACCCATAACTCTGCGAAATAAATTTGGACAAACCTGTTTTTCGAACTCGTTCGAGATATTGTTGCAGGACACTCATACACCAAATATTGTTGAGATCGGTTAATATTTCATCGAGTTATCGCGCTAACGGTGATAACATTGCTAAAAATAGACAAACTAAGACCCATAACTCCGCGAAAACAACTCGGACAAACCTGGTTTTCGAACTCGTCCGAGATATTGTTGCAGGAGTCTCATATACCAAATATTGTTGAAATTGGTTAATATTTGCGTGAGTTATCGCGCTATCGGTGAAAAACTTGGATGGATAACTCTTGTAAAAAAGTTCGGACGTGACCCAATTTCTACAGGCAGTAAATAGACATTGGGAACAACTGCCATACCAAAATACCAATTTTTTTTTGAATCCGTTCACAAATGTCAAAGTTATAAGGCATTCTTTAGGTCTGCCCGCCCGCCAAACGTCCCTCGCCAAACAATAAGTCGAGTTTTTGAAAAACTCGACTAAAAATACAGTCACGGTTTTAATATTATATTAAGAGCATACACATATCATGATGTATGGTATAATGTATATCCAACAAACAGTGCAGTAAATTCATATCTCATATCCTGGATGAGCTATCTAACTATTAGTTGACACCACAGTAACAGTTGATTAACAAGCAAAGAGTTGACAGGAGAAACGTTAAAATAGATACTTCACTTTCGAAGTTCTTGCAGATGCCTTGGTGTTTCAGTCATTTTGAGAAATTAGAGCAATAATAGTATGCCCACTGCTCCAATTGTGTATTTATTCAAAATCAAGGCTTCATTTGCCTTGATTTACATGAACAGAGAACAATTAAAACAATGTGACATGTCATCCATCCTCGTTCACAATGCTATATTGAAATGTAATTTACAAAGCATGTGTATGATATTGCACATCTGAAGATTATCACACATGTGAGTACTGGTCCATAAATGTCCACTTTGAATAGAAAAACTCATTTCATTTTGGATCTATTCCTACATGCAGTATCAGAACATTGCTGTATTATAGTCCTCTACTTCCTGATATGGCACATTTATATCCGTTTCTACAGTCTTCCTGAAAAATAAATATAACCATAAATATGCGATGCCATATTTTAAAATTATTCTATATGCAGGTTGTAGTCGATATTCTATTATGGCATGGATTCTAACAGAACACCCATATTACTGAACACCTGCCAGTTGATGAAAATCCACAAATCATGTTCCAGCTAACTATAGGTCAGTTAATTGTCCTAATATATTATCATATTTCTCAAATATTAAATTCAATATGATCTCCAGGCTAGGGTCCTGCGAATTGGATATTTTGATCGAATCGAATATCGAATCGAATTCACGAAATCGAATCGAATATCGAATCTAATCATATCTGTGTGTTGTATTCTCAATTAGGTATGTTTTGTCAACGATTAGATTATTTGTGAAACGTTCTATGAACTACATGCATGAAGTTCCATCAGAACTTATGTGGCGATAAACCGTCATTTGATATACTATTTAACTTCAATTTATAATTGTCAAGAAAACAAAGCAGATTAAAACGTCCATGCGGCCATCACAACGATTAATATATTACCACTAAACGGATTATCAAACTAAAATCACTCGAAATTTCTAGTTTGCATGTACATGCAAAATTGCAAATCAGCATTCGGAAACACCTGTTGTTATAAACTTGAAGACGCAACAACAGTCGCATGCATGTTGCATTCATCACACGTGCCTGCAGCTTTATCATGTTTAAAATAAACATGAATGATGGACGACATTTTGTCCATTGTAAAAGAAAACTCTGAAACTGAAAGTCAACTTCAAAAGAGAACAGTGCCAAAATGCACTTTTCGACACCAGGAACATGTGTTGTTTACATTCTCACCCATATTACATAACGCGGAATCGAATAGACGATGGATAACGCTATCGGTAGCCAAGTCTCATAGCTATTATAATTTACCGCGTCGTTGGTCCATTGGCTATCTGATAGCTTTTGCTACCATTTTAAAGCTATATAATTCAGACGTAGTTAGTCGTCCTATCGTGGCTAATTGTTGGCTATGTACAATAAGAATTATAATGTGCATATATACATAATTTTCTGGAATTAAATGCCACAAACAGCTAAGATCGACATGTGTACTTGTCCTGAAACAGCCTACTTTTCCGTCATAGTATATTCGAAATTTCGAGTTGGCAATTTCGACTCGAATTCGAATCGAATTTGACTTTCGAATCGAATCTCGAATTGAATATCCGCAGGAGCCTACTCCAGGCCTCAACTTAAAGCTGGCAAGCTAAATTATACATGAAGAGCTTATATAATTATATTATATATTGAAGTAAGATAATAAGTCACTTCAGAAAAATGCAAATATACATGTGCAGAGTCACACAGCCATGTAAATGCAATGAACGCTAACGCACAAATTTTTTGTGGCACAAGTCCCGTGAAACATTACATGAGTGGCCAGGGTCAAGTTGCATCCTGTGGCATAACAAATAAGTGTGAAAATGTTTGCCGACTCCATGTGCACGCGTGGTTAGCTTTTTATTTACTAAACACCAATATTCATTCAAATAATAGTGTTGTCCACTTCCAATGCTGGTTACAGTAGTTATCTACTAAAGCACTAAACATGATAAGAGGTTGAATTAATTTTGTGGTACTGTTTGGGCTATCATGTATGATAACAATTATGCTGTGAGTCTCAATCAGAATTGCACTAGTGGACAAGCTGAAATTATCACATAGATAATTTGAAAGTAATGTAATTTATGAAATAAATAAATGAATGTGGTGGGTGTGTGTGTGATTAGGGGATACGGCGCTGTGGTTGTTGGGGTACATTGTTTGCGGTTTACACTAAATGTGCCACAACGAACACAGTGGTGTATCCACCAATAACAACACACATCCACTATATATTTTGAGAACTCCGAATAAATATATGTGCGTATAAATATATGTGCGCTTAGGGCCCCTTACGGGGGATAGGCGCTATATAAATATTATTATTATTATTATTATATATGTGTGTATATATGTGTGTATATATATACTTTATAGAATCGAAAACGGCTGCACCGATCGAGACCAAACTTCCCATCTAAGGGTAAAAACCCACGGGAATGGTCGTCGCGACATTTTGGAGAAGCTCCGAGCACCCGTTCTCCACTCCCAGTCACAAAAATGACCGTTCTTGGCACTGTGGGGTTAATCGAGTTGATAGTTAAAGAGCATTCGTATCCGCAGTGTCGTTGATAAAGAGCGTATGCGTGTAGTGTGATTCTTACGTCTGGGTCCAGGCGTGAGCGTATGTATCCAGACATGAGCGTGTTGTGTGATTCTTACGTACTTAGGGCTTCCTAGGAACGGGGGAGATTTTCATCGGGTCAGTTTCTTCACCTTGAAACGGGTACCCATAAATGATATATGTGTGTGTGTGTCCTTTATAGACTCGAACCGATTGAGCTCAAACTTGCTACATACGGGAAGTGTCATGGACGGGTTAAATTGTGACCCCGACCTGACCTTGACCTTGAAAATTATCAATTCAAGGTCAAATCGGGTCGAATTGAAAAACGAAAAATTAAATTAAACAAGACAGTCAAAGACTGTGGGGTCGCTCACCAGACTGCAAAGACTGATGAGACTGGGACTCTGGAAACCACAATAGTCAGAACTTTTCATAAGCACTTTGAAAAAAGTAGATCTAAACACGATATGTGGCTAGAGAGGCTTCAGTAGTGTACAGTGGGTTATTTCAAGGTGAATATCCACCATGAAATTGCCCATTGTTCACTACTGATCACCCCCCCTCCTCCAGCTCAACAAGTCCCCTCCCAACCGGGCTCCAGACTCCCAAGTCTTGGGTTGGAATTTCACAACCGACATCTCAAACTTTCTCAATTTTTGGAAATTTCCAATCTCACAAGCACCTTTTTATAAAACCATTTAGACATGTTTGAAGCCCATTTATCCATGGACCCAAAACACCATACATGTATGTCAGATTAATCAGTTAGGTAGTTCCAAGGAAGATGTTTTAATGAATTTGGTATTTCATTGATTTTTTAAACACAAAATTGTTAACTCCCCATAGCCCCCGTCATTTCTTAACAGGTTGACCTGATGTTAACAAATCTTAATATCAGTCACTAAAGGATCATCCATACTATATGTAAGCTAAATAGTCCAACCTCTCTTGAGAAGACAATTTAAGAATGACTATAGAGACATACAGATACAGTTATGTCCCTGGTCCCACCCTATTTAACCTGATGACCACATCTGAATAAATTTCAATACCAGACACCAAAGAACCCTTCATACTAAATATCAGCAAAATAGACCTGTTAACATTTGTGGCGATTTCGGTCGAACAGTTTAACCCGAAGTAGGAAAATGTGGACTGTTACTGGTTGAAAAATCAAATCTACAGCCTCATTGCCTCCACCCAGGCAGCTTAGAAATCAATAGGAATCTATATATTATTATACCAGTATCAAACAGCATACATACAGGTAGGGTGGGTGGTTGAGAGTTAAATCTCTTATCTCTGCCCTTATTTGAACAAATGTGAATCCCCATCTATGAGATCTATTCATCTAGAAATTTCAAACGGTAGATTTTAAGAGTTGAAGAAAACTGATTTTCCTCAAAAGTTTCCTAAAAATGACCTCACGTGTACAAATCTGAACCCCACTCACCAAAGAACCCTCCATACCAAAAGCTAAATAGGCCTGATGGTTTCTGAAGAATTACTATGGAGGGAAAGAGTTATGGCCCTGGCTTCTCACCTATATGACCTGATGAACTCATTTGAACAAATCTGAATGTGAGTCAAAATATATAAACCATTTCGGTCTTTAATATGTATGTGGAGAAGAACAAAATTTATAGACAAATTCAATCCAATATACCCCCCCCCCAAGTTTTCTTTGCAAATCAGGGTATAATGAGTACAACTGGATAGGTGGTGGTTAAGAATATAATAGTGGAACAGCCAAGCCTGAATATAGTGTCTGACTTTTGCAGAATGAGGTCACTAAAGGGTGAATTTAGTGCTGCAATCCTGTAAGGTTGGCTAGCATCACCAAATTCACCCTCTGTGGACCTCATTATGCTTAGGCCTCAACTGCCATGGGAGACATAGGAACAGATTGAAGTTGTCCAGTTAATTGGTGATGTGCACCCATTGGGCACTTCAATTATCAATTTTATCTTCTGACAGCAAATTAGGGAATATAGAAACTGAACAGAAGGGAAAAAGTAAGTAGAAATGTCAATTTAAGACCTGTATACTTCCCTGAAGATGAGGCCTAAGCAGAATGAGGTCCCTGGAGAGTGTATTTGGTGATGCTAGCCTACTGTGCAGAGTAGCATCACTAAATTCACCCTCTGGGGACCTCATTCTGCAAATGTCAGACATACAGCATTTTGTTTTGATATGATATGTTAATGATACACACAAGAGCATGACTGTTTACACCTAGCTGTCAGCCAGCTAGATAACATCTGAATTGATGACTGTTATTAACTCTTTCTGTCTGGGGCTAATACCATACTTTATGGATGTTACAAGGTGTCAGTTTTTCTAATTAATTTGTTCTTGACTGCAGTGGGTGCAGGGCTACGCAGATGGGGGGGTGGTAGTGGGGACAGGGGTGTCGAGGGGTGAGGAGGGAAAGGGGTGGAATGGGGTGTTTTGTGTCTAAAAAAATACAAAAAATCAGGGGTTAAAATGAAAAAAAAAAAATTGTATTGGTTCATTTTGAATTGTGATTTGTTTTTTGAATTGAGCAAGGATTTAAATTTAACAATATTTTTAAAAAAAAAAAAAAAAAAAATTTTAAAGTTATGTTCCTGACACGGCCCCTATTTGACACACTGACCCCATTTGAACAAATCTGAACCCCAGTCACACAAGGACCCACCAAACAAAATATTAGCTAATCGGCCTGATGATTCTGGAGAAGAAGTCATTCTAATAATTACTAGGGAGAATAGAGTTATGTCCCTGATTCTGCCCCTCTTTGACCCAGTGACCCCATTTGAACAAATCTGACCCCCAGTCACTCAAGGACCTTCCATACCAAATATAAGCTAAATAGGCCTGATTGTTCTTGAAAAGAAGTTGTTTTAAGAATTACTATGGCGGGATAGAGTTATGGCCCTAGCTTCGCAACTATTTGACTCAGTGACCTTATTTTAACAAATCTGAGTCTGAGTCAAGCAGGGAACATCCACACCAAATATGAACTCATTTGGCCTTATGATACTGGAGAAGAAGATGATCATTGACGGACGGACGGACGGTCAGACGGACGGACGGACGGACGACGGACGAGGAGTGATGACTATAGCTCCACCGGAGACTTCGTCTCAGGTGAGCTAAAAAATTAAAAAGGCACAATTAACTGAATACTAGACTGCTCACCGGAAGTATATTTCGCCGGAACAATCTTCCGGACACTTCGCCGAGATTTTGGACAGTTCGCCGGAAACTGACGACAACTTCGCCGAAGGTCGGGACTATTCGCCGAGATATAGGACTTTTCGCCGGAATAGACGACTGTTCGCCGGAATAAATTTACTTATATGTAGGTGTATTGTGGGACAATTTGGACAAGTATAACAAAATATAATTAAACTATATACTCATTTATTTTATTAGTCATAATATGGAAATAAAAACACAGTGAACTAAAACATATATACATAATCATAATAACAGTGAAGTGAACCAAATATGACATATATATGTGTATCAAGAAAGATGCATAGCAATGTAATTCAGCCATTGCACAAAGGAACTCATTTGGTTTCATTGACTTCGTTTTCAGTTTATCAAACAGCTCGTGAATTGCTCGTTCTTTCTTTACTGTGCTGGCCTTCTGGTGAACATGCACGGAATAAATAAATCTTCACTTATATCAAGTTGGTGTTTATCGTACCTTTCATCGATAAGGTATATATTTTGGAATCAGATATATTGTATTTTGGAGTTAATAAATAATATTATACAACTGGCCTATTTTGAATAAATAAAGTAATTATAAATAATAATGTAAAGATATTTATCTATAGGCCTATACACAGCTTTTTATATATCATAATTAAATAGCAGGTCTCAATTAATGAATTGTAATATGAACACACCTCAGGTAACAGTATTGTCGGTAAAACACAATTTATGGTAATAATCACACATGCCAGGAAGGAAGAATGGCTTCGGGTGAATTGTAATATGTAATATGAACACACCTCAGGTAACAGTATTGTCGGTAAAACACAAATAATGGTAATAATCACACGTGCGAGGAAGGAAGCCCGACGTTTGTTTTCATAGGATTACTGTCATCGCAGGATTATAATACCTATGTCAATCAGTCTTCACTAATGACTAATTACGGGATTATAATATTACTGCGAACTGTCACTCCGTCACAAATGACTTTCGGCGAAATGTCCATTCCGGCGAAATGTACTTCCGGCGAGGAGTCCAGTCCCCAATTAACTCATTGAAAAACAAAAAATTAATTAAAAAAATTAATTAAAAAAATTAAAAATTGTCATGTTTCTGACGATTGCCGCCAGTCTCATATATATTTTGAAGACCTCTGTCTGTTTGTTTGTATGTATGTATGTTTGTCATTTATACAAATCTACGATTCTCGACCGATCGGGACCAAACTTGGTACATGTGTGTAATTTGACCAGGCGGTGGACGTTGCCATATTGGCGAGCCCGTGCGGCGCCCGCTTCGCGCATGCGCAGACGAGATCTCGGAAACGGGTGGAGCTATCGACTTGAAATTTGGTATGTGAATGTATCTTGCCCCGGATACGAATTTTATCGGGTCGCCGAGTTCGTGCGACACCAGCTTCGCGCATGCGCAGACGAGATCTCGGAAACGGGTGGAGCTATCGACTTGAAATTTGCTATGTGAATGTATCTTGCTCCGGATACGAATTTTATCGGGTCGCCGAGCCCGTGCGACGCCAGCTTCGCACATGCGCAGACGATATCTCGGAAACGGGTAGAGCTATCGACTTGAAATTTGGTTTTTGAATAGCCCTGACAACGTCGGGCTACGAATTTTATCGGGTCGCCGAGCCCGTGCGATGCCAGCTTCGCGCATGCGCAGACCAGATCTCGGAAACGAGTGGAGCTATCGACTTGAAATTTGGTTTTTGAATAGCCCGGACAACGTCGGGCTCATCGGCTAGTCTCATATATATTTTGAAGACCTCTGTTTGTCTGTATGTCATTTATACAAATCTACGATTCTCGACCGATCGGGACGAAACTTGGTACGTGTTTGTAGTTTGACCAGGCGGTCGTCGTTGTCGTATTGGCGAGCCCGTGCGACGCCCGTGCAGCGCATGCGCAGATGAGATCTCGGAAACGGGTGGAGCTATCGACTTGAAATTTGCTATGTGAATGTATCTTGCCCCGGATACGAATTTTATCGGGTCGCCGAGCCCGTGCGGTGCCCGCTTCGCGCATGCGCAAGCGAGATCTCGGAAACGGGTGGAGCTATCGACTTGAAATTTGCTATGTGAATGTATCTTGCCCCGGATACGAATGTTATCGGGTTGCCGAGCCCGTGCGACGCCATCTTCGCACATGCGCAGACCAGATCTCGGAAACCGGTGGAGCTATCGACTTGAAATTTGCTATGTGAATGTATCTTGCCCCGGTTACGAATTTTATCGGGTCGACGAGCCCGTGCGACGCCAGCTTCGCGCATGCGCAGACCAGATCTCGGAAACGGGTGGAGCTATCGACTTGAAACTTGGTTTTTGAATAGCCCGGACAACGTCGGGCTCATCGGCTAGTTTTATATATTTTCTCGCAGACAGTCATGATCTCGGATGGTGGACTGAGCGCATACCCTAATTGGGTTAATATTCTAGATAATGCAGTGTGTTTTTTTTTAAATATTTCCTGTTATAATACTATAGCATATAGTTTGAAATATCACGAATGGAGCGCCTCCCTGATGTCGTATTCTGTCTCTGGCACACTGTTTATATAAGTGATTGATTGAAATTGGCGGCTGAATGATAATCCATATTCGTGCGTGCTGCACGGAACACGACTATCAATCGCAGCCAAATGTGGATTTGACGGTTGGATAATCTCAATCCGGTGGGGAGGGGGCGTGACGAAATTTTTCTTTATTGATTTTGTTTTGCAATTATCTACCTTATCATATTAACATTAGCATATTTTTGTAAACCCATCCCTGACCCCTAATAGGCCACTGTCAAACCATATACGTGCCACATAAAGTGTCATGGAATCTCTTGTACCGGAGTCACTGCGATGGATATATCTATATACAACATGAACACATGTCATAGTTATATATTTACATACTAAGTATGATCATCACTAAATCCAGCATTCCGATTGGTCGGCGCCTACGTGGCTAGTTGCAATTATTTCAAGTTCTCGGTGAATGCGCAACAGCTCATAACTGCCAGCTCATAACAACATCGATACGTCATTTGGGTTTGGAAAGACGAACGCGTAATGTTTTGGGCGCATTTGGATTCGCGCAGGATTGACTTAATAAATCATCGGGTTTCAATTGTTCCTGTTAACTTTTTCCAAGGGTGCTATGGGATATTTTGGGCTGGTTTTGTCACGATACACTTTTCGATTTAAATACATTTACAAAAGTGGCTTTTTCGCTAAATGTCTATAAATATAAGGATTAACTGTCATGTGGACTGTTTTTATGGAGATGTAACCATGAGGTAAGTGGTCATAACTTGTATGTAAAACCATTCAGGTTTTACACAAGTTATGGCCACTTACCTCACGGTTACATCTCCATAAAAACAGTCCACATGACAGTTAATCCTTATATGTTGCCACACAGAGACGCCCGGTGGCAACATAAAACACATACACGCGCCTCCAACTTCGGCCCAAAAATTTCAACAGTTGGAAATTCAATGCACGGCACAACCGCAGTTGGAAATTTCAAAATTTCAGACAAACAAGAGACTGAAATTGTTCAGTTAGTTTCTTTTTACAATTTGCTTTCGGACCGAAAGTCAGATAATTTAATTCCTACTTTCAGTACACATTTCCGACTGATTATCAGTTGGAAATGTGCCGACCAGAAGTCGAATTATTTCCTACTTTCGGCAATTTTTTTCCGGTTGAATTATAGGGGGTATATGATCGAAAAAATTCCAACAATTCAGAACAGTTAGAATGTATCTTGCCCCGGATATGAATTTTATCGGGTCGCCGAGCCCGTGCGACGCCATCTTCGCGCATGCGCAGACGAGATCTCGGAAACGGGTGGAGCAATCGACTTGAAATTTATTTGGTATGTGAATGTATCTTGCCCCGGATACGAATTTTATCGGGTCGCCGAGCCCGTGCGACGCCAGCTTCGCACATGCGCAGACCAGATCTCGGAAACGGGTGGAGCTATCGACTTGAAACTTGGTTTTTGAATAGCCCTGACAACGTCGGGCTCATCGGCTAGTCTATTATATATTTTGCAACTTCTGTCTGTATGTATGTATATGTGAGTATGTTGGTTATAGACTCGAAAATTGCACAACCGATCTGACTCAAATTTGGTATGTAGGCCTACTTTGATCCTGGGAATATGAGCAGGTCCAATTTCACATGTGACCGTGTCCTTGACCTCGCTCATATAGGCACGTTTCTGGTCCTAGACTGATTTGACTTAAATTTGGTATGGAGGCCTACTTTGATCCCGGGAACAATATGGGCAGGTCCAATTTCATGTGTGAGTGTGTCCTTGAACTTGACCTCGCTCATATATGCTCATATAGGCATATTTCTGGACCGATCGAACAATAGTTTGTCCAGACGCAGTATATTCTGCCCGACAGAGGCGATCAGAAAGAAATACCTAAATAGAAGTTGGGCACATCAGCTAGTTTCTTATATTTATATAGCTTTTTGATGATTTATTGCCATAAAAAAGCTGAGTGATTGCTTATTTATTAGCAATGATGACGTGATCGACATAAATAACTGTCTTCAGATGCAATATGGCTGAACTTTGAAAAGCATGCCCAATTATTCTGCTGACCGCGTTTAATGATTAGTTCAGATTAGGTAAAGAGTTTGTAACTTCCTGTTTGTGTTACACTCGTGTGTGCATTATCTATTATATATTTTGGAAGATCTGTGTGTGTGTCAAGGCTTAAAATAAGTGGTCTGACATGGACAACTGTCAGACGTGAATTTCAAATTTTTATAGGTTGTCAGGCTCTGCTTTAAAACTGTCTGACATAATGTCAGTTTGAAATATTGATGTATTTTTAAGGAAAATATCACTGGTAATGTGATATTTTGCAAAATAAATTGATATAGTGTGCTGTTAAATGAAATTTATTCTATTGGAGAGCAGTTTTTAATAATTTTTTTGGCCAAAATCTGTCTTTTTCAGATATATGATTATTAGAACTTGGATGTCTACAAAATATTGGAATTGGGAAAACTTATTGAACAAGTATTTCCTATAACCTTACAAATGAGCATGAATTTGGCAAACATGTTTGATTTTGTTGCCAGGGTGGGTAGATTTGCATTATTTATAGTCAAAAAGTGACAATTGAGAAGAGGAACATAATAGATCATTATTTGTTTCACTTGACATTATTTCGGGTGATAAAAAAGACATGTCAGGCCTCATTTTGAAATGTCAGTCCATGTCTGTTTGGTGCCTGACAAAATGTCAGACAGTCAAATAAAAATAATTTTAAGGCTTGGTGTGTGTGTGGGGGTGTGTGTGTCTGTGTGTGTGTTCGCGATGAACTCGAAAACGGCCGACCCGATTTCGATGAAACTTGGTATGTGGGGGTATTTTCGGCCGGGGGGTGGCATGGGCCTATTAATTTGTCCGTGCGATGTGACTTTGACCTTGAAATCGGGTCATTCCAAGGTCAAACGCCCGAATATCACGGGATTTCGATGAAACTTGGTACGTGGGGCTACCTTCGGCCGGGGAGTGGCATAGGCCTATTAATTTGCACGTGCGATGTGACCTTGAAATCGGGTCATTTCAAGGTCAAACGCCCGAATATCACGGGATTTCGATGAAACTTGGTATGTGGGGGTATTTTCGTATGGGGAGTCTCATAAGCATATTCATTTGCCCGTGCGACGAGACATTGACATTGAAATCGGGTCAATTCAAGGTCAAATCGCGAATTTTGATGGGATTTCCACGAAATTTGATACGTGGGGTTACTTTTGTCAACTGAGTGTTTTGGACGGGTCGAGTCGTGACCACGACCTGACCTTGACCTTCAAAATGATCAATTCAAGGTCAAATCGGGTAAAACCGGATGGATTTCGACGGGTACTTTTGTGTTTTGGACGGGTCAAATCGTTACCCCACCTGACCGTAACCTTCAAAATGGTTAATTCAAGGTCCAAGCCCGGACGAAGTCGGGTCACCTTCTAGTCTATTATATATTTTGGAAGAAATGTCTGTGTATCTGTCTGTGTGTGTGTTCGCGATGAACTCGAAAACGGCCAAGCCGATTTCGATGAAATTTGGTATGTGGGGGTATTTTCGGCCGGGGGGTTGCATGGGCCTATTAATTTGTCTGTGCGACGTGACCTTGACATCGGGTAATTTCAAGGTCAAACGCCCGATTATCACGGGATTTCGATGAAACTTGGTATGTGGGGGTACATAAGGCCGGGGAGTGGCATAAACCTATTAATTTGCCCGTGCGATGTGACCTTGACCTTGAAATCGGGTCATTTCAAGGTCAAATGCCCGAATATCACGGGATTTCGATGAAACTTGGTATGTGGGGGTATTTTGTATATTCATTTGCCCGTGCGACGTGACCTTGACCTTGAAATCGGGTCAATTCAAGGTCATATCGCCAATTTTGATGGGATTTCAACGAAATTTGATACGTGGGGTTACTTTTGTCCACTGAGTGTTTTGGACAGGTCGAGTCGTGCCCCCGACCTGACCTTGACCTTCAAAATGATCAATTCAAGGTCAAATCGGGTAAAACCGGATGGATTTCGACGGGCACGTTTGTCGGGTACTTTTGTCTGGGCAGTGTTTTGGACCCCACTTGACCTTGACCTTCAAAATGGACAATTCAAGGTCAAAGCCCGGACGAAGTCGGGTCACCTTCTAGTTTGGATATAAACCCGGTGAGTCAGTCGGTGACACAATTGGCAGTTGACCAATCACCAAATAGGTTCAAATTCCATGTTGGAGAGAAATGAAAGTGTCAATGACACTGTAGCTCAACTTGGAAAGGGAATAATTTAATGTATTACAGTCAATGGAGCGATTAGGAATGTGGAAAGTTGAATGTCTAATACTAGTTAAAAGACATGAAGAGAAAAGTTAAATCCAAGATGGCTGCTGGCGGCCATGTTTTCGGCCGAATGACCCCAAAATGAGTCGTTCCCATCTACATGTCATCGTTAACATCCATGACAAATTTTATGACGATCAGACTAAAGGTACGACCTGTAGCCCATGCTAAAGAATTTAGTCATACAAAGAGTAAAATCCAAGTTGGCTGCTGGCGGCCATGTTTTTTGGCCGAATGACCCCAAAATTACTCGTTCCCATCTACATGTCAATATTAACATCCATGACAAATTTGATGATGATCAGACTAAAGGTACGACCTGTAGCCCGTGCTAAAGAATTTTAGTCATACAAAGAGTAAAATCCAAGATGGCTGCTGGCGGCCATGTTTTTTGGCCGAATGACCCCAAAATGACTCGTTCCCATCTACATGTCATTACTAACATTCTTGACAAATTTTATGATGATCAGACTAAAGGTACGACCTGCATCCCGTGCTGAAGAATTTAGTCATACAAAGAGTAAAATCCAAGATGGCTGCTGGCGGCCATGTTTTTTGGCCGAATGACCCCATAATTACTCGTTCCCATCTACATGTCAATATTATCATCCATGACAAATTTCATGATGATCAGACTAACAGTACGACCTGTGGCCCGTGCTAATGGATTAAATTTTGAAATCCAAGATGGCCACTGGCGGCCATGTTTTTTGTCCGAATGACCCCAAAATGACTCGTTCCCATCTACATTCCAATTTCAACAGCCATGACAAATTTTATGATGATCGGACTAAAGGTACGACCTGTAGCCCGTGCTAAAGGATTTAGTCATACAAAGAGTAAAATCAAAGATGCCTGCTGGCGGCCATGTTTTTTGACCGAATGACCCCAAAATGATTCGTTCCCATCTACATGTCATTAATATGATTACGTCAATACGTATGGACAACCCAAAACACGTACGTCCATCTATAAAATGATAAATGTATGTTTCATAGGAGTACCTGTATTTCTGGCCAACTTGGGATATATACGATCACGCCAGTACGTATGGACCGTAGGACGGCGACATGTCACTCTGTGTCCAAAGGTTCGCTATTCCCAAGGTTCATTATACCGAAGTTTCGCCATTCCCAAGGTTCTCGATATTCCTCGATATTCAGAAGGATTTTATAACTTGTTATTTTGAAGTTTCATTTTATATTCTAAAGTTTTGAGAGGGTTCTTTATCATAAGACTCTTTTAATGAAGGAAATAACTTAAAGGTACTCAATCCGATAAGACGCTGCTAAATAACTCTTTCTTTGGTTTCGGTGGGGAAAAAAATATTTGATTAGTGTCGAGGAACCCACCCATCAAAGTTCAGAGTAATTAGATATCGATCTTTGCAGTTTGATAGTTTTATTGTTTCTGGGCCTGATCGTGCCATAAGGACGAGGTCAAACGGGCGGTCTTCCAGATAAAGATGGATAACTGTAATAATAACTACTTGGTATTAGAGTTGTCCACCTTTTCTGGTTAAATACGCCCAGAATAGCAAACCTTCAGAATAGCGAACCTTCGATGTCTGACTAAGAACCTTTGGAATATGGAACCTTCGAAATAATGAACGCGATCCTGTATGAAGGTTACACTGGTGTAAATAAGGTTCCGAGTGACATCTAGCGGATGCGGGAGGAATATATAGGAGAGAATAAAATAGACACTGGGCCCTGATTGGTCAATAGCCTTGTGTGCTTTTCACATAAAAAAATCATCACACCTCTTCCCTATGATTTCCCATAGGTAAAATAACCATTGGCACAGGAATTAACCCTTTGTAGTGAAGTTTGAATATTTTGGTGTGGTCTAAAATATGACTGTATTTTTTTATGCGGTTCTGACACTAGTTACGAAAACATAAGATTTAAAGGCGAATTCCCTGCTAGACAGACATGATTTTTTTGTGTAAAAAGTTTCCCAAAATGTCAATTTTTCAGATTTAAAGAAAATTTTGGACCCAACATTTATATTGCCAACACTATACGCTAAAACGTTAGCACTGAGGCCTATGGGAAACATTTACACCAGTGTAACCTAAAGGGAAAAAATAGCTTTTTATCATTTTTGATTCCTGGGAGTCACTTTAAAGCATTTTAATGCATTTTACAGAGCCTGGTCTTTCAGTCCAATGAATATCTCATGCTTGGTGTGGCTATTCTTGCTGCTGATGTCTTCTTTCACTTACATCAGCCAAAAAAATAGTAAGATTTTTCATAAAAAATGCCAATTTTTCAAGGTATTTTCAACAAATTTCAAGGTGGTAATAGTCACATGATAATGCAAATGACCCATAACATGAGCATGTCAACGACACATATATCAATTGTTATAAGAACCTAATCTAACAAGTATTTTGGATTTTATAGCCAGTGATATACAGATATATATCATAAAAGTGTGTCATTTCCACTGGTGGGTATGGTCATTTGAAGGTTAATAGCACTAAAACTTGGACACATTTAAGAAAATGCTTCAGCAATTCAAAGAGAGCATATCTTTATTCAACTAATTCAATATACACCCACATCCAGTTATCTTGGATCACCCTTGCAGACCTGAAAATGTCATATTTTATTCTTCAATGTGCTGATAAAGTCATGCGCTTGATGCTCAGCTGATCAGATCTGGACTCAATGACCTCACATCACCAGAAGTTCTCTCATGGAAAGAATATTGTACAGTCTTCCATAGCTGATCCAAGTTTGCAACACCAGACCCCTAAAACTGAGTGAAAATGGGGCCTGAACATGACTGGTGGTGGAAAATTGTGCCTTTTTGATGAATAATTTGTTAAAGGGTGTGGGGTTAAATTGTGTGTGATAAATAAAGAACCATAGGGGTGATATTGTTTTTGAACACATTTTTTCCATTGATGGGCAATTCTGAAGAAATGTAGGGAGTTACAATTATTCCGCGAAAAAGCGGGCTATCGCTTTAGGTTACACTGGTGTAAATAAGGTTCCGAGTGACATCTAGCGGATGCGGGAGGAATATATAGGAGAGAATAAAATAGACACTGGGCCCTGATTGGTCAATAGCCTTGTGTGCTTTTCACATAAAAAAATCATCACACCTCTTCCCTATGATTTCCCATAGGTAAAATAACCATTGGCACAGGAATTAACCCTTTGTAGTGAAGTTTGAATATTTTGGTGTGGTCTAAAATATGACTGTATTTTTTTATGCGGTTCTGACACTAAGTTACGAAAACATAAGATTTAAAGGCGAATTCCCTGCTAGACAGACATGATTTTTTTGTGTAAAAAGTTTCCCAAAATGTCAATTTTTCAGATTTAAAGAAAATTTTGGACCCAACATTTATATTGCCAACACTATACGCTAAAACGTTAGCACTGAGGCCTATGGGAAACATTTACACCAGTGTAACCTAAAGGGAAAAAATAGCTTTTTTATCATTTTTGATTCCTGGGAGTCACTTTAAAGCATTTTAATGCATTTTACAGAGCCTGGTCTTTCAGTCCAATGAATATCTCATGCTTGGTGTGGCTATTCTTGCTGCTGATGTCTTCTTTCACTTACATCAGCCAAAAAAATAGTAAGATTTTTCATAAAAAATGCCAATTTTTCAAGGTATTTTCAACAAATTTCAAGGTGGTAATAGTCACATGATAATGCAAATGACCCATAACATGAGCATGTCAACGACACATATATCAATTGTTATAAGAACCTAATCTAACAAGTATTTTGGATTTTATAGCCAGTGATATACAGATATATATCATAAAAGTGTGTCATTTCCACTGGTGGGTATGGTCATTTGAAGGTTAATAGCACTAAAACTTGGACACATTTAAGAAAATGCTTCAGCAATTCAAAGAGAGCATATCTTTATTCAACTAATTCAATATACACCCACATCCAGTTATCTTGGATCACCCTTGCAGACCTGAAAATGTCATATTTTATTCTTCAATGTGCTGATAAAGTCATGCGCTTGATGCTCAGCTGATCAGATCTGGACTCAATGACCTCACATCACCAGAAGTTCTCTCATGGAAAGAATATTGTACAGTCTTCCATAGCTGATCCAAGTTTGCAACACCAGACCCCTAAAACTGAGTGAAAATGGGGCCTGAACATGACTGGTGGTGGAAAATTGTGCCTTTTTGATGAATAATTTGTTAAAGGGTGTGGGGTTAAATTGTGTGTGATAAATAAAGAACCATAGGGGTGATATTGTTTTTGAACACATTTTTTCCATTGATGGGCAATTCTGAAGAAATGTAGGGAGTTACAATTATTCCGCGAAAAAGCGGGCTATCGCTTTAGGTTACACTGGTGTAAATAAGGTTCCGAGTGACATCTAGCGGATGCGGGAGGAATATATAGGAGAGAATAAAATAGACACTGGGCCCTGATTGGTCAATAGCCTTGTGTGCTTTTCACATAAAAAAATCATCACACCTCTTCCCTATGATTTCCCATAGGTAAAATAACCATTGGCACAGGAATTAACCCTTTGTAGTGAAGTTTGAATATTTTGGTGTGGTCTAAAATATGACTGTATTTTTTTATGCGGTTCTGACACTAGTTACGAAAACATAAGATTTAAAGGCGAATTCCCTGCTAGACAGACATGATTTTTTTGTGTAAAAAGTTTCCCAAAATGTCAATTTTTCAGATTTAAAGAAAATTTTGGACCCAACATTTATATTGCCAACACTATACGCTAAAACGTTAGCACTGAGGCCTATGGGAAACATTTACACCAGTGTAACCTGAAGAACCCATGACACGTCCATCAATAAATGAATACATGTCTCATGGGACTGTTTATATATACACATATAAGACTGGAGTAAAGTTGAGACCAACGCGTCTTTGTTAATTTTGGTGCCCAGATTTCAACGAAATTTGGTGTGGTGACTCAGGGTTCCCTGGCAGAGTGTATAATGGCGTTAGTTTTTCTAAATTTTGATTTAAACAAATTTAAATGAATAAAAAAAATATGAACATATGTGAATATTTAGGTACAAATAAACCTATTTGCACGAGAATATGTCGCAGCACCAGATATAGAGGAATGTGGGCCACAGTTAGACATGGGTCAGAGTGAGATATTGCCTCTAACATTTCTCTAATTTCCAGACCAATATTCATGGCGCCAGTCAAGCGATATTAACCATATAGCACATTTTACTATATTTCTTCAAAATGCAATCATCAGGTGAAGGTTGAATCTGGTCAAGCGACCAATTTTCAAGGCAAAATTATTTTAATTTAATTTTTGCAATTTTAAAGGTACTCAATCCGAATTAACCCTCGCAGATTATTATTTCCTTGACTTCGGAGGTGAAAAATATTTGATTCAAGTCGACGAACCCACAACATCAAAGCTCAGAGTGATCAGATACCGATTTTTAAAATCTATCATTTTAATTTTAAGTGGCCCAGCAAACAGCAGACGAGAATACCTTTTCTGACCAAATTGCAGATAGATAATTCTAAAATCAACTGTTTTTTTGTGTTTGTCAGATGTTTGACAAATGAGCAATATTCGTTGAGCACAAAGTTAATAAATTACAAGTTTTTGTCAATTTTATGCTATAATTGACTGCAGTTTTTTTTGGAGCAATTTATCGATTCTGTCAACTGAAGCGGCATTTCAAAAAATCTTCTTGTTGTTGGAATCTGATGATATGGGGACTATTGATTCGGATTGAATCATTGAGGACCTTTAAGCGAAAAATATCTTTGTTGGATAAATTCACATATAATACTGAATACATTTTTATGAATAAAGGGTTACGTAGATGGGGCACAATGACTCAATGAGACATAATTTATGGCCTATGGTAGGATCCAACTTCAGTAGATGATAGGCACTTCAAAAAGGAATGAGATAATTTGCCAAATGACTATTGTTTTGGGGCTGGAGTAGATAAATAATTTAGATCAAACAAACTGATGTCATTGTGCAATAGTGGTATGTTCTGTGCATTTCCTATATGGTTACTACTTAGGGTGACCCCTTCTGTGAAGTAGATGATAAGAAACAAGTATTAAGGGTGGTCCCAGCTCGAGATTGCATGCTTGTTCGTGACTTTTATGAGCTTTTATCGTACTCTCAGATGTCTAAGCATTGTGATGGTCAATAATAGTAATAGCGGAGACCTAGACTGAAATTAACAATATTGATGGAAATTTTATTCTATTTAATTCTATTTCAATTTAATTCTATACATGTCTCTTTGTCAAAAAACTTAATCATCGTTGAGAATTTTATCTAAAATTACTAATCATGCGACACATGCTGCCACTATTGGTTAATAGGCATCTGATAGTATACAAACATTTTAATAATTGCCCGGGAGGAATGGCATTATTCTTGACAGGCATAGATACATAGATGTTCATGGCATGGTCTGAGAAAATGCTACTAGATTAAACATTTATATGATTGCCTCATTAGTCATGTATAACTAGAAGGTCGTGACAGTTCAACTAAGTTGCCTGGAATTATTATGTTTAGCATACATATTATTCCAATCTCAATGTGTCAAGTCGACAATAGCAAGTACGCAGGGCTATATTTAATATTTTTTCCACAAATAGCCACTAGTTAATATATATGCTAGCCATGCTGGTCAAGCTCCCGCTTAATGCTTAAGGTCTAAATCGAGAACACAGTGTTAAAATCATGAATTATTTAATATGTGAGAATGCTAAAACTTATCACCGTGCATTATAATTATTATATTTAACTTGATGTGTCCATCACAGGAAACAGAATTCATACACACAGATGGAAAGTTGGCCCAGAAGCATTATCCTCTCACCAGTCACTGTGCATGAACTCTGCAGTGTGCCGAGACCAGTTGGGATTGGGAGATATTCTTCTTTTCCTTCGCTCAACAAGAAGATAAACGACTCACTTTGTTAGTCACCAATTCACTGGGTTTTACATGTTTGTTACATCTGTGTGTTGACTGCTCTGTAGATGGCTAGAATTGAATTTTGACCTGAGACTGAGTCACATTCACAGTGAGTGGGTGAGGCTGAGCTGATAACTAAATTTACTAATCTGTAATCAATAAATAACAGAACAAGTCAAATCGCGGTGGTGATCAGTCTGCACAGACCAGTCCACATTTCACTCCAGTGACCTTCATTTTCATATTTTTTTTCAGTCACAGATTCGTCATTGAGTTTCTTTTTCCGACTGACTGATTTTCAGTTTTAAACTTCCAAATCCAAGTTCAAAACAAGTTGTTGTTGTTATTCTTCTTCTTTTGACTGCTTTGACATCAAAGTCATTCCAGTAATGGGCTCGTTGTGCTATCTTCGCTTGTGTTTTCTCGTTTGTTCTTAACGCCTACGTGCGGTGATACCGTTGTATACATTTAAAATACGAGCGATAACAAGCAATTAAGTTTCAAATTTCGCAAATAAAAGAGCGCCACCATCTTGTAAAGAAAATACGTCATCATTTCCAATTAACGTTGCTATGGCTTGCCAGGGGACGTAATTTTCAAACTTTAACGGTACGGAATCTGTCGAGGTTTGCCGAATGCTATGCGCCCGTGTCAGCTAAATCCACATTAAGCATTTAATTTTGAATAAGGTTGATTTTGTGTTTCAAATTTAATAGTGTTGCTATGGGGAGGCTGATCGAAGAAGAAAAATAAATTCGTTTTCTTAATTTGTCAATTCTATTCCAAAATGGCGCCCACCATAGGCCCCATAGGTCTGAATCGCCCGGATGTAAAAACAATTTTTTCATGTTGATGGGGTATAGAAATTACTGACGTCACAACTATACTTGCGTCATTTACGCAATACCGTAAAACAACCCTTTCGGGTTGTGATTAACATTCATGACAAATTTTATGATGATCAGACTAAAGGTACGACCTGTAGCCCGTGCTAAAGGATTTAGTCATACAAAGAGTAAAATCCAAGATGGCTGCTGGCGGCCATGTTTTTGGGCCAAATGACCCCAAAATTACTCGTTCCCATCTACATGTCAATATTAACATCCATGACAAATTTGATGATGATCAGACTAAAGGTACGACCTGTAGCCCGTGCTAAAGAATTTTAGTCATACAAAGAGTAAAATCCAAGATGGCTGCTGGCCGCATGTTTTTAGGCCGAATGACCCCAAAATTACTCGTTCCCATCTACATGTCAATATTAACATCCATGACAAATTTCATGATGATCAGACGAACAGTACGACCTGTGGCCCGTGCTAATGGATTGAATTTTGAAATCCAAGATGGCCACTGGTGGCCATTGTTTTTTGTCCGAATGACCCCAAAATGACTCGTACCCATCTACATTCCAATTTCAACAGCCATGTCAAATTTTATGATGATCGGACTAAAGGTACGACCTGTAGCCCGTGCTAAAGAATTTAGTCATACAAAGAGTAAAATCAAAGATGCCTGCTGGCGGCCATGTTTTTTGACCGAACGACCCCAAAATGACTCGTTCCCATCTACATGTTATTATCAACATTCATGACAAATTTCATGATGATCAAACGAACAGTACGACCTGTGGCCCGTGCTAATGGATTGAAATTTGAAATCCAAGATGGCCACCGGTGGCCATGTTTTTTGTCCGAATGACCCCAAAATGACTCGTTCCCATCTACATTCCAATTTCAACAGCCATGACAAATTTTATGATGATCGGACTAAAGGTACGACCTGTAGCCCGTCCTAAAGGATTTAGTCATACAAAGAGTGAAATCAAAGATGCCTGCTGGCGGCCATGTTTTTTGGCCGAATGACCCCAAAATGACTCGTTCCCATCTACATGTCATTATTAACATTCTTGACAAATTTTATGATGATCAGACTAAAAGTACGACCTGTAGCCCGTGCTAAAGAATTTAGTCATACAAAGAGTAAAATCCAAGATGGCTGCTGGCGGCCATGTTTTTGGGCCAAATGACCCCAAAATTACTTGTTCCCATCTACATGTCAATATTAACATCCATGACAAATTTCATGACGATCAGACAAACAGTACGTCCTGTAGCCCGTGCTAATGGATTGAATTTTGAAATGCAAGATGGCCACTGGCGGCCATGTTTTTTTACCGAATGACCCCAAAATGAACATTCTAGTCTAAATGTTGATGTCAACAGCTATGACAAATTTCATAATGATCCGATCAAAGGTACGACCTGTAGACTGCATTGTTGACGCCTTACGCACACACGCGCACACGGACGACGGACGACAAAGCCATGGCAATAGGTCAAACTTTACAAAGTAAAGTTGAGCTAAAAATGCAAAAATTAAAAAAAGAATTGTTCTTTTTTCTGACATTGTCCCTGTTGTAGACATTATATAAAATGATAGAAATATGTGGATTATGTTATCTCCAAAACCATTTTACACACTTTTTTACAACCTTGATCATTGGATATATAATTCTAGAAAAACTGATTTTTAGTATAATTTTCAAGATTGTTAATGAAATCATATTATAAAACACAATCAAATTAAACTATGCATGTCTCATTATGAATCGCGGGCAATCACAAATAAAATAATACCAGTTTGGAGAGGTAACTCTCCTCATTCAGGGTAAAATATTCCAATTACTTCTCACCTTGTTGATTGGTACGTCCCGTTACCAAAATGGTGAATTATTTTGGATAACTTAGTCTTAGGTTAGAATATAAAAGGCAAAGACCACATTTTTAAAGGAAGACAGATGAGCCCATCACAGAAACTCAGCCCCTTGTTTGTGATTAGAATTTGTGAACAAGATCGATGCATGTCATTCCAAGGCATACCTACTATGTCTATTTGCAGACCATGGACAGGAGTTATCTTGCATACCTATATGTCTTCGATTAGGCCAAATGAATGCTTTAGGTATATGAACATGTACAGGGTTGCCTTTCCCAAGCATGATGATATCACACATGCATAAATCAGAGATCCCGTTGAATGTCAAAGCAACAAAATTTATAAATAAACAAATTTTTGTTTTCCACCGGGTTTTGATTTGTCGCGCTATCAGAAAATGAATGTAAATAAAAGGTCAGCAGACCACAGTGTCCCCCGAAAAAGTGGAAAGTCGATTCCGCTTTGTTGAAGAAATTAAAAAAAAATGTTGAAATTTTCTATGTTGAAAAGGGTTAATACCTCCGTAAAAAAAACATTTTTCCGTCATCTATATACATGTTGCACATCTCCAATATGTGGGTAACAATACTCTGAAGTTTCAAATATCTACGATCAAAACTGTAGGAGTCGATTACACCACGAAGGTACCCTCATACAGAAAATTATAAGTCAAAAAGGGTTAATAACTCCCGTCAAAAAATAATTTTTCCGTCATCTATATACATGTTGCAGATCTTCAATATATGGGCAACAATATTCTGAAGTTACAAATCTCTAGGATGAAAATATAATTTTTTAAATTAAAATTAGTTTTTCCTCAAGGGAAGCCCGAAACGGAACTATATGGATTATTATCCTCGGCCTTGTGTTATCAGGAGAGTTAAAATTTATAGTCCGTTTATTGCCTACTCTGGTCAATCAGCGATCGGATTAGCACACGCATGAATGCGTCCCGTGTAAATCCCGCGTTCTAACAATTCATCTAGCCAGTTTTATTTCCGACTTTTAATCATAAGATTTGCGAGTCGCGGGGTTGGGAATGGCACCGCCATGGGAGGGATCTATGATAGTTCAGTTTCGGGCTTCCCTTGAGGAAAAACTAATTTTAATTTTAAAAATTATATTTTTCCGCCAAGGAGAAGCCCTTCAACTGAACTATATGGATTAGAATGCAAGCCCAGGAGGAGGCAACGAGCAATAAATTTAATATTCCAGTTTGACAGGAATGTACTCTTCCAAAACAGATTTCATGTAAATGTGATTTAGTCATGAATCAGCTTTGATATGTTATGTGAAAGAGCTCATAAATTCAGATTCCAGCATTGCTCAAGCTTGTACCTTCCCCACACAGAACAGCCTCCAAAGGCTCGGTGCTATTGTCCCGGAGGATTGGTTGCCCGAATCTCAGAGAACGGCACTCTGCCTGCCACGGTCTGCTGATGCAGGACCATGGGGCGCGAACTGGTACAGCCCGAGGACAGGTACAGTTGTGCAAAGTTTGTGTAATTCATTGTAACAAGATTTGACACATATCCTGTGATGAAGTTTTTACAAGAGATTGACCCGTGTCATTTCCATACGCAAAGCGAGTTCCCAAGGAACGACAGAATCCTTGACCGACAGTGGGAACCACCGTCGGCCCGAGATCCTTGCTCATCGTCGTCAAAGCCATCAGACGCCAGGAGAATTATAGAACGCATGTCAGGATCGACGCCAGCAACAGAACAGCCTGCATCAGGTTGAGGTAAGGTACTATAGGGAAGCCCACACTGGGAATGGCTCGAACGAGGAACAATTGCGCTCGCAGTTAGATTTTAAGGTGTTATTTCCCACCCCAAGGCCAGAATGGCGGAAAAAGGGAGATTGAAAGGATCCATTTGACCAGGAAAAGCCCCCCACCGAATCTCCCAAATGCAGGTGGTCCTGACACGCTGACATAAACGTCGATGACATACCACTAGGATCCCCTGACGGCAGAGGAGCAGGACTGGACGTATCACTTGGGATGACGTTTCCAGGGGGACAAGACCGACCCTCGTAATGGAGTGGGCCACGGCGCCGTGGGGAAGCGTCAGAAGGCCAGTTGGCTGGTGCGCTTTGTGCGGCACGGGACAACGAGGCTTCCCCACCCAGAACTGTCGCCAAAGGCGCGGGTGCTTGTGTCCTGGAGGATTGGTTGCCCGAATCTCCGGAGGACGGCACCCTGCCTCCCACGGTCTGCAGAAGACGGGGCTTGCAGCATGACCAGGGGGGACCAAATGGTTCCTGCCCGAGTTAAGACTGGTACGTTTGCTCAAAATGTTTAACCATGGACCAATGGGCCCTCAACCAACTATGACAATATCGCGTATATTCATGAGCAACCCGCACGGCCATCAAAGTCGAATCTCGTTCGACTATAAGCAAGACAAGACATTCTGTTAGTTATTAGCAAGCATAATATACAAAACATTTGTTAGTTATTGCAAAACAAGGTTAATAAGGTAAATTCCGTTATTTACTATGGCCACTTGATCTTACCTGCTAGAAATTAAACCGCAGGTAAGATACTGTCTTTTCTCGGCGAAGAGGACGATGAGATCCGATTTCTCCTGTGCAAGAACATAGCGGTGTCCATGCTTACAGTGAGGAGAACTTTTTATACACTTACGGAAAGTCCGCAGATGGTGGAGCAGGCCTGGAATATCCCGAGGGAGTATGATTCCAGGGGGACAAGACCCACTCTCGTAATGGAGTGGGCCATGGACCGTGGGGAAGAGTCAGAAGTCTCAGTCCTTCCCAGGAGACAGGAGCAATTGTTCTCGCAGCCGTATGCAATTGTAATTTTCTAATTCACGAATATTAAACTGTGCACTGTTCCCTCTTGACAAAATGTGCATGGTCACAGTAATCGTTGATTCAATATTAAACTATTGGAAGGTATATTTAAAACCGTTCCCATCGCAGTTAAATTATGGGAATGTGAAAGTGCCATGGAACATGCATGTTTTGAGGTCTATCCCACAATGACATTGAATTTGAGAAAAACACAACTGATGATTATACAGGCGCAAGTACATCCGTCTTCTGAATTGCGAGAGCAAATGAGAGCTCGAACTGCATTTACATCTGGGAAGAACTGAAGGCTGGTTGGCTGGTGTGCTGTTAGCGGCACATGATGAGTCTTCCCCACCCTAAGGCTCAGGAGCGGTGGCATTCGCCCTTGAAGATTTGTTTTCTGAATCAACGATGGTAGCACCCCGCCAGTCACTGGTACTGGGCAGTGGTCATGCACAATATAAAGGCTTCTTGCGGAACGGCGCTTTATATGTGTGATGATACAAATGCTTTCATTTGTGTTATTCATTTAGGTTTTCTATTTACCAGATAATCATATGGATATGTAGTAATAGAAGGAGAAGAGCCATGTTTTGGACTCTTTTGAAATTGGCACTGGCAGGCCTGCCGAATGCAAAATAAATCGTAAGCCGTAACGTATTTGTCGGTTGTCTGGTTGTGCTTAGGTACCCATAGGTTACACAAACTGTTAAATTCAGTATCACGAGAGCCACATACAACTTTGACGCGACCTAGATTTCACAACCTCCAGGTGAACCGAACCGTCGTTCGCCTCCAATACGCAGGCCTGCAGTGGTCGTGCGCAATATAAATATAAACGCTGTTTATGTAACTGCACTTAATATGTGTGACAATACAAATGCTGTCCTTTCTGTTATTTGCCCGATAATCAATTGGATGTGAGGCAATAGAAGGAAAAGAGCCAGGTGTTGGTCTCTGATGGAAATTATAGTGGCAGTCGGCCCTGCGCAATATAAATGCATTTCATGTAACTGTGCTTTATACGTGAGTGAAGGCTATTTTACATTTGATCTTTTCTATATGTGGAAATAGAAGGTAGAGAGCCAAGTGATGGACTCTGTTGGAAAGGCTATTGGCAGTGCATCGGGGGCACATGACAATATAAATGCATAGTAGTTCATCTTGACTATTCACGGATTGAAAGCACAGTTCTAAGTATGTCGGTATCAGTGAAAATTGACGCCATATTGATATAGTCAGTTTGTATGTCATTGAGCCTTTGAGGCACTGATACCCTTGTACTAGTATGGAACAATTATGGCTGGCCATACATGTTTTTAAGCTCACCATTTTGTATCATTTAAATTCGTAATTTGAATGTATCGACAAACACTAATGTCTGAGGATAACAGTTCAGATGTTGTCTATTTGTTACAGTGAACACATGGAAATGTCAAACATCAAAATCATCAAAAGTATAAACATTGATTGACTGAAAATTTATTGAGACACTGGCTAGCCAATGAATCATTTCGACCATGCTAGGTCACACGGATATGGTGACTTGCCACAAGTAGGCCAGCCAAAGGCTCTCATCCAAAATTTCTCCAAAGAGTTCTGACCACGGACGGAAGTATCCTTGGATATTTAAGCAAACTATAGCTGAAGGTTCAGGCTACTGCACTTGCATATCTGTGCAGTCATGGAACAGGGAAGCCCATTCTGCAAAATACATTGAGTGATTGCAAAGAAACAGACACAATTGTCGCCGAAATAACGACAGAGTACCGATATGAATTGATGGAGATCGCCATTCGACAATGGGAACTCAGGCTTCAAGATTCGATGAGAATCACCGAATCGATTCCCGTAATTATTCTCACAAAACTTTACAATTTTCAGTGCTTTATGACTAACATGATTCAGCATTTGATTCTCGTAAAATTAAATGTATTTTGAGCCCTGGAACTTGAAATGAAAATCCTTGGTGCCCAATCTTATGTCAGATAATCCTAGTCCCCAATCAAACCAGTTGCACGATTCGTAGCAAGCGGACACTGTCAGTAATACTGGACAGGCATGTAAAGAAAGAGACTATTCAAAGAGACACAGCATTATTTGAACACAGGCCATATAATACTATATGTTATAACAAACATAATCTCATTGTTTCTAACGATTGTTCCGATAATACAATGAGGGAAAGGAAATGGAATCGCAAGAACAGGGTCAGAATTTCAAATAAATATCTTGAAGTCGATGTAACGTTTGCGACGTTCCAAGTATCCAAATACAAGCCCTCATGTTAATAGTAATACATTCGGGCTAGCTAAGATTTGCAAATATTAATCGGTAAGCACAATTAATTATAACGACATGTTGTATATGTACAATGATGTTCTGTGATAATCATTTTCCAAATGTCGGTTAAGTTCCAGTCGCTCAACTTCAACTTACAATTAGTTGAGGCAAAAAAATTTCATTGGATTACAAGTTCTATCTTGTTTATTAATACATGTAAATTATCGCCAAATGAGACATTTCTGTCCTGGCCAACTGTCTGCGCACTAACAGAGCTGTTGCATATACGATTAGGTAGTGTACATGAAATGAACGTAGCGAGAAGTCGGCTTCATGAAATAGAGTTAGCACGAAATTAGGAGACTTCGCATACCGTACCACGTGGACTCAGAAATTGGACGATTCATGCCACCGTATAAGTTGCACAATAATGCAATATAGGTTTGCTACAAGTAAACGATGTGCGTCTGTAGTCATTGTCAAAATGACCATCAATGGCGAAGTTCTCAACGTGATTTTGTCGATTCCAATCCCAAAATTTTCTAGATAAAATGTGTCGATAAAAACACGGAATTTTTATAAATTGCGTTGCGCATACTATGAAACGAAGAGTTTCTGCGCGAACTTAAAAATATTAAACGACCGGGTAAGCAACGGATAAATTGCAAGTTTGTTATCAACAATAAATATTGAGTTGATAAACTCGCAATAGAGAAATACTTCCTTTAGTTAAAACCACGTCTGATAGGTCCAAGGAGAGAAATAAAACTGGCTAGATGAATTGTTAGAACGCGGAATTTACACGGGACGCATTCATGCGTGGGCTAATCCAATCGCTGATTGACCAGAGTAGGCAATAAACGGACAATAAATTTTAACCCTCCTGATAACACAAGGCCGAGGATAATAATCCATATTGTTCAGTTGAAGGGCTTCTCATTGGCGGAAAAACTGTAGGAGGAGTTGATTACACCATGAAGGTACCCTCATACAGAAAATTATAAAAAAATGTCAATGTCAACATTCATGACAAATTTCATAAAGATCAGATCAAAGGTATGACCTGTATCCCACGCCAAAGGATTTAGTCATGCAAAGAGTAAAATCCAAGATGGCTGCTGGTGGCCATGTTTTTTAGACGAATGACCCCAAAATCACTCGTTCCCATCTACATGTCATTGTTAACATCCATGACAAATTTCATGAAGTTCCGACCAAAACTACGACCTGTAGCGCGGTTGGCGATTATCGCAATACGATAGGGGAACACTGTGTGCGTAACGTAACTATCGCAAGTATAACGTACTCTGAAAACTACATATCGCCAAATTCATGCTTCAAACATTTTAAACATGTCATCTTCAGCTTCAAACATTTTATTTTTATGAAAATGATTAATAAATGGGGTGATAAATATGTATATAACGACAAATAGTATCAAATTGGCCATTTTCCCGTGAAACTCAGGACAGGCAAGCCAGGTACAAAAAATGGTGAAATATGAGTACGAACGTAAAAGTGTTCCCCTATTGTATTGCGATAATTGCCAACCCTGTAGCGCGAGCCAAAGGATTTAGTCATGCAAAGAGTAAAATCCAAGATGGCTGCTGACGGCCATGTATTTTGGCCGAACGAGCCCAAAATGACTCGTTCCCATCTACATGTCAATATTTACATCCATGACAAATTTCATGATGATCAGACGAACAGTACGATCTGTAGCCCGCGCCAATGGATTGAATTTTGAAATCCAAGATGGCCATCAGCGGCCATGTTTTTTTGACGAATGACCCCAAAATGACTCGTTTCCCATCTACATGTCAATGTCAACATTCATGACAAATTTCATAAAGATCAGACTAAAGGTACGACCTGTAGCCCGCGCCAAAGGAAATTGTTGACGGACACGCGCACACACGGACGACGGACGCCAAACCATGGCAATAGCTCAAACTTACAAAGTAAGTTGAGCTAATAAGGTTAAAAATACATGACAATAGAAACCTTTAGATTTTCTTGATATTGCCTGTCCTGTATTATCCTCCATGACAGCAGCTTAATAGAACATTGCTGTACTTAAATATGTCATCATGCATTTTTTTCTTTCCTTGGAATTTCTTTTAAATTCTCATGGGCCAGCCAATCAAACCTGAAATTTTAACAACAAAATCTGGTACACAAATCTGAAAATTAAATGTGATTGCTTTGACTGACCAGGCTGAAATTGAAAAATAAATAAATGAAACATGTGCTTTTCTGAATAATTATAAAATGCCACAAGTCCCCCGAATAACCCTTTGAGTGCCAGGGGCCGATATTATCGGCCCTAAACCTACACAATAAGTCTGTTAATGAATATAATAAAATATATTAAAATTGTAAAAAATTGTAAAAACAAAAACAAAAACAAAAAATTGTTAAGCCAATGCACTCTCTTATATATGCGAGGCGACCTATGGTCGACTCGCATATATAAGAGAATGCATTGGCACAGGGTATATGGGTTGATACAAAAATCGGACCTGGCACTCAAAGGGTTAACACTGTCCAACCAGCACGAGGCCTATCAGTGTAAACAGGGCCTATCAGTGTCCCACATAGGCCTCTCAATGTTTTCTATCGATTCAGAGAAAGCATAATCATAGGTGTGCCAAGGTAACCAAACCATCCACCGGGTGTCCCAAACCACATGAGTGGCATGCAGCCAATATACGTACCCCATGCAACACAACTAGTATCCCACGACACCCAGGGAGTGTCATACAACATACAACTGTCGTCTCAATCCATTCAACTATAGTGTCCCAAATGGCCAAATGCACATAAGCAGTGTCTAAAATATATAGTGAGCAAAATGTGAACAAACAACCAAATTGGTACCCAATTGAATGATGGTTTTGTACACTAGTTTGGGAGACACATTAGATGATGTTGGACATTCAGTAGGCGGTTTGAGACACTAGTTGGGGCGTTTTCAGACACTCCTGTGGTTTTAGATAATCATCGTGTGGCTTGGGGCACTCATTGGATGATTATGGACACTCAATGTTGGTTTGGGACACCCATTGGATGGTTTGTGGTATGCACTTGGTGGTATGATACACCCATGTGTGTGGTCTGGGACATCATGTGCATGAATTGGGCCACTTGATGGTGACATGGCAATCGTTGGATGGTATAGAACACACATTGGACTGGTTTGGGCACTATTTGGATGGTTTGTGGCACTATTTGGGTAGACTGTGTTACATATGTGGTTTTGGGATACTAGTTGGCTGATTTGGGACGCCCGTTCTATGGACTGGGACACTCACCGATTAATCTGGTATAATATTAAGAAGGTGCATGACACACCCGTTGCATGGTTTTATGCCTTAGATGGTTTGGGACACTCATTGGATGTATTTCGATACTAGTTTCGTTGCTTTGCACACTCATCAAATTATATTCGATATTTGAAGATTTAGTTACAAATCGTGACAAAACTAAAAATTTTGACATTGGATTGCAATTTTCGTCGCCATTTTGGTGCACTGTAGGGACACATTCTTTACATGTAGCTCATTATTCCGGATTAGGATCCGACATAATTTATTGTGGTGCTAGCCATTATATCAAAATGTTTCGTCTAAATGGAAACAATCTGGTGAACTTTTTAATAGCGAAAATTGCCCATTTTTACTACTTTCCCAATCCTCGCGATATGGCTCACAATTATCAGACATGGATTTTAAACTGGTATAATTATGTTGGCACAAATGGCCATTTAAATCAAAGGTCTTATAAATGGGAACGATTTGGTGAAATTTAGCGAAAATTGTCAAATTTTACTACATTCGGTCGCCATTTTGAACGATATTTTGACCGCCATTTTGAATTTTGACAATTTAATTGAACACGAAATGAAGTACATGATACATCTGTCATGACAACAATATTAATTTGTTTATGTTGCATGTTCCCGCCATCTGTATAATTTTAATTTTAATGGCATACATAAGGAACGGAAAATCATACATAACACCACAAATACAACCTTTTTTTTTTCAAAATGCTCTAGAAAATTTTCCCCAAAGCAGATTTTAGCGGATTTTGGATATGTTGTTTCCCAGATTCTGCCTGACAAAATGACACCAAAAACAGCTTGTCAACAATTTGTTCTAGGTCCAATGCTTCAACGACCAGACTACATACCATGTAGAATGTTTGATAAAATCCCGGCAGCGAAATCTATCAGCAACACATGCGCATCAAAATCACTGGAGTATATCCATTGAAAATACAAGAAAATCAAACAAAAGAAGAGGCAGTGATCACACAAAATGACACAGCACACTATCAATGCATGACAACGAGGGCTATCAGTGCCGCATTTTCTTTATATGTTAAGTTAAATGGGGGTATATATATCCTTGGACACTTTATTTATAAATAGCGACAAAATTGATCTAGAATGGTAAATGTGCATGTGGGTCTAAAATACAAAATTGTGAAAAATCGACTACGGCAGTACTCGAAGTTGGCGGAACATATAAAGTACAAATTTAGTGGTGCCCAGGTCAAAATATCACGTTTTCTTAAAATGTTTTTAAAACTATGGGAACACATCAGTTCGAACTGTAAAATTATAGATGAAAATGAATGAACTTTCTAAAATTCTTAAGTTTGTCTGACCTAAAGAGCAGAACTGGAGGATGACAACTCAATTGTAGAAAAATTCTCACGGGCCTGTTCCCAGAGCATATATATATAGTGAACCCTGATAAGATATTGTTTAATATCAAAATCCTTGGCATATTGGTTGTGACATCCAACAGTTGCGGTGCCATATTTATGTCGTTAGCTGTCTTGTTTATATGCATGATTCTTGGTGAAAGAACAATATATTACTCAGTGGTGGCCGATAAATGTTAAAGGGGGTGGGATTAAATTGTGTGTAATAAATAAAGAAGCACACAAGTGATTTTGTTTTTGAACACATTTATTCCATTGAGGGGTAATTCTGAAGAAATGAAGGGAGTTAGAATTATTCCATGAAAAAGCTCGCTATTGCTTTAGGTTATACTGGTGTAAATATGTTTCAGAGTGGCATCTAGCGGATGCGGGTGGAATATGGTCAAAAGCCTTGTGTGTTTTTTGCGTAAAAAATTATCACACCTCTTCCCTGTGATTTCCCATATGTAAATAGCCATTGGCACAGGAATTAACCCATGGTAGTGAATTTGAATTTTGTGGTGTGGTCTAAAATATGACATTATTTTTTTTGTGTGGTTCTGACACTAGAGATGAAAACACAAGATTTAAAGATTCCCTGCTAGACAGACATGATTTTTTTGCATAAAAAGTTTCTGCAAATGTTAATCTTTAAGATTTAAAGAAAATTTTGTACCTAGGATTTATATTGTAAACAGTATATATGCTAAAACGTTTGCAATGAGGCCTATTTCAACCAAATTTGGTGTGTTGACTCGGGGTACCCTGGCGAAGAATATAACGGCGTTAGTTTTTCAAAAAAATTATTTAACCCTTTGAGTGCCAGGGGCCGATCTCATCGGCCCTAAACCTACAAAATAAGTCTGTTAAAGAATATAAGAATAATTATTAAAATTGTAAAATATTGTAAAAAAAAAATAAAAAAATTGTTAGGCCAATGCATTCTCTTATATATGCGAGGAGGCCTATGGTCGACTCGCATATATAAGAGAATGCATTGGCACAGGGTATATGGGTTGATACAAAAATCGGACCTGGCACTCAAAGGGTTAAATAAAAAAAATTCAGATATCCAGGAAGTTCTATCTTTAATGTACAGTAATGATGTCACTGTAATTCCGTTGTAAGAGATTAAGGTTACATGTAGATCAGTATGGACTCAGCCGGGGAATTTTTTGCTATAAAGATATTTGTTTTGTACATATATACGGGCAAATCCTTGATATGATGACTATAATTATGTTGTCCAAAGTTGTATATACATGTACATGTAGACGAACATCTCCCTGGTATGAGAAATGTAATTATTTTGTGCAAAGTTGCCAAAGCGCAGCCAGACCGGGAGGGCCCCGAGCACCAAAATTAACAAAGACGTGTTTGTCTCAACTTTATTCCAGTACTCTTTCTTATACTAAGTTATCACAACCAAAAGGTTGTTTTACGGTTCGTAAGCGACACAAGTATAGTTGTGACTCACTAATTTATGTAATCCATCAACCTGAATTTTTTTTTTTTACATCCATCCGGGAAATTCGGACCTGTGGGCCCCTATGGGGCCACCATGGGGAAATAACCTCATACCAGCCTTTAAAATGAATTGACAAACTAACAAAACAAATTTATTTTGCTTCTTTGATCAGCCTCCCAATAGCAACACTATTAAATTTGAAAAACACAAGCACCCTAATTCAAAATTAAATGATTAATGTGGATTTAGTTGACATAGGCGCATAGCATTCGGCAAACCTCGAACCGTTTCAGTTTGAAATTACGTCCCCTGGCCCATAGCAACGTAACAAATGGTGACGTAATTTTCGTTACAAAATGGCTGCGCCCTGTTATTAAAGTTATTGGCGAATGCTATTCAAAGAATCAAACTTTTCTCCGTTGTGGTTCTCGTGCTGAATTTTATTTTGCTATAAGCCAATTGATTGGGCATACATTGTGTGTGGATCCTCCAGACTTTTGAAGTTTAACAGTGAAAGTGAAACTCAAGTCAGTCGGAAAGAAACTGAATGACGAATCTGTGACAGAAAAAAATATGAAAATGAAGGTCACTGGAGTGGACTGTGGTCGTGTGGACGTTGGACTGGTCTGTGGTTACCAAGGTGATTTGACTTGTTCTGTTAAATTTTAAGTCTGTTTTCACCTGGACTGGTTAGAGTTGCAAGCGGCAAATTGTTCTGTCTACTTCTCTAAATTTAATTGTTAATAGCTGTCACTGTCAGGTCAAGGAAATCAGAAAATTGGACATTTTAGAGCTGACTGATTTACTCATTTACTACTGGTACTACTAGTCTATTACTATTAGGATTGTATTAGTGATTACAGATTAGTAAATTTAGTTTTGAACGACTTCAGGCTCAGCCTCACACACTCATCACTGTGAGTGTGACTCGGGTCAAAATACAATTCTAGCCATCTACAGAGCAGTCGACATACAGATGTGACAAACATGTGAAACCCAGTGAATTGGTGACTGACAAAGTGAGTCAATTAACTTGGTGAGTGAAGGAAAAGAAAAACATCTCCCATTTGTCTCGGCACACTGCAGAGTGTAGTGACTGGTGAGAGGATATGCTTCCAACTTTCCATTGATGAATTCTGTTTCCTGTGATGGACAGATCAAGTTAAATATAATAATTATAAAAGGTCAGCCGACCACAGTGTCCCCCGAAAACGTGGCAAGTCGACGCCGCTTTGTTAAAGAAATTAAAAAAAATGTTGAAATGTTCTAAGTTGAAAGGATTAATAATTCCGTAAAGAAATAATTTTTCCGTCATCTATATACATGTTGCACATCTCCAATATGTGGGTAACAATACTCTGAAGTTTCAAATATCTACGATCAAAACTGTAGGAGGAGTTGATTACACCATGAAGGTACCCTCTGGGAAAAATCATTGGATCAAACTCAAATTCGAACTTGACCTGTATTTTGATATGAACGAACCACAACAAAAACGAATTTCCAATTAAACAATCCAAACTTGAGTTATCATCCGGAAACCAAAGAAAAAACAAGAAAAATTGAATTTTCTAAGTCGAAAAGCCCATACATGTAACTCTGAGAAAAATCATCGGATCAAACTCAAGCTCGAACTTGACCTGTATTTTGATATCAATGACTCACAAAAAAAAAGGAATTTTCAATTGAACAGTCCAAACTTGAGTTATCATCCGGAAACCAAAGAAAAAAGAAGAAAAAGTCCATAACTCTAGGAAAAATCATCAGATCAAACTCAAACTCAACCTGTATCTTGATATGACTCATCCACATAGAAACGGTGTTTGCAATTAAAGGATTCAAACTTGAGATATCATCCGGAAACCGAAAAAGTGAGAAATTTTCTAAGTAAAAAAAAGTTGAAAAAAGGGAAATAACTCCATAAAAGAACATCGGATCAACCCAGAATTGCAGAGCACCTGTGTTCTTGGTTGAGACACCTACATACCAAGTTTCAATCAAATCGATGATCATTACTGGAGTTATAACTGCGGACGGACGCACAGACAGGACGGACACGGCTGATTACAATAGTCCCCCAAAAATAAATTTTTCGGGGAACAATGCACTGTTAATAACGCCATAAACTGTGATTTGTTTTAGCATTCTCACATATTAAATATTTCATGATTTTAACACTGTTTAAACCTTAAGCATTAGGCGGGAGCTCGGTCAGCATGGCTAGCATATATAGTGGCTATTTGTGGAAAAATTATTAAATATAGCCCTGCATACTTGCTATTGTCGACTTGACACATTGGGATTGGAATAATCTGTATGCTAAACATAATAATTCCGGGCCAAGCTGGTCGAACTGTCATGACCTTCTAGTTCTACATGACTCATTCATGAGGCAATCGCAGATGGTCATATAAATGTTTAATCTGGTAGCATTTTCTTAGACCATGCCATGAATCTCTATGTACCTATGCCCGTCGAGAATGATATATTCCACCAGTATGTATACAAAGTTTTTGCTGTTGCGATAGGGAAGTTTGTAACAATGAAAAAACAGTACAGGTAATAAATTATGAAATACCTGTTCCTTAATAATGTGTGTCATAGAATGTGAAGGTCCAACTTTGAAATTGCAAGATTTAAGTGACTTTGTGGTTGATTTTGCTTTGCGTCCCATCCCTTACACTAATTAATGTAATTCCATGTTAATGTTTATATACTATCAGATGCCTAACAATAGTGTCAGCATGTGCCGCATGATTAGTAATTTTTGATAAAATTCTCAACGATCATTAAATTATTTGGCATAGAGACATATATAGAATTAAATAGAATTAAATTTCCATCACTATTATTAATTTCAGTCTAAGTCTCCACTATCACTATTATTGACCATAATGATTAGACACCTGTGAGCACTATATAAGCTCACAAAAGTCACAAACAAGCATGCAATCTCGAGCTAGGACCACTCCTACTGTGAAGTAGATTATTGAGGAACAAGTATTAACAATAAAGGGAAATATATTCCCTGCTTGTTTATTCATTGTTATAAATTTCGCTGTCAGAACATAAAAAAGTTCCCAGGTTTTTGTACAGTGCAATTGGTGTAATATGGACTATAGTACGGTCATATCTAGTGTAGAGATTCATGACATGATCTACTATTTTTTGTGGTCGATAGTCTTTTAAGGTGAACTCCGTAAACGTGCATATATGCGCGTCTGATTAATGAGTAGTAACCATATAGCAAACACCCCGAACATACCACTATTGCACAATGACATCAGTTTGTTTGATCTATATTATTTATCCACTCCAGCCCCCAAAACAATAGTAATTAGGCAAATTATGTCATTCCTTTTCAAAGTGCCTATCATCTACTGAAGGTGGATCCTACCACAGGCCAGAAATTGTGTCAAATTGAGTCATTGTGCCCCACCAATGTAACTCGCTGAAAGTCAAGCATACATAAACGTCTATAAATAAATCAGATATGGTTATGTGAAATATGCAATAAATCCCCGTTTTCCACATCACAAAAATGTATTCAGTAACTGTATTATATGTAAACTAGGGGGTTGCCCGTCACAAATGACGGGTATACACATGTTCTTTGTTACTTTCTAGTGTCCGCAGTCATGAACAAATTCTATATAAGGAATGGAATGGTCATGCTTCTCTTTTTTGTCATTGGATGCGCGAGGGAACACTTTATTTCACTAAAACGTTATTTCTACACATACCCACCCCACATATACGCATGCACATATTGAACGAAACAAAATCAACATATTACTTTAAACATTACTATATACTAACTGAAACATACTAAATTCTGGAGCGTTTATTCGGCGACGAAGGGGCTTGCGGCACATTTTGATCTTAAACAGACCCCCTAGGGAACCTGCATTCAGCATGTAGCCTAAGGATCACAGGCCCATTTGTGGGAACGCTTTATTTGAAATAAAACTGTATTTTCTCCCCCCTCTGCCCAACCCACATATATACATGTATATTAGAGATGGGCGGTTAACCGTGGAATCAGTTCGGTTTCGGTTGTCAGGAAAAACCGGAAATGACAACCGTGGTAAGTTGGGAAAACCCGTAGTTTCGGTTGTCACAACTTCCTGTAATCATGGCAGAGCACGACGAACAAACGAGTCCTGTGTGGAAATATTTTTCAAAGAAAGATAAGAAATCTAAGTGTGCCGCCTGTAATATATGCAGAAAGGAGTTCGCATGGTGAAATCGCGCGACGAATTAATTACGTTGCTTCCGTGTACACCTATTTTCGCCGTAGTAAACACAACACAAGTCAGTTTATTTATCATGTTCTTTTAATCAATAAGGCCATACAAATACTCTGAAAGGTGAATTTGATAACGAGGATACGATATCAAAAGGTATCAATGATTGTTGCCCGCATTCCCTATTAGTTTTTATCACTGTTTGGAAGTTAAATCGTCAAATATATTTGTGCGCCGTTGATTAAAAATGTTATGCCGGAATCGGAGCCGGAATGAATTATACCGTTTGTCGGTAAACTGTTGAGAAATAGCACTCATTCAGGTGACTTGTATTGAATGCATGTATAGTGTGTACAGTATTATGTTCCCTAAATAAAGTAAATATGGTAATAGGCATATAGCCAGATAATGTGATTGAGAGATTCTAGTCATGTTTTATTTTCATTTTGTTGTTTATTTCAAATTTTATTTTTCAAATCATAACTATACACATATATCTAGTCACACACATTAGTTTTATGCCAATATAAATGATCATTATATTATTTCACACTTATGATCATATGATGCTGAATTGCAGTCATACACAATACACAGACTCACTTGCATTCTAGCACTGCCACTCGACATTGACATTAACAATATACATGTAATAGTAACAATATGATACATAATTTACAATTATAAAAGGACATCATGTACCTCACAAGTTATGGTGATAAAATTGGTGTGTTTTCTTTGTAATATGATGAAGCATAATTAGATTTTGTTCACATTAGTCATTTTTATTAATAAAAACCGAAACCGAAACTCAACTCTTTTTCCACAACCGAAACCGAAACCGAGGCAAATTTTCACAACCGCCCATCTCTAATGTATATGCATGCACATACAGAACGCAACAATCAAGATATTTTACTTTATTACTATACACTAACTGAAACAGGCTCCATTCGGGAGCCTTTATTTAGCGATGGAAGGGCCTAGCACATTATATGACCTTAAACAGCTTCGCGCACATTTTGATCTTTTAAACATCCTTTCATCAGATTTACACTCAACTGAAACATTAAAAGAGCATTAATTAGCGTGGGCAGTATTGTTTTAATACACTGTATTAGTCCCGGCTCGGGAATGTGGTTTTTCTAACCGAGTTCCGGCGAATCTACTGAACGGTATACCCACTGATGGAAGGTCAAACCTTGTCCATTCGCCATCTTCTGCACAACTTTCATAACAAAGACAGCATTCTTTACTTATGTTCATACCGAACTGGCAAATTAAAATACCATATTAGCACCCATTCCCAACGATGGTAGAGCGTTCGAGTCTCGACTCTACACCCACTACATGCACTTTCATGACAAAATCAACATTTGTTACTTCTATTCACGCTCAACCTGAACTGACAAATTAATTTAGCACCTATTTCCAACAACGCTGTTAGCGCGCATGGAAGTTCCGTCGACAATAGCAAAGCTAATGCGGGTTTGTGTGCGACGTCACATGACGTCATTTCGACAAACGTTATAAGAAAGAGTGTCTACTTGAGTGCAAATACGGCATTTTGGTACCATGTTCGTTCTCAGGTTTTCTTTAACCAATCGGTGTGAAACTTGGTGAGTCATCTTTTACGACACAGTTCAGGCCGTGGTACAAATTTGGGCTATGTTGGACGGATGGTTGAAAATTTATAAACGCGCCAAAAGCATGACTGAGTTATACACAGACAGACACACACACACAAAGACGACGGGTTTTATATATATATAGATTTATCCAATTAAGATATTTTTCCCTTAAAATTGCAAAAATCAAATTAATTAATTTTGCTTTGAAAATTGGTCGCTGGGCCAGATTCAACCTTCACCTGATGATAGCATTTTGAACAAATATAGTAACATGTGTTATATGGCTAATATCTCTGGACTGGCGCCATGGATATTGGTCTGGAAATTAGAGAAATGTTAAGAGGCAATGTCTCACTCTGACCCATGTCTAACTGTGGCCCACATTCCCCTATATCTGGTGCTGCAACATATTCTCATGCAAATTGGTTTATATTGTACGTAAATATTCACATAGCTTCATATTTGTTATTCCTTTAAATTTGTTTAAATAAAAATTTAGAAAAACTAACGCCATTATACACTCTGCCAGGGCACCCTGAGTCACCACACCAAATTTCGTTGAAATCCGGGCACCAAAATTAACAAAGACGTGTTGGTCTCAACTTTACTCCAGTCTTATATGTATATATAAACAGTCCCATGAAACATGTATACATTTATTGATGGACATGTCGTGGGCTGTTCATACAGGATCGGGTTCATTATTCCAAAGGTTCCATATTTCGAAGGTTCATTATTGCTATTTACTATTACGCTAGTATTCACATATAGTACATTTATACACCCCATTCCAATTCCCAAATTGTCCCAGATGTCGGTTATTAATAGCAAGGAGACAGTATTGATCAGTTTATCGTTTATTATGGAAAGTGGAAAACATGATGACTGCATGACTGAAATAAGCCACATATAAGAGTCTAAATGATATATTCTGTCCGAACTGGCAATCTGTATCTGAAAGAAACATCAACATTAAAGGCCCACTTAATTTTCAAACCCCCAGATCACATATATAAAATATATGCCATATTATATACCATGCATTTGAAAAAGGAAGCTCTCTAACATTGTATTATCAACTTATCCGTGTGTTAGTGCTGGGAGGTTTCCTGATTAATCGACAATACCCGGTTAAAATTTCAATATCGTCAATAATATCGTCTAAACTAAAATAATCGTAATATCGTCGGCTATCAGTGGGTGCCAGCCAATCATAAGCGTATACATCGTCAATCAAAATAATAAATGGGTGAAGATACCGCCCTCTTCTCGTCTAGAAGAAACCACTCACTGCGATTGGTTAAAACCAAATTATATAGAATTAGGGCTTCAAACCCGCCCAAAAATACATGGTGTTCTTGCTTGGCCGAACTCCAAAAGTTATGTACTATGTTACATGTGTTTGGACTTGTCAAATTTGTCTTGACCACATTTCCATTTGTCAAGCGACTCAAGTGTCATCGGGAAATAATATATATATTTACTCAACAAGTCAACATAGTTGAAAATAGTCATACCGAGTTAGAAAAGGATACTATAGTATAGAACACGTTTAGTTTTGGCATAGACGAGATAATGGTTTTATTTATAGCGGACCAGATTGTACATGACTATGAACATAAACAATTCGGTGAGTTCTGGAGAAAGGTGTCTAAAGGTAACTAGAGGTGTGACTGTCCCAATGGGACTACGGATACCCCCCTGTTTTTAAAATACTAAGATGTTTCACATGTCAGTAAACATTTAGTTAAAATAATAAAATAACAGTTCCCATTGCAGGTGTACAACCATAACCGTAATCTTAAACCTATTGACCGAAAAATGTAGGAATAAAAGCTTGGACAAAATATGTATGTTGCGAAAAAATTTCTAAGTCGAAAAAGGGGAATAACTCCACACAAAAAATGTCGGACAGACGTCATAATCGCAGATGCACAGGTTCCCATGGTACTAAATATCAGTGCCAAGATTAGAAAAACATTGACCGAAAAATGTAGGAATAAAAGCTCGGACAAAATTATGCATGTTGCAAAAAAAGTTTCTAAGTCGAAAAAGGGGGATAACTCCACCAAAATATGTCGGACAGACGTCATAATCACAGGTGCACAAGTTCCCATGGTACTAAATATCTGTGCCACGTTTTTAAAAAATTGACCGAAAAATGTAGAAATAAAAGCTCGGACAAAAGTTACATGTTGCGAAAATTTTCTAAGTAAAAAAAGGGGGGAAAACTCCACCAAAAAAAGTCTGACAGACGTCATAATCGCAGGTGCACAGGTTCCCATGGTGGTTGATGTCTGTACCAAGTTTCACGGAAATTGATCAAAAAACGACTGAGAAAAATTCCGGACAAATTTGTGTCCACGGACGGACGACGGACGACGACGACAGACGGACGACGGACGGACGATGGACAAGCTGACTCCAGTATACCCCCCCTATTAAACTTCGTTGCGGGGGGTATAATAACAACGGAAAAGCCTCCACTGTTCACGGAGTAACTGGTGGTGCTGAAATAGCTGAGATGTGGCGGGATCATTTTCAAAACATTATGTGTTATCAACCAACACCCAATAATAATCAAGACTCGTATAACAGCTACGCAATTGAAGGTTTCATTAATGATAAACTAGTGTTCTTCTCAGAAAGTGATGTTCAGGCAGTAATGGGTACTATACAAATGAGAAAAGCGGGAGACCCTGATGGCATTACACTGGAACATTTAAAGTTTTGTGATAGAGCTATTTGGAAACACTTAGTGGTGATCTTCAATGCTATGATAAAACAAGGACATCTCCCAGAAAAAATGCTTGAAGTGACAATCGTACCAGTGGTGAAGGTCACTGAAGGATAAGTCCAAAAATATCTCTGACCATTATCGACCAATAGCACTTTCCTGTGTATTTTCTAAAATACTTGAGAAACTAATATATAATTACTGTTCGGATCAATTAGTAACGGTCGACAACCAATTTGGATTTAAGCCAAAATATTCTACAGGCATGTGCATTTTTTCACTAAAAGAATGTATTAGGTATTACAACTCAAAGAATACACCAGTGTTCATTTGCTTCAAGGACGCCAGCAAGGCTTTTGATCAGGTTGACCACAAAGTGCTGTTTGAAACTCTTGGTCTGCGAGGTGTTCCTGATACATTCATCAAACTTCTCTCAATTTGGTTTGATAAGCAGCTGTTTCAGATTTGTTGGGGAGATGCCCATGATGCCCATCATCACTGGGGCTCAGCTGCGATCAAAGAATCAGTTCCTTCGCATTATTTGCGATGATTCGTTCGCGATATTTTTGCGATGATTCAGTTCGATTTTGTTGTCATCAAGAAAACAATTGTGAGAAACGACGACGAAAATGGTGAGTATCTAGTTATAACCAAATTGAATGAGAAATATTTCGAATCCGTTGGGTATATATATCGTTATAGACGGTATATTAACTTATTAAGAGTCCCTCGTGATATTTAATTTTTCAGAAGACTAAAATGAAGCTCAAATCACGCGTTGTGCGACACAATGTTGACCACGTGGACCACTTCATATGTAATAAAATCTTACAATGGATAAAAACGGGGAATATATCGTCATTTTTATAATGTTCATTAACAGCCTGACGTGCAATTATTAGACTTTCATCTGATTTCATATACTTATGGGGGTATTCCTGAGCAAAACAATATACATGACAGGCGATTATTCGTTCCCCCCAAGGCGGTTATTCATTGGCAGACAAATCCGGTGTGCGCTTATTCGATGCATTCAGAATCAGCATCTAAATATGACAGATAATTCTCGATAATATCGCTGTCATTGTAATTTTTAGATTTGGAATTAAAGAGCCTTTCATGGTAGGTTATTCGGATGCATTTGAAATCAAATCTGGTCATCGAAACCACCACCCTCGTATTTGCTATAGCCCAAAAATCTTCGCCAAACTGAAGATGTGTTAATAGAATGTCACCGAGTAATCGATATGATTAGCCCAAAGACACGTTTTATATGCCCGTTTTTTTCTTCAAAAACGTGTTGTATTATAGCATTGGTCTGTCCGTTCGTCTGCACATGTATGTCCGTCCGTTAACTGTCCGGATGATAACTTTAGTGGACCTCAGTCAATCTGAACCAAATTCGTTACATGAGTTTGGTAGGTCAAAATACAGGTCAAGTTCGAATTTTGGCAGGATTGGATGATTTTTCCACAAGTTACAGGGGGGGGGGGGTCGGAAAAAAATTCAGGCACGTATGGCATTTTTTCCCTTTCGATAATTTTTTGTACCCACCCACCCCCACCGCCAATTTTTTTTCCGTTTTCGGCAGTTTTTTCCGACCATTTTTTGACACCCACCCCCCTAAAACAGAGATTTGCGGGGGGGAAATTCACTGTAAACAGCTGTATATGAATTTCTGTGCATACTATTTATCATGGATGTTAACATGGACATGTAAATAGGAATGAGTCATTTTGGAGTCATTCGGCCAAAAAAACATGGCTGCCAGCGGCCATCTTGGATTTCAAAATTTGCAACAAAATACAACACGATAACTGCCTGCAGTCAGTTTACAGTTAGAATTACATTATTTCTCTCATTCAAAGTGGGTTTGAAGCCCAACTCATTGCCAAAACACTAAAAAACAAGCAGGAAATTTTTTGTTTAGTTGCGGAAAAAATTGCTTGTTGGTGGCTTTGACCACCCACCCACCCCGGCATACGTGCCGGAAATTTTTTTTCACCCCCCCCCCCCACCTCCCCCCCCCCTGCAAGTTATGGCCATTTTCGACTTAGAAAATTCATTATTGTTTCCCCACACATTTCTTGGTTTCGGATAACTCAATTTTGAATTGTTTGTTTGCAAATCTTGTATTTTTGTGGATTGTTGGCATCAAAATACAGGTCAAGTTCAGATTTGGGCAGGATTGGATGATTTTTGTTTCGAAAGTTCATCCAGTTTTTTATTTCTGGACCATAACTCAATGTTAAATGGTATTTTAGCAAATCTTAGATCATTGAAATCGAAATCGAAGAACTTGGGTATCTGGTTGAACCATTATTACATATTGCTCTCGTTTAGATGTGTACGATGGTGGCTACGGACAAATCGAGCAGGAGGACAGATTCTTCCAGAGATAACACCTCACCGATAACTGTGGATAACACCCGTATACAATCTGAAATGGAAGATAGAAAACAAATAGATTCTATAGATACATTCATAACAATATGTTCTGATTAAATATAGACATTGAGGGAAGAATTTGACTTCTGATGACGTAGCCGAGTAAGAATATGATTCCATTGCACAATCCACAATGCTGTCTACATCGAGTCAGTTCGACAATTATTTGAACTTTTCCAACTATACCAGTCTCTTTAAAAAGAAACGTACACTCCCTATCGCTCGCGAGTGTACGTTTCTTTTTGAAGAGACTGCAACTATATTATGTATCATGAAAATTTTATATTCAACTTCGTTTATTTTCATGGAGATATTCTATTGACATATACGCAGATATGGCTATACATTCCAGTACTGCACATTAAATATACTAGTATATGTATAGAGAGCGAGATAGAGAGTACGATTGCAGTAGATTTAAATACACACCATACATTGTATAGCCCCTATATCAAACTCAGATTCCAGATTTTCGAAACATACATGTTATGGCTTTGGTTAACAGTTGTGAGGTAACACGTGAAATACATTAAAGGTGCCATGTGTGCATACCTTCAAATCAGTTCACAAACATTTATTGGCGATTTATGTAGAATTTACTCGCCAATAAATGTTTGTGAACTGATTTGAAGGTATGCACACATGGCACCTTTAATGTATTTCACGTGTTACCTCACAACTGTTTATTTAGTTAGTTTACTTCCGTCGAACATCCCTATTTTCGACCAAACCTAATCATGCGCACACACAAAATGATACAGGTTACATGTATATATGGTATTAACGGGGGCTACTTTGGCAGCCATTTTGTAAGATGTCATAATCTGATAATAAACTTAACATTTACCAGACTCACATTAGTTTATTTTTTAACAGAATCAACTCAATTCCCCCCTCAAATGTTTGTATATATATGGGAACTGACACCATTTTGCTGGGAACATTGAAAAATGGAGATATTTCGGGCTCTCTTTCTCATTAAATTAGATGGAGTGGACAGTGGTTTACCTTGATGCCAAATTTGACGATTGCGTCGTCATTTGCACGATTGTAACAGTCAGCCACGCTAAGAATTGAAGTTGCTAATCAGGAATGAATCATCGTCTTTTGGGAGGGAATGAACATGATTGGAACCTCGAAATCACGAATGAATCAACGCTTTTTTCAGTTGATATTCAACGGTAAATATCTCAAGAATGGCGATGATTTAACTCGTGCTAAATGTTTTCATGTCATCACGGGGATCAAGTTTCTGGTTTTACTCCGTAATAATCGTCTCATATTCTCTGGAAATGTTGTAGTGTCAACGAGAATTTCGCTATGGGAAATCACATGCAAAATTAACAAAAAAATTGGTTGCGATTTTTGACTACGAAAATGACCCATTCCGGTACACAAATACCTTATACATATGCTAATCAACTTCATTGTTCGATAAAACATTTTAGGTACTTACCTTTCAGTCATAATTTCAAATTTCGAGCGCAAAAACTTTCTGAAGCGTGAAAGACCGTGTTTAAAAATCGGGAACGAATAAGCGCGTAACCGAAACGAATCATCGCGAAAATCGGAAATGAACTGATTCTTTGATCGCAGCTGAGCCCCAGTGATCATTCCATCCAACAGTGGTGTCAGACAATGGAGTATACTAAGTCCCTCTCTATTCAAAGTGTACCTGGACGAGCTAAGTCATAAACTCAATAAGATAAACATTGGTTGTATGATTGGTCCCAAACTCGTGAATCATATGGCATATGCAGACGTCTTGTGTCTTATATCACCTTCACTTTCTGGAACGCGTCAGCTCTTAGACATATGGGCTTGTGAAGCTGACAGGCTCAACCTGATATTTAATCCAACAAAGACGGTAGCCATGACCTTCATTCCAAGAAGTTTACCTATAAGTACTTTCCCCAAACTGTTCCTCGGTGAGAAAGAACTCAGATTTGTGGATTCGGTTAAATATCTTGGACATGTCATTAACAACGATTTATATCTGACGATGGTGATATTGAACGTCAATATCGGGCAGTTTGTTTGAGAGTGAACACTTTAATGAGGAGGTTTTCTAAATGCTCACAGCAGGTGAAATTGTTCCTCTTTCAACGATACATATTGTTCTCATCTGTGGGTGTTATTCAAAAGAAAAACTTTAACTAAACTGAAAGTATGCCAGAATAACGCGTATAGACTGTGTATTGGTTATGATAGAAGATGTAGTGCGAGTGGAATGTTTGTTTCTGACTGTGTGATGACACTTGATATGCTAAGGAGAAAGTTTGTGTTTGGTTTCTGGGAACGTGTGAATGATTCCAACAATTATATACTCTCTGCAATTGCTAATTCAGATATTATATACACATTTAATTTATATAACCATTGGCGAAATTTATTGTATATGTAAAGTGTCACTTTAAGTGTGTGTAGAAAATTCAGATTTATTTGAAATTTTAGCATTTACAAATATGGACTTCTTAGTCTGAAATAAAGTATTATATATATATATATATATATTAATTACCGGTAGGCCTATATACCAGAATTTGTCAAGTCACCAGAACGAAATTGTTAGAATAGCGGAATTTAACCAGTGAATTTACTTTTCATTCCGAATATCGATCAAGTATGAGGTTGTCACTGGTTTAGTGGTTGTATATGTTATTCCTGACATCAACTTGACAAAATTAATGACAATGATGTGATTCTAGGGAACAGTGAGAAATTATTTTCAGTTTCTAGTATCTGTTTTAAAAAAAATTATATCGTTAACAGCGGTTTTAATTTCTAAAAATCACGGTTTTTATTTTCGTTAATATTGTCCAGCCCTACCGTGTGTAATAAACTGTGAACATGTTTTTGTTGAGTTGCCGACGTGTTTTTGTGCTAAAGTTTCATCTGGTTTTGTTGTGCAAAGTGTATTATTTTCAATGGAGGGGGAATAACTCTATATTCTAAAGAAAGAGTTATTCTCCGTCCATTGAAAATTCCTTTTTCTAGCTTGAATTCTGTTGCATTCTGGGAGCTATAACGGGGGGGGGGGGGGGATTTTTTTATGATTTCAGCTGTTTTCTATTTCTCTATGGGCATCTTCTGAGACACAGACGTTTCAAATGGTGATGGATTATAGTACCGGTATTTTAATCATATTTTATGGCATAGATTGTTATTAAAACAGTATATCAAGGCATTATAAAAAGAAAAAATCAGTGATGCGAAAATTAAGTGGGCCTCTAAAGTCAATACAAAGTCACAATTGCATTTAAGTTTGAACATCTCTTACCCATCTATTCTGCGATATTCTGCTATGGCCTCCAGTATTCATTAAGTGTTATATGGTGGCCCCACTGTTATAAACCACCTTTAGCTGGCATATTCTTGCCTCTACTAGTAAGATTATTGAGATATAACGTCATGGAAACAGTAATTGTGTGGGCTGCGTGACCTGACATTAAATTTCAAGGAAACCCGCGGAGGAAAAAATAACATTAAACTTCAAAATAACAAAAACCTTCGGAATAGCGAACCTACGGAATAGAGAACCTTTGGAATAGCAAACCTTCGGTATCATGAACCTTCGATCGGAATAGTGAACCTTCGGAATAGCGAACCTTCGGAAAAGAGACATGGACGTACGTGTTTTGGGTTGTCCATATTAGAGAACAGACTTACAGATGTATAAAATTTCTATTCATTAAGATCTCACTCTCACTCTCACTGTTTTAGTGTTTAGAACTTAGATAGATCCATTGGAACTTAGTAGCAGCAGATTAATGCAGACTGGTTCAATACCGGACAAATGACTGTACTCAAATATTTGAAGATATCTCCAACAGTAGATCCATTGGTACTTATTAGCATGGCTTACGCCATCTAAGTTCCATCGCTGGTCAATGAACGCTATGAGCGAGTAGATTTTCAATAAAATTAACAATTATGACCAACGCACATGTATTTATCAACATATTAATATTTATAAGTTTGCCATCCACTCACCTACATGTCATTTATTCTTAAAATCCGACAAATAACAGAACGAAAAAACACTGACATGTCTACCATAACATGTGACCGCAACATGTCATTGCACGCACTCGTGAATCCCCTTGGAATATCCAAACTATCCACAATTAGGTCGACTTTAACTACACCCTGCGCATGCGTTACCTTTGCTCTACTAACCTTACTAGGGGTAACTCCCATGTTTTCGGTAACATGTGATGTGCACGTGTTGTCATGTGATATTTATGACCACCTCCCAGACAGCACAACTGGAGGTCGACATATGGTCGGCTGCCGACGGGAAACTGACAAGTGATAAATAAATCGCAGAATATTTATATATCACGTACCATATTGATGCCCGAAGTCGTATATTAATCTTTGCTACATAAATTCCACCCTTGAAGGTTTATTGCACGTTCCATGTTTTTATAGTAGTTTTTGAATTGATTGTTGTTGTTTTCATACATTGGTCGGTAAAACGTCGGTTGCCGACGGATTGCCGACTGAAAACGTCATTGTCGCTAATATGACTATCATTGTACGTCTCGTCTGCTGCGTCAATTTGAAAGCTTCGGTCACATTATTTTCGACTTTAAATTCGTTGCTGATTGGAGCCTAACATTATTATTTCTTCTCTGATGTGGAAAATTAATCACAATCGGTGTTAATGATTACGCAGAGGACCGTGCGTGCATGGATACATTTCCAGGGCGGAATAATAAACTTAAAAGGTAAGTTTAATATTTTTCCAAAATATATTACACTCTCATGGAAATCATCCGAAGTTCCGGGCTTGATTGGTACCCCTAAATAAAACAGCTTAATATATATAGCCACATTTGTCTCTATTATATAGAGTATAGATCTCATTGTATCAAACAGATTGTTACGTTTTAGACTTTTAGTATGTTAACACGCCAACATTTATTTAATGTTGGTCTATTGTCAGCGCAGTCGGCAACCCAACGTCGGCCCGACGTTGGCCCGACGTCGGCAATCGACGGTGTCGTATTTATTAATTATGATCTATTGTCAGGTACATACTGACATGTACCAGTATGGTAATGTCTCAAATGTACTTGAATGTCAATTGAAGGTCCAAATTATGTTCTATTTTGTTACATCGTGGCCCAGTTCTGGAGGGATCAACCAATTAGGTCTACACATTATGCTTAATATTAACGTTATATTCGGCCTCTTTATGCCACAGCAAGATTAATATTAGTGATATAATTGAGAACGTTTGGGTCCAGAACTTTCTTCGGCATTGATCAATGACAAGTTTCTTCAATTTCCTTGTTACGATCTAGTCCTCACATGGTACATGTATAAATAAAGGGCACACATGTGCGCAAATTAAATGTAGATTGAACCTAGTTCTGACATTAACAGGATTGTCCATGGCATATGCAGTAACTGTTGATATGGTGTATGGATCAACATAATGTCACCTTCTTCCAAATCACGTCAAAAAAGTTAACGTTAAAAGTTCTAATGAGCCATGTCCGTTTAAATTGTTGTAATGTATTCTATTTATATAACCGTTACATGGATATTCCTGGATTAGATATTAGGGCAACAGTCTCTTTTGTTAAAAAAATGCATGTTAAAATTTAATATATGCATGATGAAACGCGAAGAGCGTTTAGCAAGCGCTATTATGAATTGCACGAATAAACTATTGGCAAAAAACAATTGTTTCTATTGACATGCCACATCGGTCCTCCCGCCCGTCTGTCCCAGTAGATAACTCGGCCATATATTAGTATTATAGGTCATCAGATATCTTTAAACATTGAAAGGTATGTTGGCCAGCATTGGGGTCCATCGGGTACTTTCAAGTGTGCAAGTGTGTTTAGTATTTCCCTCTTTATCTTTACAGGACCACTGTTGGATATGGTAATAACAGCATATAACGCCCGTGAATGGAGATGTTGGTGTGTGCATGGGACATAGATGTAAATGGTTGTCTCAAGGGAGCAATGTCGGTCGTCTTAAAACTTGCTGCATGATGGTGACAAATTAATTGTATGTTAGAAGCAAGATACATGTATCAGATAATTAAATGGAGACATGCACCCAGTTTATATGAGTGTTAATGATTGCTTCAAATGCGCTTGCTTCGGTGAGTGTGAACAAATTCTCATTTCTTATCGAAATGGCTATGTATCGATCGGAATGGCACATTGAGATATGTCCCTCAACTCGGATCAACCTTTATCGGGGTTCAAATCGTGACAACCTAATCTAGCCCAGATTGCGATGATCTAGGAATCGTTCACGATACATGTGGGAGATTTCCGTGTTTATCATTCTGTACGTTAATTGTTCCCCGAAGAGGAGTATATCTCATTACGTATACGTATGTGACATGAGGTGTGAATCCAGAGTCCCTACATGCATGTGAAAAAGCCCTACATGCAGACTGAACTCTCGGTCGAACTATATATGCGTAGATATATATGATGTGAACTGGAAAGTTATCGGAATTTCGGAGTATTGGAGCTTCGTGGTACAGAGTTTTGGACCTTTAGGCAATCGATTCCAAGAAGATTAGGCCGGAAAAATCTTAGTACAGGAAACTCTGGGATATAAAATTTCAAATTCAAAATTCCAGACATTATGTCTAAAGCAAGTCTGACGAATTTCACGGAGAACTTTATACGTGCGGGCTGATTTATTAGACAAGTTAAGCACCATTTTGGTCACCGTTATGTAAATATTTTACACTACTGATCGATCCACTATAAGTATATACATAATAAATACTGTTATACGTGTTTTGCGTTGATTTTTAACATTAAAAATTGTTGGCAGCTATTTGCGGTCTGGATCGTATGTACGCAATCCTATAATTTTCCACTTGAATTATCCCTATCAATATCAGTAGCTTTGTTTGATTTGTAATGTATAATTATATCAACACGATTAAACATTGACAATTAGCCATTTTTCTTCTGGCATTTATAACCGTTTCAAAATTTGTTTTGTGACTTCTTGGTTAACCGAAAATTCACAGAGAATTGCAATCGTTTTAGTCTTGTTAGTTTAGTTTGCAATTATAGTATGTAGAGCTCAGTAGTTCACATGACCACAATTATTTACTCCATATCTATGCCCGTGCCGTAGCTATTGAGTAGATATATTCATGCATGGCATGATCAAGACCACGAAAAGCCTTCGTGCAGACTGTGGTCGGCATGGCGTCGGCTGCCAACCATTTGCCAACGTCGGCTGCCGACATCATAGCCGACGGCCACGCCGACGGTCGGGCCGACGATGGCAAATGACATCGAACCGACGGTGGTCGGCATGACGTCGACTGCCAACCATATGCCGACGTCGACTGCCGACCGACGTCATAGCCGACGGCCACCCCAACATCGGGCCGACGCCGGGTGACTATCTGGGCTACTTGCCTTGCTTCAGCCATTTGCAACATGTGTTTTCCGATTGGATTTTTGGATTAAATAATTACGGAATTATAGTTATACACACTTTCTGGTTGGTGTCAGAGTTAATATAGATTGCAATATTGTTAACATTAATGACTGTTACGTAGTTTATTCTTAAAATTAAGTGTATTAAAAAAAATTAGCTACTCGCCCATGCTGAACCGCGGCAGCGTCCTGACTTGATACGAACATTAAGTTCATCATGTCAGGTCTGTATATCATGTATTTGACAGGTCAGGGAGAACCCAAAATCGATGTACTAAACCTCGATTTGTGTAAACAACCTCGATCGAGGTTCTTCGAGAACATGTGACCACTGGTGATATAGTGTGGAGTATTTTATCTTACACCTATGAGAGGCCAAATTCACATTTAATAATTAATTGTGCTTGATTGCGCTCAAGCACAATTAATTATTAAATGTGAATTTGGCCTCCCATGGGTGTAAGATGAAACACTGTGAAATACTCCACACTACCGTTACGGTGACTACCGTAACCTATATCACTTACACTAAATTACTTCCATTAGCATCATATTTGGTTTAGAGTGTTTCCCCTTATATCATGGGTGTATGTTTTGACCAGTGCCGTGGTCACATGGTCTCGAAGAACCTCGATCGAGGTTTTTAACACAAATCGAGGTTTAGTACATCGATTATCATTTTGGGTTCTCCCTGACCTGTTTGACTCAACTGGGTCTAACATTTATCACAATATCCGTTTATGCACAGTCCTAGGAAATTAGGAATCACTGTCCATGTAATATTAAATTTTATTAAAATATAACAAATAGATGTAGATACATTAGTCATTACCTCTACTAAGTACTATACAGATAACATTTTAAATATTTTATTCAATTTCAACTAACAGTGATTCCTAGGGACTGTGTTTATGTTATTGCCATATTGGTGGGTTGTCAATACGTAGGCCTACTGACGACGTACTCATATTATTTATATTTATATTTAACAAACAGTGATTCCAAGGGACTGTGGTACAATACCTACGATTATGATCGAACTTTGACGAATTAAGACAGTATTTGCTTACCGCAAAATGCTGAAAACCAAATCTGCGGGTCGCCGACGTCCTTGGCCTTGCGACTTGACGCACGCGAAATTACGTCGACTTCCGTCTCATCCCGCGGTTCTTTCAAAAGATTACAGAAAGGTCGGGTTTCTTGATTACTTTAATTAAATCAACTCGTTCTGGTGAAATTATTATAACCGTATTCTAATATTTAACGGTCACATTTCTCGCATTTTAAATGTTATTATATCGCTGTGATAAAACTGTCATTCATTGAAAAAAAAAAAGTTTTAAACGTTTTAATTTTTTTTAATTCATTCATCTTAATATCTAAAAGAAATAATTGCATTGAATGAAGAAAATAATCACAACCCGAAAGGGTTGTTTTACGGTATTGCGTAAATGACGCAAGTATAGTTGTGACGTCAGTAATTTCTATACCCCATCAACATGAAAAAATTGTTTTTACATCCGGGCGATTCAGACCTATGGGGCCTATGGTGGGCGCCATGTTGGAATAGAATTGACAAATTAATAAAAACGAATTTATTTTTCTTCTTCGATCAGCCTCCCCATAGCAACACGGATTCAAAAGCATGTACTGTAAGAAGGATGATGTACTACACAATAAATTTGGAGGCCATCCTGCTGAAAAACTAAACGTGAAAGCATGTAAATACACGGGAACGGGAAGATTCGGCGGAGGGAAGTTTCGGCCATGTATTTTTCGGCGGAGGGAAGATTCGGCAGGGAAGATTCGGCCAGTCGTTTGATCTAACTAATTAGTGGAGGGATTACGGCTTATGTGGGATTAAGCTTGTGTGCGCACTTATTCTTTGTTGTAACAATAACAACAACTAATTAGAGGGATTATAGGTCATGATTAACTCATTTTAAGTAATGACAGATTTTATTAGACTTATTAGAATGGATGAAACATATTTACACAAGCTGATAACATAAGGTGTAACAGAAATACAAACAAAACAATTTAAAATACATTTATAACCGGCATTCTTTATTTGAAACATTTTGTTTTCAATGTTTGTCTGTGCGTTTGAAGCATGGTATATGAAGGTACATTTGGTAAAACTGTTTGCAAACATTAAATATAATATGCGACGTGTATGCTATTCCCAGATAGCCACCCGACGTCGGCCCAAAGTCGGCATGGTCGGCAGCCGACGCCATGCCGACCACCGTCGGTCGATGTTATTTACCGATGTCGGGCCGACGGTCGGCGTAGCCGTCGGCTATAACATCGGCCCGACGTCGACAGTCGACGTCGGCATATGATCGGCAGCCGACGGCATGCCGACCACCGTCGATTCGATGTCATTTGCCGACATCGGGCCGACGGTCGGCGTGGCCGTCGGCATATGGTTGGCGGCCGACCACAGTCGTATCATAGTCTGGAACATTGCAGAGGAAGAGAATGTACACATAATTTTCTGTATAATATAGTGTATTCTGGTTGTAATATACATGCGGTGGAAATTGAAGGAATTACCATTCATACAACATAATGACTTGATGATTTAATTATTTTTATGACGATGATAATGATGAGGATGGTGGTGATGGTGGTGGTGATGGTGGACCGGTTGTGAGGATGATGATGAAGATTGTGGTGAGGATGATAATGATGCTGCTGATGGTGACGATGATGGTGATGATGATGGTGATGAGGCATCATGAGGGTGATGATGGTGGTGGTGGTGGTGAGGATGGTGATAATGATGATGATGGTGGTGAGGATCGAGGATGGTGATAATGATGATGATGGTGGTGAGGATCACGATGAAGATTGTGGTGAGGAAGATAATGATGCTGATGATGATGATGATGATGGTGATGATGATGATGTTGAAGACGATGATGCTGATGATGATATATATATATATTATCTACTATATAATTTGAGACTTCCGTATATATATATATATGTGTGTGTGTGTGTGTGTATGTGTGTATATATATGTGTACTTCATAGAATCGAAAACACGTTGACGGATCGAGCTCAAATTTCGTATATAAGTGTAAAATCCCACCGACACCGCCGTGGTCGCGTTTTGGGGAAGCTCAGAGCACCCATTCTCCAATCTCAGTCACAAAAAACGGCACTGCGGTGGTTAATCAAGTGATAATTTAATGAGCGTTTGTTTTTTGACGCATCGCTATAAAGAGCGTCTGCTTACCATTCAACGTTATTAGCATCTGCAGAGAGATATACGGGAACAATACTTTTGAGTGGTTGCCTATGCGGGGAGATTTATTGGATGCCATAGTACTCTTACAACATCATTGTTATAGTGTGTATGACACTTAGGTCAGGGCTTGGGGGGGGGGGGGTAGTTAGTGTGGATATAGGCATAATGCTTCTCAGAAATCCCGGTTACAAACCAACACTCACAATTTCGTCTTTTGCATCAGAGATGAGATCTCGGAAACGGGTGGAGCTATCGACTTGAAATTTGGTATGTGAATGTATCTTGCCCCGGATACGAATTTTATCGGGTCGCCGAGCTCGTGCGACGCCAGCTTCGCGCATGCGCAGACCAGATCTCGGAAACGGATGGAGCTATCGACTTTAAATTTGGTATGTGAATGTATCTTGCCCCGGATACGCATTTTATCGGGTCGCCGAGCCCGTTCGGCGCCAGCTTCGCGCATGCGCAAACCAGATCTCGGAAACGGTGGAGCTATCGACTTGAAATTTGGTTTTTGAATAGCCCGGACAACGTCGGGATCATCGGCTTTTTATCGGGTCAGTTTGTACCTTAAATCATACCTCTTTTAGGGACGGGTACCATAATTTCTTTAGATTAAAATGGCACAATTAACTCATTGAAAAGCCAAAAAAATGTCATGTTTCGGACCAACGCCGCCAGTGGCGGGCTAACCTGCTAGTCTACTATATAATTTGAGACTTCCGTATATATATAATAGGACATTTTATTTGCTACCTAAAATACATAAACCTTTGAGCTGTTGGACTAATCCATACACACCACCCGGACGCCCCATCATCAGCGACGTGGCTTCGGAGTCGTACCACATTTCGGAGTTTATTGATTTCTATTTTAAACCAATTGCTACCCGCCATCCGAGCTATCTAAAAGACACGGAGGACTTCCTCATTAAATTGTCGAAAATTGAAGTTCCATCTTCTGCTTACCTAATTAGTCTCGACGTGGAATCTATGTATACAAATATTGGAATCGATGCCGGATTAAAGTCAATTAAGAATACATTTGATTTCCACCATGATCCTCATAGACCTGGAGATGAACTACTTCAATTATTAGAACTTTCTCTTAAAGGGAATGACTTTGAATTTAATGGACGATATTATTTACAGGTCTCCGGCTGCAGTATGGGCAAGAAGTTTAGTCCTAATTTTGCCTCAATTTTTGTTGCAGAGTGGGAGAAAGGCGCCCTAGCCAAATCTGACAAACAACCATTAGCCTATTATAGATTCTTGGACGACATATTTATCATTTGGACTCATGGTCTGGATTAGTTTAGGGTGTTCTTGAACATCTTGAACAGTCATGATGAATCAATCAAACTCAAAGAATCAATATCGCAAACCAGCATTGATTTCCTTGATTTAACAATATTTAAGGGCCCACAATTTACATCATGCAACATTTTAGATACAAAACTTTTTACGAAACCAACGGACTCTCACCAGCTTCTTCATCGTAAATATTTCCATCCGCCAAAACTTTTCAATGGATTGATTAAATCTCAAATCATTCGATACCACCGGAACTGCACGAACAGAAGCGACCTAAATCAAGCTTGTTCAGTGCTGTTCCAGGCTTTACGACCGCGCGGCTACTCTAGTAGATTACTGCGCCAAGTAAAGTCCGAAACTCTCAGAGAATTGGAATCGTTACGCCATGACACAACATCGACTGAACCAACAAGGATACGGCACAACCGGCCGGTGTTGGGTAATGGTTCAGCCTCATTTTGTCACAAAAAACGATGTTACATCAATACAATAGGATATATCAATACTAGTAACACTTTCACCAGCGAACAAACACGCATATCGTATCACATGCATAGCGAACTTAATTGTGATTCTAAAAATGTAATTTACTTAATCACATGCAAAAGATGCCGTATACAATATGTTGGACAAACAAAAACCTCTCTCAAAGTTAGAATGTCTAATCATCTTTCCAGTGTTCGCAAAAAACTCGACATGCAAATTTCCGATCATTTCAACTCATCTAATCATGACATTAAATCCCATTTCAGCTTTCAGCCAATAGAACAGACACCAATTCTAGCCGACGAAGACCAAACCGATTCAATACGCCTAGAACGCGAAAATCATTGGATGGGCGTACTTAAAACATATCTTCCGTTCGGACTTAACATTGACTACAAAGGTGTTTCTCGAAATTTCTTGTGCTTTCCTCTGATCTACAATCGTAGAAATGTTGAAATCGCGAACATTTTCAGAAAAAACTTTGCATTATTAAACACTAAATTGACCGAGCCTCTCGACAAACGGGTTATTATTGCCTACAAGAAAAATCCCAGTTTGAGAGATATGCTCGTTCGATCTAGACTCAGACCTTGATTAACACGCAGTTCAATTAGCTTTTTTAGCAATTTCAACATCATTATCCTTTGTTTGTGCTCAACACAATATTTTATGTCAATTTCCGACACAACCTAACAAAATTTAGCTAGTTCCATAGAAATAATTACATAAGAAATCGGATAACCGACCTGTGCCAGCGCCCTCCACACTTTCCAAATATATATATATATATATATATATGTATGTGTGTATATATGTGGGTACTTCATAGAATCGAAAACGCGTGTACAGATTGAGCTCAAATTTCGTATATAAGTGTAAAATCCCACGGACACCGTCGTGTTCGCGTTTTGGAGAAGCTCAGAGCACCTCTTCTCCCTTCCCAGTCATCGCAAACGCCACTTCGGGGTTAAGGCATCAACGATCTTTATATTGAACATATTCGGAGGTGTTAAGGATTAACGCTCTTTATTGCAATGGACGTGGCTAAACGACTGACCCCATGCGTCCGAAATACGGATGCGCGACGAAATGCAATTATCTCGATTAAAAAGGCAGAATTGATCTAAGCAGCGTTTGTTTACAATTCAACGCAACGGGGATTTCATCGGGTCAATTAGAATAAAAATTAAATAAATAGGTCAATTAGAATAAAAATTAAATAAATATTAAAAAATTCAAAAAAACATAAATTAAATTTAAAAAACATTAAATTAATATTAAAAAAAAAAAAATAAAAAATATTAACAATTTCAAAAAAATATAAATAAAAACAAAATAATTTTAAAAATGTCATGTTTCTGACCAACCACGCCAGTGGCGGGCTAACCTGCTTGTCTATATATATATATTTGAGAACTACGTATATATGTATGTGGGTACTTCATAGAATCCAAAACGCGTGTACAGATTGAGCTCAAATTTCGTATGTAAGTGTAAAATCCCACCGATACGGCCGTGGTCGCGTTTTGGAGAAGCTCAGAGCACCGTTTCTCCAATCCCAAATCGCCGAAATCGGCACTTCGGGGTTAATTGACATTCGCTCGCGATCCAAGAGGAGTAACTCTACATTTTGTTATATCTGTATATGTATATTTTTATATCCATATTCACTTCAAACTGCTAAACCCGTTGAGCCAAAACTTGCTAATACCTCGCAAAATATAGAATTTACATCTTCTCATATATACATTTCTTGTTACGGCTGAAAATCTTAGTCTATTTTCAATACATTCATATAAACAAGCTCTAAACTTACACCCCTCGATTCCTACTAACTGACGCAGCTATATGGCCACTGCCCCAAACCGTGAACGCCAACGACATTGTTGGCGAGAAAATAGCCCCCAAGCCGTAAATATCAACAACGACATTGTTGGCGAGAAAATAATTAGTTAAAATTACTAAATACAAGCAATCCTATTTTCCCTTTTCGGCAATGTGAGATTTTTCGGGGAGCCGTGATGCCAACAACAACGACCCGAAGCCCTGAATGCCAACAACAACGACATAATCGGATCTGTTTTTTAAGTGAATCTGCGTCCGGAATCTGACGGGACTTCCACTGCCCAAAACCGTGAACGCCAACGACATTGTTGGCGAGAAAATAGCCCCCAAGCCGTAAATATCAACAACAACGACATTGTTGGCGAGAAAATAATTAGTTAAAATTACTAAATACACGCAATCCTATTTTCCCTATACGGCAATGTGAGATTTTTCGGGTAGCCCCGAGCCGTGATGCCAACAACAACGACCCGAAGCCCTGAATGCCAACAACAACGACATCATCGGGTTAGTTTTTTTCCGCCCGATGTACCTTAAATCATACCTCTTTTAGGGAGGGTACAATAATTTACACGCAATCCTATTTTCCCTTTTCGGCAATGTGAGATTTTTCGGGGAGCCGTGATGCCAACAACAACGACCCGAAGCCCTGAATGCCAACAACAACGACATCATCGGATCAGTTTTTAAGTGAATCCGCGAGGCACTGCGATACGTCCCGAATCTGACGGGACTTCCACTGCCCAAAACCGTGAACGCCAACGACATTGTTGGCGAGAAAATAGCCCCCAAGCCGTAAATATCAACAACAACGACATTGTTGGCGAGAAAATAATTAGTTAAAATTACTAAATACACGCAATCCTATTTTCCCTATACGGCAATGTGAGATTTGTCGGGTAGCCCCGAGCCGTGATGCAACAACGACCGAAGCCCTTAATGCCAACAACAACGACATCATCGGGTCAGTTTTTTTCCGCCCGATGTACCTTAAATCATACCTCTTTTAGGGAGGGTACAATAATTTCTCTTAAAAAGGCACGATTAACTCATTGAAAAGCGAAAAAAATGTCATGTTTCGGACCAACGCCGCCAGTGGCGGGCTAACCTGCTAGTCTCTTATATATTTTGAGACTTCCGTATATATGTGTGTATATGTGTACTTTATAGAATCGAAAACGCGTGTACAGATTGAGCTCAAATTTCGTATATAAGTGTAAAATCCCACGGACACCGTTGTGGTCGCGTTTTGGAGAAGCTCAGAGCACCTCTTCCCCTTCCCAATCATCAAAATCACCGCAAACGCCACTCGGGGGTTAAGGCATCAACGATCTTTATATTGACCATATTCGGAGGTGTTAAGGATTAACGCTCTTTATTGCAATGGACGTGGCTAAACGACTGACCCCATGATTTAAACATATTTTATTATCCCTCAATCAATAAACAAAATACAAATAAAGAAAACACAGTTGGTGAATAAGGATGAGAGGCGATAAAGGGATCGGACCTCATGCGTCCGACATACGGATGCGCGACGAAATACAATTATCTCGATTAAAAAGGCAGAATTGATCTAAGCAGATAATTATTTCGATTAAAAAGGCAGAATTGATCTAAGCAGGGTTTGTTTACAATTCAACGCAACGCTATCGCTCGAAATATTATGCAGAGAGATTTCACGACGGGATTAATTGACTGTCTGCTCTTTTCGGGGAGACGGGTACCATGAACTAACTCATTGAAAAACAAACAATGCGTTGTCTGTCGTTCCTAGGAAGGGGGGATTTCATCGGGTCAATTCGGGGACTAATCTAGGAACGGGGATGTTTAGGACGGGTACCATGAATTATCTCATTGAAAAACAAACAATGCGCTGTCTGTCGTTCCTAGGAAGGGGGGGGGGGGATTTCATCGGGTCAATTTTTTCGCCAGAAACACAAAATTCATTAAAAAAATAAATTAAAAAAATTTAAGATTAAATTTTTTTAAAAATAATTAATTAAATTAAAAAAAAACATTAAATTAATATTAAAAAAATAATAATAATAAATAAATAATAATAATAATTTTAAAAATGTCATGTTTATCACCAACCACGACAGTGGCGGGCTAACCTGCTAGTCTATACTATATATTTTGAGACTTCGTATATATGTGTGTGTGTACTTCATGGAATCCAAAACGCGTGTACAGATTGAGCTCAAATTTCGTATGTAAGTGTAAAATCCCACCGACACCGCCGTGGTCGCGTTTTGGAGAAGCTCAGAGCACCCTTTATCCACTCCCAAATCACCGCAAAGGCACGGCGGGGGTTAATCAAGTGATTATTTAATGAGCGTTTGTTTTTGACGCATCGCTATAAAGAGCGTCTGTTTGCCATTCAACGTTATTAGCATCTGCAGAGAGATATACGGAACATAAATTAAATTTAAAAAACATTTTTTTCTGACCAACCCTGCAAGCACAGATGGCGCGCTTTGTTTTTACTTTGGTATATACCGAAACCATCCCAGATAATCACGAATACAGCATCAGATTTCTCCCCATATATACCGTTATAAAGCTACTGGAAATCTGCCAATCTACTATATAATTTGAGACTTCCGTATATATGTGGGTACTTCATAGAATCGAAAACGCGTGTAGGAACGGGCATCCCCACGGCAATGTCGGCTTATAAGACATCTTTACTACACATGACAACCGGGTCTCTATATATGTACCAAAATTACGCCGCGTTGGTGACTGGGAAATTCCAGGGAATGCCGATTGAGCTCAAACTTGCTACATACGGGAAGTGTCATATATATGAGTATGTCCTTTATAGACTCGAACAGATTGAGCTCAAACTTTCTAAATATTGACTGGGAAATTCCAGGCAATGCCGATTGAGCTCAAACTTGCTACCTACTGGGAAGTGTCATATATATGTGTGTGTCCTTTATGCTCCATAGGATTTCCCTACCGAAATTTCAAGGTTATTGATCCACTGGTTTTGCCTCTACCCTCTGCACTCACGGCGAACTTTAGACAGAATTTTCTAAGTCGAACGTCCATTTGTTTACCTTTCGAAAGACATTCAAACAGACATTCAAATATATGCTTCTGGCCCAATTATAGGGCCCGTTTCGGGTGCCATGGGCGTACCCGGATGTGTAACGAATGAAAATCATCGGCATATCATAATGCTTGCAGTTTGTGAGATAATGGGGGTGATCAAATATTTGGGAATATCGCTGTGAAGTTGGACGGACGTTGGACGTTCGTGGACATTCGCGACACGGTCTGTTTTCAATGAAATACCATAGACTCGCATTTGTTGATATGACTAACAGCTGCCTTGTGCCCACACCCTCCTTGCAAACATATTTCCATGCAAATAATCAAATTGTTGAATGTCCACGAACGTCCAACGTCCGTCTAACTTCACAGCACAATTTCCACAAAAAAAAAAAAAACGCAGTTTCCAGTTTGCACCAGGAGACTTCTCTTGACCTAATTCGCGCTCTCAAACAGACAAATTAAAAAAAAAAATTAAGAGGATTTTCCGAATGTTTTTTACTTTGAAAAACATTGGACGTTGGACGTTCAACACTGTGGATCTAAAAAGGGGTTACCGGCAGATGACTCGAATCGCACATATATAGGCACAGGCGGAACCGCTTTGTTTCGGTCCAAGCGGTATTGCGTGGGAATAATCTATGCTCCATAGGATTTCCCTACCGAAATTTCAAGGTTATTGATCCACTGGTTTTGCCTCTACCCTCTGCACTCACGGCGAACTTTAGACATATTGTTCTAAGTTCCGAACGAGATTCAAACATGTGCTTCGAAGTATCTTATAGGGTTCTTATTCGATATATTTGAATGCTTGTATAAATACTTTTTGTAATATATCTGTTATAAAATTATTGCGTTTAATCAGAGACGTGGAGACATGGTTTGGGGGGGGGGGGGGGGTACCTGCCAAAACATTAGTTGGAAATTTCACACCAACAAAAGGTCGAAAATGTTCTTGAAGTTTGATTTTCGAACAATTTATTGTTTTTGGACCAATATATTTGCATATTTTCCTACCTTTGTTCAAAATTTTGGACTGAGATGGTCATCAGTTGGAAATATTCCAACATTATGGGAGTGACATAGAAAACTTATAGGTGTACACATAACACACTAGAGTATGTGAAGGCAACAAAAATGTTAACATATACTATCATTTGAACTATATATTGGTGATGCTAATTTGCTTGTTTACACTCATGGACGGATGAAATAAAACAGTATAGTTAAAATCCAATATTCATGAATACCATTATAAAATGCCACACATTTGTATCAAAAATATGTAATGTGTCCTACAATGTTAAAAGTGCATTTTTACAAGACAACAGTTCAAGTTAATTGTGCCCCAAAGTGTGTCAATATGAGGATATTTTTGTTTACTTTTTCCCTATATGGATACAAGTAGGGGATTCAGGTATCTTCTAACATTTATTGTTATGCCCATTATATATAAATCTTTCCCCTTCATGTCATGAAAAAATATTATATATATAGTATCCAGTTGAATCAGTATAATTTAGGCTTGAACATTGTTGGTCACTTCAAATACTATTATTTATATCAAATCACAGGATGTATAATGGCCATGTTTTTGATTGAAAATGTTTCAAATTTGATAGCTCCTATCTGGAGGCGATCGCAGACATGCCTCTGCAGGGTGTGCCGATTGAAATGTGAAATTAAAGATTGTGGCTGGCAGCCATGTTTTAAACAAAAATTCAGAAAAAAATGGTAAGCTCCCATCTAGAGGTCACAGCAAGGATAGATATGAAGTTTGGAGACGATTGGATGAGGGATGATGTGGTCTGTAGGGCGTTCCAAAGAATTTAGTCATGCAAAGAGTAAAATCCAAGATGGCTGCCAGCGACCATGTTTTTTTGTTTTTGTTTTTATAAAAAAAACTCATTCAAATTCAATACATGTAGCTCCCATCTAGTGGTGATCTCAAACATGCCTGTAACTTTTCCAAACATTTTGCCAATATTTATGGGCTGCAGCACAGGCTCCTGGGGAAAAATAGCAGATATACCAATATATACTATACCAGTCACTGTTAAAGTATATATTGGAATATCTGGTATTTATTCCCAGGGGCCTGTGGGCTGTAGGGTGTTTAATTAGAATGTGAAAACCAGAATGGCCACTATCGGCGATGTATTAAAATTTGGAATAAATGGTAAGTACCCATCTAAAGGTCACCACGAGGATCCATATGAAGTTTGGTGATGATCAGATGAGTGATGTGGTATGTAGGGTATCTCAAAGTGTTGTCATGCAAAGAGTAATATCCAAGATGGCTGCTGGCAGTCATGTTTTTAATCGAAAATTATTTTAATTCGATAGATATAGATGTTATCCTAATCAAGCCGGTTAAACAAAATTCGGTAAAAATTGATGGCTCCCATCTAGGGGTCACCCCGAATATCCATAATGAAGTTTGGTGATGATCGGATGAGAGATTTGACCTGTATGATGTTCTGAAGGAAATCGTAAACACCAAAAATGGGAGTTTTGTGTACCAAATTCTTCACAATTACATAGGAAGTAGAAAAGAGTTATATTGCTACTATTGGAACCAAAATTTAAAATTTTCATATGCTCGTCTGTTGTGTATACATGATTTTACATGTATATCATTTTAAATATATTACGCATTTAATTTCCTGAGAATACCGTACATTTGAAGATTTGATAAAAAAACAAACATGTTGTTGTACATATGACTAGAATGAATGGATGAGGCTACAATGAATGAGTGAAGTCGATATCATCATTATTTTGTATGATGCGACTAGAAAGAGCAATATCACAAGAAAGTGCTGCACGTGTGGCTGGAATCTTCAACATATCCACCAACACAGGAAACATATCACAAAAACATAATCACTAAACTAGGATTTAAATTTCTGAAATGCCAGAAATTTTATACTTCCATGGAATATTTAATTTTTAATGAACACAATCTTTATATTATATGGAAATTATATATTAAATAATTAAAAGAAATGAATGAGAAAAAGATCATAGACATGGATTGTAAGTTCAGAATTTCGACTTGTTGGTATATTATTAATGATATATGCGGATTTATTTGTTAAAACTGTCGTGGCGATTACTGCCCTTAGTCTCTTGTTACGATTGTTATAATGATACTAATATTATGCAATACGCCACAACCCTGGCTGCTAATTTATAGCAAACACTCTCGCACTACATAAGCGAAATACTACATACCACTGTAAGCCATGAAAGTCTTAAGATATATATCATTAATATAATGCTACGGCCGTGCAACATTCTATAGTCGTTCGCTCAAAAACTTAGAAAATCGCACTAAATTGCACATAGATACTACCCATCACATCCACTCGTCAATTTTGCATTATCTGGATTCGAGATTCCACCCCCCCCCCCCCCATTGAGTTTCGGTGGAATTTTTCAAACTTGTGAACCATCCCTAACCGAGCTCTCCGTTGGGCAGATTGCTTTTATAGCAGAGCAGTCAAAATTTGCGGGCAATCTGACAGTATACCGACGTACATGTCCCTGCATTATATTAATATTGATAAATGTCCTAGTGTATACAGTCATCCGGTGGTATTTTCCTATTAACATGTGAATGCATGTAATATCGGGCACTTAATCCTGATTAACTCATTGCGCATTTATTTTAAAAGTTAGAACATTTCACGGAATTTGCCGAAAGCCTCGACCCACACCGATGCAAGCTCTCTGTTAAACGGATTGCTTTTAAACCACGACAGTCAAACTTCCAGGATGTATCTATTGTATACCGATGTACCTGCTAGCGCATTTCACTCGCTCCTTCATTAGCCTGTTTGAATTTGACCGGAATATTGGAGAATTTCGAGTTTTGCCATATATCTATGGCAGGCTGTGTTCATCTGCATGTAGTACGTATTACGCTATATCGCGTCGCCACTAGTAAACCCTTTGCTCTGAAACTTAAGAAATCGCACCAGAGTTGGGCGTTGATAGCCCCTATCACACCCGCTCATCAGAAAAATTGTAACTTTTTCAACTTTTGGTTTTTGTTGGAATTTGCCAATTTGAACCCACCTGAACACGAGCTCTCCGTTGGTCAGGTTGCTTTGATAGTAGAGCGGTCAAACTTTCGGATATTACCAGAAGTATATCGACGTACCTGCTCCTACATTAGCTCGCTCCTTCATTAACCCGGTCGGATTTGGCGAGAAAAATAGGTTAGTGATACAGCACTTAACAAAACTTATTTAGATTATAAAGCCTCGCCACGAGTAAACCTTCGACCTTAGCGCCAATTAAGCAGACATCAATATATATATATATATCTTTATTATCCTCCATATATGGAGATTCATATATAAATGTTTATATTATGAGAAGAAACACAATTTGGTACATAACACAGTGTATAAGAAATTTAAGATTACAAACATATCTACAACACATATCTCAATATGTATGATGAACCAATTACACATGCACATATACACACATTCATGCACTACATAAAGTAGACATTCCATTCTACAGCCATATCGTACTTACAGAGAGAGAAATAGCATACTCCGAGACGACCAAGCCGGAGTTGGACCCAAATCAGGGATCTCTCTCTCTGGAAGACCCACAAACGCCAATGCCTTTGTGCAGTCTTATCGACTCGGAGCCGACCATTTCCCCAGCACCACTCATGTAGATATACACAGCCACACCGTACTTACAGACACACAGACGACAGTCAGACAAGCAGGCATACGAGACAAACAATCAAGTGGCAGATATACATACAGACAAATTTACTTACTGTTAAAACAATACACAGATACATGTGATATGAACAATTACGAATATGCTTATAACTGCATGTTATGGTCGAGTTTATATGAAGGTTTGTGAGATCTAGTCAGGACTTGGCGTCAGTCGATCAACATATACTCTCCAGAGGAATGCAGCTTTGTTGACGAAAAAGTCTATTAGTTTATTTTCTTCTTCGGTAGTACAGTATATGTTTTCATGTATACCTGTTAGTAGAACGCGCGTTTTGGATTCTCCGTCAAGTTTGTCATACTGCATATACATGTCTACATGAAATATGTTCAGCAACTCAAATTCAAAATTATTTCGATCATCACAAATGGAAGAACATTCCATTAAGGCATGTTTGACAATATCTCTATACTTGTTGTCACATAAAACGCAAGTTTCCTCATTTGTTTCGAGGATACAAATAAGACGTGCAATAATCAAATATGCTTTTCTGTGTGCTGGGTATATTCGGCAATTTTCCCATAGCCGGGACATACATAATTTTGGATGGACGGCAGAGAACCTGGCAAGTCGAGTATCCTCCTTTAAGCTCATTTCCCAATATTCTCCATTAAATTTTGACCATGACTCATTTATCGCACATTTCCAAGTAGATTTCTTCGGGAATATTGAGTTTTCGATGTAGTTCACAAGGGACTCTGTCATTTTATATTTGCTAAGGACGAAGATAATATCAGACGCGTAACTAGATTGGTAGCTTGAAACACCTAAGGTGTGCTGATATAAGCGAGTAAGAAATACTTGCTTTACCGTTTTGGAAACTTTTAGGTTGCACAACGAGCCAAAGAATGACAATTTACGTTTTTCGATAAGAGACACCATAGATGAAGTTCCAACTAATCCTTGAGCTATAATTGTTTTTGTGCGATGATGAAGACCCGTACAGAACCGTACAGGCCTTTTGGTATAACCACTGACGAATAAATTAACGAGCAACTTTTGGGGGTCATACCACCGGGGAAGAGGCCAGCATTGTTCAACATCATAAACGTGCTACGGGTCTTATCGCATATGTGATCAGTGAAAATTCCGTTGAAATCGTACTTGTCAAGTAAGATACCTAAATGAGTGGTGTTCGTACTTTCTTCGATATCTGAGGTACCTAGGTTCCAGAGACGACTTTGACGCGAAAATTCTGCTTTGGTTTCATTGAATACTACTATGGTGCATTTGGATGGATTATATTTATACCGCCATTTGTTGCTGTACTCGTTGCAAATATCACAAAGCGCCGATAAGCCAGATTTATTTAGTGATAATAGAACCATGTCATCTGCATGGGTTGGGCACGTACAATTTACACCGAGCATGTTCAGGCCAAATGGTGAGTTTGCAAGTATATGTAATAATTCGTCGACGTAGATCATATAGTACAAAGGGGAGAGGATACCCCCCTGCCTTGCTCCCTGTCTCACATCAAACCACCTGGATAAAACGTTATTGTGACGAATAGAGCATGTGACGTTGGTTAGAAGTTCGTGCATCAATCGAAGTAAATTTCCTCTGAACCCACATCCATGCAGCTTGTATAATAATCCGTTGACCCAGACAGTATCGAATGCCTTCCAAACATCTAAAAAGAGACTATACAGTTTTTGTTTACTTTCGGATACATAGGATATACATTCTTTCATTACATATGATGTCATTGTTGCGTTTATGCCTTTTTGGAATCCGTGTTGAAGCGGATGTACATCAAGTAATTTTGGCGCGTACAGTTCTATTCTAGTTTGTAAAACTTTTTCGAGTAACTTGTACAAAGTTGGCATTAGTGTTATAGCTCTGTAACTGTCAAAATCTGTTCTGGGTTTTGAGCCACCTTTATATAATGTTATTATTAAACCGCGCTTTAACTGGGATGGGACCGTTTGTGTTTGAATCAGGATTGTTAGGAGATTCGAAATCGTCTGAGTCAACTTCTGACTTCCATATATCAAATGCTCGTTCGAAATCCCATCCCAACCAGTTGCTTTTCCAAAGCTGAGACTGCGATACACAGTAAGTAATTCGTCTGCAGTTACTGAAAAGATTATGCGTTTATCGATATCATCAGATTGACCACTACCTATTTCTCGCGTAACAAATTCATTTATGTAATTAAAGTTTTGAGTGTCAAATTCAGGTCGATACAACGGTGAATATAGTTTCTCAAAATAAGATGCCCATCCTTCTGCGATATCACTATCATGACGAAGAGTTTGTCCTTCATACGTGAAAAATGCATTCTTATCTATATGAGTTCTCTGTCGCTTCGTGTTTAATGCGCGGAATAAATAGTTTTGATCAAGTTGAGCACGTTCATCGATTTTATCATTTAGTTCGGCCAAGTATGTAGCAGATGCTTTTCTATATTCTCTCCGGAAATCACGTTTTGCAGTTTTATAAATCGTGTAACTGTCAGACTGGGTATCTGAGCGAGGTCTACCTCCATCCACCCAATTTTGCCGGACAGTCCGCATAATTTTGTGCATATTTTTCAAATTTTCGTTCCAAAAAGGTTTCAGATGTTTATTAAATTTCTTTTTCGGCAAACTTGCCTCGGTGGCTTTCGATATAGTGCTTACAATGGCATCGTACATTTTACAAGGATCGGTTTCGTGTTCTGATAAATGATCAAATTTGTTGAGCTGCGCATCAATGCTTTGCCTATAATTGTGTAAAATTTCTGGTTCAGATTTAGCCTTTTTCCAGTCAACAATTCCCTGACCTGTAACACCCGTTGTTTCTACATGTACATGTCGATAACGCATTTCATATAGCATTCTCAGAGTGACTGGCCTATGATTGGATACATCGATTGCATCATCGTTTAATACGTGTACTTCTTGTATGAAAGGAATAAGAGTATGAGGAATCAAGATATTGTTGTATTTATGGGTTTTAATAGTTAGGCCTGGTAGAGTAAGATCGGTACCAAATAGATACGTCTCGGCAAATGGCTCCAATATAGCGACATTGGAGCGAAGATACGGGGAAATCCGGAAGCCACCGAGGATGCCAGAAGATAGCCGAAGATAGCCGGAAGCTCGCGATATGACCAGGCTGACGGAAACCCATCACTTGAATCCAAACCAACCTATTGACAACATCGTGTATTTCTATTGCTGTATTATTAAAAGGTATTATTTCACACTTGCACTTCATGTATACTTATTCACAATGCTGCACAATACCCCATAATTATAACAAATGGCGTCGTCGATCTTACTCGAATCTTTGCGGCGTTTTTTGTGCACTGTTTCTTGATATTTTTCTCGCCGGTAATTTACACTGTTTTCTCACACTGGCAAAATAATTTTTCACATGTTTTTTTTCAATCCGTTTATTATCTTTGGTAATTTCTGCAATCCGCACCGTAATTTTTGCTCTTCGCACTTTGCACTGCATACTATTCTTTCTAATTAATTATTTATAAGATAATTTAGCTTTTTGTCATACTTTTTTGCCATTTTTATGATTGTTTTTTTTTGGCTTGCATTTTTTTTTCATCACACAAGTGTTTGCCACTTTGTTGAATATTTATTTTTTCTCAAACCAGTTGCTATTGGAGTATTTTTTTTTTTTTAGTAGGGAATGAAGGCTGTTTTGTTTTCATTCTGCTGCGCGGACATTTCAATCAAGTTCGCCGTATTTTTCAATTAATTGGCACTTATTTTTTCGTTTTTGCCCATTTTCACGGAAATTTCTTTTCAATTTTTTAATTTTATGCAATTGAATTATTTTTGTCTCAGAGGATTATTTTTGCCAATTTTCGTAGGATTATTTTCAAATTTTTCAAATGGTTTTATAAATGTAGGTGAATTTGTCTATAAAGGCTACCAATAGCGTTTATATAGGCATATTTCGGATAGTATATCACCATTTGTTCAATATTCGTGCATTTACACCTTGTATAACATCTTTTATCGAGGAGTTCCGAAATTAGCAAATTTTGGGAGTTTTTATTTGCGCGAATTGTTTTTTGGAAGATAACGAATAATTTCCCCAAACAGTCCAACGAGGGGACGTCGCTATAACAACGTTGCGCTCTCATGAAAATTCTTGCTGGAATTTTCGGAACTATTCGTATCTGCTAAAACAGCCAATCGTTATTTTGTTGAAACGGGAATTAAGTAGGTCATTTGCATGATGATTCAAAACATCAGTGCAGATGTGAAAGCGGCGTATAATCCGATAAACAGCCAGCGAGTTGAGCCATTGTTCGCTCAAGCGCACACTCCGTGGGTACACTCCGTCGCTAATCCGCTGATTAGCCAACAGGATGATTCAATGTCCGGATTTGCTCATGGAGCTTCTAATCACACGGGGTCAAACATCTCAATCGGATTAATGTATGATTACCCATCAAATCAAACGTTCATGCACTCAATGGTTATCGGGAGTGATACTGACCATTGCGAAAAAATATATTCGCAAGTGAGTAACGGTGGTGGGGCATCACATAACAGTTTCAACGCGCCGGACTTATTGTCAACTGAAATTAACGCTTGGCAGGCTAGCAATGTCCAAACCCCGAATACAGAACAAATGACAGTTGGAACGAATCAAAACATGACATACCAACAACCATTGTACCCAACTAATTTTGATGGTACCATTTCTGATTCAGGGGCCCAAGTTACCAATGTGCATAATATGTCCAGTTACTCATCGGGAAATGGGATGGGAAATCTGCTGATGTCCACAATTCCAAAGTCGACTGTAACAATTCCACAATCGGACACAAATTTGACACCAGATCCGACAACAAATGGTTCATATATCTCTTATCAACCCAGAGACGTGCAACCGTGCGTGCCACAATTTTGGTGTCTCCCAGATGTACCGCCGCCATATTGGAATCCGCCGGTATTCAATCCACATAACATGCAAATGTTTGGTTCGCCTTTCCTTAATTATGGCGCTCCGGTGGTCACAAATCAAGTGAGTCCCCAACCAGTGGGAAGTCACGAGGTCGTTAGACCAAAGCAAGTTGAGGGAATTCACAATGTTGATAAGGAAACCAATCCAGGGTCCACTAGGAGAGCGATACCAGTTTCAAACAGGTGGAAACCGTATCCCAATAGGGGCGACGTACTGGGTTGGAAAGGTATGCAAGTACCAACGTCTCATTACACATGTTCCAGTACAGGGACGTGTCCGATTTCCAAGTTGGATACTGCCCCCATTCAGTTGAATGGGACTCGGTATAAAGGAGCTACTACAAATTATGCTCCCTTTGGAGATCGTACATTCAAACAAATATCTCTTCCTGTACAGACACCGGCAGTACAGCCGACATCTTGGCCCATGCCCACAGTGCCACTACCACATGGCTATGTTCCAAATAAAACGCCATGGGGTACAAACATTCGGAGTATGCCTACCCCAAATGTGTGCACGACTTCAGGGCCATTATCGGGTCCACTTGGGGAAATGCAAAGCAATGCAGGGGCGAATCAAGTTTGGCTGGGGAATTCTGTGTCGGGTTCTGTGCCCCAACATGTGCCTCAGAATGAGGTTTCTACAATGTCCGTGTCACCAGTGTCGGTCCCACCCGTTAGCAAACCGGTGGTAAACCAATCCGGAGAAATACACCAAGCTTTGGCACTGCAATTTAACCCTGCAGTGAATATGCCTCCACAACCAGGGTATAATCAAGCTATGGCAGTTCAAATCCCGCCTGGGGGCTATTTAAATCAGGCAATGATGTATGTAGCGACAAACATGATTGCCGGAGCCATTCCTTCTGCCCAGACAGTTTCCGGGATGCAGTCAATGGGGAATGGGCAAAGTTTCCCCGTGGGGACAACAATCAATCCTTCAGTACTTCGGATACAGGTACCAAATAACCCTCCGATCATGGTCCAGGCCAACAATCTGAGTTTAGTTACTACTCAGAATGTTCCAATGCAACAATATCCATCTGGCGGAATTCCAACTAACCCACCTATGCAAAATGTTCCAATAACAATTAGCGGAACTGACGGACAAGTTTATGGTGGTTACCAAACTGTTACAACGGAAAATCTAACCAAATCGCCAGAAAGGGGTGATGTTGACATAACATTTCAACGTCGGTCTGACCAAAACTCATTTCGGGAACCAACAATCAGTGGAATTTCAGTAACATCCGGGCGCGAGAAGGTAAATGCAAAACCAGCCCAACATATGCCTGCGTCTGCTGACACGGGACCCAGACAAAATTATGGTCAAGATGTACCTATAAATGGAGTAAACTCAATACCGCCACAAATACCATTATCAAAGGACGGTAAAGTAACTGGGCAGCCGTTTGACTTCGAATTCCGTTCATTTGCTGAATTTCGACGTTGGAATAAAGCCGAATGTAAAGCTGCACTGTCATCTTGTCGGGAGGGTTCCGCCCTCGACTATGACAAGTCGCTCGAAGAAAATAGTTCGCATATGACGTTCAAGGAAATCCTTATTGAAATGGGGAATAGGTTCGGTGATAATGATCAGCCGCAAGTCGAAGAACTAAAGTTTCGAGAAGTGTCTACCCCAACAGAGTCTATGGCTGCTGCTATAGAACATGTTCGATTCCACCAATTTAACCGAAACGTAACTTTTGGCGATGCCAATATTACGAACCAAGATGTGATAGATTTATCGTGTGATTATTTTGAATCGGAAAACGACAGTCCGCCGCGAACTAGAGATATACATGTTGTAGATAAATCCATATCATTTCCTCAATGGAACAACGGGAGAAGTAATGATGAATTTAATGAACGAATTCTGCTGAAATCGCTATCAAAATCAAATACATCCAAAGATGAATCTCGTGAACGATTTCTACGGCGGGAATCGCAATCGAACACACTAAATAACGAAGAATCTAACGAACGATTTCTGCTGAAATCGCAATCAAATACATCAAATTTAAGTGGTATTTCCGATCAGTGTCTCCGCTCTCTGTCGCAAATTTCATTGCAAACAAGTAACGTGTTCTGTTTAAAATCCAAAACGATCATTTCTACACCACAATCGGGGGACACACAGTCGCTCGAAATGCAACCACAGTGTGACGTCACAAATAATACTAAATCATCCGAAACGGCTAAATTTGTCGAATCGCACCAGAGTGATAATAGTTTGTCCAGTACTGACATGCCAGAAACACATGTTATCAGAGTAGGGCCTTGCGTAATCAAGAAAGAAACAAGGCGCACTAACTCTATATTTTCAATATGTTCAAATACTGAAACCACAGTCGAACAAACTAAGGAAAAACAAATTTGCAACAAGTCAACCAAAATGAATGGTCCTTGCTGTTTCTTGCACAAATCATTGAAATGTTGCACTAGTAATGACATAGTAGCCAGGGCTGTAATCACAACATTTGCGTCATTATGGATGTTCACACTGTTATGGCGAAAGAAAGCAAAAAGCTTCTTGCACTAACACTCTCCATGTAATGCACGGACCTCGTGTACCATCGCGACAATAATTAAGTTGTGATCTCATAGGAAAATGCTTTTTTCTATTTTTAACGGGGTAAATGGAGTGATTGAAAAATGTAATAGATATGTGGCATGTTTTTTTGTTGTTTTTTTTTATACAAATTTTCATTCACCAAAGCCAGCTGGTTTTTGGGCACACATGTAGATAAATTACATGTATATAAATTACATGTATATCTGCATAATAATTATGGAATTAACTACGTCCACAGCATATCGTCACAATTTTTTGTGTATTCTAAATCAAGTTTACGGATGTATTTGTATGTCTCACATCCCTCATTGTCTAATTTTTCCTTGACCATGGTGGATAATAATTACTTAATTATTTTTCGGTAATTATATTCCATATATATATAAGGGCTGCATTGTTTTGGTGACAACTGCTGTTTTCACGTGATGCCTTGCGTATAAAGGAAAAAGGGGAAATGGAGTCATATAATGTCTGACTGTATATTATATATAGGACCACCAGCGATTATGCGTTTTCCAGCACAGGGTCGCATCTAACCTCAAACATTGCACCCATTCAGCAGAATGGGCGCCAAGTAACTATTTCAATGTGTTAACAAAAGTCCTAGAGACAATAAAAATCAGTCGTAACACAGAACAGGGGCGTGTAACACAAGACAAACGGGACAGAGCTGCTGCTCTCGTTCCCAATCTGCATCTAAGTATAGTGACGAGCCTTCCTGAAATGTAGGCTTCCATCAAATGTAGGATTGATACTGACATGATCACTCAAGCTCACAAGCATCTTGTCCCTTCTGACCTGCTGTCCAGAAGAGAATACTCATGCTATTGTTAAAGGCACATCTGCATTGCAGAGAGTTGCATATATTGCCAGAACAGAAATATATAGCAACAGAAAGTAATGTTTACAAAATTGAGATAAACCATAAGGAACTTCTGAACTTGCTGTTAATCCGAGAGTGCCTAATTTAAATAGTTACAACAGTATGCCTTATCATAACCTCCATTCTGTTCTGCTGAATGTTTATATTTACCTTTCTTGTGTCGTGTCTAGTGGATTGGCGTTCGGTAGAAATTAAATAGGGATTAACTAATTTCTGTGTTTCTTCCAAATCACCACTAACATTGCCTTCATTTGTATGTGTATCATTATAAGTGCACGGGAGTCGGCACTCGTTGCTGAAGATAACATTATCACCCAGCAGTATAGGGCCAACTAACACTATCACCCATTGGTCCCGATTAGATATGAGAGTAGGGGGTTGTTTATGTTGTAAAGTCTGCACCCTCTTTTTAGTGGCATATGTAGGCACCCGCCAATCCACAAGTTGTTGTATTCCCACTTTCTGGTAACAATACATTGTTTGGGAATGTATATATATTTGAAACACATTCCATGATTTCCACTCACAAAATGGTTTCAAATCGTATTATCATCATCCAATTGTGAGAACTCAAGAATCGTTTACAGTAACATTTAACAAGAACAATAACTCTAAAATAAAGCAAAATATCAAAACATCGCAAGAGATGGGGCCGACCCAAGGGGAAGTTTATGGGCGGTTGCTAACTCTCAATAATGGTCTACGATAATGTTTGAATAATCGCATAAATATTGAAGATGGTTAGACTGCAGCTGCAGTCTGAATATGATGCGCTTCAATTGCATATGTGATTCGGATCGGGGCAATATATCAAATTAAACTTAGCAAGAAATAAGTCCAACGACATACGTTAGAGCTTATCTCATACAGAGCCATTAGTTGATTTGACTAGTTCCTGGTGAAGAGGACTGCTGTCTTTTTGACGCAAAACACACCGACACGAGAGAAATCTCAGCACACGAAAACTATGCCAGATTCAAAATATCTCGTGACAATTACTCATACCTCTTATTACTATCAGCTGATGGTAATAAAATTACCTGATTCTACGATCAAAGTTCAAAATTCTGTAGTTCAAAATTATTGTAGCTGGAAGTTGTTAAGGGTTTAACACAAGCAAGTAACCCTGTTTTGGCTCGTGGGTTCGTAACATGGGTTTTTGGAACCCATCAGAGCGGTGTTCATTGAGAGGTCTCAGAGAGGTGTTAACCATGTCTCTGAGAACTATGCTGCCTCATTTTGGGCCAAGAGGTGTGGGTATATCCACCTTCCCTGAAATTTAGAGTAGTTTGGTCGTTCTTTTTATTAAAATGGGGAAGAGTGTTGTATTTATGGGTTTTAATAGTTAGGCCTGGTAGAGTAAGATCGGTACCAAATAGATACGTCTCGGCAAATGGCTCCAATATAGCGACATTGGAGCGAAGATACGGGGAAATCCGGAAGCCACCGAGGATGCCCGAAGATAGCCGAAGATAGCCGGAAGCTCGCGATATGACCAGGCTGACGGAAACCCATCACTTGAATCCAAACCAACCTATTGACAACATCGTGTATTTCTATTGCTGTATTATTAAAAGGTATTATTTCACACTTGCACTTCATGTATACTTATTCACAATGCTGCACAATACCCCATAATTATAACAATATGATCAACGATCGTTCCTTCATACCGCCCATCGCCAAATGGAATACATGTTGTGCGCGGAATATCCTGGCAAAAAGTGCGATTGACGGACACCATTTTGATTCGTTTGACAAGATTTTTGAATGCCATGTTTCGGTCATCTGACTTTTCAAATTGCCCGTTAAAATCTCCCATCACTATTACATTGCCATAAGTTTTGTACATATCACAAATATCGCCAAGAGATCTCGCATATTCTTCGTAATGTTCCGCCGTGTAATTTGTAGAAGGTAGATATACCTGTAATATGTATATGAAGCATTCATCTGTTACTTGAAATTGAATCCCTATTATTCTATCATCATCTATAGCGAGGGGACTTATGCGTTTAGACAGTCTCTTGTGCCATAACAACGCAACCCCACCACTTGGTCTCCCTCTTTTGTTGGGGATTCTTTGACGGGAATCGGACACTGCATGAAATTCATAAAACTTGTCGAGCGAACCAAGAAAGTGTATATCACATTGATAGAGCCAGTGCTCACTCAATCCGATAATATCATGGTCGCCACGTTTAAGCAAATGACTGAGGTAATAGCCAGATGACATGATACCGGTGGCATTCCATGTAATTAGATTGAGATTAACGGTTTCCATTGTGTGTTTATAGTTGATAGCTGATAAGTCAGCGTTGTGAGTACGATTAACGTTCAATATCAAATATAAGATCAATGCTAGCAATGCACCGATATTACACATAATAAGAAATTAACATGTCACACAAAGATAGTAATACTTATGGTTTCATTTGTGTACCCACATCCTGCAGATTGCTCCTCGTGGCCAAAACTTTGGTGCAAGAACTGCATCTAGGTCCTCATCACAAACATTAATGCGAGCAGAGTTACCTCGCAACATCTTAATGACAGTGAAGCCTGCATTTTTAAATATAAGATGTTTCTTGATATCGTCAATGGTCACGGATTCAGCGAATCCACCGAGAAACACTTGTGACGTATTGACTGGACATTCATATTTATAAAAATAATAGTCATTCCTCGAGTAATTTGCAGCACGTCTAACTTGTTGTGGACGCGTATTATTAGTATCGTTCACCGGATCTGTTGATCCATAGCTCACGTTATTTGGTTCACTGTATTTTGAATTCGTCTCAGATTTATTATCATTGTCGTAAGAATCTTCCGCGTAGGTCATCGTTGCATTTAATGTTTCTGAAATATCTCGCTGTGTCTTTGTTACTTCTCCCATTGAATTACTCACACACTCCACGAAAGTTTGGAGATTATTTGTCACTGTAGTCGTGAAATTTCTGAATTCCTCTTTCATCATGTTAACATTATGTTTTATTGTTTCGTTCATCATTTTATCACACGAGTGGGTTGGTTGAACATGTTTTTTGTTTACAATGTCTCTTAATGTTGCAATCTGTCCCTCAAAACTCTTATGTTTCTTGTCAAATTCATCAAGTCCTTGTACTATGTTGCACATATCACGTTTGACATCGGCTATTTCACTTTTAACTTTCTTCACCCCAGTGTATTTATCATCTTGTACGCGTTCTATTGTCTGCATTTCCTGTTCAAGTTTGTCGTCTAGTTGTTTAATTTTGGCGTCTATCCGAACAACATCTGATTTCAGCTGATCAACATCTTCAGTTATTCCAAGTTTTTCTTCAATTTTGTTTAATCTTGATTCTAACTGTTTCACTGTTGTATCAATATTTGGGATACGTTCGTTGAAATCTTTATGAAATGTTTCATTCTCTGTTTTAATCATAGCAATGTCTCGTAATATTTTAATGATCGAGTTATTCAAGTTTAGGGAGCCATTGGCGTCATCATCATCGTTGATCATACCAGAAATTGATGGGTAACTGACACTTTTATTATGCTTTCCACCTTTACTTATGAGCTCTCCAATTGTATCTGCATCTTTGTCAACCAAGAATTTCATCAATCTGTAAATATCAACAGCCATTCTCATATTTCGCGTATTTTTATCCGTTATATGGTTTCCTGTGTGGTTCCTAATCACACGTTGTTTCATCACTGCAGATGGCTCATATGGGAAAGATTCATCAGACTTCACGTTTGAGAATACATTATCCCGCAAAGTTTCGAGAAGTTTGTCTTGATTGCCGACAAAGTCTACTATTGTTCCAGTGAATACATCCTGCGTTGTCGAGTGTATGAACTTCAACACAGATTGAAGATTGTCGAGAGTTTTGTTGTTATCTTCTGGTTTGCGCGTGTATTGTTGTGACTCTATGCTGTCATACCAGGTAGATAAAGATTCGTCCAGAGAGCGCTGACCACAATCACTTTGGTTCCCGTTATTACGCCACCGTAGTGTGGTGTTTATTGCTTTTGGTTTTTTTGTATCGCATGGGCGATCGATAATTCACTGGGTGATTGTACATTCGGCAAACCTCGTCAGATTCCGTCACCGTTTCATCGTACCGATAATTACGAGAGTACAACTAAGATTGGCACATGTGTTTACGTCACCGGTGTAATTGTGGGGACATGCTTCTATTATGAAGGTTTGCTATCCCGAAGGTCCGCTATTCCGAAGGTTCTCTATTCCGAAGGTTTTTGTTATTTTTAGGTTAATTCTATATTTTAAAGTATTGAGACTAATTTGAGAGGGTTCATTTTCACAAAGATTCTTTATATGGAGTGTGCGCTCACATCCGAACTGATCATGCGCGCACACCGATACAGATACAGGAGGAAATAACTTAACTTAGAACATTAAATGTGATTTTGTTTTGTTTTCGCTGGTTTTCTTGAGATTTTATGTCATTACGTGGGCCCATACCTTTGAATTCTTGGCATATACTATGAATGTTGTGGTATATATGGACCCTCCCGCATTGGGACATGACATAGGTTCAGTTGACTTAAGTGGTGTTCTGTGTGTGCTCCAATTTGGAGTTCATTATTTTAAGGGCCAAGTTTAGAATTTTATGGGTCCATACCTTTGAACTCTGGGCATATAATATGAATATTGGGGGGCATGGCTCTATTCCGAAGGTTCACTATCCCGAAGGTCCACTATTCCGAAATTTCTCTGAATGTTCGCTATTCCGAAGGTTCACCAATCCGAAGGTTCGTTATTCCGAAGGTTCTGTGTTCCAAAGATTTTTTTTATTTTAAGGTTAATTCTATATTCTAAAGTAACGAGAGGGTTCATTATCACGAAGATTCTTTTTATGAAGGAAATAACGTAAAACATTAAATGTGATTTTGTTTTGTTTTCGAGGGTTTTCTTGAGTTTAATGTCATTACGTATGACCTTATTTCTCATTACATATTCACGCCAAGGAGCCCACACAATTGCTATGTTACGATGCGATTTAATGTGATTATGTGTGACCTAATATCTCAATAATCTGAGGCAAGAGTACGCCTGCTAAAGGCGAATTATAACAGTTGGGGTATAACGCTCAATAAATACTGGAGGCTATAACAAACTGCGCAGTAGAATATCGCTGAATGGACGAGTATGAGATGAGCCTAAATGCAATTGTGACTTTGTTTAAAGGCCCACTTAATTTTCGAGTCATTAATTTTTTATAGTATATACGGTTTTAATAACAATTTATGCCATAAAATTTGAATAAACTACTATAATTCATCACCATTTGAAAGGCAGAATACTTCTATCTCCTAGTTTGAAACACCTTCAAAATACCGCGTCGTATATCTAGCAATTAGCAACCAACATGTCCTCCTCGGCTTTCCATAGATTTCAACGTAATTTGATACCTATGGGTATTTTTTATAGTATATACGGTTTTAATAACAATTTATGCCATAAAATTTGAATAAACTACTATAATTCATCACCATTTGAAAGGCAGAATACTTCTATCTCCTAGTTTGAAACACCTTCAAAATACCGCGTCGTATATCTAGCAATTAGCAACCAACATGTCCTCCTCGGCTTTCCATAGATTTCAACGTAATTTGATACCTATGGGTATTTGTGTCCGGGAAGTGTTTTGAACGGGTCAAATCGTGACCCCGACCTGACCTTGACCTTTAAAACTGTCAATGCAAGGTCAATTTGGGTAAAACGGACAAATTTCGGCGAAATTTGATACTAGGGATACTTTGGTCTGAGGAGAGTTTTGAACGTGTCAAATCGTGACCTCGGCCTGACCTTGACCTTCAATATGGCCAATCAAAGGTCAACTCGGATAAAACGGATAGATTTCGACGAAATTTGATACCTATGGGTACTTTTGTCGGGGGGGGGGGTGTTTTGGACGGGTCAAATCATGACTCTGACCTTACCTTGACCTTCAAAATTGTTAATTAAAGGTCAAGTTGGGTAAAACGGACGGATTTCGACGAAATTTGATACCTATGGGTAGTTTTCTACGGGTGGGGGTGTTTTGGACTGGACAAATCATGACCCTGACCTGACCTTGACTTTCGAAATAGTCAATTGAAGGTCAAATCGCACCTTTCACCGGAAAGCAGATGTGAAACAGCCCGGGTGAAGTCGGGCCTATCAGCTTGTGTAATAAAGAAGACAGTTTGATGAAAGTAATGTATGCCACGGGAAAACTTGAAATATGGAAGTACGCAAATTTCCCGCATAAAATTTGAAAGCTAGTTTATAGAATAATTGTATTATTATTTATATTTATGGCTAATAATACGATCTTGGTGGCGTTACCATTTCTGACTATGGTTTTCTTGTCTCCCATTGTCATTCAGATTATGGATCTATACAATAAATCGACGACCCGTTACTGTTAGTTAGGGGATTCCCCCTGTACGACACACATATCAAGCCGTTTACTACGAAAGTTACTCATGCGTGAAATTTTCACACGGCGAGGAGTACTTCACAGTGGACATACGTCGTGAGTACAGTTCACGGCGAGACGATTAGGGTTGGAAACATGGTGGCATTGGCAAAATCAAAATGAGTTCAATAACTTTGATAACAAAAACGATTCCATACCGCCATTTGAATGTCTGATGTTGATCTTCTTCAATTCCAACATTGTTATGAACTCGGAGAACAACACAAGAAGGCCATGATAACAATATATCCTGACATCTGTTATTTAGATCATTAAAAGGTTTTTAGACAATTTCCCCCCTTTGATTTTTGTTGGAATTTGCAAAAAGTCTGAACCCACCGAACCTCGCTCGCTGTTGGGCAGGTTGCTGTTATAGTAGAGCTATCAAACTTCGGGGGCCTACCTGTGAGATACCAGCATACCCGCTCCGGCATTAACCTTGCTCATCAATTAGCCCATTGGAATTGGCGCCAAAAATATGTCATTTTCTTGTCCATGCTGTAAATCGGCAACGGTTGGGACAAGAAACTGATAAATGGTATATTCCCGTCCGAATCACTCTTCCCATCTGGAGCACGCAATAAAAATATTATTCCGCTGGACTTGTTTTTTGTTTTGTTTTTCTTTGTTTTTTTCTAAATCTGACGTTTACATCCGCTACCGGTCAGCCTGGTCTCACCATCCTCGGCCTGGTCTCACCACCCCGACATGGTATCACCACCGGCATGGTCTCATCGCCTCCCGGTATATGGTCTCACCCTCTCCCATGCTCCTTCATAAGCCAAATTATTAATTTTCGATGGTCTGTAACTTGGACATTTCTCAACCGATTTACAAAATTCTTTCAGGAGGATCATTAGTACGTCCTAGAGATACATGGTAGTAAAAATGGTTGAAATCATCGCCAAAAAATAATTGCGAAAATTTCGCCCCCACCCTAACCAAAAAATGTAAGTCCGACCCTGTCCAAATTATTTTTGTGAAGTATATTGCCAACGGCCAGCACTACCATAGAAACTAAATCCAGCTAACTTTCTTGCTATGTGAGAACAGGCGATCAGAAGATTTCGAGGTTGACATATATATGGGAGATAACTCTGGAGAGGAAAGACGGACAAAGTTTTTGATGTGCTCATGATTCAGTGGATATCAAGATGTATGTATCGACCAAATTTCAGTGCTGTACTCCTTATATTTTCGGAGTTCTGAAAACACCAATTGTTCACATAAAGGGAGATAACTCTGCAAATCAAGTGAGGACACGATTATCAATAGGCCTAAGCACTAGAGTTTGTATACATATATATACATACAAAGTTTTAGCTTTCTAACTCTTGTATTGACTGAGCTATGCTCATTATAAAATTGCTAAGAAGAAGGCAAATAATAATAGAGAAAAATAAAAATCACAAAAACAATATACTTCCATGTAAAACATGGAAGTATTATTAGCTCTCAGGTCAAGATCAATATTTTAAAACAAATTCACAACATATCTTGAAGAAAGCATTGATGGATAACAAGAAAATAAGTTTCTTTCTATATATTACATAAATAAATAGCAAACATGTAGAAATACTATGAATAATATGACTATACGTAAACGTAATTTGCGAGCCCTCAAATGTATTTTTATGACAATAAGGAATGCATGAATTCACAAATAGAAATGGGACATAAATTTGCACCCACTGGGTTGGAATGTTGCAACAGTTGACTGTTATTTCAATACTTTCAACTGTTGGAAATCTTCATCAAATCAACCCTTTGGCTAGGAACTTTCCATAGACTACCATATATATGGAACTTGTATATATCTGTGCAGGAGATGTCCCTTTTATCAATTACACTAGAGCTCCGGGTGCAGACAAACATTGATGGGGCAGGGATGTTGATATACAATGTACATTAGGACATAAGTTTTTTCTTCCATTTTCGAGTCTATATATAGGCCCAAAACATGAGAGAAGCAGGCCCCTGTAACCCCTAATTCCCTTTTTATGACCATGGATGTTGTATGCATCTGAGCAAGATCTGCGGGGTATACCCCCTTTATTCAAATACACTAGAGTTCCAGAATGGAGACATACGTGCATGGGGCAGGGATGCTGATGACATCAAAATATGGGTTTTTACCCAATTTTAAGTCAATATTAAAGTACATTAATGCCCTAAGTAATCGACTCCTTAACCACAGCAGAATTAAGGGTAACTTTTCACGATTTAATCGGAAATATGGCTTTTCTTTAATTTTCGAGTCTACATGTATATAGGCCCAGCACATGAGGGAAGCAGGCCCCCTGTAACTCCTAATTCCCTTTTTATGACTATGGATATTGTGTGTATCTGTGCAGGAGATGCCCCAATGTACACTGTATGGGGGAAGCAAGCCCCCAGGGACCCCTAATTCCCTTTTTATGACCATGGAACTTGTACATATCTGTGCAGGAGATGTTCCGTTTATCAAATACACTAGAGGCTAGAGCTCCGGTGGAGACACACATTCATGGGGCAAGTATGCTGATATGCATTAGGAAATATGTTTTTTCTTAAATTTTCGAGTCTATATACATGTACATGTAGGCCCATCACATGAGGGAAGCAGGCCCCATGTAACCCCTAATTCCCTTTTTATGACCATGGACATTGTATGTATCTGTGCAGGAGAGGCCCCTTTATTCTGTTACACTAGAGCTACAGGATGGCGAGATACTTGCATGGGGCAGGGATGCTGATGACATGAAAATATGGGTTTTTACCCAATTTTAAGTCAATCAGTACACCATCTTTATAGCTGCAAAAACACTATATTTTATGTTACTGGGACCTCATATGGGCCTTTATAGTGGAGATGACATTAAGCTATATGACATGTTGCATATGGGGTGGTGGGGTGAAAAAAATCCTTCATGAAACCCTTCAGAAAGAAGCCTCAAGAAATGTATAACTGAAATAAATAAATTTGTCTTGATGTGACTAAAGTCAAGATCATTGTGTGCATGGAAAAAGAGCAAGCAACTGTCTCAAACATTAATGTGACTATCAATAGGTAGAAAATATCTGTCATCACACTTTTCATCAGTGCACCAAGCCAATCAGTGAAATATTTGCATTCTATCAACTCATGATCTGTTACTCTGACAACACCTAAAATATCCAAGTCTGGCATAGTGACTGTTTGTCATTTATTAATATGATAATAACGTGTCCGAACATTTACTCCTTCCAAGTCCATGATATGTACATGTAGATATAAAATTAGAATATACAATTAGATTATACAATGTAGGCCTACATGTAGGTGAATGATAATTGTACCCCACACAGGTTGATACTTTGAAGTATATATATTCTCAAGTCGCATTAATTAATGTGCCAGTTTAAATCTGGTATCATTGGTACTGTATAGATGTTTATAGTTCATGGACATATACCGGTAAAAATTGAATGTCTGCCATGCCCTGTTACTGAAACCATGTCATTTGGACCTTGCTGGTTAAAGGCACGGTTGGCCTTCATTATAGATTATAATTTAGAAATAAAAGTTAAGAATTATAACATGTTGTAAAGAATATAGTAATGGTATACTATGAAAGTATGAATGCCATATCCTCAAAACACACATTGTGTCAGTCGAACGTTGGTTTATATACATTATACAGCATGTAAAGAGTGAGCGATAAGCACAACATTCAACACCGTGGAAATGTTTCAGGAGAGTGATTCACAGTGACCCATTCAACACCGAAATCTTGAAAGGTGAGGGTTAAAATTAGTTACCCAGTAGCGCTATACTGTTATGTTATAAACAATGTGGTGGAATTTCTAACCAAAGTTCACTTAATGCATAGGGTATCCGCGGCAATGAGTGTTTTGCTTACTGCATACTCTTCACATACTGTTTGTCTACATAACATGGGGTTTATTCACATGACTTAGAAATATCATTTAATACAACTATTAGTTCTTTAAGTCCAGTGTGGAAGATTCATCAGAATAACAATATGAATCAGGACCCTATATATTAGTCATTTCTTAACTCTGAAATGTTGGTAAAAGTAAAACATAAAGTGATCCAGAGACTGGCAGAGAGACTGATAGACAAAACAAGAGCACTGCCACTGATGGTTATTTAAACCAAATTTCCGGCTACCATCTTTGACCAAAAAATCTTAACCAAATATGTACATGCAGGGTTCCGCCAAGGGGAATTAATGAGTCCGTATTGGGGAAACACATAACGCGACGGGACGACCATGGTTCGTCCTGTCGGACGAAAATTTTGTTATTTGACATTGAAAAGTAGCCATTTCCTTGCACCTGAGTGTCCCACAAAGCAATCCAAAGCTACGTATATTACGCAAGTCGATCATTTTCCGTGGGTGCATTAATTATGTTGATGGTATCCAGATAATTAATCATATAATTACGCACGTAAGACTGCCGTCTGATTGAATACTATATCAAGCTACAAGTTACAGTGTTTAAAAATTTATAACTGACAATAAGATTCCGTATAATGAAACTAAACACAAAAAAGCATCTATGCATTGTCCAATACTACCTAGCTGGGATAATTGAATGAAGTATTTCCTAGAATTTCAAGTAGCTTCCGTGAAAATGAAACTGACTTTTCCATGTATTCTGTCAATCGTAAAACTATTTGTGCACTGTGACGTCATATATACTGCAGGGTTTGTCTGCAGGAGATATTTATAGTGGCGAAATACGAATGGTAGCCAAATCTTTCAAACTCGGAACGCATAGTTTGTCAATAGTCTGTATTAGTCCAACAACTGACGACCGCTGCTATAGAGTTTTAGCCAACGTGTTATAAAATATAATTGAGTTTTGGCGGGAAATGGGAACATGTGCGCCGTTGTTTGTGTTTGGGGACCCAGGCTGGACAACAAAACTATTATTGACTGTACTTTGACTTTATCCAGGCTCCATATTGTTGGGGGGGGGGGGGTGGGCATGTTGTTTGTGTTTATCCTCCATGCATGTATGGGTCAAATGAATGATTTTGTCACTATGAATTCCCGCTATAAAGACTAATTTGGGACAGGTTCCGTTTTATAACAGTACGATAGCACAGGATCTCGGAGGTAGATACCTCCTTTGGTAGGAGAACCGGGGCCGCCTGTTGGCGTATGTCGATCCCTACTCTGCCTAACTCAGCAAGTCGGCATTCTCTGATCAAATTATGTAATCGTACGATAGCACGGGATCTCCGAGCGTGAGTAGTTTCAACCACAGAAATCCCGTGCAAAATAATATCCGTACTCAGCAGTGCGACATTCTTTGATGTTACCGCGACCTTTATTACGCTGTATATAACGTCGTTATTTCAATGCACACCAAACATTACGTTGTAGTTTTTGGCGCTTTGATTACAAAGGGTTACGCTGTACTGGTAACACACTGTGCTCATTTGACCCGCTTTTTCACCAGTATTCTGTTTAACCCCCCGAACTCCCGTTGCACCGAATTTTTTATGACATATTGCTACTGACTTTTGGTACATGTATGAATCAAACAGATCATCTGCGAGGGGAATGGGTCCGTGGGTCGGACCCGCAGCCGGCCTGGCGGAAACCCTGACATGTACCATGCAAATTTCCATTGCGAGCTATTTCTGAAAACTGAATAGAACCTGGTATAAAATCGTCTACTATGAGGGTTTACGAGCAGATAATTTTACCCATTCACAATACAAACCGTTCATAGCACCATGCATACATGTACATGGCCTCAATATAGCTCGAAGACGAGTGTGACTCGCCACACAGTAGTATTTCAACCAGGTTCTACTCATGATTCATTGCATTAACTGAATATTACATGCACACTTCAGCTACGATATGGTAGGTAAAGCTACATGTATTTTGCTGAAGATAGGATCTAATTTACATATCGTGATTTAATTTAGACTTTGAAAAATTATTAAAATTTCAACACGCAGTGACGAATGGTGGCCTGGTATAAGATAATATAAAATCAAGCCATTTCATGCCTGAGATAAAATACTAAAAATAGCCACTGTGTAACAAATAAATTTGCTAACCGGAGAAGTTGGGCCCATTATTATTATTGAATATACGGTGCATAATAGACTACAAATAATGTGAAGTATAGGTATAGATGTAGAAATTCACCCGAAGCACCATGCGATTTGCCCGAAAGTTCCACCAATTCTCCCAAAAATTGCCCAAATTTTATGCTTGCAAATCATTCAGAGGGGGGGGGGGGTACTGCAGCCCCTCAGCCCCCTGGCCCATATTGCCATGTAAATGCCAAAAACACATAACGCGATTGTAGAACTTACACACACTAGATATTAGACGCCTAAATATAAAATTTAAACCAACCCATATCTGATACTGCATGATATCCTGAATATTTCCAAACTAATTTATGACAATTTTTCTTCTTTATCCTTCTGCGACAGCACTCGTGCCGTATTGACAAACATCGTGTCGTTCTGTGTATTTATGGAATTTTCAGGTTCAGATATCTGACTGTTCTGATACTGGGTATACATATAGAACCATGGTTTATGAATATATCTAGGTTATTAGGCCTGAGCATTGAGGTGCAAATGGAATTATGCAAAACTTGTGTTTTTGGATTTAAGGGGGAGGGGTGTAGTGTTGAAATTTCCTGAAGTGGACACCCCCCCCCCAATGGAGATCCTCTGGCCATGTCCCTGACAAAACGGTACCGTAACTCCACCGCAGTGACCATCTTGATACCGCTGTGGGTACCGTATACTACCAGCAATACAATGGTCTTTATCGGGGTACCACCCCGTTTTTCAAGTCAATTACTTTGATTATAGTGGTACCTCTACAGGTGTGAAACCCCACAACCGCGGGGATGTTTGTATGTCAACAATGATAATCTCCCATCTAGAGGTCACCTCGAGAATCCATACTAAGTTTGATGACAATCGAATTAGGGTTGTGGCCTTTAGAGTGTGCCAAAGAATTTAGTGATGCAAAGAGTGAAATACAAGATGCCTGCCAGTGGCCATGTTTTTCATCGAAAATCGTTTAAATTCAATAGTTCCCATCTAGAGGTGATATCCCAAACATACATGTACCCGTGAATTTTCAAAACATTTCACTAATGAACTTTATGCTTGAAATCCAGTATGGCCGCTGGCAGCCATGTTTTTTTTTAACAAAATTCGGAAAAAATGGATAGCTCCCATCAAAATGTCACCCCGAAGATCCATATGAAGTTTTGTGACGATCAGATGAGAGATGTTACATGTAGGGTGTGCTAAAGGATTTAGTCAACACAAAGAGTAAAAACAGCCATGTTTTTTTTTACCAGAATTTCGGGGGGGGGGGGGGGAATGGTAATCTCTCATTTACATGTAGATGTCAATCCGAGAATCCATATTATGTTTGGTGATGATTGGATGAGAGATGTTGCCTGTAGGGTGTGCCAAAGGATTTAGTCATACAAAGGGTGCAAACAAAGATTGCTGTTAGCAGCCATGTGTTTTCCCCAGAAAATTGAAAAAAAATGTTAACTTTTGTAAAGTTTGGCTAAAACTTTAGCTAGGAGCTGGGGGGGGGGGGGGTATTTATTTTTCATTTTATTTGTTTTGCTTGAAATTTCAATGAACAACATAACATCTGGTTTTAACAAGCTACCAGTATCTGACCGACTACATACATGTACATGTACAGTATGCGTACATGTTGAATCACCATGTCCACCCATATACCTGTCACCTGGGATGGTGGGTTTGAAGAGAACATGCGCAAAACATTGTGACGTTGCTACATATTTATTGTAGGTATATTTAGGCCTATCAATTATAGTTGAATTTGACAGTGCCAAATACACTATTTCCCTGTCATTGTGGAAACTTTGGGATTGTGCAATCCAGTGCACAGCCAAAAAATTGTCCTGTTCAAAATTGACACTTATCTTCTACGGCATTACTTTAAAATTGCATGAAATTCTATATTGGCTGAAGAGTTAAAGGGTCACTCTCAACAAATTTTATTTATAGAGTGATGAGTAAAGAACTAAAGATGTACCTGGGAATATATACACCCCCCCCCCCCACGAGGTGATGAGTAATGATGCACCAGGTATCTACATGTATATAGCGTATCTATGTGATGCACATGGGGGATTTATTATCTACATCTACCATTAGATAGCGTGTGGAGTTACTCAATGCTTGCTGCGCTCATGTGTGTGTACACCCGAGAAAAAAGTTTGAAAATGTGCTGAACGGTCAGTCATTACCATGAGGAAAATACAGCGAGAGCACTCCCAGCTATCCTTAAAGTAATTGATCACCTGCAAAGTGGTGTCACTCTGATAAATACTGCGTTAACCACCAACACTGTCTTAAGGTGGTAAAATACTGCGTTAACCACCAACACTGTCTTAAGGTTACCACTTCAACCGAGATGTATCCAGGATTTAAAGCAATTAAAAGCAAAATTTTGAATATACATGTAAATGTCACAATTAGGCCAAAACAAATTGAATGCGTGTTTCCTGTAACCCAACCGACCGTCTTCAAAACCCACGGACCCAAGTTCATTTGATTGGTTTTAAATATAAAAAACAATCTATAAACCGACCGACCGCACTGTTAACCAAACTGTGTACACGTGGTTCCATTTTATCTCATTCACCTTGAAATAAATCATATCTTTGATATATTTATATATTTTTCGCAAAGCCACATCGTCACTCTTCAAACGAAAGTCAAATTACGACCGGACGCTGTACTGGAAGATCACAAGTTATCGCTCCTCTTCGCTCCAACCTCACCATAACCAGGCTGCAAGGATCGTGTAGACTGGTACCCTGTCCCAACTCTGCTACTCGCCCGTATACGTTTGCTGGCCTGGGTACTAGGCTAGGATCGTGGTGCATCGGGATATTGTTTCTCGGTCTCCAATAGAATTGGGATATTATGGGTCAGCCCTTGGGGCCATTGACACCTGTGCCCATTGTGCAGGACTCCCAATGGGATGTAAAACATCTCTGAAAAAACATTACAGGACAGTTTTCCCTATTTGTATTAATTGTTTCAATGCAGGACTGATGCCTGTTGTGGCCAAGCCACATGGCAAGGCAGTACCTGTTTCAGGTTTATTAAAGTAATTTTAGTAAACTGTCTACTGTTTAACTGTTTTATATGTTTCCCCTCAATATATCAGTTGCTCTGGGTCATTGTATGGTGTTTGATGAAATTGATGGTGGTTAGGTATGGCCCACACGAGACCATAAAAAAATAAAATGAAAAAATAAAATAAATGAAAAGCCTACCGCCAGCCCATATTTTTTTGGGCTCGTTAACGGAAACACGCATTCAATTTATTTTGGCCTTACAACAGTAAACACATTACTGATGAAAGTGCCAATGACACTGTAGCTCAACTTGGAAAGGGAATAATTTCATGTGTTAAGGTCAATGGAGCGATAGGAATGTGGAAAGTTGAAAGGCCTACCGGTAGTTATGCAAAGATTAAAATCCAAGATGGCCACCAACAGCCATGCTTTTTTGCCAAATGACCCCAAAAAGACTCGTTCCCATTTACATGTCATTGTTAACATCCATCACAAATTTCATGATGATCCGACAAAAGATATGACTTGTAGCCCTTGCCAAAGGATTTAGTCATGCAAAGAGTAAAATCCAAGATGGCTGCTGGCGGCCATATTTTTCGGCCGAACGACCCCAAAATTACCCGTTCCCATCTACATGTCAATATTAACATCAATGACAAATTTAATGATGATCCGACAAAAGATAAGACCTGTAGGCCGTGCTAATGGATTGAATTTTGAAATCCAAGATGGCCACTGGCAGCCATGTTTTTTGGCCGACCGACACCAAAATGACTCGTTCCCATCTACCGGGTACATGTCAATGTCAACAGCCATGACAAATCTCATAATGATCTGACCAAAGGTACGACCTGTGTCAAAGGATTTAGTCATGCAAAGAGTAAAATCCAAGATGGCTGCTGGCAGCAATGTCTTTTGGCCAAATAACACCAAAAACGACTCGTTCCCAACTACTTGTGATTGTTAACATCCATGACAAATTTAATGAAGATCCGACCAAAGCTATGACCTGTAGCCCATGCCAAAGGATTTAGTCATGTACATGTATAAAAGAGTAAAATCCAAGATGGCTGTTGGTGGCCATGTTTTTTGGCCAAACGACCCCAAAATCATTTGTTTTTTGGCCAAACGACCCCAAAATCATTTGTTCCCATTCATGACAAATTTCATAAAGACCAGACAAAAGGTACGGCATGTAGCCTGCGCCAAAGGAAATTGTTGACGGACACACGTACATACGGACGCCAATCAATGGCAATAGTTCAAACTTACAAAGTAAGTTGAGCTAAAAACCACAGGGGCCTGTAACGCGCTCCGCTACCCGTCCCCTTTTGTGCTGCCCATATTACGACGCTTCTATACGGGCCTGCTTCACATTAATGGTAGTATACTAAGGACAAGGTGAACTGTAGATATTTCCAGCCCCCACAATCCCCACCCCTGATGATACTATATTGTCCTACCCGGTAAGTAAATGACTAATTGAACCTGAATGACAGCCCAGTTAGACCAAACAATCTGAATTAAGAAGGCTGCCATCCAGACAAAGTTTTGGCCTAAATTGAAATTTGCTTTCATTTACGCCACAGGTGTAAGATGTTTTGGTAATTTTATATATGCGTGGACCAATGGGCGAATGCATTATGGGTGATTAGGTATTTCTCGTACTTGAGTAAACCGTACCGATAGAGTCACGATAGTCCGACAAAGATTAGCACATGTGTTTACGCCACCGGTGTAATTGGGGGACATGTCTCTATTCTGAAGGTCGCTATTCCGAAGGTCCATTATTCCGAAGGTTCTCTATTCCAGGGTTTCCGCCAGGCCGGCTGCGGGTCCGTCACACGGACCCATTCCCCTCGCAGATGATCTGTTTGATTCATGCATGTACCAAATGTCAGTAGCAATATGTCGTAAAAAAATTTTGGCTGCAACGGGAGTTCGGGGGTTAAACAGAATACTGGTGAAAAAGCGGGTCAAATAGCGACATTAGATACAGCGTAATACATGTTGCGGTAACATCAAAGAATGCCGGACTGTTGAGTACGGATGTTTTTGTGCACGGGATTCCATGGATGAAACTACTCAGACTCGAAGACCCCGTCCTATCGTACAATTACATAATTGGATCAAAGAACACCCAATTGCTGAGTCGGGACATTTTTATGCACGGGATTTTCGTGGATGAAACTACTCAATGTTGATCATTTATCTTATTGCTGTATTATCATTTGTTTTGAGTTCGATGTCAGTGAAGTTCCTGAAAAAAACATGTGATTCTCTACGTGTGTTGATTATTATGCGTATATTGCCATGCATACTCAACAAAATCCCAAAGTGATTTATTTCACAATAATACGGAACCTGTCCTGTCTTTATAGCGCGAATTCATAGTGACAACACCATTCATTTGAGCCATATTACACGCATGGAGGATAAACACAAACACATACCCTCCCCCCCCCCCCCCAATATGGAGATAAAGTCAAAGTACAGTCAATAATAGTTTCGTTGTCCCGTCTGGGTCCCCAAGCACAATCAACCACGCACATGTTCACATTTCCAGCCGAAACTCAATTATATTTTATAAAACGTTGGCTAAAACTCTGTTCTATAGCTGCGGTCGATCGTCAGTTGTTGGCCTATACAGACTATTGAACAAGCTACGCGTTCCGAGTGAAAGACTTCGCTACCATTCGTATTTCGCCGCTATAAAAATATACTCCAGACAAACCCTGCAGTATGACGTCACAGCACACAAAGAGTTTTACGTTTGACAGAATACATGTACATAATCCTGTCAGTTTAATTTCCACGGACGCTACTTGAAATTCTAAAAAATAATTTATTCAATTCTCCTTAATTGGTATTTTTGGTCAATGCGTAGATGCTTTTTAGTGTTTATATTCATGATATCTTATTGTAAGTTATAAATGTGTAAACACTGTAACTCGTAGCTCGTTATTTATAGAGTATTCAATCAGACGGCAGTCTTATACGTACGTAATTACATGATTAATTATTTGTATACCATCAACAGAATTAATGCACCCACAGAAATGATCGACTTGCATAATATATGTAGCTTTGGATTGCTTTGTGGGACACTCAGGTGCAAGGAAATGGCTACTTTTAAGTGCGTTATGTGTTTCTCCAATACGGACTCATTTATTTCCCCCTGGTGGAAACCCTGTCTATTCTGAATATTTGCTATTTCGAAGGTTCACTATTCCGAAGGTTCGCTATTCCGAAGGTTCTCTATTCCGAAGGTTTTTGTTTAAGGTTAATTCTATATTCTAAAGTATTGAGAGGATTCATTATCACGAAAATTCTTTTTATGAAGGAAATAACTTAAAACATTAAATGTGATTTTGTTTTGTTCTCGCGGGTTTTCTTGAGATTTAATGTCATTACGTGTGCCCATACCTTTGAATTCTTGGCATATAATATGAATGTTGCGGTATATATGGACCCTCCTGCATTGGGACATGACACAGGTACAGTTGACTTAAGTTTAGAAATTTATGGGCCCATACCTTTTAACTCTGGGCATATAATATGAATATTGGGGGCATGTCTCTATTCCGAAGGTTCGATATCCCGAAGGTCCACTATTCCGAAGGTTCTCTGAATGTTCGCTATTCCGAAGGTTCACTATTCCGAAGGTTCGCTATTCCGAAGGTTCTCTATTCCGAAGGTTTTTGTTATTTTAAGGTTAATTCTATATTCTAAAGTATTGAGAGGGTTCATTATCACGAAGATCCTTTTTATGAAGGAAATAACTTAAAATATTAAATATGATTTTGTTTTGTTTTCGCGGGTTTTCTTGTTAAGTTTGTTTACCTCACAAAATTAACATGCTGGTCATCCTAGAATACCAACTGCGGACAGTAAACCCCGGTGCAGGCGTCGGTAAACAGCACATCGGGCTATAAAATTTAAGAATTTTCCACACCAGGGCTAGTCTAATTAGATAAAAGTACATGTACATGTAGTCAATTTAGAAGTTATACCAACCAATGGAAGATGTATGTGATAGGCAATGCCTATTTAAAGTATGCTGTGGCAGTAGTTCGGAGAAAATTCAGATATCAGTTCTTGAGAAAAACACAATCTTAGTTGATTGCATTTGGAATTTCGGGGTAAATTTAAGTTTCATTCAGTAAAACTTTCACTGCAGACACTTCTCGAGAATTTGAACAAAAAACATGGGTCATTCTATATGGGACACTCTACCAATGACGTGTTTTGATGATATAAAACCCCAAATCCATATCCAGTAACTCGATGAAATACATCTTACCATACATGTACATGTACATCGATAAAGTAAAACATTAATGCGAGCAGGAGTAAACTCCGAGGCGGGCAAAAAAAAAAAATTCAGGCATGTACCGGTATATCGGACAGGGTGGGTCATCCATGGGACCAACAAACAATTTTTTTCGCAACTCAACATTTTTTTTCCTGCAAGTCTTTTGGCTGTTTTTGCAATGAGTTTGGCTTAAAACACCTTAGAATAAGAGAAATTATGTAATTCTAACTGCTAAACTGACTACAGGCAGTTATCATGTTGTATTTTGTTGCAAATTTTGAAATATAAGATGACCACTGGCAGCCATGTTTTTTGGCCGAATGACCTCAAAATGACTTGTTCATATTTACAAGTCAATGTTAACATCCATGACAAATAGTATGCACAGAAATTCATATACCGGAACAGATGTTTACAGTTAATGCCCCTCCCCCCGAAAATCTGTTTTGGTGTTAAAGGGGGGGGGGGTAAAAAAAATGGTCAGAAAAATCTGCCAAAAACAGGGGGGGAGCTCCGTGGTCCAGTGGTTAGCGCGTTGGACTTGTCTTCGCTGTCAACACAGCGAGGCGAGTTCGCGGCTGGCTGGTGGTCTGTTATGAGTTTCCACACAGCAGTGGCTTGGCCGACTTGAGCGATGTGCAATTGTTGGATTGTACACTGTTTGAATCTCGCGTCAAGTTGTGACCCTTGAGCAAGGTCGCTCGTACTGTGTCTGCTTTGCACCACCCATGCATTACAAGGGTACCTGATAATGAGCAGTGAAAGATCTTGTCAGTATGCTAGCCATATGGTATCCTCGCATACTCCCGGCTGTACCCCCCCCCCCCCCTGTCCCCGGGGAGCAGTAGATCGTTACTGAATGTTCAGGCTCATCAGGGTAATAATTGTAAAACTTTGAGCGCTTTGGGCCTCATGGGAAAGGCGCTTTACAAATGCTATACATTATTATTATTATAAACATTATACTCAAATTTTTTTCCTGCAAGTTTTTTTTTGCAATGAGTTTGGCTTAAAACACCTTAGCATAAGAGAAATAATGTAATTCTAACTGCTAAACTGACTCCATGCAGTTATTGTGTTGTATTTTGTTGCAAATTTTGAAATCCAAGATGGCCACTGGCAGCCATGTTTTTTGGCCGAATGACCTCAAAATGACTTGTTCCTATTTATGGTACATGTCAATGTTAACATCCATGATAAATAATATGCACAGAAATTCATACCGGTATATCGATCACTATGTACAGCTGAATTCACTACCCCCCTCAAATCTCTGTTTTAGTGTTAAAAGGGGGGTGGGTGAACAAATTTGTTTCCAGGCCGGGTGGTCCAGTTATCGGGTTCCAAATTTTGAAAACCAAGATTCAGTCCGGTCCATTCCGGTCCGGTACACATGCCTGGACCGGTCCAAAACGGTCCAGTCCACCTATAATAGGCTATATGTTAATGAATTCTCTGTTTTCTCAAAGTTTTACTCTGTATAGTACAACCTATAAGGTTACTGAGTTCAGTGCATTGCAACGAGTCCATATTGTATGCATCATTGTCTGTGTATGGTGGGATATAATGGGAACGATGCACGATAATAGTATTTCTAGTAATGCGAACATGCACTAATTAAATGTATTGGACAGATACATAGCTATGGTCAGAATGTGTTATAACCAATCTAACATGGCACTCAACTATTCGTATGTATGATTCGTATCATACTTATTTTCATTAAATTGAAATTTAAACGAAATAACTATACTCTTATTATCTATTGTCTTCTCTGTATTATTGTTATAATTTTTGGTAAAACATACTCTCCTAGATGGGGAGGAAATAAAGATATATATACCTAAGTACAACTACTATTGGATTAATGTGACTGTCTTGTATATGTACTATGTAATGTGGTTTGCATGTTTCTTCGATAATTATAACTGTGAAAAACAATAGAATACCGTACTCGATTCGATATCCATCCAAATTGATTTAGTTGATGCCATGTTACGGTACACTGTTTATGACAAATAGTTCAAATACTCATTCAGTTGCATGTTTGTCGCATTGATATGGTGCTACAAAGTGTTGGCCAATGTAGGATAGTAGTTATTAAAAACAATTTAGAACGAAACAAGCAATTTTTATATTTTGAAAATGTTTTCAGAATGCTTAACATTTTGCGACATCAAAGCAGGCGGCCGGTACTCGGCAACATCAAAGCAGGCGGCCGCCCACACTGGCACTTTCATAAGGAAAGTGACATGTACAAAGTACATCCATACATTGTTTGCATGGCATCAAACGTTTAATAGATATTAACCACTTGAATGCGTCAATACATCGTTGCTAATTGATATGACGGCAAATACAAAATAATATTCGCGATAGTTTATTATAACTGAAGTAAAATAGTGGACCGGACCGGAGAGTACCGGACCGGCGGCAAAAAGCGGTCTGGTCCGGTCCAGTGACACCCGGTCCGGACCGGACCGCGGACCGGTCCAAAGCGGTCCGGTCCGCATCACTACTAGTTACAACCGGATGTGGGGACAAAGTGTATTAGTTACATGTATAACATTTTCAAGTTCGATTCCGGCATAAACGGTGTAAACTGCGTGTAAGTTACGGTAAGTATAACGTTTGGTGGCACCCGGAATTGACAGTGTTACTAGTACTAATATAGATGGTGACCCGACTATTAATTGAAAGAATGAAATTGACAAGACAATGTCTCACTCGTCGTTTGAGGTCAAAGACATCACTGCGACATGATGCCAATGATTGATGCGGCTTTATCGTTTGTCGGGGACCGCTTTGATCTAGACACTGTATATTGATCTCGCACCGTCGGGTTATGATGCGATCTGTGTGAAGGTCGCTTAAGGATGAAGTTAAGGTGACGCCATTGGTACTACCGTATATAAATGATACTGGATTTAAGAACTGGTTATCGTACCGGTATTCTACAACGTCGTAGCCTATACTATAGGGCGCATTTAGTCGGAACATTAACATTTTATAGTGACACCGCTCGGCACCAGTTTATTGGAACTCTCCCAATAGGACTAAGGATACCAGTAGTAATGGGGGCACTATGGCCCAGTACCCCCCAGACATGGTCACTATGGCCCCAGTACCCCCAGACATGGTCACTATGGCCCAGTACCCCCCAGACATGGGCACTATGGCCCAGTATCCCCCCAGACATGGGCACTATGGCCCAGTGGGCCATAGTGCCCATGTCTGGGTGGTACTGGGCCATAGTGCCCATGTCTGGGGGTACTGGGCCATAGTTCCCCCCCCTGAGGATAGATGTTCCTGTCATTGATGTGACATTTCTGATCGAAAAAATGAAAATGGACTTAGAATTATTTTTTTCAAAAGGAAAATCTCACTTTGGAAAATATCAATTAGCTATCAAGAGTATCTTTTCGATCAGTTTAGAATTCGCCACATTGAACTTCTTTGTTCGCCAAAACTTCAATTGATTTGTCTCCTCTCCTCATCCATATTTCGCATTCACAATAATGCTCGTGGCAAACGAGGGGGGTCCACACTAGAGGTATTGATGACTTGAATCTTGGTGTTGATTTGTAGCCGCCTTTGGTAGCAGCAAACATGACGATAGGTCGCTGTATAACAGTCGCCGCTAATTCAACCATCAATCTTGATTCGGCCAAAAGTGGTGAGTGTCGTAAGTCTTGTGCCGACGAACCAAGTTCGTCCCTCTCTGTGTAGTACAGGTCAACGGCCGCATCTCTCAGAACCATCCATCCATCGGTCGTCCCGTAAATCCCAATGCTGAGTGCCTTCCAAAATAGAGATATTTCTTCGCCGTACACTGCTTTACAGTATACCCCACGGACCATTATCTCGTCAAGATCGGTTATGTTTACAGCAGTCATCTTTGAATGCAGAATAAATTGTTCGCTGCCGTGCTTGAACATATATCACGATTGTGCGGGCGGTAGAGAAAGCACATAATACTTTGACGTTAAAAATGACAAATGTTTCCTGACGTTGTGTTTCTTTTCAGTGCATTATCTGTTAGTTTCACCATTTCGATATGTTATAGATTAAATTCATGATAGTATATACAATTAATTAAGATGTTTTAACATATGAATTCATCTTCGTTCATAAACGATGACCAAGTAAAGTTATCAAATGCAATGATCAAGAAAAATGTTCAGTATGTTTCTTGTGTTCAGTTTTTATGTATAAAATATGTACAATTCCAAAAACAAAAACTAGAAAAACATTCCATATTTGCCTAACGAGGTAATAAATATATCAATCATGTGTACCAAATAATAGATAATGTTCTAACGAAATTAAAAACATTTGTTTGATCGCTATACAATAATGATCAAGAAAAATATGCATGTTGATCCGTCTCTGAAAAAACACAACTTGAGGAAATACTTGTCAATTTTTAAGTTCGATGCGTTGTGTTTTCATTGACGCCCGTGTCAAATGTATACAAATTTTTTCGAATTTGATCAACCTTACATAGCATTGCTATCAAGAGATGGATCCGTTAACATAATTTCTTCAGAGTGAGATATACAGTAGTCCTGTTGCACAGAATACATATGCTACGCCACAGTCAACAGTCCAAGCTAATACGACAATGACTATAGGTGGTGATACACTCATTTTAAAAGCGATTTTAGATGAACTGAGATATCTTCGCAGGGATATTGACGTGAAAACGCAAGTAACGCATCAAGAAGTGAAAGTGAATCTTCGTTTCGTTGCAGAACAGATAGATATCCCAATCAGGGTTCATGATGTTGAGAGATCGAAAGAGCAGAAACAGATCAAAAAAGGAAAATCATCGGCGACGAAAGAAAAACAACCTAAGAGTGTCATGAAGGCTTCTACTGAGACAAAAGTCAGATTTCATCTTCCTTGTAAAGAATCTAGAGATACAGAGAATTGTGATGAATTCGCAAAAGCTCTCGGTTCTCATGGAAAGATATGTCAAGATATAAGAAAAACACAAAAACGGTGTTAAAGTCAGATGATAAATTTAAAACGGCCCTTTTCAGGGCCACACACATTTCCCAAAAGGTTACTCTTTCATAGCTGAAAAAAACAAAACACGATTGTTCATTTCATAATTATTTCAACAACAAATATTTGCAAGTATATTTTGTTTTAAATTATTCGTGGCGTGATTTTTTCAAAACGAAACATAGGGTACAACGAACATTATTAGTTCTTAAGCAATGCTAAAAGTTTTTCTTTTTGAAAAAATTGGTTGGTCCTGAAAAGAACCGTTTTTGTTTTGGCCCTGAAAAGGGCCGTTTTGTACGACATCAAAATTCACTCCCCAATTTTCTCAGAGTGAGAATTTTGCTTTCGTTGCCACCGCCTCAGATAAAATAGGACAGCTAGACTCTGTTGGTATGGTTGCTGTTCTTTTTTGCATGATCAGCTTTGAACGGTCGGTCACTTCTCTTGCGTACCTGGCCCCACATTATCTGCGGTGTTATCCCCATAGTTCCTCTCAGTATCGCCATCAAGGGTTCGGGTATTGCAGTCATCTTTGAATGCAGAATAAGTCTGAAGATCCGTCTTGAACTTGTATCACGATTGCGCGGGCGGTAGAGAAAGCACATAATACTTTGACGTTAAAAATGACAAATGTTTCCTGACGTTGTGTTTCTTTTCAGTGCATTATCTGTTAGTTTCACCATTTCGATATGTTATAGATTAAATTCATGATAGGTATATACAATTAATTAAGATGTTTTAACATATGAATTCATCTTCGTTCATAAACGATGACCAAGTACAGTTATCAAATTGCAATGATCAAGAAAAATGTTCAGTATGTTTCTTGTGTTCAGTTTTTATGTATAAAATATGTACAATTCCAAAAACAAAAAATAGAAAAACATTCATATTTGCCTAACGAGGTAATAAATATATCAATCATGTGTACCAAATAATAGATAATGATCTAACGAAATTAAAAACATTTGTTTGATCGCTATGCAATAATGATCAAGAAAAATATGCATTGGTGATCCGTCTCTGAAAAAACACAACGTCAGGAAATATTTGTCAATTTTAACGCCAATGCGACATGTGATTTCATTGTCGCCCGTGTCAAATGTATACAAATATTTTCACTTTTTCAGTGAACTTCATTCATTATGCCGTCTTTAAAGAAATTTCTCAAGAAGTTGTGGAGGAAGAGAGATTCGTCAGAGGAGACGGAAATAAGAAGATATAGGAAATGGCAGGATTCTCCTAAACAAAGTATGGTTCAGAAGCTAAAAAGATATTTACGAGACCTGATGGCGTTCGTGCAATTGAAATACAGATACGAGAAGGTTCGTATACCTCTGCGGCATATTTACTTGATACAATGCAAGATGTAATTGATGAAACACTTGGAGAAGCAATGCAAAACGAATACGGATTTCACATCAAGTACTCAAAAGTTACAAAACGTGTGAAAATTATTCGCAAGAGTGTAAGTATCCCAAAACTAGGAATTGAATTACCACAATGTCTTTTGCACAAGTTGGGTTACAAAACTGAAAACGCTTCTGAAGATTTTTATTCAAATAATAGATTTCCGTTTGGTGTAGATTTGTTTGTTGGTCATAATCAAATGTTTGTTTATTCTGATATTGCCGATTTCACAATTGTTGGAAATGTTGAAGTACAAATTTTACGAGTTGTTTCTTTCAGAATTAAAAGAGATATCGACGGATTACATGTAAAACATGAATTTTTAAATTTACATTATGTTCCAGTTTCAAAGTCATACTTTGACAAAATTAGTGTAAATATAAGTGGCAACACAGGAAAATCAATTCAGTTTATTGGTGGTAAGTCTTTGGCGAAGCTGCATTTCAGAAAACGAGAGGAGTTCTAAAAACAATGTTCCCCGTGTATAGAGGTGTACCACGGCAATATGGTAACGGTATTGGTTCAATTTTCAAATCAGTTATGAGATCTGCTGTACCATTTCTAAAACCGATTGGTCGGACAGCTTTACAACTTGCGAAAAAACACACTTTTTGCAGATGAAATTATTAATCAAGGTAAAAGTCGGAAAGAAGCGTTGATGTCTGAAGGTAAAAAAGCTTTAAAATCTTTTGGCACACAAGCTAAAAATCAAATTTTGAACTCGAGACAAAAACCTAGAAAAAGAGTAGCGAATTCAAAAATGAATCATTCAGCTGTCAAACGCCGAAAAAGTCAGTCGAAAAAACATCCTAGCAGTCGAGCTCTTGATATTTTTGATTAATCATGGCACAAATGGTAAATGGATCATGCGAATGCAATAAATCGGAACTTGATATAACACATGTTCCACCAACGGTGGCTACAATGTCAGCATCGCAGTGGATCGAAAATCATCCGATTGCACCGCTGAATAATTCTGCTCCGATAGAGTTTGTCATACCATCTCAAACCGAAAAGTGGACAGATATTAATCAATCTTATCTTAATGTGAAATTCAAAATTACAAAAAAAGATGGAAGTAATTTGGTAGCTGGTACGGAATTAGCACCTGTTAACAATTTCTTTCATAGCATGTTCAGCAGTATCGATATTTACTTGAACAACAAATTGATAACTTCGAATTCTGACACTTACCCATACCGAGCATATTTCGAAAATCTGTTGGGATACTCTCCAGAATATAAAGATAATCAATTAGCAAATTTAGAAATGTGGTATGGCGATACAGCAGAACAATTTGAAGAGAATACCAAAGGTGGTGGCAATGCTGGATTAACTTCTAGAGAAAGTTTGATCGGTGGTAGTAAAATTGTTGAACTATGTGGACGCTTACACACTGATCTGTTTCTTCAAGAAAAATATTTACCAAATGGAATTGAAATTCGTATCAGATTAAACAGATCACCATCAAAATTTTGCCTCATTGGCGCCGAGGATGGACAAATTGTTTTCGAATCAGCAGTGTTCCATGTCAGAACAGTTAGTCTCTTTCCAGCGGTCTCAAATAAATTAAATCAAGAAATTGTCCAGTCAAAAATGAAAATACCTATCAGACGAGTAGAAATAAAAACTTTCACAATTAGTACTGGACTTAGATAAAAAATTGAAGACCACTTATTTCAAGGACAATTACCAAAGAGACTTTTTATTGCGTTGGTCGAAAATAAAGATATGAATGGAGATTTGGGTACCAATCCATTCCACTTCAAACATTTCAGTTTGAATAAATTGTAAGTTAGTCAAGACGGTCATACAATACATAACCGTCCATTTGAACCAAACTTCGCAACAAAACAATGTCTCAGATCATATTTATCTTTGTATCAATCTTTAGGAATGTTTGGTATTAACAAATCAATTGGCATTAATTTAACAGAATATATGAATGGTTATTGTTTGTGGGGTTTCGACTTGACACCGGACCAAGGAAGCGACGAGGGACATCTACATCCTATAAAGACAGGGAACCTGCGTTTGGAGCTTCAGTTCTTGACAGCTCTCACTACAGCCGTCAACGTTTTGGTATATGCTGAATTTGACAGTGAAATAGAGATCACAGCTTTGAGAGAAGTGCTTACTGACTATTAGGATGGAGTTCACATCACAGCTATGGAACTACTATGAAGAATACCAATGTTCACAAAACTTTGCTCCGAGATGGAACCTGATCTTGGACACACTCAACAACGCTATGATTGAAGAACTACAAGAACTTATTCGCAAGGAAGTGTCAGCAAACTGTGAAGGATGTAAAATAGAACATCCTAGTCAACGTGAACATGTTCTGTGTTTGTTCTCTACAACTGATGATTGGACAAACCAGTTTATCGACTTGGCGCTGATTAAACTTGACATATACGTGGTCGCAGGGGTGTGTGGGTCGATTGTCAGACGATTGGGACCTTGGACGATTGAGACCTCGGACGATTGGGACCTTCACCTTGGACGATTGGGACCTCGGACGATTGGGACCTTGAGTCAGGATGATTGGGACCTTGAGTAATTGATTTCTTCAGTTATATATAAGAAATTATAAGTACGGTATATTATTATTAGTTTAAAATCAAATTTTATTTATGTAACGGAATTAACAAATATAATAATGATATAATACGAAACAATAATAACGATGGTATTTGATTATCTCATTGGTCGTTGAACTGGTGGATAGCATACATCTTACTGGTCGCTTGATCTCTCATTCTGCCGAACGGGTGCATATAGTTTCGAAATTTCTTTCAGCAGTGATGACGATGAAATTTCTTTTGAGTCGTAACTGTCCCACAGTTTAAAGATTCTTCCCTGCAATTCTTTAGTTTCAGCTTTTTGTCTTCGGCTCAGTTTCCCTTCGCTGACCATCTTCACTTGTACTGGAATCTCCGACGGCTCTTGGTACAGTAATGTGAGTAGAAAATAGAATGGGAGGTTGTTGTTAGTCGCCCGTTGGTTAAGTCTGGTGTGCCATCCCTCGACGTCATTGTTGGTTCTAATACTGCGCCCAAACACACACCACTCCTCTGGACTCCACACTGTACTTTCCAGCCACGTTGCCTTGACATAATCCATAAAGGTGACCATCCGATGTGCATCTGGTTGAATCTTTTGGCGCAGGTGCTCGAATGCCTCTGGGGGGGGGGGGGCAAGGGGGGTATTTACAAACTGTACCACAAACAGAAAGAACATCAAAATGTAGATAGACTTTGTCCCCCCCCCCAATATTTTCCAAAGGTTAGTAAAAATATTTGGCAAACTAATGAAGTATCGCCGACAATCGCGGCAATGCACACCCCCACGATACATACCTCCATGATACATACCCACACTATACATACCCAAACGATACATACCCATACTATACAATACCAACACTAAACATACCCACACTACAGCCCTGGGAATTAAGGAAAATTTGCCTAGGCAATATATTTGCCTAGGTGAAAGAAATCGGCCTAGGCAAAAACAGATTTTACCTAAGCAATTTTGCAACAATATTGCCATCTCAAATCAATATGATTCAATAATAACATGAATTGCCCAGAATTGCCTAGTTATTTTGCAGAACATTATTTCCAGGCCATTGCTCAACATATATGTACAATTCCACAAATCATCTCCAAAATAAGTGTCCTTATAACAGGTAGCTAGTTAGTGGCCCAGTGCCATGGAAACAATTGTAGGACAATATATGTAATGAGTTATTTAAGGAAATCATTTTGGCTAAAGAGGTTCTATTTCTGATATACACAAATCAATTTTAGTAACCCAATGAACTTGTTTTACCTAGGAAATATTATTGCCTAGGCAAACCGATTTTGCCTCTGCTTTTACCTAGGCATTGCCTATTGCCTAGGCTAATTCCCAGGGCTGCACTATGCATACCCACATTATACATACCCACACTATACATAGCCACACTATACATACCCACACTATACATACCCACACGATACATACTAGTACCCACACAATATATACCACCACTATACATACCCACGCTATACATACCCACATTATACATACCCACATTATACATACCCACACTATACATACTCACACAATACATACCACCACTATACATACCCCCCCTATACATACCCAGGATACATACCCCCACGATACATACCCATTATACATACCCACGATACATACCCACACTATTCATACCCACACGATGAATACCCCACGATACATACCCATGGTGATGTGTGTATCCATGTAGTCTACTTTCTCATGGTTGTTTGTGACATATTTACTTTTTGAATATCTGATCCCAGTTATGGGAGTAATTTGACTAGATAATAACACAACATTAATTCCCATATACCTACTCTCGGGCTCCAAATAAAAGTGCAGGCCCCAATAATAGTGCAGGGGGGGGGGGGGATTTCATTGAAAGTTAATAAAAGTGCAGACCCACATAATAGTGCAGGGGAAACTCTGAGCAAAACATCAACTGTTAAACATATTATTTTTACAGTTCGTGTACATGTAGGTCAAGTATAGGAATCAACATAGTACGGTATGTGTCATGTGGTGTTTTATTCAGTATTTAAATGTTCACATGCGTGTCATATACATGCATAAAGATATAAACTCATCATTTTGGTATCAGAGTCATATAGAAATCTTGAGTTTGTGCTGATTTCAATTTTCATAGCCTGAAAATTAATATTAATCGTGCAGACCCAAATAAGCACTGTGCTGGGGGGAAATTTCCCAAGAAAATAATAAACGTGCATGCATGTTTATTTGGAGCCCAAGAGTATTTGTTCATTACACTTTCAATCGGCCTACCATTTTATGAAATTACAATTGATAAATGATAAGAATGTTGATCTAATCTATGATAATGTAGTGGGTGGGAAAACAATGTCAGATGGGTCAGAAGCCACCAGAGAGCCACTTTAAGCTTCCAATGTCAGAAAAATTTCCCGGACCCCCCCCCCCCCCCATCGAGAGGGGGCGACCCCCTCTTGTTCTCCCCCACTGACGCCTTTGGCTTGCTACGCCCCTGTACACAGGCTTATTGTCCATGCACCTAATCCCACGAGGTCACATGGTGTGACATTTAGTTGTGACCATGCAGTCAGTTGGTAACTTAGATCTCTTTTGGAAACATGTGTTAGATATTAGCTGGATAACAGATGAAGAAGCCTCATTGACTTGGTTGTCACACCCAGTAAAAGGTACATGTAACTGTAATATGTAAGAGATCACAGCACTGGGATTTTAGTGTAGAAAGATGCTACAGTGTCTCACCCCCCCCCCAACTTTGGTAAAAAATTTCAACGGTTGGAAATTTCATACCTTCCAAACATTAGTTCATAGTTGGAAATTTCACACCAACAATAGGTTGAAAATGTTCTTGTAGTTTAATTTTCAAACAATTTATTGGGGGAATTAATTGCTTTTGACCAATATTTGCATATTTTCCAATTTTTGGTAAAATATTTAAAAACTGCTAGTTAATTTAAGAAAACAATATTGTCATACATTTTGTCAACATTGTCATTTGTGTCTCCATCCAGAGATCTAGTATATTTTATAAGAGACATGTCCTGCATAGATCTATACCATTTCCATGATCATAAAAGGGATATTGTGGTTACTGGGGCATTGCTTCCCTCATATGGTGGGCCTATATAGATTTTAGTGATGTGTTTACGCCTGTACCATTTAAAATTAATTCAGGGGGGATCGATGCATATTATTAATTTGTATTTGCGCTTAAGCATAAATCATTTACGCTTATGTGCAAATGTTTTATGCTTAAGTGTAAATATTTGCACTTAAGCGCAAATAATAGAGGTTATTTGCGCTTATGCGCAAAATATTTACGCTTAAGCGCAAATAAATAATAAATGTGAAAAGGACTTCCCATAGGCCTGTGGTTAATTTAAGAAAACAATATTGTCGTACATTTTGTCATTGGAATTGTCATCAATTGGAAATTTTCGAACCTAAGTTAGGTTTGAAATTTCCAACTCTAGGAATGCTTGAGGCTAGTCAAGATGCTAGGATTTTGCAATGGTCTTGTTCAGATTTCAAAATTTTCGAACCATGGTCTGCCCGATGTGTCATTGTCCCTCCACCGTGGCCAATACAAAAGAGCTAATTAGTTTAACAAAACACTATTTTACTACATTTGTTCAAACGTGTGGACCGAAATGGTCATTAGTTGGACAATTTTCCAACCTGAGGGGGAGTATGAGGTTTGAAATTTCCAACATTATAGGAAAGCTTTAGTTGAGGCTTGTCTAAATGCTAGCATTTGCGATTTCCTTGTATAGTTTTCAAAATTTCTCACACCAGGCCGAACAACCATGGTCAGCCCGGTGTGTCCTGATCTCTTGCCAGTAGCCGTGTGCATTTGTCTGGAGTTAGACCATTAGATGTTAGGATTGATGCAATTTTCAGGATAAAATATCTGAATGTAATCATAAGGTTTATGTATAAATAGGATATTAGGCATGAGCACCAATTCAAAAGGGGCTGCAGTAGTAATTTTCCAAGGTGGACACCACAACGGAGACCCTCTAGCCACGTCCCTGCATTCATTTCAATGTTTCATCAACATATATCATACAAATGCCATAATCATATATATATATCAGTTATATAGCCTAATCAATAATATTGAAAAGCTAATTCAGAATTCACAGAATCGAATACATAAATATTGACTTAAACATTATTACTATTATTAAATTATTTTAGAATTAAATTTGTCAATTTGTCAATTTACAATAGGTGTTTCAAAAGATGCCAAACCCCATTTTAAAGATATGGTCGGCATTGCGGTGGCTATTCTGTTAAAATTTTCACCTCCATCAAACCTGCCATAAACAGAAAAAATAGTAACATATAGACAGATCTTGTTCTAATTTACACAATCAGAAATATGGCATAAGCAGTATGTTGTCGATTGTTTTACCTTTGTTATGTAAACAAAAGTGAACAACGTTACATTTCCTGGCTTCTGTTTAGATCCTGATATGGACATATGGTAAGCATAAAGAGCGTTATTTGTTAGTTTTCCTGAAATAATAAAGAGCGTTTATATCATTTGTGTGTGATTAACCAAAAGAATTGCACTGTGCTGTGTAAACAAAAGCAACATTTATATAACACAAGCAGGTTCTTGTTTACGTACACACTCGTACGGCTTGACGACAATATACTATTTACGCGCTGATTATGTTAGGCATATCAACAAAACTATATATATTATAATATTCCTTTTGTTGATGGCAATTTGAACAAATATGAATATTTCTGCAACGAACGTCGCCCGTGTCTTTTATTTGTATTCATATATAATTTTATTAGCTCAACTTACTTTGAAAGTTTGAGCAATTGCCATGGGTTGTCGTCTGTGTGTCTGTGTGCGTGTGTCCGTCAACAATTTCCTTTGGCGTGGGCTACAGGTCGTACCTTTAGTCTGATCTTTTTTAAATTTGTCATTAATGTTGACATTGACATGTAAATGGAATGAGTCATTTTTGGTTCATCGGCAAAAAAAACATGGCTGCTGGAGCCTGGCGGCCATCTTGGATTTCAAAATTAAATCCATTGGTGTGGGCTACAGGTCGTACTATTCATCTGATCTGATCATCATGAAATTTGTCATGGATGTTATTATTGATATGTACATGTAGATGAGAACGAGTCATTTTGTAGTCATTCGGCCAAAAAACATGGCCGCCAGCACCCATCTTGGATTTTACTCTTTGCATGACCAAATCCTTTGGCACAGGCTACAGGTCGTACTTTTGGTCAGATCATTACTCTTGAGTGCCTAATAAAAGTACAGGGTGGAATAATAGTACAGGTTGGAAAATGTCGCGTAACTGAATAATAGTACAGGGTGGAATAAACGTACAGACTGGAAATATTAGTACCATACATCCCAACAAAACGCACCATCTGACTGGTTTACTGATGCCATGGGACAGAAATAGCTTCGATGGATAGCCCGGTCTGTGAATCTACAGTGTGCTGCAGATCACTGTCAACAATCAGAGTTCATTTATCTTTGAATAACACAATTTAAGATTGGTGAATTATTTCTTTTGGTTAATTTAATAAACGTACAGGACCAAATAACGATCGTACAGGTGGGAATTTTACCTCGATTTTAATAATCGTACATGTATGTTTATTAGGCACTCAAGAGTATGAGATTTGTCATGGCTGTTGACATTGACATGTAGATGGGAACAAGTCATTTTGGGGTCGTTCGGCCAAAAAACATGGCACCAGCAGCCATCTTGGATTTCAAAATTCAATCCATTAATAGCATGGGCTACAGGTTGTATCTTTTGTCGGATCATCATTAAATTTGTCATGGATGTTAATATTGATATGTAGATGGGAACGAGACATTTTGGGTTTGTTCGGCCAAAAAACATGGCCACCAGCACTGTCCAGCAGCCATCTTGGATTTTACTCTTTGTTTGACTCCTTTGGCACACGCTACAGGTCCTACCTCTGGTCGGATCATTATGAAATTTTAATGGCTATTGTCATTGATATGTAGATGGGATCGAGGCATTTTGGAGTCATTCGGCCAAAAAAATGGCCACCAACGGCCATCTTGGATTTCAAAATTTAATCTATTAGTATGGGCTACGGAAGTACTGTTCATCTGATCATAATGAAATTTGTCGTGGATGTTAATAATTGACATGTAGATGGGAACGAGTAATTTTGGTCGTTCTGCCAAAGAACATCTCTGCCAGCAGCCATCTTGGATTTTACACTTTGCATGACTAAATCCTTTGGCAGTAAATAGGCTACAAGTGGTATCTTTGGTCCGATCATAATGAGATTTGTCGTGGAAGTTAACAATGACATGGTCGATGGCAAACGGATCATTTTGAGGTCATTCGCCCAAAAAAACATGGCCGGCAGCAGTATTTTATTCTTTACATGACTAAATCCTTTCACATAGGGTACAGGTCGTATCTTTTGTCAGATCATCATGAAATTTGTAATGCATGTTAACAATGAAGTTTAAATGGGAACAAGTCTTTTTAGGGTCATCGACGACAAAAAAATGGCTGCTAGCAGCCATCTTGGATTTTACTCTTTGCATAACTAGGCCTTTCAACTTTCCACATTCCTAATCACTCCATTGACTGTATCACGTGAAATTATTCCCTTTCAAAGTTGAGCTACAGTGTCATTGACACTTTCATTTAATATAAGTTTTATACAGACGTGTATGTTTCACTGTCACCAAGGCAAGGGGTGCTACACAGTAGTCAGTATACACTAGGTCTACACATTATACTGTTAGTATCGAGCAGGGTTTCCGCTATACCGGCAGGGGGTCCCCTTGACGGCCCCATTCCCCTCGCCAAGTTTCCCCCTCCTGCCATACCACAGGACACATACTGCATGTCTATAAAGGTATAAAGATGTTTAAAACTTCTGAATTTTGTTGGAATAGTACTAAGCAATTTTAAAAAGTGAATCTATTTTATATCTTGTGAGTGTACACACTCTAAGCGCGTTGTTATACAGAAAATCGAAACAGGAAATGATCGGAACTGACATCGCTTATAGAAGCTATGCCTTTGATGCTGGTTAGTTACGTTGCGGTTAGTACCCGGTTATGTTATGCAAAAGAGCAGTATTTTAATTGTACCTGTCATGTTTTATACCTCAAAATATACTGTTCACTTTGTAATAGAGCGAGAGAGAAATGTGGGAGTATATATTCCGATTATGTTATGCATCCAAAATTGCTGGGTCTTCCACAGTGAGTCTTTTAACATTAACGAGCACGTTTAACTCAGGATCCAAATTACTGGTGTTCTGACTACTTCGTAAATTAATTTATATCTAATAAATTTACTAGTTTTAAAGTTACAGGTACACTTATAAGGTTTGATAGCTTGGAACTTGGGCAGAAATGGAACAAAACAATCTGCCATTTCTACTCTCACACGATTCTATTGGCCGATATAACGAAAGTAGTTCAACCAGTGCTAAAACAGGCTACTTTTACCTGGATTTTTCCCCTTGATGGCTACCGGCCCCATTCCCCTACCCCCTAGCGGAAACCCTGGTATCGAGCAAGGTTAGCCGCCCTTCCATCATCTGAGTCATCACACATTAGTCATCAGGGAGATAAATGCAAATGGATTGATCAGCAGGAGTTAGCGACACAATCATTAATAACATGCCAACATATCAATGGGCTCCTTTATACACTCATGCGATGAAACCTAGGTCTATTGTAGGGCGATAACCAATCACAAATTGAAATTTACATTCTATATGAGTAACATTTTACGTGAGTCTCCTGGACTCTCATGGTCTCTTTCCTCATATAGAATGTAAAATCAGTTTTAGTTGTCATTATATAGCTGATGTTGGTAGAATAATCATTTATTTCATGTGGAATGGTCAATGTGCCCCCTTTAGGCATTTAGCTGCGTAAACCTGGGGTGTCATTTTTTGTTCATTGGTGTTTATTGTCATTTTAGTCAATAGTACACCAAGTCTGTTTCCTCATGTATATTGTAGATTTTCCTATCATTGTCATTTCATAGCAGAAGTTAGTGACACAATCCTTAATAGCCAGTCTGGGTGAACGTCGACTCTATATTTGAAATATAGAGTCTGGAGCTTATGTCGCCAAAACCATTTCTATTCAGCGAAGAGCTTCCCCAAAATGACGTCACGGATTAAAAAAAAATACATCGATGATTGACAGGTGTCCCCACGTGTTATTTGTTGTGCTTCGCAATAGCAATGGCCTGTGTCGCGACATAAACTTACAGCAGATAATATTTGTCGTGTGTGCGACTATTCTTTTTCGGGAGATGAACTCGCTGCATCAACCGGAAAGCTGCATCCGAGAGCAAAAAATAAGGTCGTCATCAAAAATGATGCTTTAGAACTATTTAAAAGCATAAAATTAAGTCATTTCCTAGGTGTTAACTTTCAGATGACTTTTTTACGACAAATAATTTGATTTGCAAACCATGGTACAATAAAGTAAATCAAATACACGGACATGAGTGAGTTCTATTTATATTTATGGGAGGCCAAGTTGGTACCATGCGCAGGCCTATCTATCAGGTCTAGCACATCCTTCAAATTAATCCGAATCGTACCGAATATATAATTTCGAAGCCATTGTTTCTGTCTCTGTTGTATTTGCAAGCATCGCTTTCGATCGGAGAAATTCCGCTCTGTTACTATATTTAGAGGTGACATTATGGGAGTCTCCGCCCACTAACACTTGTTTATTAACCCATACGGTTTCATTGGATGGAAAATAATTTACGCAATCAATCAGATTACGGAATCCCGAGGACTTGGAAATGAGATAGCGATGTTATCCGTCAGACCTTATATTCAATGTTGTAATGAATATTTAGGTATGAGTTTACTCAGACTGCTTAATAGCATGCCAACATATCAATGGGCTCCTTTATACACTCATTCGATGAAACCTAGGTCCATTGTAGGGAGATAACCAATCACAAATTGAAATTTACATTCTATATGAGTGACGTTTTACGTGAGTCTCCTGGACTCTCATGGTCTCTTTCCTCATATAGAATGTAAAATCAGTTTTAGTTGTCATTATATAGCTGATGTTGGTAGAATAATCATTTATTTCATGTGGAATGGTCAATGTGCCCCCTTTAGGCACTTAGCTGCGTAAACCTGGGTGTCATTTTTTTTTAATTGGTGTTTATTGTCATTTTAGTCAATAGTACACCAAGTCTGTTTCCTCATGTATATTGTAGATTTTCCTATCATTGTCATTTCATAGCAGAAGTTAGTGACACAATCCTTAATAGCATGCCAACATATCAATGGGCTCCTTTATACACTCATTCGATGAAACCTAGGTCCATTGTAGGGCGATAACCAATCACAAATTGAAATTTACATTCTATATGAGTGACGTTTTACGTGAGTCTCCTTGACTCTCATGGTCTCTTTCCTCATATAGAATGTAAAATCAGTTTTAGTTGTCATTATATAGCTAATGTTGGTAGAATAATCATTTATTTCATGTGGAATGGTCAATGTGCCCCCTTTAGGCACTTAGCTGCGTAAACCTGGGGTGTCATTTTTTGTTCATTGGTGTTTATTGTCATTTTAGTCAATAGCACACCAAGTCTGTTTCCTCATGTATATTGTAGATTTTCCTATCATTGTCATTTCATAGCAGAAGTTAGTGACACAATCCTTAATAGCATGCCAACATATGCATGGGCTCCTTTATACACTCATTCGATGAAACCTAGGTCCATTGTAGGGCGATAACCAATCACAAATTGAAATTTACGTTCTATATGAGTGACGTTTTACGTGAGTCTCCTTGACTCTCATGGTCTCTTTGCTCATATAGAATGTAAAATCAGTTTTTGTTGTCATTATATAGCTGATGTTGGTAGAATATTCATTCATTTCATGTGGAATGGTCAATGTGCCCCCTTTAGGCATTTAGCTGCGTAAACCTGGGGTGTCATTTTTTGTTCATTGGTGTTTATTGTCATTTTAGTCAATAGTACACCAAGTCTGTTTCCTCATGTATATTGTAGATTTTCCTATCATTGTCATTTCATAGCAGAAGTTAGTGACACAATCCTTAATAGCATGCCAACATATCAATGGGCTCATTTATACACTCATTCGATGAAATCTAGGTCCATTGTAGGGCGATAACCAATCACAAATTGAAATTTACATTCTATATGAGTGACGTTTTACGTGAGTCTCCTTGACTCTCATGGTCTCTTTCCTCATATAGAATGTAAAATCAGTTTTAGTTGTCATTATATAGCTGATGTTGGTAGAATAATCATTTATTTCATGTGGAATGGTCAATGTGCCCCCTTTAGGCACTTAGCTGCGTAAACCTGGGGTGTTATTTTGTGTTCATTGGTGTTTATTGTCATTTTAGTCAATAGTACACCAAGTCTGTTTCCTCATGTATATTGTAGATTTTCCTATCATTGTCATTTCATAGCAGAAGTTAGTGACACAATCCTTAATAGCATGCCAACATATGCATGGGCTCCTTTATACACTCATTCGGTGAAACCTAGGTCCATTGTAGGGCGATAACCTATCACAAATTGAAATTTACATTCTATATGAGTGACGTTTTACTTGAGTCTCCTTGACTCTCATGGTCTCTTTCCTCATATAGAATGTAAAATCAGTTTTAGTTGTCATTATATAGCTGATGTTGGTAGAATAATCATTTATTTCATGTGGAATGGTCAATGTTCCCCCTTTAGGCATTTAGCTGCGTAAACCTGGGGTGTCATTTTTTGTTCATTGGTGTTTATTGTCATTTTAGTCAATAGTACACCAAGTCTGTTTCCTCATGTATATTGTAGATTTTCCTATCATTGTCATTTCATAGCAGAAGTTAGTGACACAATCCTTAGTAGCATGCCAACATATCAATGGGCTCCTTTATACACTCATTCGATGAAACCTAGGTCCATTGTAGGGCGATAACCAATCACAAATTGGAATTTACATTCTATATGAGTGACGTTTTACGTGAGTCTCCTTGACTCTCATGGTATCTTTCCTCATATAGAATGTAAAATCAGTTTTGTTGTCATTATATAGCTGGTGTTGGTAGAATAATCATTTATTTCATGTGGAATGGTCAATGTGCCCCCTTTTGGCACTTGGCTGCGTAAACCTGGGGTGTCATTTTTTGTTCATTGGTGTTTATTGTCATTTTAGTCAATAGCACACCAAGTCTGTTTCCTCATGTATATTGTAGATTTTCCTATCATTGTCATTTCATAGCAGAAGTTAGTGACACAATCCTTAATAGCATGCCAACATATGCATGGGCTCCTTTATACACTCATTCGATGAAACCTAGGTCCATTGTAGGGCGATAACCAATCACAAATTGAAATTTACATTCTATATGAGTGACGTTTTACGTGAGTCTCCTTGACTCTCATGGTCTCTTTCCTCATATAGAATGTAAAATCAGTTTTAGTTGTCATTATATAGCTGATGTTGGTAGAATAATCATTTATTTCATGTGGAATGGTCAATGTGCCCCCTTTAGGCACTTAGCTGCGTAAACCTGGGTGTCATTTTTTTTTCATTGGTGTTTATTGTCATTTTAGTCAATAGTACACCAAGTCTGTTTCCTCATGTATATTGTAGATTTTCCTATCATTGTCATTTCATAGCAGAAGTTAGTGACACAATCCTTAATAGCATGCCAACATATGCATGGGCTCCTTTATACACTCATTCGATGAAACCTAGGTCCATTGTAGGGCGATAACCAATCACAAATTGAAATTTACATTCTATATGAGTGACGTTTTACGTGAGTCTCCTTGACTCTCATGGTCTCTTTCCTCATATAGAATGTAAAATCAGTTTTAGTTGTCATTATATAGCTGATGTTGGTAGAATAATCATTTATTTCATGTGGAATGGTCAATGTGCCCCCTTTAGGCATTTAGCTGCGTAAACCTGGGGTGTCATTTTTTGTTCATTGGTGTTTATTGTCATTTTAGTCAATAGCACACCAAGTCTGTTTCCTCATGTATATTGTAGATTTTCCTATCATTGTCATTTCATAGCAGAAGTTAGTGACACAATCCTTAATAGCATGCCAAAATATGCATGGGCTCCTTTATACACTCATTCGATGAAACCTAGGTCCATTGTAGGGCGATAACCAATCACAAATTGAAATTTACATTCTATATGAGTGACGTTTTACGTGAGTCTCCTTGACTTTCATGGTCTCTTTCCTCATATAGAATGTAAAATCAGTTTTAGTTGTCATTATATAGCTGATGTTGGTAGAATAATCATTTATTTCATGTGGAATGGTCAATGTGCCCCCTTTAGGCACTTAGCTGCGTAAACCTGGGTGTCATTTTTTTTTCATTGGTGTTTATTGTCATTTTAGTCAATAGTACACCAAGTCTGTTTCCTCATGTATATTGTAGATTTTCCTATCATTGTCATTTCATAGCAGAAGTTAGTGACACAATCCTTAATAGCATGCCAACATATGCATGGGCTCCTTTATACACTCATTCGATGAAACCTAGGTCCATTGTAGGGCGATAACCAATCACAAATTGAAATTTACATTCTATATGAGTGACGTTTTACGCGAGTCTCCTTGACTCTCATGGTCTCTTTCCTCATATAGAATGTAAAATCAGTTTTAGTTGTCATTATATAGCTGATGTTGGTAGAATAATCATTTATTTCATGTGGAATGGTCAATGTGCCCCCTTTAGGCATTTAGCTGCGTAAACCTGGGGTGTCATTTTTTGTTCATTGGTGTTTATTGTCATTTTAGTCAATAGTACACCAAGTCTGTTTCCTCATGTATATTGTAGATTTTCCTATCATTGTCATTTCATAGCAGAAGTTAGTGACACAATCCTTAATAGCATGCCAACATATCAATAGGCTCCTTTATACACTCATTCGATGAAACCTAGGTCCATTGTAGGGCGATAACCAATCACAAATTGAAATTTACATTCTATATGAGTGACGTTTTACGTGAGTCTCCTTGACGCTCATGGTCTCTTTCCTCATATAGAATGTAAAATCAGTTTTAGTTGTCATTATATAGCTGATGTTGGTAGAATAATCATTTATTTCATGTGGAATGGTCAATGTGCCCCCTTTAGGCATTTAGCTGCGTAAACCTGGGGTGTAATTTTTTGTTCATTGGTGTTGATTGTCATTTTAGTCAATAGCACACCAAGTCTGTTTCCTCATGTATATTGTAGATTTTCCTATCATTGTCATTTCATAGCAGAAGTTAGTGACACAATCCTTAATAGCATGCCAACATATAAATAGGCTCCTTTATACACTCATTCGATGAAACCTAGGTCCATTGTAGGGCGATAACCAATCACAAATTGAAATTTACATTCTATATGAGTGACGTTTTACGTGAGTCTCCTTGACTCTCATGGTCTCTTTCCTCATATAGAATGTAAAATCACTATTTGTTGTCATTATATAGCTGATGTTGGTAGAATAATCATTTATTTCATGTGGAATGGTCAATGTGCCCCCTTTAGGCACTTAGCTGCGTAAACCTGGGATGTCATTTTTTGTTCATTGGTGTTTATTGTCATTTTAGTCAATAGTACACCAAGTCTGTTTCCTCATGTATATTGTAGATTTTCCTATCATTGTCATTTCATAGCAGAAGTTAGTGACACAATTCTTAATAGCATGCCAACATATGCATGGGCTCCTTTATACACTCATTCGATGAAACCTAGGTCCATTGTAGGGCGATAACCAATCACAAATTGAAATTTACATTCTATATGAGTGACGTTTTACGTGAGTCTCCTTGACTCTCATGGTCTCTTTGCTCATATAGAATGTAAAATCAGTTTTAGTTGTCATTATATAGCTGATGTTGGTAGAATAATCATTTATTTCATGTGGAATGGTCAATGTGCCCCCTTTAGGCACTTAGCTGCGTAAACCTGGGGTGTCATTTTTTGTTCATTGGTGTTTATTGTCATATTAGTCAATAGTACACCAAGTCTGTTTCCTCATGTATATTGTAGATTTTTCTATCATTGTCATTTCATAGCAGAAGTTAGTGACACAATCCTTAATAGCATGCCAACATATGCATGGGCTCCTTTATACACTCATTCGATGAAACCTAGGTCCATTGTAGGGCGATAACCAATCACAAATTGAAATTTACATTCTATATGAGTGACGTTTTACGTGAGTCTCCTTGACTCTCATGGTCTCTTTCCTCATATAGAATGTAAAATCAGTTTTAGTTGTCATTATATAGCTGATGTTGGTAGAATAATCATTTATTTCATGTGGAATGGTCAATGTGCCCCCTTTAGGCATTTAGCTGCGTAAACCTGGGGTGTCATTTTTTTGTTCATTGGTGTTTATTGTCATTTTAGTCAATAGTACACCAAGTCTGTTTCCTCATGTATATTGTAGATTTTCCTATCATTGTCATTTCATAGCAGAAGTTAGTGACACAATCCTTAATAGCATGCCAACATATGCATGGGCTCCTTTATACACTCATTCGATGAAACCTAGGTCCATTGTAGGGCGATAACCAATCACAAATTGAAATTTACATTCTATATGAGTGACGTTTTACGTGAGTCTCCTTGACTCTCATGGTCTCTTTCCTCATTTAGAATGTAAAATCAGTTTTAGTTGTCATTATATAGCTGATGTTTTTTAGAATAATCATTTATTTCATGTGGAATGGTCAATGTGCCCCCTTTAGGCACTTAGCTGCGTAAACCTGGGTGTCATTTTTTGTTCATTGGTGTTTATTGTCATTTTAGTCAATAGTACACCAAGTCTGTTTCCTCATGTATATTGTAGATTTTCCTATCATTGTCATTTCATAGCAGAAGTTAGTGACACAATCCTTAATAGCATGCCAACATATGCATGGGCTCCTTTATACACTCATTCGATGAAACCTAGGTCCATTGTAGGGCGATAACCAATCACAAATTGAAATTTACATTCTATATGAGTGACGTTTTACGTGAGTCTCCTTGACTCTCATGGTCTCTTTCCTCATATAGAATGTAAAATCAGTTTTAGTTGTCATTATATAGCTGATGTTGGTAGAATAATCATTTATTTCATGTGGAATGGTCAATGTGCCCCCTTTAGGCCCTTAACAGCGTAAACTGGGGTGTTATTTTCTGTTTATTGTCATTTTAGTCAATGTGTTCTTCTGATTTCCATGTTGTACAGTGCTATGATAATAAACACATCAAAAAAAGAAAGTCCCCCCTAATATAATGTGTAATATTTTTTGGAGATATTGGATTTTGGTGAAACTTTCCATAAAATGATTACTGGAGCTATAGATACAATCCGTGCGAAGGACAGCCATGTAAGTGGTGTTACGGACAGGGAAGGATCCAGGGCTCTTTTGATACCTGTTACAGGTTTGGGCGCCCAAACTCTGGTGGCCTAAATGTCCCCAAATTGCAAGTGGATAGTTTTATTAAAGCTGAATTTTCTATATTTTGAAGGAAATCTTCTATTATAATTCAACAACATGCAATGCAAATCATCAATATACAGTTGATATAGAGCCTTTATTTGCTTAATCAAGTGTCCAGTGAGAAATATTTTAACCCTTTCATGACTGGGGCTTCTTGAAATTTTGCAAAAATCCTGTGCCAATGGCCGAATGCATTCTCTTATATAAATGAGAGTCTCCCATCCAAGGAGCCTCGCATATATAATATAATACATTGGCCTTTATCTTGACATTGTAAGCCAGTGCATTTTCTTATGCGGGATCTTTAATGCTGCACCTAAGGGAGGGGGTGACCCCCACCCGTACCTACCCCCATCTCGGGCATACGGCCCTCGGGATATCCTGGTCCCAAAACAGGTGTCCCCAAAAAATCCCTGGATCCATCCCTGGTTACGGATGACCGAGCACCAGTTTATTTGAGGAGGGGTGCTTTTCAAAAATGGCAAACACACAGGTAGAGTGATCTCGGCCACAGTATCGTTTCCTTGATTACACATTGTGCACTGTCTGTAGTTTGTCAGAAAATTATGTTGGGAGTCCCCCTACATACTTTAGAGCATAACAGCACACATAAGACTGAACTCGTCCCTGTTAATGGGAATCTGAATGTAGGAGCCCAGAACTTTTATGAGACCAACTGAAGAGAGCTGTTTATCATCGTGCCAATAACCTCACCATGCTAGGTGACATGTACTGTTTGTTGCAGGTCGAATGGAGGAACATTCCAAGTGTAGAATCGCCCCTATCATCAACAGCATGCTATCCCGAATTCCCGATGCCATCATGTTATCCAGCGATAACATATGCATATGCTTCATTTTTAGCTCAGCTTTACTTTGTAAAGTTTGAGCTATTGCCATGGCTTGGTGTCCGTCATCTATGCATGTGTGCATGTGTGAGTCTTCAACAATACAGGCTACAGGTCGTACCTTTGGTCCGATCATTATGAAATTTTTCACAGCTGTGACATAAACATTTAGACCGGAACGATTCATTTTGGGGTCATTCATAAAAAAAACATGGCCGCCAGTGGCCATCTTGGATTTTAAAATACAATCCATTAGAACGGGCTACAGGTCATACTGTTCGTCTGATCATCATGAAATTTTTTATGGATGTGAATATTGACATGTAGATGGGAACGATTAATCTTGGGGTCATTTGGCCAAAAAACATAGCTGCCGGCAGCCATCTTGGATTTTACTCTTTGCATGACTAAATCCTTTAGCACAGGCTACAGGTCATACCTTTAGTCTTATCATCATAAAATTAGTCATGGCTGTTGAAATTGGAATGTAGATGGTAACGAGTAATTTTGGGGGTCATTCGGACAAAAACATTTCTGCCAGCGGCCATCTTGGATTTAACTCTTTGTATGACTAAATCCTTTAGCATGGGCTACAGGTCGTACCATTAGTCTGATCAAGTCTGATCATCATGAAATAATGTCATGGCTGTTGAAATTGGAATATAGATGGGAACGAGTAATTTTGGGGTCGTTCGGCTGAAAAAATATGACCGCTGGCAAGCATCTTGGATTTTACTCTTTGCATGACTAAATCCTTTCACATGGGCTACAGGTTGTTTCTTTAGTCAGATGGTCATGAAATTTATCATGGATGTTAAATATGACATGTAGATGGGAACAAGTAATATTTAGGTCATTCAGCCAAAAAACATGGCCACCAGCAGCCATCTTGAATTTTACTTTTTGCATGACTAAATCTTTGGCACGGGCTATGGGTCATACCTTAGGTTGGATCATTATGAAATTTGTCATGAGTGTTGACATGCATTGACATGTAGATGGGAACTTTCCGCATTCCTAATCACTCCATTGACTGTAACACATAACATTATTCCCTTTCCCAGTTGAGCTTCAGCATCATTGACACTTTCATTTATTATTTTAGGTAATATGACAGACCCTTTAAAACTGAAGCCAAGTTTGACCTCTTGGTCTCCATGGGTCGGGAAAAAATCAAGAGCCTCTTGTATGATGATTAATACAAAATACAAGAAAGTTCCCCCTAAGGATGATGGTGATACCGATGACATGGAAATAGAGCTAACAGAGACTGATGAAGTTTTGACTGCCGATCGAGTATCAGATATACTGGCTGATAGTGAAGTGAGTTGAGTTACATTTACTTGTACTTGGTGTCATTTTGTACATTCATTATTTGCAAGATAAATTATAGTGTGATAACCAATCACAGATTGAAAGTTACATTTTATATGATTGACTTTTTATGTTTACCCATACCATAGTATGGTAAACATAGTGTCATTGTCCGGATTGACCACTCGTTGTTAGTCTGTCTGTCCGTCTGTCTGTCTGTCTGTGGACACTTTACGCATGGTGCGATAACTGAAATAGTTTCTATCTGATCGGAACCAAATTTTGTATATGAATTTATCAGCACCAAATACAGATCGAGTTCGAATGTGGGTTTGATCCGTTTTTTTACGGAGTTCTGGCCCTTTTTCAACTTAGAATTCATGCATGCTGCCATAACTCAAAAAAAAGTTATCTGACCGTAACGTAACCAAATTTGGTATGCGATAATGCGAGTTGCTCAGCCCAAAATACATATCGAGTTCGAATATGGGTTTGATCCGATATTTTTTAATGGAGTTACATGGCCCTTTAACATAGAATTCATGAATGCTTCGATAAATCAACAATTTTTCAACTGATAGGAACCAAATTTTGTATATGAGTTTCTCAACTCAAAATACAGATCGAGTTCGAATTTGGGTTTGATCTGGTACTTTTTAATGGAGTTATGGCCCTTTGATTATTTTATTCATCGCTAAAATATATCAAGGATACACGGGTTGCACTGTCTAGATAGTATCTAATAAATCAGGTTCACAATGCTATGAAGTTGTCTTCTCACACAGAGATAGTATCCAGTTACATGTAATGTAGGTGATATCCCAGGAAATATATTTCTTTGTTAATGTTTGTTCCTCAATAATCTACTTTACATTATGGGATGGTCCCAGCTTGAGATCAATGCTAATCTGAGTTTTGTGAGCTGATACTGCAATAAACATTGAATTATTTACCTAGGAGAAATTCCATAATTATAAATGATGCAGAGCAAAATTACTCAGAAAGTCACTTAAACCATACAAATATATTCCCCACGTTATTTTTTGAACTTTATAAAGTTCCCTGTAAAAACTTCAAAAATATCCCAGGTTTTTTACTGGTGGAATATGATCTCTACGGGTGTTAGCCAGAGTAGAGGTTTGCAACATGATTTACCAGTACAAATATACATGTACCATTGTCGCCACAGTTATTGATTATCACCAGATTTCCCTATGAAATTTGTATTTTAAGCCCACATTTCCTTTTTACATACGTGTATTCTTTAAGTAAAAATATCCACTGGCCTATCCAAGTGGTTAAGTTGTTTGTGTGAACATTGGCCGGTTTTCCAACCATGCAGCCACACTGAGCCACATATTATAAGTTACAGGATGCTTAGTGGTCGGATATGGTGTCATGTGAGGCGAAGTTAGCCTAATATTGATCTCGCTGAGCCTCACATGGCACCATAACCAACCACTTAGTGTTCCGTAACATATTTATTATGTCAGTGGACAAAATCCGGCATATCCCTTTAAATAATTATCGCTGGAATTTATTGTACTTTGGTAAGATAATTGAGTCGTCTATGGCCAATAACGTATCTAATGTCAGTGACGCACCAATGGCGTTGCACGTCAACGCATTGAGTCAATGGCTAATTACCTGTACCAGAAGTAGGACAACTTGTTGAGTTTGATAGTTAATTTATGAGTCTTTAGAATTCCTCAAATATATATCGCATGCAGGTTTTGGAACATGGTACTATGTCTTTAAATTCACAGAAAATGTTTTCCGATAGATATCACCTTTTTTGGCGCCAAAATACATAAAAAATATCTCCGATATGACTGAGTTTCTGAAAAAACAAGATGGCGGATAAGCACCTAATATTGATTTCATATTAGGTCACCGACCTAATACGGGTTCATATACCGTCACTATATATCGATGCTGATTGGCTAATTGCAAGAGCTGACATAATAAATATATATATATATATAAAACATGCATTGTCGATGCGCTTAGAACTAATCAGAATGTTTGTTTTAATTTTGGATTGTATTCTAATAATGTTTGAAAGGTACCGGTACATGTAAATCAAATTTAGTGAACTCTGTTGATAAATTCCATATAAAATAGTAACTCGTTTGAGATCCTCTATATACGACATACCTTTTCCGAACATCAATGTACTTAATATGGATCTTCAGAATGTACATTGGATGGGACTCAACTTTTTTTTCTGAATTTCGTTTAATGGCATGCCACTGGCAGCTATCTTGGATTTTAATCTTTTGCATGACTAAATCCTTTAGCACAACTGCAGACCACATAACGGTACTTCATCTGATTGAACAAACTTCATGTTGATCCTTGGCGCAACCCTCAGATTGGAGCTATCAATTATTTTGGAATTTCATTAGAAAACATGGTGGCCAGTGGATATCTTGGATTTCACTTTATATTTATCTCTTCATGTTGAAATCGAGCATTACTTAGTCATTTCAACTTTCCGCATTTCTAATCGCTCCATTGGCTGTAACACATGAAATTATCCCCTCTAAAAGTAGTATTATTGACACTTTCATTTGTGATATCTTCTGTTTAATTCACTTGCCAAAATACATGTAGATTTCTCAACATTGCATCGCATTATTGACAATTACAGTTTCAATTGGTATATATAAACACATTAATATCAGATTGGCCAGTTGTGGTGTTACTAACAAGTGGAACTTAAAGCTTACACTAACATTTATTGATGGTCATGTACATATAATTAATTAATTCTATGTGTTAAAATATTACAGCTGGCTTTCTACCATATTGCTGATATCCACCCAAAAAAGAATTGGTCTGCCACGGTATGCTAATTATGATTCAATCTTATTCACTGAACTTCACTAATAATCATTATATTATCTATTATCTCATATATATTTTGAAGACCTCTGTCTGTCTGTCTGTCTGTCTGTCTGTATGTATGTATGTCATTTATACAAATCTACGATTCTCGACCGATCGGGACGAAACTTGGTACGTGTGTGTAGTTTGACCAGGCGGTTGTCGTTGTCGTATTGGCGAGCCCGTGCGGCGCCCGCTTCGCGCATGCGCAGACGAGATCTCGGAAACGGGTGGAGCTATCGACTTGAAATTTGCTATGTGAATGTATTTTGCCCCGGATACGAATTTTATCGGGTCGCCGAGCCCGTGCGACGCCAGCTTCGCGCATGCGCAGACCAGATATCGGAAACGGGTGGAGCTATCGACTTGAAATTTGGCTTTTGAATAGCCCGGACAACGTCGGGCTCATCGGCTAGTCTATTATATATTTTGGGAAATCTGTCTGTCTGTGTGTCTGTTCGCGATGGACTCGAAAACAGCCGAGCCCATTTTGATGAAACTTGGTATGTGGGGGTACTTTCGGCTGGGGAGTGGCATGGGTCTGTTAATTTGCCTGTGCGACGTGACCTTGACCTTGAAATCGGGTCATTTCAATGTCAAATGCCTGAGTATCACGGGATTTCGATGAAAATTAGTGTCTGGGGATACTTTCGTATGGGGAGTGTCGTAAGCCTATTCGTTTGCCCGTGCGACGTGACCTTGACCTTGAAATCGGGTCAATTCAAGGTCCAATTGCGAATTTTTATGGGATTTCCACGAAATTTTATTCGTAGGGTTACTTTTGTCCACTGAGTGTTTTGGATGGGTCAAATCGTGACCACGACATGACCTTGACCTTCAAAATGATCAATTCGATGTCAAATCGGGTAAAACCAGATGGATTTCGACGGGTACTTTTGTCGGGTACTTTTGTCAGGGCAGTGTTTTCGACGGGTCAAATCGTGACCCACCTGACCTTGACCTTCAAAATGGACAATTCAAGGTCAATTCGCCGAAAAGCAGAGGGGAAACAGCCCGGACGAAGTCGGGTCCACCTGCTAGTAATTTTTATTTTGGAACTTATATCTGTTATCTATGTCTGTCTGTGTGTATGTGTTGTAGACTGGAAAACTGCAGGACTGATAAGACTCAAATTTGGTATGTAGGCCTACTTTGATCCTGGGAACAGTATGGGCATGAACAATTTCATGTGTGACTGTCCTTGATCTCACTCATATATGCTTATATAGGCATGTTTCTGGACCTTGACCGATCCAACTTCAATTTGGTATCTAGATTAGGGCCCTGCGAATAGGGTGTTTTCATTTCGAATCGAATCAGGCAAATGATTCGAAATCGAATCGAATCTCGAATCATTGTTACTGAGCCAATCTAGTTCAAATACATAGAACGTCGAAGAAATACCTAAAATTGCCTGGCGAAAATCGAATGGTGATCATCGATGTAGTGCAATATGCACTTACAACAAATGTCTTTGCTTTTTCTGTGCCTAAGGAATCGTTGAGTACAGATACAAAGAGCATACATGAATGGGAGACCGAATGTCGACGTAAATAGGGACAAGCGAACCGCATGATGCCTGTTTCATTTTGTTGAATAGCGCAGTATTTTTCACTACATATACACTTGCGATGATTGTGTTGTCTGTCTCTTGAAGTTGAACTGAGAGACTTATCGGACAATGTTCTACAAAAATACTCAGAACTTAGATTCAGACTCGTATTGACTCAAATCAAACAAAGATCTTAAATCTGGCATACATGTGTGTTATGAAATAATAGTATGTAAATAACCACCCACCACCCCATCCTGCCACCCATAGTATCTTTTGCGCCGCAGGCGCCCCTAGATCATTAAAGTAGGTAAAAAAAATGATGAAAAAATGGCTGCCAGGATCCATTTTGGATTCAAATTCAAATCCGTTGGCAGACCATGCACCCCCTATTTATGGCTAGATAGTTTTCTAATTTTGCAGATAGGAGCTATTGATTTTGAGAGATTTTCAATGAAAAACATGGCCACTGGCAGTCATCTTGGATCTATCCATGTGGATCTTCGGGGTGACCTCTAGATGGGAGCCTCCTATTTTGACCAAAATTCATTGAAAAACATTGCCACCAGCGCCATTTTGGAATTTACACTTTGTATAACTAAATAATTTGGCACACCCCTTATACTTAACTTGATTATCACCAACCATCGTATGCCTTTTCGGGGCTATCCAGTTTGTTCCTTCTTCTTTATGATTATATTCATTGATAAGCAAACAATTATTTCCTTCCCAAATTGAGCTACAATGTCACTTTCATTTGGCTTACATGGCAAATGTTTTGCAATTTACAGAATTTTGTTCTGTTTGTATTCCTTATGTTTGTTTGTTTGTTTGGTTTTTTTTAGAAATTTGGTAATTGGTAATATGACTACCATTCATGTAGCCTAATTGTGCTGGAGGGGGGGGGGTAGTCCAACTGGGAAGTGCCGTCACTGCTAGTTTGTACCTTGTTCTAATAGTTTATAGATGTGACAAAACCGAACAACATTGGGGATGAGAAAATGTTCCAATCACAATGACGTACTTCAGTTGACAACTCTAAATACCTGCACATTTGTAGAAATAATGAAAGTAACCTTTGCATAATAAATGTAACCTTTACCAAGAATGCTTTATGTATGCAATATGTTTTACATACAATGACTGTTTTTGAGTTGGAATTTTGAATTTCACTTCTTATCTTCCTTATTTTCAGAATAAAATAAAATACTTCAGACATTTCATGGCTGCCAAGATAATGGTATTTGGTTTCAAAATACAAGAGGTACGTCCCTGACTTGAATGGCTTTGTGGCAATAACAGAATTTTATGAAATCAGATGATGCTGTTTTTTCTTAGTCCATATTATATCTTTCATTTGAATAAATAAAAATGTAATCAAGATTTGATGGAGAAGAAATATTATGCGATGTCAAATGTCTAGTTCAAATCTGCCCAAAGGCCATTGTGTGGCAGACAACTAGTGCTATTTGTCATAAACAGTAGTCCTTGTGTGCTAAAATGAGTGATAATTTGAATCAAGTTTAATCTCAGGCCATTTTGAAGTAATATGTTAAGAGAATGGGCCATAGTGCCTACTTATGCTGAAGTCATTTTATAAGCTGATGAAAAAAAACTCAGTAAAGCCGCTTTCACACATGTCCGTTTCTCCGATGCGTTTCCTTGCGTTTCTAATATTTTAACGCATCCGGAAAACGCATCGGTCAAAACAATGATAATATCACTGGGTCTTTCACACATGTGCGTTTGCCGGATGCGTTTCTTTTTTTCATGTCTCGGACTTGAAATGCTGCGTTTCTGAAAAAGCCTACACAAGCATGTGTGGCTAGCTTCACTATTTCGACCGATGCGTTTTCCAGATGCGTTAAAATATTAGAAACGCAAGGAAACGCATCCGAGAAATGGACATGTGTGAAAGCGGCTTTAGTCTAGTAAATATTATCACATGATTGAATCCCACTACTAGTATGACAATTTTATAAATTTTCACGCATGATCAGATAGATTTAAAAAAATGTGTGATGCTAATTCATTTGCAACTTCGATCTATTTTCAGATTGAAGACCTTGTCAAAGAGAGGAGAAGGCATGGTGAAACTCCCTGACTTCAATGTCCCTCTTTCAAATAGATGTAGCATCATTTACAAATATATAGGCCACTGGATCCGAGCTGAAAGTAATATATGGAATAGTATAGAGATGGGACTTGTACTAAACCAGTATTATCCCAACTGATTTCACAAGCTGATTTATTTGAAGGAAACATGAACTAATTACAATTATGAATATAAGATGAATGCAAGGTGCACTATTAGTCGGTCTCAGAAACGCGCTCCGTAGGGAAATGGTTATCACTTTATATTGAGAATGGTTTGTAGGGTACTTTTCTATGAGGAATTTCATGGTGCCGGCTGATTTTTGAAAAAAAGGTGTCCAATTTACGGTTTTAGGGGCCTGAACCCCAATTTATGGTTTCTGCCCTTTTTCCTTAGATATCACCCCAATAAATAATATTTATAGTTCAATTCACTTAAATGTAGTAAGCGGACATTAATGCTCATCATATTCCAGCAAAATTTGTGTAAAAAAAATCCAAAATTAGGGTTTTAGCAGTCTGAACCTCAATTTTGGGGTTTGGTCCTTTTTTCCTAGATGTATGCCTAAAAATATGTTTTGTTCTCCCAAATAAGTTTAATTTGCTATGCAATAATATTGATAGTCATTGTTCCATTTTTAAAAATAGTTTTAAGTTCTAAAATCAGGGTTTCAGGGGCCTGAACCCAAATTTTGTATTTCAAACTCTTTGGTCAAAATTTGACATCTTAGATAAATAATATTTCTGTCTCTTTCACATCAATTTAGTAGTAATTATCATATCTAGTGTTGGTGTTGTTAGGATATTGGCCAAATTATCACAATATTATGGATTTTGGGTCTTAACCTTTTGGGTCGCCTTTTCCAATCTCACTGCAAATTGCCCATGGTTTTGTTGTAATGGGCCAGTCAATTAATGTACGCAGGTCTAATTGTTTTCTGTTATGGTCAAGCAACATTGATGTGAAGAAATTGTTTTCCTCCACAATCGAAATAGGTTTTTTGGTATCTTTTTGGTCTTGAAATGAATAAACTGGTTGTTTCTTGATTGGATCTTTGTACTCAATTTCTATCTTGCTATCTTGTGGTTCGATCCTCTTAACAAATTCCTTCATGGCCGTAACACCACACATGTTTGCAGTCTCAACATTGGCACACATTTCTACACTGGCAGCAACACTGTTGGCAATATTTATCAATGATAGACTTCGGTCCCACAAGTTTGGTACCCACGACTTTATTCCTGAACATAAGTTCTTAACATCATTCTTGTCTTTCTGCTGTCGTTGGGATCCAAGTTCTACTTGTTTCTTAGCATCTGGTGAATATGACATTTTTTGGTTGAGATCTGCTTCAGAACAGAGAGAAGATGGCTGATACGCATCCATCTGTCACTTGCTCCATAGTTTTCAGTTTCACCAGAAAGCACTCCTGTCTGCTTTGAAAACCGGTTAACAGTGACTTCTATGAGTTGGTCCTTTGGTATACCAGAATGCTTCAGTCCAGTTAATGAACCAGTGAATGCATCTTCAGCAAGATAGCTATATGCTTCATAATCTCTAACACGCAGGTCTCTCATATCCAGGTAGTAATAACATAGATTCGGTACATAATTTCGACGACTTTGAGCAAAACACCATGGTAGAAATTTGTGCATGGTTTCGAGGAATCCTTCCCAATTACCAGTTTGCTGGAAGTGAAGCATGTTAAGCAGTAGTCCCACCATGTCAAGAAATGAATCGATCCACTTACTCATCTCTCCAGGAAATAGAGAAAGAAGCACATGGACAGGGTGCTGCAAAGCCTAGCTTGTATAATCGCTCTGCAGAAAGATTTGTGCTCAGTTCATTAAGAATAAAATCCAGATATAATGGAACATAGTTTCCTGAATTGGAAATTACTTGATTAGTCGTTATATCTATCGTATTGGAGATTTACACAATACAATTTATCAAATATCTAAAGAAAATGAGCTTTATATATCTTTATTATACATTTTTGGGTGTTAAATGGATGTAATTTGTTCAAATAATTGGGACAGGATATACTAACTGTAAATTTGAAGCCGTAGCTTGGATTATAAGTTGGAAGAAAATGTTAATTCTGGAAAACTGGCCAACAATTTAGGGTTTTTAGGGCAGAACATCAAAATTGGGGTTCAGACCCTCAATATTGGGGCTTCAGACCCATAAACCCTAATTTTGTGATCATTTGGGCAATATCATATCAGCACCAACACTAGAAATGATAATTACTACTAAATTGAAGTGAAAGAGACAGAAAAATTATTTATCTAGGATGTCAAATTTTTACCAAAAAGTTTGAAACCCAAAATTGGGATTCAGACCCCTTGAACCCTGATTTTAGAACTTAAAACTATTTAAAAAAATGGAACAAAGAATATCAATATTATTGCATAGTAAATTAAACTTATTGGGGAGAATTAAGTATATTTTTAGGCATACAATCTGGGGAATAAGGGCTGAACCCCAAAATTGAGGCCCAGGCTGCTAAAACCATAAGTTTGGTTCTTTTTACAAAATTGTTACTGGAATATGATGAGCTTACTACATTTAAGTGAATTGAACTATCATTTATTATTTATTGGTGTGAAATCTGAGGAAAAAAAGGGCTGAAATTGGGGTTTAGGCCCCTAAAACCCTAACTTGGGCATTTTTTTTTTTTTTTAAATTAGCTGGCACCATGAAATTCCTCATAGAAAAGTACCCTAAAAACCATTCTCAATATAAAGTGAACACCATTTCCCTACGCTCGCGTTTCTGAGACCGACTATATAAACATTTCCAGAAATTTGAAATTGGCCTTTGTGATGATTAATTTATTGCATCCCAACAAAGATATCCTAGATGGTTCCATAATATTTGTATGGTGCACAATTGCAGCCTTCTGGAACATATCAGGATGGAGTCAAACCTTTTAGTTAGTGGGATGGAACAAACTGACTGATGATCAATTAACCTCAACCAATTATTGCTAGATTAATCTGTTTCAAAAATTCCTTCTCCAATTTATCATTTACTAACTTTAAAGCACAACAGTGTAGATTGTGCCAAGTAACCCTGCATTAGCTATCTTACACACATTTCTTACCATGTTATCGTAATTATACAAGTTTATATTTTTATCTTCAGTGATTTCTTTGGTTTCTGTGTCTTTTGCCTTTTTCTCCATAAAAATACATGGCCAAACTGTTTATGATGACCAGTAGGTCGCAAATTGGCCCCGCATAGATAGATAGATCGATAGTTAATCATCTCAAATACTGGTATGGTCCAGTTTGCTACTGGTTTTTTTCTCTATGGAATGATTTGGTAACTTACATTTAAATTGCAAATGTTTAACTAACTTCTTTTAGTGAGCAACATATATTTAGAGTTGGTGTATGTGGCAATATCAAAGCCAAAGTGAGCAACCCAGACCCCAAAGAAGCCCACAACCATCCCTTTTTGACATAATTTGTTTTGTTTAATATGAGAATATAGCCTGCTCTTTTATGGTGTATTACCTTCAATTAGTTAAATATGAGCATGTAGTTGGAACATATTATATGAAAATGTTCTTATTGATTACTTTATCAGTACTGTTGGCCTTTGACAGTTATTATTAACAATGATTATGTATCTGGTTTCAATTCGCTGCTATTATATAATGGCATTTAGTGCATGTATAACAATAACGCTAACGGTGGTGTGTTGTATGTTAGTTATATGAGAAAATGAATTCTCCAGAAAAAACACTAGTAAAAAACTAATCCTTTGCTATGGCCGACGCGTTTCGATTATTGTAAATCCTCATTCAGGATCAAATGTGGTTTGTGAAAAAGTACGGATTACCTAACCTTTATATAGTCCGTGTGGGGAGAAGCTTTGTTGTGATTGGCTGTTGCCATATATGGTTATCATAATGGTTCTCATGTGTGCAATGGTTCTCAGATGGTTCTTATAAATGGTTCTCATGTGATGTTCCTATATGGTTCTCATGTGTAGGATGGTTCTCATGTGGTTCTCATGTGATGTTCCTATATGGTTCTCATGTGTGGGATGGTTCTCAAGTGTGGGATGGATGGTTCTCATAAATGGTTCTCATGTGATCCGTATATATGGTTCTCATGTGCAGGGTGGTTTTCATAAATGGTTCTCATGTGATTAACATATATGGTTCTCATGTGTGGGATGGTTCTCATATATGGATTTCATGTCTGGATGGTGTGTTGTCAATTTGGATATAATATTTGTAGAAATTACAACTTTGAACAAGATTATTATCCATTTCTATTTGATCACCCTTCCTGCGTGTTTCATATCACTTTAATACAAGTGATGCTGGATAAAAAGGCATTATGCCCTGCAAGTATTCAATTTTGTGTCACTTACTTTCAAATAAGATTGTGATACATACCTCTTGATAATCAATATAAGTTTGGCCTTTGTTCTCTTATTGTGTTTTTGTTAATGCCTTTTTAAAATTTTACTACAACTGTTACATGTATATACTGGTATATATTTACATTTGTTATTATTCTGATATTTTATTGTTTATTTTTTGTACAAAGATACAGTAATGCTCTAAGTAATCAGCTCCTTAATGACAGCAGAATTATGGGCAACTTTTCAGGATTTAGTCAGAAATATGGCTTGTTGCCATTCATTGGAAAGTTCTCCCCGAGAGCTTTCCGATGAATGGCAACAAGCCATATTTCCGACTAAATCCTGAAAAGTTACCCATAATTCTATTGTCGTTAAGGAGACTTAGAGCATTACTGTACCATACATTTGCCATCTTCCACAAAATTTCCTCATACCAAATATTATTGGATCTGACATTCTCATTGATTGGTAGCTAGATAATTCATCTTCGTCTATCATTCCATTGTGTTCAATCTTCAGTATTTAGAAATTTAGGTACCATAATTATTATTTAACCTACTTATACAAATTGTATTCCATGAACCTGAACTTTTTTGGATTTTGTTGTTGCACTGTCAGTGTGTAGGGACTAGACCACTCCTCTAACAAAGTGGTCTGGTCTCTGGATCCAGTTCTCATGCCCAAGCCAATCCAAAGTGGTTTACTTTAACATGAAAAATTGCTTAGTTTAACAAATATTGCAACATAACACTTGAAACTATGTTACATACATTGAATTGTCAGACTGATAACAGGGTTGGCGCTGGACGAAAATTTTCTCTTGCCAAATGAAATTATTTTTTGCCAAATTAAAAAAATATTTGCAAATATAATTGTGCATATAATTGAGAAAATTATCGTGTTTTTATCTTTACCTGAATACTAACCACAGACACAGGTAAAATGAACTAGAAAGGGAAGTTACTATTATTAACAAATATCAGAGTAGCAATAAATATCTAAGCAACACCTTCTGGAAACTGCGTTTAGTTTTGCTACACAGTCATCAAGCGCCCATATTATTTTGCCTTGTATTGCTGCTTAAATCAACGAGCCATCAATTAATCCGTCGTCATTCGCAATCAGCTGATTAACCTATTGTCTTATACTTGCTGGTATTATAACCCTGACATCATAAATGTCGCCATTAATATGCATTGTTACAATGACTACAGGCATCTATAATCCAAAGGGAGGATTAACTGTCAAAACAAATTAAAATTATTACACTGTTGAGGTATCTACATTGGGATCATGTTACAAAGTACTTACAACAGCCTCAATGAAAATTTACAGAACGTCGCTTTTTTCCGACTGTAATTCGGCACGCATAACGAATAACCGATGTTCGATGATGTTTTATGACAAGATAGTTCACATCCCATAATTAAAAACTCACTTGCCAAATTTTTTGCCAAATGAAAATATTTTTTGCCATTGGCAAGCGGCAGCACGAACCCTGACTGATATATTCCCATGTCTATAAGCAGTTTAAATAGACTATAACTGGAAAATTGTGCCCCTCATTTTATACAAGCGAAATGGTTTTGAAAAATGAGATTATTTGAAAAATGAGATTATTTGAAAATGCAGTTGGAATAGCCTCATATTCACTCCTTAAGTAATATAGATAGGGTTGTGTTCTAATTAGTATGTGTCTTTCACCACTGGTTTGTATTCACGAGCTGGGTTTATTTATAGTCCATGTAGTTTATACGAGGTGACGGATTGAGGCCGTTGGTGCTCGAGATTTAGTCATAACACATTGACAAATACAAATGGAAAATCTGATAAATTGGGTCGATCACATCGTTGGTAGCGTACGTCCTTAACGCTATACCGAAGACACATTGGCGTTGAGCCACTAACAAATAAACTACCTGGTTTATAAAATAAACCCACTTGGTGAATATGGCCCCAAATGTCTAATTTATCACTTATCTTAGGCTAATATTGGTACTACATGTACCATCATATACTGTCAGTCTGACAAGGTATCTTTCTCATTATGAAATAAGCAGTCCATTTAATGTTATGATTTTGTGGTTGACAATTTAAAAGATAGTTACAATTGACATTACACCTTTTCACTAATGTTTTAATCTATCTGTCAATTTGTTAAAAACAACAGAACAATACTGATCAAACAACCGTGTCTGGAAATAAGATATATATAGTCATTGTTTCATTTCCGATTTCATCGATGCATTGCCCAATTAAGGCAAAAGTGGACCGGACCAGAAAGTACCAGATCGAGGGGATTGCACCAGTCAAAATTGGTCCATGAGTGGCAGTCATGGTCCAGGGAAAGAGAGGACCGGTCCAGTATGGTCCATGCTGCATCCCTATTGGTATGCAATACATAATTTGATGACGAAAGTAACCCTCATTCATTTAACATTCAATTTTATTGACCTGGAACTAATTTTAAATAACTACTATATTTGGTGCCTTCATAGTGAAATCATCTTCTCCTATAATACATTTTGGTGCCCATGTACCTATGATGTAGGATATTATTTTTTAACATACTGAAAATGGCTAACAGGCATCATGTTGATGTAAGGAATTACATACAATTGTCACCCACTTTCTTGATTTACAATACAGTAAAGAACCTTTTTAGTTTGTGACAATAACAATTATTACCTAACCATCATGCAAACTAATGGATTAACTTGGATTTAATGATGAACTTAGAATCAACACCAAGAGTTTTTTGTTTGTTTTAATATTTTTATTCAGATCTAACAAGAGTTAATGGGTAGTTTTCTCAGAAACTTCAAAGTCCTAATTCTTATATAAGTTTGTTAAAGGTACTCAATCCGATTAAGAACCCCTAAATTACTATTTCTTTGGCTTCGGAGGTGAAAAAATATTTGATTCCAGTCGATGAACCCACACATTAAAGCTCAGCGATCAGATATTTATTTTTGAAATCCGTTAATTTCTCGATATTTGGGCCTGTAATTTAGTCTGTCTCGTGGTCAAACAGACAAATTGCGAGTGTAAGATGAATAACCCTAAAATTAAATTGTTAGTTATTAACAATAATAACCACTTGATTTTAGAGTTATCCATCTTACACCAGCAATTTGTCTGTTTGACCACAAGGCAGACTAAATTACTGGCCCAAATCTTGAGAAATTAACGAACTTCAAAAATCGATATCTGATCACTCTAAGCTTTGATGTTTGGTTCCTCGACTCAATTAAATATTTTTTACTCCCGAAGCCAATGATATAGTAATTTAGGGGTGCTTAATCTGATTGAGTGCCTTTAATATATTTTGAGAAATAACTTTACTGAAGTGACTCAACAGCCTAAATTTACAATAGGCTGAGAAATAGTTATATACTGACTCTAAATACCTTGAAAAAACTCATTGAACTAATACAAATGACAAATGGAACTCAGAAAATGGATTCCTTTTTCCCCACATAATGTAATAATGAAAAGCATTTTTGGATATAATACAAATAAAGGGCATTGGTGAAGGAACTTGGAATAATATAGATTTTCTGTCATTGTTATATCATCTTTGAGCATATAGATTTTTCTTGATAAATCTATTCTGATCCTTGGAAAGAAATAGAACAGAAAACCACAGAGCAGGTACATGTACTAGGATCGAAGCATAATGTTAATGTATGGTAATGTATGGTGAATGGGATTATATTTGGTTCAAATTAATTTTCTTATCATTGCCACTGTATTTCTAGTCATTACTTATGATTTCACAAATTTAATCTAGTAACAATGATTATGGATTCAAGAATAATCAGTCTAGTCATAATTTGCTTGTCTTAGTCATAATTTACCTAATCAGTCTAGTCATAATTTGCTTGTCTTAGTCATAATTTACCTGCATGGTGAAACAAGAATTTATTCTCTTTTTGTTAATTTGTTTTCATTTTCTGCATTTTACAGTTTGTTTAAAATTTAAAAGTTTTGAATATTTGAAGATGTATTTATGTTTCAATACCTTCAGTTATAACAGTGACTGTTTATAACAGTTAATGTACCATACAAAATTTTATTTAAAGGTACTCAATCCGATCAGATGGTCCCCATTTCAAGTTATAAAAAAAACATTTATTTAAAATAATGCTTTAGTTATCAGAATTGATTAATCACAACAAAATAATGCTAACCATTGTCAACTATGGTATAAAATTTCTCAAAACGTGTTATTCATCAACATGTTCTTCAACGAAATTTGGCCCTATTTTCAATACAAATCCACTTGATTTTAAAGTTATCCATATTCATCTGCAATTTTCCATGTTATATACCATTTGAAAGAGGAAGCTCCAAAACATTGTATTATTAACTGATCCGCTTGAATAAACTGGGAACATGTTGCTTTTGTTGAGGTACTATTATAAAGGTGTGTCCTGCATTTACTTTTAATCTTGACTTTACTATAAAGTCTATTATACTCAATGGAAGAGGAATAACTATCTATTTGTTTGAATTTTGATGCATTCTGGGTTGACAAGGGGGTGGAGTCTTGAAATGAATCTCTACCACTTGGGTTTTTTTATTTGCTCTTCCAAATGGTATATAATATGGAATAATGTGATCTGGGCATTCAAAATTAAGTGGGGCTTTAATAATATTTGTCATAAAAGGTGACATGGACCCCACAGACCATCTTTAGATTTGTTTTAATCATTTTTCTTTGTATATGTATTGTACATATTTATATATGCTTCTATTTCTATTTCATTCTATTCTGCTATCTAGACATGGGCTCTAATCCTCTTGCATATATATCTGTGGATTATTGCCAATCCTAAATATACCTATTTTCTTTTATGTAACATCTACATGTGGCTAGGTGTGAATATGTAGCCAATAAAAATACTATGTTGAATTGGATATTTGGCAATTCGAGATGGAAACAGTTTGTAACCAGCCAGCTTGCAGACTCATTCACAAACGGTTTTCATGCTTGATTACCCGAATATCCATCAATATGTACAGGGTATTATTATCCCCATTGTCATTCAATACACCAATAAATTACATTGGGGATAAACATAACCCCTGTATGTTTTGTTGGATATTCGGTTAATTCAATCCACCAATAAATTAAAAGAAATTTTTTGAGAACCACAATACATGCTTTGAATTGAGATATAATTTTTGCTGTGGTAACAGTGGGGTTAGTTGTAACAGCGCCAGAACAATTTCCTGCTAACTGTGTCAATAGAAAACTAAAGTAAGCAGCTCTCAACCAATCAGACCTGTTCAACAAAGATTCAACTTGAACTACAATTACAACCCCCCCCCCCCAACATACCTGGTATGGGAAAGAAATTTTAATTTATACAATATGCGAATATGTGTGTTTCTCATCGTAAAACAAACATCGGACAAAATATTGTGTCCATACAAATCAGGAATATTTACCTGCAAAATGTCAGTCCGTTATTACAGATATAGCAATTTACCAACTTTTATATTGAATGGTGTTTTTGATTTTGCTCTCTTATAAGTTTATGAAAAAACATATTCACCTTAAAGACCAACAGCTAATTTATTATCACCAATCCTTAAAAACATTCTGTTTAGCCATGACAAACTTTTTAGCGATGTCAGTACATGTAGAAACTGCGAATAAAATTTTACAGAAATTACATATCACCACTCGCAGGAATCCAAATGAGGAGATGCTGTTAAATTGTTAAAACAATGGTGAAACAACCAATTTTACCATATTGGCATGTCGACCGACACTTTTTGCTTACAAGTCTTTGGATAGTCATGCAATTCTACTAGAATTACCAACAATTTCAGTGGCTCTTTAAACTGACAAAGAAAGAGACCACATACAATTTACCATTTGATATACTAGTTCACGTATATCCCACCCATGACCGTACAGTCACCACATACATTAATTCCCTAAGTAATCGACACCATAACCACAGCAGAATTATGGGTAACTTATCAGGATTTAGTAGGAAATATGGTTTGTTACCATTCACCTGAAAGCTCTTCCTGAGAGCTTTCCGATGAATGGCAACAAGCCGTATTTCTGACTAAATCCTGAAAAGTTACCCATAATTCTGCTGTGGTTATGGAGTCTATTACATAGGGCATTACCGGTACTGTATATGCATGAACAAATTGCGATATAGTCATACTCATATACCCCACATGACCACAAGTTCATTCCCTGTATACATATTCACCACATGATCATGCAGACACTCATCATGCAGACACTCATTGTATACTTATTCACCTCACCATTGGTCATATGGTTACTCCCTGTATACAAATTTGCTTATAGCCACTGAGAAATATATATTGACCCAGTTACTCAAGGTATACATATACACCTCACCAATGGTCATACTTCCCTACCAGATATATCAATGAACTGCACACACAACTATTTATCCACTCCAACTATATACATCTCATTCATGACAATTCAGTCACTCACTGTATACCCACACATGCCATTCATGATTATACAGCCACTCCTTGTATAATTTTACACACACCAATGACAATGCAGGTATGCTTACACACTTCCAACAATAACCGTATATTCTATGTACACATATACACACCACTGTATAAACCATACAACCACCCCCTATTTATCCAATAAACCCACCAACGACCATACAGCCAACACAGGTATTCATATACATTATACACCTACGTATGACCGTACAGTCACTACATAGACACAGCACATGTGACAATGTAGATACTTTTTATACCCATCCACCACATTCATGACAATTAATTGACACAGGCTATACTTGTACACCCACACATGATCAGTCATTCCCTGTATGTATATTCACCTCTGACATGACATACACTGACATACGGCCATGCATCGTATGACCATTCACCGTATGACCATTCACCAAATCACGGTCATGTAGTCACACCAGGTAAACAAGTAAACCCCACCCACACCTTCTTTAAAAATTCATCCACCTGTATACTAATATACCTCACCATGGCCATACCTTGCAGTCATTCTGTGTATACATATACACTTCATCAATGGCCTTACAGCCCTTCCAGATATAACAATACACCGCTCCCATGCAGTCACCACTCCAGTCACATTGCTTATACACATCACCCATGACATTCAGCCACTCACTGTATACCCATACCGCACACTCATGATTATACAGCTGCTCCCTGTGTATCTAGATGCATGCCAGATACACACACACCCATACACACGAATAAAAGGGCACTGCCAATAAACCCATTCGCCCTGCCAATGACCAACCAGTCACTTCATGTGCCAATGACCAACCTGTCATTTGATGTACACAAACATCATCCATGACATACCACAACTCCCTATCGAAGTACATGATCATACAACCAACACTGTACATGTACACCCACAAATAACAATATAGCCACTGAATGGAAATCTAACGCATTACCATCACATCACTCCATGTATGCCACACATGACAATGTAGCTACTATTTATACTATTACACCACATCCATGACCATACAGCAACATTGGGTATACTCATATATATACTCGCTGTAACGTCAAACACATCACCCATGGATCATACAGCCACACACTGTATACCTACAGCTACACCAAACACACACACACACACATGAACACAAGAAAACCATAGTCAGAAATGGTAACGCCACCAAGATTATACTATTACATATAAATAGAAATTATAAAAAATACATAAAATATTTTGATAACAATTGCGTTTAAACAAGTAATCCTTCAAATTATTACTAACAAAGGAAGTAAATGACTGTGGGGTCACTCAACAGATTATAAAGACTTGGACTTAGTATACTGTAAATACTGGGAATGTATATTTTTAAATTTTAGTCTAAAATTTAAATGAAATAATTAAAAGATAAAATTTAGCAAGTAGTAAAAGTTAATTTTCTCATTTAATTTTTTTTTTTTGGTTAAATAAAGGAATAATTTAAATGTAAAATTTGGTTTAAAAAAATGATTGACCGTGGCTCTTCCAATAATTGCGCGACTGACCTGGTCAATTGTTCTTAAGAAGTTGTTTTGAGAATTACTATGGAGGGAAATAGTTATGGCTGTGGCTTCGCAAGTAATTGACTTGGTGACGTGATGTTAACAAATCTGAACTCCAGTAAACCAAGGACGCTCCATACCAAATATAAGGTAAATAAATAATTCTTTAGAAGTTGTTTTAATATTTACTATGGAGGGAAAGAATTGTGGTGCTGGCTTCGCAACTATTTGACCCCATTGTAACAAATATAAATATTAGTCACTCAGGCAATAGATGTATCTATTCTGTATATTAAGTTATTGGGTCTTACGTGTCTTGAGATGTCTAAATATGTTTTGATGGACAGATCGCGCAAGCGCAAGGGACCCCCGACAATCTTATCTGTTGTGATTCCAATTGTTGACAATATGCACATATACTTAAGAAACAGTCGCGCGCAAAGCGCGCTCCCGTAGGTCGGTGTTTGGATCCCATTTAATGAAAATATCATTGAAATAATCGGTTTCCCCCCAATAAACATCCATATATTCAATATACATGTTTTTGGAGCAGAATTAGGTAGACCATATTGAACGCCATAATTCTGCTGTGGTTAAGTGGTCAATTACTTTGGACATTACTGTATGTAGATGGAGTTATCATTAGACCTCACATCCTTATATGGGATACAGTAATGCCCAAAGTAATTGACCACTTAACCACAGCAGAATTATGGGTAATTTTTCAGGATTTAAAATCCGGAAAAATTACCCACAATTCTGCTGTGGTTAAATGGTCAATTACTTTGGACATTACTGTATGTGGATGGAGTTATCATTAGACCTCACATCCTTATATGGGCTACAGTAATGCCTAAAGTAATTGACAAATTAACCACAGCAGAATTATGGGTAATTTTTCAGGATTTAAAATCTTGAAAAATTACCCATAATTCTGCTGTGGTTAAGTGGTCAATTACTTTGGACATTACTGTATGTAGATGGAGTTAAGCCTCACATCAGTTTGTTGGGGATTTGGACCTTGACTTGGGACCTTTGGTTTTTAACGCAACAAATGCGAGTACACCTTATACACAAATTTCTGATGTAGCCAGAGTTTTTATTGGATAATATGAGTTTGAAGCCTGCTTACATTTCAATATGTTTTCAGTTTTGTATTGTCTGCAGCAGCTAGAACTCGGCGCGTTGAAGCAAAAGTTATAAAAGAAAAATGTGTACGTAACGAGACTATAATACAAATGAAAAAATAAATTGAGGGGGGGTGGGCATTACAGGGAACTAAGGGTTGAACCGATATACATATGTAGAGCGATAACGACCAATGTTGACATATTATGCATCTCAACTCTACTGTTGCAACAAGGTTATAAAATAGGGGGGGGGGGGGGTGTCAGAATATTAGTCATCTCTATATAGTGCCAGAATAGTCATTTATGGACTTCTATAGTGGTACAATACAAATTAGAATCAAATGATAAAAATATGTATGTAACACAACTATACCGATGAAAATAAAAATAATAATTTAAGCCGGGATAAGATGTTGGGTTGGTTATATGGACTCGGAGAAAAAGGGGTTCGTACCAATGAACTGACATAAATTAGTGGAGCGATGTTGCCATGTAATGCATCGCGAATGTACTAAAGCAGCAATGATATAAAATTAGGGGGGGGGGTGTCAGAAATTATCTGTATCTCTATAGATGACACCAGAATTATATAGAAAGGAATAGCAATTGATATACGTATACGGTATACTATAGTAATACCATAGACATATAAGTACAAGTATCACGCAATAAAATATTTCGTAACGTGACTATATCGATGAAAAAAATTAATAAATTGGACTGGGATTAGAGATTGGGTTGGTTATATGTGGATAATTGGATATGGAATTCATACCGATGAAATGATACAAATTAGTGGAGCGATAAAGACCAATGTTGACACTTAGTCAGGCTACGCGGGAGAAATAGGGGTTGATACGATAGACCGAAATAAATTTGTCGAGTGATAATGACCAATTTTGACGTATAAAGTAACGCGACTGTACTGTTGCACAATTATCATGTAGAACCAGTCAAATATGGACTCTGGTGCCAATATGGAACATCTCAGAAAACATTTGAGGGGCCCTAAAATTTATTTAACATGGGATCTGCCATACAAATCGATTTATGTTGATAAATCTCTTATTTTTCAAAATTTTAAGCTCAGACTTGGTGTGTCTGAGTGGGATACGTATATATTCCTAAAATGATAGGATACAGCACATAATTATGTTTTAGGTGGAAGAAATGAATTTTTTTCGATGATAAAATTTAACATGGGATCTGCCATACAAATCGATTTATGTTGATAAATCTCTTATTTTTCAAAATTTTAAGCTGAGACTTGGTGTGTCTGAGTGGGATACGTATATATTCCTAAAATGATAGGATACAGCACATAATTATGTTTTAGGTGAAAGAAATGAATTTTTTTCGATGATAAAATTTACGGGTTTATCGAGTACGCTATTTTATAAACAAACTTTTGTCAAAAGCCGTTTTGGTCAAACTAAACCTTTTTCGACCGGGAAAGCAGATCCGAATATTAGCTAAGATGTATTTAGATAGAATTATCAAAAGAATTTGACCGATCAGGGTGCATTTTAAAAGAATCGAGTGTAGAAATCTTGGTGACATCGCCGATAATTCCAGAAGATAAAAGATGGCGGTTATCACAATAGAACAGGCATAATATTACCCATAATTCACCTCACTACACCAGGGGGCTTACCCATAATTCACCTCACTATACCAGGAGGCTCCCAATGGGTTATATATTATTTTCAGGCTATCAGATTATTTATATTTTCGACTTTAAGTTTACAATTTGAGCCTGTCCTCACTCTATCGATACGATTTATCATAAACATATTATACACCAGTGGCGTTAACTTTACAACTTCGGCATCTACGTGATTATATCGGTACGATTCAGTAAGGTACAAACAATCTCCATAAAATACCCACAATTCAGTTCACTACATGCAGGGGCTCCCAATAGGTTATTCCCATTTATTATGGGCTCCCAATAGGTTATACAATATTTTCAGGCTATCAGATTATTTATATTTTCAACAACATATTATTACACCGGTGACTTTAAGTTTACAATTTGAGCCTGTCCTGACTCTATCGATAGGATTTATCATATTTTCATAAACGTATTATACACCGCTGCCGTTAACTTTACAATTTCGGCATCTACGTCATTATATCGGTACGATTCAGTAAGGTACAAACAATCTCCAAGAATACATTCGCCCTGTACTCCATGCGATATAAAAAAAACAAATGCTAGAAACACCACACTAGGTGGCGTAATAAGGGCACTCCCTAATATACTCGTATGCCTATCAATGACCACCCAACTACCTAAGGTATACATATACAATTCAACCATGACCATACTATAATATTTGAAAAATGTTTCATTGGAATGTGTGACTGGTATTGAGTCCTTGTCAGTGCTAATTCACAGACAAAAACAGTCAAATGTGAAATATATAATCCACATCTTTGACATGGCAACTCTGTTTTGGTGACATCTTATTGTATAATCGATCCGCAGATGTGACAATAGAAGGTAAGGTTGGTACCTACACTTGAGCGCGGGTATTTTGTTTTGTTTTTGTAAACCACTCTTTAAGGTGGAACATTTTAAGGTTACTCAAACATATTTTTCTATAGATACACACATTCTGCCTTCATTAGTGGATAATTATACCTCCGACGAACTACGAACATCAAAGTGTCAATTATTTGTGATAAAATGATCAAATTGGATATGAGCTGGAATTAAATGTATTGGAGAGCATTCTGCTTTACGATTGTATGTTTTGAATAAGGATGATTCAACTGGTCGATAAATACATTCATCTGAGGGGGGGGGGGGGAATATGTGCATTTATAAAAAAAATACATGGTCTGGTTTGGTGATACCGTCCGATTCATGATACCAGGTACAATGGAGTGTTCTTTTCTTGAATAACAGTCAAAGCATTGTTTCCTGAACATTTTTAAAAGAAAACAGTAGAAATTGCATTTTTCATCAATCCTTGATACATTCCTTTGTCAGTGCCAGATTGATTTATTGGCTGCATTCTAAATTGGTGTATCAATTTTATTTTTTAATATACATTTTCACTCATTTAAAGAGGTAGTTTTTACAAAGTTCAATTATTGTAACCTTTAAAGTGATGTGAAACACTATAAGAAGGGTGATCAAATAGAAATGTAGAATAATTATGCTCAAAGTAGTTATTTTTACGAATATATTTCCAAATTTTCAACAAACACCGTCATTATATGTTATTGTGGTGGTTGACAGTAACATGGTGTGACATTGACGGCTTGGAGTTTAACTGAGTCGCAAAGTGACGAGGTTGAACATACGTTCCAAGCTATCAATGTCACACCATGTTACTGTCAATCCACCACAATAACGACAGTCCCAGTCTTCTTAGAAACTGATGATTTTTTTTTTTCAGTGCAATTGTTTTCTGTTACAAAATGACATGGCATTGGAAATATTTGCAATAGGAACTCAGACATCAGACCACACACCTACCTGGACCTTTATTTGGAAGACCCCCCCCCCCCACTCATACTCTTGACAAGTGGGCCAGTTTCTACCAAATAAAATTCTTATGTATATCATCATTGGAGATATTTGTATCAGATATTTTCTGCTGACTCCTATGATTTGTGTTGCGTGTCATGAGCTGATGTTGAAATTATTTTGTGTGATAAAACTTACTGATTGCAGCTATTGTATATTATATGCTGTGTGATCTCACTTCTCAATTGTGATGACTGTTAATAATGTTTTTATTAAATCTATCATGAAAAGTTGCTTTGTAGAATTCTTAATCCCACTTGGAACAGTAAGGGTTAATTGGGTTGACAAAATTCAAAGATGTCTACACCACTGTCAAGTTCCATGATTATATTCTAATAATAATAATACACCCACTACATTCACACAATTAGTGCCCGTAAGAATCAGTACAAATCACCATATAGCCTAAACAAACATTTCCAAGGTTTATCAATCAATAACTCTTCATAAAAAGCAATGTACCACCTGCTTCACTTTAGGCCAATCACTTGCAAGCACTCCCTTGTACTTTCATTCTGAGCTACTGTGCCTAAATTGTGCACATTTCTGATCTAATATATGTACATAAGATAATATTAATTCAAATTAATCTACCATCTTCCTGGGAAAATTCTATGAATAGCACATGTGGTTAACATTAACATTAGCTGTTAAACTCTTCTGGATTTAACTGACTTATTTAAGTTATTAATAATAATGTTGTCCCATTCTGTTAAAGGTACTCAATCCGTAAAGAGGGTCCCCATCTCAACAGATTCCAACAACAACAATCCGATCAGAGGGTCCTATATTACTATTTCTTTGGCTTTGGGGGTAAAACATATTTTATTCGAGTCGAGGAACCCATCAAACAAAGCTCAGAGTTATTAGATATTGATTTTTGAAATTTGTTAATTGCTCGAGATGAGTACTAATAACTGCCGTCAATTTGGTAACCTGCTCGAGATTTTACCCCAAAACTATATTCAAACAGACAAGGATGGATAACTCTATAATCAAGTGGTAATAATAACGAAATTTTGACTGTCTTCTGGGCCAGAAAGAATTCCCGATAATGAAAAATAATAGATTTCTAAAATCGATATCTAACAAATCTGAGCTTTGATGGGTGACTTCCTCGACTCGAATCAAATATTTTTGACCCCCGAAGCCATTGAAATAGTAATTGAGAGGAGTTTTATCGGATTGAGTTATACCTTTAAGTTTTGAGTATAACAACAGGTAAAATTATTTTTATTAAAGAACCAAATCTAATTTTATTCTCACAAAAGAGGCAGAAAACACCTCAGCTGTATGATGTGCTATGTTATGGCTCATGCCCGTGTAAAATATACTATGCCAAAAGCCATGTGAACCCATGTAAATTCAAAGTAAAGGCATGGTGAACCACAATTACAGTATATTCTGGTAAATACTGGTGTATTACCATTACATACAAAACATAAATAAACTTGGGAGCCTGTGTACCAGCAGATTGATTACAGATTGATTGCATGGACTCCCATGTGCACGTACATTGAAGAGTTGTTTCAATTTTTGTGCCCCAGCATTCTGAAATAAAAGGGGGACTATAGAAACGGGTTCAGTCCGTACACACATACATCCATGCGTTCGTCCGTACATCCGTTTAAATTGTCCATCACACTTCTGAGTGCATTGATGGTGTAATTATTTACTACATATTTCATCTCAGATATTTGAAACTTCAGAATATTGTTGCCCAAATATTGAATACAAGCAGGTTATAATTAGCCCGCCACTGGCGTGGTTCGTCTCGTGGCTTTGTTCGAAAGAGCAATTGCAACAGATTCCGAGACACGTGTGCTGCACCTAGGTGTAAAATTTCGTCGAAGTTGCCATTTCCGCGGTGTTTTGCTAGCCCGAGCGATTTGAGAGAAAAACCAGTGTGTGTATGAAACATTCAAGAACATATTTATTTTAAATATATATAATAATGCCTGCGCTGCATGGTGCTTCTAAAACGACGTGAATAACCATCTTGAATATAGTCAATTTTCAACAACTAATACAACCGGTATTAACAATGTTTCGCAATAAATATGTTTTTGAATGTTTGATACGCATAATGGCTTTTTTATATATATATATATGTTCAGATTATTGGAACACTGCGAAAAAGACAAATAAAAAAAATATAACGGTACTTTTTGTTAACAGCATCAGTTTACCCTAACAGCATCATAGCAATTCAGCAGTCCTGACCCAATCGCATCATAGCACATTAGCAGGATCACTTGGCCAGGGGTGTTACTATAGAGAATGAAGTGGGTGTAATTATATTATTATATATCCCAGATAGCATGACTACGTTGGGCCAACGTTGGCATAATATCGGCACGGTTGGCATTATAGGTTTGGTTGCATGGGTTGACGTTGTTGGTCATTGGTTGGTCCAGCGTATTTCTATACGCAACCGTTGAAAATGTAAATCGGTCCAACATTGGCCCGACGCGAACATCATCGTGCCAACGGAATTATCTGCAGTAAAATTGGTTGGGTTGGCGTGGTTGGCCAAATGTATTAGTCCCAGTCGTTGCGTTGGCCCATGCATGCAACATTTGGTAAACGCCAACATGAACATGGAATTTACTTTGCACAATGCATTGGTTGGGTTTACATCGTTGCAATCCATGCAACAGTTGGAATTATAACGTTGGCCCAATGTGATACATCTCAACGATATGTGGATACTTTTTGTTCAGTAAACACATGTCCAATCGTTACTGACACAATATATGCAACGATTTGTCATACTATAACTGTATGGTGTCGGTTGGTATAATCGTTGGACCAACGTTGTAATGCAAATTTTAGCAAATAAAAGTTTCTGTAATTTGGAATTCAAGGATGTGTTCGTTATTTAGATGCCACCATCGGTCACCGGGCCGTTATTTGAGGTCGATTTACGTTTGTGGTTTAAAATTTACTTAATTATTTTCCCAATTAATATAATTCTAGGAATCGCAAAATTCTGAATGTTTGCACGGCATATGCCTACATATAAGTTATAGCGGAGAATACATAATTATATGACTGGCATGCATATTAGTTTCTCACAAACTTACACCAGATAGTGACATTGTGGCTGACGATGGTAGCTAAATTATGAACGGGTTATTAGATGCCAAAAACAAAATAAAATTGCCCAACAATGTTGGCAACATCACGTTAAGCAATTTAGTTTGAGGTTCCAACGTTGTCCCTCCGCTGAGTCAACTTTATGCCAACCAATGGGCTTAGTTTCCAATTACGTTGGGCCAACCATGCGGTCTGGATATCAACATTGGGCCAGCGCTCTGTATATGTCGGACAACGTATAGCCCAATACGTTGGCCCAATGAGCAAAATTTCGTTGGCCCAACCATTTAGAGGGTGGTTGGCCAAAATGTCATGCTATCTTGGATATACATGTAGTGTATACTTTTGGCCATATATGCTGCATGTTTACTGTTGAATAAGCGTCACGCATGCAATATCCGCTGCATATATAGGGACGAGTAGTGAGACCGGTGCATGTTGGAGCGTGGGGTACATTGAAGCACCCACCTCTCTTGTAAAAAACAGCATTAATTAAAGCATTAACAATTGTCACGTATGTGTGGAAATGACTCTTGTATGCACAAATAACACAAAACATCTGACTATTCTAAGAATGGTGTAAGAGATATGCACAAAAATTATTTTTGGGGGATATAAAGTATTTTTTTTTTCGATTTTCAGGTTTAATCAATGTACAAGAGAAAATTTCAGGACGTAAAATGTGTATATTGTGTCAGTTGATTAAGTTTCATTTAATTTCAGTCAAAAAAAATAAATAATAATACCGATTAATTAGTGGCTTTCGAAGATGGTATACCATTAGACCCATTAGACCCATTTCCACGTTCGGGGCATTTTGGAACACGCTATGCATGGTGTCCCCATAGTGCGCTTACAGGAAACCCGCATCAGAATTATGCGTCGATATGGTATAACTAACCAGAATTATGGAAAAAAATCAGATGGAATTATGGATGAATGCATTTTAGTTGCTTGCAACAATGTCCTAAATATTATTTCAATACGTTTTCGTTGATGAATAATTATTTGTGTGGCAAATGGGGAGATTTGTATCTACAACATTAAAACCCCCTTCAAATTTTACACTGCTACTTCCCTCATGTTTGTGAAACGACGTTTTCATTGAATGTGTTGCAATGATGACGATTTCTCGAACATATATTGATTTCCCGGACTCAGATATTATGTTTTATACTAGCAATTTAATATAGTTCTTGAATTATATTAGTACGTGGTTTTACCTCTACATACATTGATTTCATGTGTGTTCCTTACATGCTCAGTGTTCTGACTTGTAAACCCCAGTTGATGATCCAATTTGCCCCTGGTTTCAAACAACCCGGGGTATGTTGGAATTTATTTTTCCACCTTTTCTATGTAATAAAAGCGAAATAGATCATATATAATTATATGCCTTATTTAAAGTGTTTTGGTGTACTTTATAATAATAGTTGAACAAATTAAGCAATGCGGACCCATGCTCACATTTCCCTGTAAGTGTAATTTAATTAAAATGTTCAACGTGACCCGCTCTCCCCTAAACATATTGAATGTTTCAACTGTACTCGGTTTCCCATATTCAACCAGGCCAAATGTCCGGCCAAATAGCATTTTCACCCCATCCATGTTAGAATTCTTAACTGCTAGTAAAATATATGCTCTAATTGGTTTCTTGTTTTGATTGGCAGTCTTTGACTGACACTCGGAGGGACCTTAGGCACTAATTGCTTGTTGGAAAATCAAACTACGAGAACAATTTCAACCTATATAGTTTTGGTTTGAAATGTCTTTAATGTAATTGGGTGACGCACATGCATGGACTTTAAAAATTTTGACCAAAGTTGTGGGGGGTCCAGATCATGCACCCATGTCACCAAAAATCTGCTCAGCGTGTGAAACAATGTGGTTAATTAGAACCATAATATAAGTATAAGGGATGTAGTGCTGCTCGGAGAGGTAGCTTGCGATGTGAAGAGAGTGGTTGGGGAACTAACCCCGCGGGATTATCGAAGGCGCCGAATGGTATATATAGCTTGCGATCTGAGCCGATCCCAATTTAAGCCCCTAATCTTTTTCATCATTTAACTGCAAGCTCAGATACATGTATATATAGTCCACATAATTGTATCCAGCTCTCCCGTCGTCAGATAATTATCGTGAAACGTCACGCATCGATAGCTCCCAATATCTAAAACGCGTTAAATTATTTGAACACACTTTGGTACGACATTGTATGTGTACGTTATTAGTATCCCTTGAGTTGCGCGGAGTGGGTTGAACCGAGCGCATCCGAATACTCTAATTTTGCCTTACAATTTATGTGAGGACCTTATTAATTACCAGCAACTCATTAAAACAACCAATTTAAGAATTTTACTCCCATTTACCGTTTACCCAAAAGCAAACAAAATACAAACAACGCAAAACAACCCCACCGCCTTGTATAGTATAGTAATACTAGTATGTGAGCAATACATTTTATGTGAGGACTCCCGCCTCGAGTCATAGTCATATGGAAATTATAGGTAGAGAACCCACAGGAAGGAGGTGGTTCCTATGCAATGTCCTCTCTCTACCACTATCACTAATCAGAGTGAATACTGGAATTGTGGTATTAGGTTGGTCGGAAACTGTATAGATCTCCTCCTCGAATTTGTCAGCTATTTTATGTCGACCATCAAATGCTAACTTCTTCACTAGGACGAAATCGCCTATCGAGATCGTTGCTGCTCTGGCTTTCTGATCAAAATATTTCTTCTGTTTTTCCTGAGCTCGTACGGCCGACCTAGAGGCTAAATCATAAGAAAATTGTAATTTATCCCGTAAATCTGAAATATAATCTGAAAAAGATACCACAGGATTATCAGTTGTTGGTTCATGCTGACCCAAACCACAAAGAATATCAATGGGCAATCTGGGTTCCCGACCGAACATCACCTTGAAAGGTGCATAACCTGTGCTTTCATGGCGGGTGCAATTATATGCATGTACAAGCGGTGAAATGTAATTTTTCCAGTCCTTCTTCTCTTCCGGCTGTAAAGTACCTAACATGCCCAATAATGTGCGATTAAATCGTTCACATTGACCATTCCCCATGGGGTGGTATGGTGTTGTACGGCTATTCTGGATCTTGCACATATCACACAGCTCTTTGATCAGTTCAGACTCAAAATTTGCTCCTTGATCACTGTGAATTCGAGAAGGAAAACCATAATACATGAAGAATTTGTCAAACAAAATATCCGCTGTTGTCTTAGCAGTCATATTTCTGCAGGGAAAGGCCTGAGCAAATCGAGTGAAATGATCAGTAAGAACCAAAATATATTGGTAGCCGCCTTTGCAGACTTCAACTGTAAGAAAATCTATGCATACTAATTCTAAAGGATGAGTAGTAGTAATTGAAACAAGCTTAGCTCTGGTATCCATCGGAGATTTACGTCGCAGGTACCTCGGACACCTGGAAATAAAATTCTCCACCATGCTGTCAATACCAGGCCAATAAAACCTTTCCTTAACTAAACTGACAGTCCTTTCTCGGCCAGGGTGACCGACATCGGTGTGTAGAGATTTCAATACAGTATCAATAAATGATGTAGGAACAACAAGTTTTAATCTACTTTCACCATTAAACTTGGTTTCTTTGTATAATACTCCACTCTGGAACTTCAAAGAATCAAAATGTCTGAAATAAGTAGAATGTTCCTTTGTCATGGGTAAACTATTTCTCCTTGGTTTAAGTCGTTGTCTCACGGCCGTCATCCATGGTGCTAAAATAACATCTGTCTCCTGCATACGCCTCCAATCTCTAGGCGTCATCACATCAATATCAGTACTACAGCCGTCATCAACTGTATCTGTTACAGCCATAGATAAACAAAAAGTATCAACATAGGGCGGTGAATCCTGTAAACTACTACAAATGGCTGAAATAGAATTAGAACTTATTCTTTCCATCTCTGTATCCTCATGGCGGCGTCTATACTGAGGCCATCTGCATCTGCATTATTCTTACCAGGCCTGTAAAAAAATTCAAAATCAAAAACATTAATTACTGCTAACCATCTGTGAGATGTCGCATCCAATTTCGCCGTGCTAAGAACATATGTCAATGGATTAGAATCTGTATATACAGTAAATTTGTGATTATATAAATAATCATAGAATTTCTCAGTGACCGCCCATTTTAGAGCTAGAAACTCCAATTTATGAACTGGATAAGATTTCTCAGCAGCTGTTGTCCCTCTGCTAGCATACGCTATAACCCTCAGAACCCCATCCTGTCGCTGATATAGGACACTTCCCAAACCTCGGCAGCAAGCGTCGGTATGTAATTCGAATGGAAGTGAGTAATCTGGAAATGCTAAAATGGGTGGGGATGTTAAACATTGTTTAAGTGCAGAGAATGCTTCTTCCTGGTCCACACCCCAGGTCCATTTACCCGTGTAATTGGATTTTTTTCTGGTTTTCTGCTTGGCCTTATTGGTCGGTGGGAAAAGATCGGTTAGTGGTTTAGCTATCTGGCTGAAATTTCTAACAAATTTCCTGTAATAAGAAGCAAAAGACACAAAAGAGCGAACTTCGTCTGGATTCTGAGGAGTCGGCCAATTCAGAATTCTCTCAATCTTATCATCGCATGCAGAAATACCTTCAGAGCTCACTAAAAAGCCAAGATACTTCACTTTCTTGCTGAAAAATGAACATTTGGAAGGTGATAATTTCAAGTTGCATTCTCTGAGCCTCTGAAAAACAAGTTTCAATCGTTCCAGCATCTCTGAAAAATTACTAGCTGGTATGCATATATAGTCTAAGTAAATATGACAGATATTGTTGACCAGTCCATCCAAACAATGCTCCATCATTCGCTGAAAACTTGCCGGTGACCCTTTCATTCCCTGTGGGACACGCTGAAATTCAAAAAATCCTAAATTTCCGGCTGTAAAAGCAGTGTATTTCTTATGCTCCTCTAAGACTTCTTGCTGGAAATAGCCACAGCGTAAATCGAGAGAAGTTATAAAGGTGCAATTAGCTAAATTATCTAAAATATCCTCGATTCTGGGTAGAGCATATGCATCTGAAACTGTCTTCTTGTTGACATCCCGATAATCCACGCACAGACGTATTTTCCCATTGGAACGCCTACAAATAACGACATTAGCAGAATAAGGGCTCCTGGAACGTCTGATAACACCAGCAGATAAAAGCTGTTGAAGATAGTCCCGAACTTCTTCAACTAGACCAGGAGCAAGACGTCGTGGTCGCTGCCTAACCGGTATGTCATCGGTCAGATGAATTTCATGTTTCACACCTGAGAAATGACCAAGGTCAAAATCATTTAATGAAAATATGTCAGAATATTGTTTAAGTAAATCTGTAGCTTGTAGTCTTTCATCTGGTGTTAAATTTTCTGGATTAATATTCAGCTGTCCAAAAAGTGCAGAATCCTGATTATCAGATGCATCCTTTGCATCACCTTGTACCGTCACAGGCTGAAGAGAACATAAAATATGATTAGGTGAAATGCTAACTGTTCTAGTAGATAAATTACTAAGATGCACCTGAACCAATGTCTTATGATTGCTATCATAGTGAATAATTGATGGAGCAATTTCAATGCCCTCCATTCTCGGGTCAGATAGCGGCTGAAAAATTGCACAAGTCTTATTATATTGTAACTTGCTGTCAATATATGCCGGTACAGACTTGGAAGTATTAGGGTCAAGAATAACATTATCACGTGCTGCACTTTTAACTGTACCTATGTTAAAACAATTCTTCCGAAGTTTTCGATCACGGATCGAAATACACCTGAAAGTTAAATACCACGGTGTATCTAATTCTGCTTTCTGTAACCACCTGGTACCACTCCTCCGTTCCAACGCACCTAAAAATAACCTGAGAATGTTAGTACCTAATAAAACTGGCACCTGTAAATTAAATTTACTATCAGGCACAACCAAAAATACACACGGCTGTGAATTCATATCTGGAAACATGGGAATTGTGATGTCGGCCTGTATAAAACCTAAATAAGGGAGGTCTTTACCATCCGCACACTCAATTTTTAGAACCGAGTTCAATGATTCCATTGGAATGTGATTCAGGTGTGTCCTGTAAAATGTATTTCCAATTACACTACAAGTCGATCCAGTATCTAATAGTGACTTGCAAGTAATACCTGAAACCGAAATTGTGGAAATATTGACCTCCCCATGTAATCCAGATGGGGTCTTATCAAGCTGGTCGACCTTAATATCATCTATGGCCGACCCGACGCCATAGATGGACCGTTGTTTAAAGACGTACCATATCCACCTCTGGTACTTTTCCTACAAAAGGGTGGGAAATGTAATTGGTTACACCCAAAGCATCGGGGAACATTACTGGCGGCGTCGGGAGTATCCCGCGAACTGGCGTTAGCAGAGGCGTTATTTCGCTAAAATCCAATTCGGATTCTGGATTCAGATTACAGATTTGTCCCCGTACGACTTGGTTCGGCAAAAGAACAGACCACAAATTTGCAGAATCAGTAAACGAACAGACCGTAATCCTAATTTCGTGGTAATCCGATTGGGATTTGGATTCCGATTACGGACTCAAATGTTCATAATGTAAACAAACCGAGATTTCGCCACCTCGGAGTTTAAAAACACAATAAAACATAAGAATCCGTCTCTTGTGTACAAATTATTGCAGAATATAAACGATCTATACCAAAGAATTTTAAATGCGGAGACAAATTTGTTTTATTGAATGTAAACTGGGAGAATATTACTGAAATTAGCCAAATAATAACGCTATTGATAGTAACGCTGGGGGAGCACTTCGGTTGATGGCGAAGCAAAATTAAATCATTGTTGATTGTCACTTTCATATGTCCATTTCATAATTCCATCCATAAATACCGCCCGAACGCATGTCGATTTCGAATTCGGCGGATACGTCACCATTGACCGAATTCATATGAACCTGCATGGATTGTCTTCTGCTGTGTTCGTTATTATAATGTTTCTTCTTATTCAAGAAATAGTAGGATTATATATATATATGATATCGATGGATTATCAGATACACGTATGTACTATCATCTAGTCTTATAGCAATTTCATGTTTCATCTTGAAAATATTTTGTTTCGTTAAATGCAGTCGTTTTGCACAATAGTCTATGTATAGACAACAGACATATGTTCTAGGGACGTGGTTAGATGTTTCCTCAAATTTCAGGCCAACTGCACACCCCCCCCCCCCCCCATTGAACCAAACATCAATCTCACAGGTTCGCAGAATTCCATTTGCTCCCCTTGGAAATATCCAACCTGACAAACACCAAGATTGGAAAATTACCAACTTTTACTGGTTGAAAAAAAACAAAAAAACAATGAGAACAATGACAACCTATATATGGTGTCAAATTAATGTCCAACTAATGTTGTGTCATGCATGAAATTTCCGACTGCTGGAATGTACCAAAGTTTAGTTTAGATATATTTATTTCAAATATATGTCAAATTTAGATAACACATGATATATAACACATACATTTGTTTATACATACAAATAAATTGGGGGACAAGTGCTGACTCACTTAAGGGTAAGTATATATTATTACACTGAAAAAATAAATAATTAGTAATGGCAAAGCAACATGACTACCAAAACAAGTTGAACATATATACAGATCACTGGACACCCCTCTCCCGAGTTAGTCATAAGTTTGTATATGTATTTATTTAAAATCGGGTTTGTTTGTTGCGTTTGCTGGCTTGTAAGTGTCATTATTTGGAACAGTTAGTAAAAATAATCCTGATTTTCCTCACGTATGAATGACTGCACAGCTAAGCAAATTGTACCAAAGTTCGTGGTGGGGGTCGAGACACCCAAGCAACCCCTGTCGTCACGTCCCTGTTCAACTGACAAGTTTCCTGTGTTCTTCACAACATCTTCGGAATTTGATTCAGGAGGCCTAGAGCTGTCATGTTTAGATATGCTTGCCCTCATCAATAAACGCACTTTAACTTGAAAAATAAGATACGATTAAGTCGGATTGGCAGCAAATTATGTGCCGTGTATATACACATAGAAGAAAAGCATGACTTTCACAACAAACATGAACTTTATAAATATAAGATACAAATGATACTTGTGTCAAATACAAGAGCCATGTTTGACGCTGGGAGAACATTAAACGTAGTTTCGGAGACCACGTGGATTTCAAAATCTGACCTAGAATCCGAAATTAGCTCCGCCCCCCGTAATCGGCTTTGGATTCTCAATCCGGATTTTAGCGAAATTACGGCTCTGTGGAAGAAAATGAATTAGCATTATAATTAGAACCCCTGGAGCCGCGCGTGCCATATCCACGACCTTGACCGCGACCTCCATGCTGGCCATATCGTGTATCACCATTTGACACACTCTCCTTTTGTTTCTTCTTCATTTCATTGATTTCGGATTTCAATGAAGAGAGTTGTGTCAAAATGGTATCCAGTTTATCAGAATCCATCATGGAAACCTGTGGTTTACATAAATTGGAAATTTTAATATTTGGGTGAGCCTGTTCAATAGACCGCAAAGCTGAAAGTAATGAATTAAATGTTGTGCATTCCGTATATTTGAATGCTGAGAGGTCCTTTAGATCCTGTCTCAGGCCATCAAAAAATCTCTTTTTCAAGATATCATCCTCTGAGCATGTTTGTGTCATCATATACTTAAGTTGAGAGGTTTTAGAAAATAAATCCTCCAACCTGTTGGCCCAATCCACCACTGTCTCTGTTGCACCCTGCTTTGCACTGAAAAAATTGCCAATTAAAGTCTCCTCTGACTGTAGGTCACCATATAAATGCTGAAATTTGGTCAAGATGGTACGAACGTCAACCTCTTTACCTAGACGCATGACTACTTTTGCAGCCTCCCCACGCACCGAGCGTCGAATTGCATACAACACTTCATCTTCTGAAAAAGTAGATTCCAGGAGACAATCAACCTCATAGCGCCACATCCTGTAAGCCATATCTGACTTGTGGTCCCCTGAAAAATTTGGAATATGAGGCGGATTTTTAACAACTACTTGCCTCTCCGGAGGAATCAACCTGTGTTCCTCCGGCCTCGTGTTAATGGATTTGAACCATTGTTCAAAATCCTCAGCACTGTCGGCTTTGGGCTTTAATCCCAAATTCCTAAAACCTTCCAACATATTTTCCAACACCTCCTCATTCTCCTTCTCAACATCGGACATACTGAAATTATTCGCTGAAATGACTCACAAAGAAATAATTATCTTACTTACCGTCTTTCAATGACAGCAGAGCATACACCGACTATATATCACCTGCTTAAATTATTACCAACCCCTGATAGCAATCAATCACACGGTCATACATACAACCACATATCTAATTATGAGCTAGGCAAAATGGCAAAGAACCAGAGTTATAATAGAGAACAAAAGATTTTAGTGGGATCGAGTCAGAACATGGCACAGAAAGAATATTGTGAGAAAAAGAGGGGTTAAAGTTATGGCCACAGTCAATATTGAGAGTTACATGAAATTACTTGGCATAAAATTAACTATAACCAAAAGAATTAAACTTTTGAATTAATCCAAAGATTATGTTCAGAAAAAGCCTTTTAAATTCCCATTAAATGTATATAATGCATCCTACCAGGTAATGTAAACAGCAAACAGCTGATCAGTTTGACCTATATCCACATAAATGAAAACAACAATTAATCCAATAACAGAACACACATGGTCCTACAGCTGTACACAGAATTAATTAGTTCCAAGCCAATATACTAGCTACTGTCTACTGGCTGATAGAAATTAATTCCTGGCTGCATGATGTCTCCTCCTTCTATTTGAGTAAGTCCAGATTAGGTGCGAATTAATGTGGACATCTTCTGTCTTCTGTTATTCCAACACTATATGAACTGTAATGGTCCGGTTTACCGTTTATTCCATCACCTATACATGTGTCCTCCCGTGCGATTTGGAAAAAGGCTTTTTCCCAATCGAATAGCACAGAAGTCTTGAAGCAACAATCCGTGATCCATTGACAAGGAATGTCCAAATACCTGTACATTAGTGTTTGCATTCAGCATTTATAATTACAATGTGAACAAACAACAGGTCTTGGTCTGTGGACAAGGAATGTCCAAACAACTGTCCCTTAATAGTGTCTGCATTCAGCATTTGTAAATCCAATGTGAACAAACAACAGGTCTTGGTCTGTGGACAAGGAATGTCCAAACAACTGTCCCTTAATAGTGTATGCATTCAGCATTCGTAAATCCAATGTGAACAAACAACAGGTATGTCCAAACAACTGGCATAATAATCAATTTCTAGGGTTTCCGTTGGGCGCCATATATAACCCGGTCTTCCTAATAAGCTAGCTAGGGGAGAGCACTTGCCCCATGGTCAGTCCGGGATATAAAGTCTAGGCCTCACAAGGCACATACAGAAAACACACAAACAATACTTCACATGATAATCCTTTATATATCTACATTATATATATATAGGTATAGAATGGAACATAATAAACAGAAGCATCACATCTCACATAATTGTATAAAATCCCCTGAGGAATCAACCATCCATTTGTTAAATTAGTCAACTGCTGTCCAAGACAGATTGTAAGGAACTGGGCCGGGAGATTATTCTGGGTGCCAGATCTTGGTTCGAGAGCAAAGCTAGGCACTAGATCTTAAAGAGAGATAACAGACAGAACCTGGTGCAAGTGGTTTAGATTGGGCTAAATGGGAAAGTGGCGGGAAATCCAAAGTATATAGAATAAGTATTATACTTTACTGTTGCCATGCAGTATTATTTATTTGGTTGGGCTAGCTTTATTTATATGAGGTGATGTAATTAGATCAGCTCAAACTTTGGCACAATGCTTACAGACAATTTCTGCTTACACACACACTATTGGCTTCTGCAGACACATATTAGATATTAACACTGCCACCTTCACACACACACACATATATATTATATTTAACACTGCCACAGAACGACGACACAATGTAATACCTCATTCTAAATTGAGCGCTGTTCATTATGTACACTCTCGGCAAAACAACACGACTAATAAGGAGACAGCTTCATCGAATAGACAGCAATACGAAAACCATCGTTCTCAACTTACCTCAAACCAAGATACTGCTCTTCCAATATCACGACAGAATGATAGCTACCCTAATAGATACAACGAATCCACAAGACCTAGTATGACGCACCCACTAGGAGGAAGCGTCTGTTCAACCAGAGGAGGTCGCAGTGTAGCCCCCATTAGCCACACGTGGAGGAAAATACTCAACGAAGGTAACGAACAACAACACAGAAACGACGACTATAATGCGAGGACCCAAGACGAAGGATATAATCAGCATCGTTTTTTGTACCGAGGCCAGACTCACCGCGGCAGAATATAACATCGACTGAATCATCCGAATCAACTGTACATTCTAAATTATGTCTTTTAACCTACAATTGTAAAAACATCAAATCATGTGCTCAAACCTTCAAGGATCTGCTACAAAATTTTGACATATTCTTAATCCAAGAACACTGGTTGTTCGACTTTGAATTAAACCTTCTTAATGAAATCAACGCAGAAATGACCGGAATCGGAAAAGCTGTAGATACTCAAGATCCTCTTCTTCCGATAAAACTACCTAGGGGATACGGCGGTGTAGCATGCCTATGGAAACGATCTTTGGACAAGCATGTGAGAGCGGTGTCAGACGGCGGTACTCGTATCCAATGCATCGAATTAAAAATAACTGAATCACTTCTAATCATCAGCGTATATATGCCGACAAGATCAAACGCACAGCCCAGAGAGTATGAAGAGCTGTTAGACCAACTGCGTGAGATATACTGATACTCACAAGATATATATCGGAGGCGACCTGAATGAAGACGTGAACATCGCTAACAATTCAGATCGTGCGATAGCCATACGGAGCTTCATGGCGGACGCTAATCTAACAACAAATACTAACGGCTACACATTCATGAATGTTAAGGGTATACGTGTGTCGGAAATCGATTTCATCATGTACCCGATAAACACAAAAGGGCTCGTAACTGAGATAGTCGAGATGGAAGCGAATACCTCTGATCATCTACCTTAATGTCTAACAATCAACCACATGTTACAATCCGATTCAGTAATAGAGACCCCCCAACCAAAAATCTACACCAAGAATCAGATGGGAGAAGGTGGATCTAACAAAATATCAAGGACGGCTTGATGAGGGACTCCGGAAATTCAAAAACGGCAGCTCCTTACTTACAGAACAATCTGGCGACAACATCAAAGAAGTAATTAATATCATGGTCACTGCTGCTGAAGAATCAGCTCCAAAGAAAAAGGGCAAAAGAAAGAACAACCCAAAATTAGCTGTATGGAACGACATGATCTCTGAAAAATTACATGAGTACCGTTCGATTTCAAAGCGATGGAGAGACTACGGGAAACCAAACGAGGGCCACTTAAGTCAGCTTAAGAAAGATGCCAGGAAATGTTATCGACACGAAGTCAATAAAGCCATATGTCAAGAAAATCGTGACCTGCGAGAGAAGATACTTAATGCTGGTGAAAAAGACAGAAGTATGATGTACAAGATGATTAAGCGACAAAGAGGGAAATCACAACAATTCATCTCTGATCTCCATGTCGACGGAAAGATCTTCAGTGATTCTGAAGTTATTAATGGTTGGAATCTTCACTTCAGCGAACTCGCAAAATCCAAAGATAGCGAATACATCCACAACTTTCATAAGTTATGTAACGAAGACTACAACATCCTCAAAGAATCTATGTATTCTTCTGAATCCACCACAAAAATTAACTGCGAACAACTGAAGAAGATAATAAGCTGCATGAAGAAAGGTAAAGCAGCAGACCTAGACGGTCTTACAACAGAACACCTAGCTTATATGCTTCTGAGACAACCCTACAAGAAATTACAAATATCATCAATGAAATTCTTCGTACCCAACATATTCCAGATGAGCTGAAAACTGGGATGGTAACACCAATCTACAAACAGAAAGGCGATAAATGCAGCTCTGGTAACTACAGGGGAATCACCATATTATCTGTCTTGCTAAAGATTCTTGAACACGTCCTGCGTATTGATCTGAGAGATGCTGCCTTACCATTGCAGTCGCCTATCCAGAGAGGATTCACAGCTGGTTCTTCACCGCTCAACAGTGCTTTACTGCTTGAAGAGGCTATCAGAGAAAGTCGTGATCTCCATCAACCACTGTATGTTGCATTCTTAGATGCAAAATCGGCGTTCGATGTAGTTAGCCACCAGATGCTCATGCAGAAAGTGGCACAGTTTAATATCAAGAATGAAGTATGGAAGCTGATCGACGACCTACATAACGGATGTACATCAGTTGTGAAATGGGGCGGAAAGATGTCTAATGATTTTACCATCGAACAAGGAGTGAGACAAGGTGTAATACTGAGCGCCGACCTGTACAAGATCTATATGGAAGACCTACTGGATGTATTCCTGAAGGCATATGTCGGTCCGAAGATTGGAAACATCAGAGTCAACGCTACGGCATGCGCGGACGACATCGCAGTATTTAGTCCTAATCCGGCAGAGCTACAAATTCTTATTAACTATGCTCATCACTATAGCAGGCTACACAGATACAAACTACAGCCGCAAAAGAGCGTCACCGTGGAAATCCATCCAAACTACTATGTTAACCGAAAGAAGACCACTTTAACATGGAAGATGCATGGTGATGATATGCCTGCTGTGAACAATACCCCACACCTTGGTATAATACGCTCGAACAGCATGGACCTATCAGCCAAGAAGTCAATAGAATCCAACATCAAGAAATCACGAAGATCCACATACAGTCTGATGCCAGTGGGAATGCATGGAATGAATGGCTTGGACCCTGTTAGCTGTATCCATCTTTATCGCACGTATATTATCCCAGTACTGACTTATGGCTGCGAAATCCTTTTACCATATGGAAGAAACCTGATTGATCTGGAGATGTTCCAAAAGAAGCTTCTCAAACGAATACTATCGCTTCCCGTGAACGTTGCTGACCCAGTGATCTACATCCTAACTGGACTGCTGCCAGTCGAAGCACAGATCAACATAAAAACACTATGCTTCTACTATAACATCTGTAGGCCTACTCAATCTGAAAAATCCATCGAGAGAAGGCTAGCAGAACGTCAAATCACGGTAAAGGACAAAGAAAGTCACAGTTGGTTCATTAAATACAAAATGCTCCTAATGAAATACGATCTGCCATCTGCTGTGGACCTACTTAAACAACCTTACTCAAGACAACAATGGAAAGAAATGGTGAAGCAAGCGATCAATCGTCATTGGAGAAATCTCATCATCAACCAGGCTATAACATATAAAAATCTCAGCTTTATCAACATCAACTTTCAAGTCGGAAAAACTCACCCTATCCTGGAGACAGACATCAACCCAGAAAGGGCAGCCGCTATGCTGACAGTAAGACTTAAACTTCTAACAAATACATAGGGTAATGTGGGGCATAATGCGACACATAAGCACATTAGACCCCACCATGCCACTAAAAACGATGGAAGGGCACACATTATTAAACTAAAAGTTAGATAAATATTTCCACTATATATATTAATACTCACACTTGCCTGGGAAGCACCAATTTCTGAACAGCATTACTCCCCGTCGACGTACCCAATCCGTCGCATTATGCCCCATACACGGGGTACAATGCGACACATTTGACATCACAACACCAGCATATACCGAACCTAATAAATGCAAGACGGTCTGCAGTTTCTTTTCTTTTGTGGATTGAAAGAATGTATAGGCGTTATTTAAAGTCATAGCAGCAGACCAATGAGACATTTTATTGATTTACATGGCCGGTAAAATATCACCATAAAGTTTTGATTTCAGGAAAATGGCCGGGGTAGGGTTAACAATAATTATTTATCTATATCATGTTTTAATGTTTGGGAATGATCGAATATGTTTTTTTATTTGTTTTCTTTTGAACTAAGGTTACGATACGATTAACTTTTCCAGGTTTGATTTGCGATATGCCTAATCATATTTTTTTCTCGTACTGGTTGTACCCGAGTGTCGCATTATGCCCCACAACCAGACAACCTGTCTCTCCCCCAAATATGAGTGAATGTGAATAACCGATGTACATAAAACTGATCATCTTACGATATAACTTGTCTTACTTTACCAAAATATGCATGTAGCTTTGGTGGTAGTGGTAAGATGTTCTCGTTTTAACATGTACACGACCTACCGGAAGTTATAAACCATTCAAAAAGGGGGTCACCAAATGTGGGTACCCCTACTCCGGCGTTTCGCATGTGAGATTAAACAGTCATAATGATGTCGGTCCAATTGGGATGTCCACTTCTATGATTGGTCTTACTAAAATAATTAATGTGCGATTCAACTTCAGTCATGGAAAAATCATATGGCCTGATAACGACCGTCTGTCGCATTATAAATGCCCCGCGTCGCATTATGCCCCACATTACCCTACACGCTAGAAGGAGCTGACTATAAAAAGAATTCTGACGGGAGATGCAGAATGTGCTGTATTGAAACAGAGGACAGGACCCACTTCATGCTGCGGTGCGGGGTATCCAGACGATTGGGACCTTGGACGATTGGGACCTTGGACGATTGGGACCTTAAGTTGGACGATTGGGACCTTGGACGATTGGGACCTCGATCGGGACGATTGGGACCTTGGACGATTGGGACCTCGGACGATTGGGACCTTGGGTCAAGACGATTGGGACCTTATTCAAGTTAATATATGTTTATACCGTAATATACGTTTATATTTCATTTATATGTTCCTATTAAATAATTATTACATTGGGTTAGTGTTAGTAAGTATAGACTCACAGTGAGTACAGTTTATCAACGTTAAAGGTAGGTGCCGGTCGTGTTGTTATTGCTAAAAGGGATCACCGCTGATTAATCGTCACATAGCTTCTTAACAGTTATCAATGAGTTGGAATGAGTAGGTATCAAGTATGCGTTTGTGTTACCGAAGCTCTGTAAAAACAAGAACAGCTATATAAGATTTCCAGATCTGAAATGATGGCATATCAAACATGTCTTCCGAAAACGTTGAGTGCTTATTCTGTGGTGTCGAAGTTCGACCTCGGCAGGAAGGTTTGAACTGCGGTGGCTTTCTAAACTATACGCACCCGTTCGGCAGAATGAGAGATCAAGCTACCAGTAAGATGTATGCTATCCACCAGTTCAACGACCAATGAGATTATCAAATACCATCGTTATTATTGTTTTGTATTATATCATTATTATATTTGTTAATTCCGTTTCATAAATAAAATTTGATTTTAAACTAATATACCGTACTTATAATTTCTTATATATAACTGAAGAAATCAATGACTCAAGGTCCCAATCGTCCTGACTCAAGGTCCCAATCGTCCGAGGTCCCAATCGTCCAAGGTCCCAATCGTCCGAGGTCCCAATCGTCCAAGGTCCCAATCGTCCGAGGTCCCAATCGTCCAAGGTCCCAATCGTCTGACAATCCGATGCGGAGCCTTGCAGGATACACGTTTCGTACCATCTGGTCGTTTCGTACCATATTTCTTGGTCGTTTCGTACCGCATTGTTTGGTCGTTTCGTACCATGTAGAAAATCAATTGGTCGTTTCGTACCATGTGTTGGAAATGGGGAAAACACGGTATTTTATATATATATTTATATTATGTATGTATAATTATTCATGTTCTGGAATGCGGCGAAAGATCTTATGAGATTTGCTTACATCGAATGTGAATAACAATCACGCTGACAATAGTATTCATCTGATTGACTGCGGGAAAGATCTTATGAGATGTTTTTACAACAAGTGTTAATACTAATCACGCTGTATAAACAAGAGGTGAGCTCTTACTGATTACCACTAATTACCACCTGGCTTCTTGATCACACCTTTTCGTGAGTTGTTTTTGTTAGAATCCTATAAGTAACATGAGATCCCCCATCATTTCATCATGGTGGCATGTAACCCATACTCCACAAGCAAGCATCAAATGACTAGGAAACACTCACAACCAAACTCAACAAACGCTCTTCAGCGGCACTATATCACTCAACCGTGGGTTGTAGGAGAGGGCTTACGGCCCTTTCAAATCTTCCCGGGGGGATCTTCCCAAACCCAAACTCCAAACTCTTCATTTCATCATTCATCTCACAATCATGTCTGACTTTCTCTCCGACGTTAATTGTATAGACTGTTCCAGAGAGGTTCGTCCGCGTCAACACGGTCTTCAATGTGAAGGTTAGTACTCGTATATATTATACAATTTTATTTTGAACATCAACTTAACTTAATATTTAAAAACAATCTGTAAAATGTATATATATTATAAATACATTTTTATTTTAAACATCAACTTAACTAAATAATTAAAAACAAATCTGTGTTGTGTAAATAGTCATGTGCTTGTTAAGAGTGCCCAAGGGAGGTCACTCGTGACGCCAGTTCCGACTGGGAAACGCAAACCCGGACCAGCAAGGCGACACATTGGTGGTGTTCTCATCGCCAAAAGACTGGAGCCTGCCCAGCTACCATCACAGAGAAAGATGATGTCTTCACCGCAGGCCCAAAACTCCATAACCATCAACCTGATAATGTGACCGGCATCGAGATTTCAGCGCGTCTGCGACAATTGGCCGTCAGAAAGGAACAGATTTTCGTCCCTGCGTCAACTCTGGCTGAAGATTTAATGCGGGATGAGTTCGACAAGAACCCCAGCGCCGACCTGCCAAAGCCAGATAATTTGATCCGCCAAGCTAATCGAAGGCGACAGAAGGTGAAGCCGAAACCACCACACGACAACAACTTCATCACCGACACTGGATTTCTGCCAAAAGACTTCCTTCAAGACGACATCCATTTCGACGGCCAAAGGCATCAGATTTTCGCAACATCCGCCCAGCTTGAAATTCTATCCAGGTCAAAGAATTGGTACATCGATGGAACATTCAGCATAGTGCGTCAGCCATTCCATCAACTGATGACCATCCACGCCTTCGTCAGAAAAGGCGAACACTTAAAACAGATTCCGCTGATATATGTTCTGATGAGTCGTCGAAAGGCAAAAGATTATGATACGGTACGCATCATTTATACATTATGAGTTTTCAAGATAATAGTTTCAAATATAATTTCTACAATTAACTTAATTCAGGTAACTAAATAAAATGAGTTTGTTCACAAATAATTTGGAAATATTACAATATGACATTTAATTATAACATGATATTTATTTCATTTAAATATTACAACATGATATTTTGTCATTTCAGGTCTTCGAATCACTGCTAAAACTACTACCAGATGAACTTGCGGTGAAGACAGTGACAATGGACTTTGAAAAGGCAACATGGAAGTCCATACAAAAGCTACTACCAGAGGTGGAAAGACGTGGTTGTTATTTTCACTGGACCCAGGCCGTGAATAGGCAGATTCAAAAGAAAGGGCTGATCGAACTGTACAACAAAAAAGGAGACGAATACAGGTAAATATTTGTTCTCATAGAATAGAATTGTATGAATAAAATAATAGAATTGTATGATTAAATGAATTTTTTCAAAATATAACTTATATGATTTTATTTTTATTTCAATTATATAAGTAGAATAATGCTATTATTTCAATTAGCAGAAATAAGGGTATAATTAGAATAATATATAACAAACTGAATTTTTTTCTTATTTATGTTTATATCTTCTTTTCATTTTTGTAGGCAACTGCGAAAGCTTTATGCTTTGCCACTTCTGCCAGCCGAACACATCCGACCAGCATTTGCCAGGATGCGAGATCACCCGACAGCCAAAATCGGCAACATGCCGTTAATCTACGAATATGTGGAATCACAGTGGCTGGACTCTCGGTGCCTACCAATGGAATCGTGGTTTGTCTACGGGCGCTCCATCCGAACGAACAATGACACTGAGGGATGGCACAGACGCATCCAATACAAAAACAAGGCAACAAACGTCCCATATTATATCCTGGTTCCAATGCTCAAGAAGGAATCGGCAACGACAGACATGACAGTAAAGTTGGTTGGTGAAAAAAAGATGAAAAGGTACCAAAGACTCCAGTATCTGGAGAACCAGGCGCAACTATTCTGCTTGTGGAGTAACTACGAAAACGGCGGCATCTCCACCAGTGGTCTGTTGAAGGCATGTTCAAAACTGTTTGCGCCAACAATTGTTGTCATTGCTGTCGAGTCGGCTGATTGTTTATATCAAATATCATGTTCGTCCCATATTGTTGTGTAAAATAATGTTGTTAATGTTAATATGTTATTGTTATTTTAAAATAAAGAATAAAGTATGAAATTAATACTGTTTTCCCCCATTCCCAACATGGTACAACACACGGTACGAAACGACCAATTGATTTTTCTACATGGTACGAAACGACCAATTGATTTTCTACATGGTACGAAACGACCAAACAATGCGGTACGAAACGACCAAGAAATATGGTACGAAACGACCAGATGGTACGAAACGTCCAGGTACGAAACGACCATGGTACGAAACGTCTAGAAGCCACGGGAGAGAGTGCTAAATCATTTCACAAAAGAATATAACCAACTGAACTTCAAGAACTTTAACGATCTGGAGGAAAAAGAAAAAAAATGCAGAGCATTCTAGATGTCACAAATATAATTTCAAACAACACATCAAACTCCAGATTAAAAATATGCTCGAGTTGGCGAAGAAACTGAAGGAGGGGAAGAAAGGGCGAATAAAAGCGGTTCTACTATAGACCATTTTACAGATAGCTAGAATGATGCATTGTGGGCCAGAAAGTATCCAAACAAAGCCACGTGCTTTACGGCCGCTTGCATTTACTATGGGGGATTTAGGGTGGGTCTATAAAACTAATCATAACTTTGGTATCTGTCATAGTTTACGCGAGAAATTTTAAACATATATCAGGGACATGTACCCCTTCTAGAATGTTCAAAAACATTTCCAGTTGCTTGTCGTATTTTAATTGATTTTATGCGATTAAATAATGCGAAAATTCGGAAAATTACACTAATTTCTCAATATTTAGCAGTTTTAGTAAACGCCTGATAAAAGTCGTTCTATTGGGAATTTTTACACCAAATTTTCAGAGAATATAGAGTAAACACAGTACTATCGAAATATCGCAAAGGAGTTCCGTGCATTTGGGATTAATTAACCCTCAGATTGCCGAAGCTGCCGTCAATAAATTCGCTTTTTCGTGTTCGACGAAAATGAAACTTGTCTGTTTAAAGGTCCCATTTTCGTGTCGAATGGTGATAGAATCTCCATTTGTTAAGTTCATGGATAAATTACATCGCACTTAATCGGCTTATGTCCGCGGCCATAAACCTGTGTTTTTATAACAATTTATTTGAGACAAACTGTTTCGCGCATACATAGCAGTCGGCGCTTATCAGTTGAAGTTAATAATCGTGAAGCCTGTGTAACAAATGTTCAAATACAACAGAAAAAAACTACGTAAAATAAATATAGCGTGACCAATGAGCATTCACAAAACAATATACATCAGTTTTGAAAACGAGTAAAAATGATTATAAATGAAAACGCTCTTTATCGTGTACCGGCTCTTTTGCGCAAGAAGGTTTTTAATGGACGCAATCTTCTAGGTTAAAAGAAACAAACAATACAAAATGTGTTCAAACTTCCTCTTTTTAAAGTTGAAGTAAAACATCACGGGCTCAGATTCTACATACAATGAAGATGTGAAATTCAAGATTTTTCGCCAGATAGATCCAAAGAAATACTTTGTTGAAATATCTTGCCATATTTTGCTGTATTTATGCAATACGTGCATCTCCATCTTAACACATCGATGTAGATTGAAAACGACATATTTGCGGTCATGTAATGAGAACATACACGCTCTTTATTGGTTCCGTTTTATATGGTATAAAATAACCTTCCGAATTACTCTAAACTTGAAAGTTTTATGTAGGAAATCAATAAACTTATAGTACATGTATATACGAATATTCCGATCAAATTAAATAATACTCATGTTTCTGGGTTACATCGGTCATTATTGCAACCGAAAACTGCACAGCGATTTGAAGGCATTTTCAATTTATGATTTTGTAAGGGTAGTAGATGGGCACGAAGCGAAGTGATTTTGTTGAATGAGAGTAGAAGAATGGTCGAAAAGAGCGAGAGATCTTCTCCTTCACCCCGGTGATTTTATTCTCCAAACCAAGTCGCATATATAGCAGACAGTGGCGGCATTTTCAGACAACTTTTGTTGTGTTGATAACTGTTGTGAAAACAATACTTATTCGACCTGATGTGCAACCGTCACAATAGACATGAAAGAGTATCACCCCGCCCTCTCACAAGCTTCAGTTGTCAGTTAGAACATGAAGTTTTTCATAAAACAGTTTCATTTTCGTGAAACGCACGCGAAGCCGGATGTGCGAAGAGATAATTTATTGACGGCAGCTTCGGCAGTCTGGGGGTTAATTAATCCCAAATGCACGGAACTCCTTTATGATATTCCGATAGTACTGTGTTTACTCTATATTCTCTAAAAAATTGGTGTAAAAATTGCCAATAGAACGACTTTTATCAGGCGTTTACTAAAACCGCAAAATATTGAGAATATTAAAAACCTACTTCAAGTTCAGTGCGCAAAAGCGCCGGTACACGATAAAGAGTGTTTTCATTTATAATCGTTTTACTCGTTTTCAAAACTGATGTATATTGTTTTGTGAATGCTTATTGATCACGCTATTTATTTTACGTAGTTTTTTTCTGTTGTATTTGAACATTTGTTAGACAGGCTTCACGATTGTTAACTTCAACTGATAAGCGCCGACTGCTACGTATGCGCGCAACAGTTTGTCTCAAATAAATTGTTATAAAAACACAGGTTTATGGCCGCGGACATAAGCCAATTAAGTGCGATGTAATTTATCCATGAACTTGACAAATGGATATTCTATCACCATTCGACACGAAAATGGGACCTTTAAACAGACAAGTTTCATGTTCGTCGAACACGAAAAAGCGAATTTATTAACGGCAGTCTGAGGGTTAATTAATACCAAATGCACAGAACTCCTTTACGATATTCCGATAGTACTGTGTTTACTCTATATTCTCTGAAAATTTGGTGTAAAAATTCCCAATATATAGAACGACTTTTATCAGGCGTTTACTAAAACCGCAAAATATTGAGAAATTAGTGCAGTTTTCTGAATTTTCGCATTATTTCATCGCATAAAATCAATAAAAATACGACAAGCAACTGGAAATGTTTTTGAACATTCTAGAAGGGGTACATGTCCCTGATATATGTTTAAATTTCTCGCGTAAACTATGACAGATACCAAAGTTATAATTAGGTTTTATAGACCCACCCTAAATCCCCCATAGTAAATGCATGTGGCCGTAAAGCACGTGGCTTTGTTTGGATACTTTCTGGCCCACAATGCAACAGTCAAAATGGTTATCTGTAAAATGGTCTATACGCAGCAAGTCCCTGGATATGCAGCAAGTCCTCGGTAAATGCAGCAAGTCCCTGGTAAATGCAGCAAGTCCCTCACACCTAGGGTGGATTACGGCGGTTTAGTCATGCGTGTTTACACAACGATATGTTTAATCAGTGGAGGTGCTGATTACAAAGGGCTTTAATCACAGGGCTTTAATTTGATCGTAATACTGATAGATTATTGAAGGGAATTGGACTGAATTGTGGGACTGAATCATTGAATGAAAAAATTAAGAGTTGGATTTTTTTTTAGATGTTTTTATTGGTAACATGAGAATAGTATAATAGCAACAAAAGAAAAATAGAGCACAGTTTTATAAATATGGGCGATTCTCCAGGTGTTGTACGGGACATTTATACTATTATATGGCCCCTATTTTATTCAGGAAATTAAACTTGCAATATATAATATACTCTGGCAATGCTGCTAGGCACATATAACAAGCACAATAAAACTTGATTGTTCATAGAGATCTAATTATTTTTAAATAGTAAAAAATATGCGGTGTTGTACGGGACATAATTTGGGAACTGGTTTTGTGGTCAATGACTTTCAACGACATATTCAATCCAATGATGAAGGTACTTGTCAGGATGTGTCCTTTGTGTGCTCAGAAAGTTAACCCTTTTGCAAAGTTGACATAACTATTGAAATGGGGTTCATTTACATTCAAGATATTGTTGAAAAATACTGGTGTTGTACGGGACAACTGGAAAAGTGTTGTACGGGACATAATTTTCCATCAGACTATTCAGAGATTATTATTGTATAATTTAATGAAATGGTTCAAAGATACATATTTTTCACTTATGTATCATACCCATTGATATTACATAGAATTTTGCGAACTCAGGACTTGGTTAATTTAAACTGTCCGAATCCAAATAAACTACGTTGCAATTCCTTTTACTCTCCGTTAACTATAGTAAACAGTGCCTGAACTAACTCCGTTAGAGGTTTTGATTTCCAGTCCACTGTCTGTTTAAGAATATGGTTCAGAGATTCACAATCAGACGTGAGCTTCAACTGAAAACAGGAATATTTAAAAAAAATTAAATCGTATTAATTAAATTATATTAAATAGTAATTAAGTAGAATAAAAGAAATAGCAACTTAATAAAACTTAGAAAAACTATTTTATTTTATATATAAAAATCTACAGATACACATCTTAAATAATTATAAAGGGATAAAGATTTCCAATCAATTCTAATCAACTGCCACAGATCATAAATCAAATGGATAATAAAACACTGATTAAACTCATCAACAACTCCACTAATCCACCCTAGGTGTGAGGGACTTGCTGCATTTACCAGGGACTTGCTGCGTTTACCAGGGACTTGCTGCATATCCAGGGACTTGCTGCGTATAGTAGAACCCAATAAAAACACTCAATCACACATTAGCAGTACCTTAACCTACCTGTACACATTTTGTATTCAGACATCGACACTGTATATACTAGTCCAAGTCTTCTCGTACTAAAACCGGCTAAGATATTGGGATGGAGGTGCCGGTCTTTAGTCCGAGTTCCAGGCCCATGGTCTCCTTTGACACGAGTTAATCGTTAGTGACCCGCTCAAATAAAACCACAATTATATGAAATAAAATATCACAATTGCTACAATAAACGGATAGTTTCCGCAGAAGACATGCTATTTGATCTGAAACCCACATCGGTTGTGAATTGAAAGCGGTAATTTAATGTAAAAAGAAACTTTTGCCGCAGTGTTTACATATTTTTTAAAGTATGCGAACTCAGTTGACCTTGCGAACTGCGTTCGGCATTTTCCGGTGAAAATATTCCGTAGATTTTCAATCAACCACGCACGATGAATTCTCCATTGTAATCGTAATTATACGTGACAATAAATAAATTATTACATAGATTAAATACATATTGAAGATATAAATGTAATACATTAAATAAATTACGGGAATTATAACCATCTCACAGTTTAAAACAGTGTAAACACAATGACCATTAGAATATCATGGGGGCCGCCATTTTGTTTGTATCGAAATTCGTCTCGGCCAAAACAAACACCGGACAATGCCGAAGTTCTTCGGAACCTGAGTTCGGCTTTCAGTTAAGTAAACAAACAGAAAAAACAGCGATGTTGGTGACAATCAACCGGAATATTCTATGCGTAATTTAACATGAAAGTTAGATTATTATACACCATTATGACCATGATATGTCTCTCTTTCCGATGTATATAGCATCATGTATTGATTCATTAGGTAAATCGAGTAAAATACACCACAGATTCCCGCCACAGATCGTGGGCGTAACTCGTGTGATAGGATTGGTATGCAAGCGGGCTGGGACTAAAAACAGCAAATCGCCATCCCAATATCTTAGCTGGTTTTAGTACAAGAAGACTGGGACTATGTATATACATGTATGACATACCGGTACGCGACAATTATGGGGATGATGGTTACACTCCGAATGGAGGTTGCTCATAAGTGAGTGCAAAGAAGAAGAAGTGTAAGTGTTACAGGCCCACGTGTCATAAGCCCAGCTTTTGTGGGGTCCTGTTGTATCTAAAATGTTATCATTCGATAATATCAAATAAAAACTTATTGAATTGAGGTGAAGGTTGGCACCCTACATCAAGGCCAAGGTCGTTGGCATATCAGTATGGCATAATCCGACTTATAGCGTCAGAACACCGGTGTTCTGCTTAATAAGTACGTTGCCAAATAACTCAGTATCTAAAAATAGAATGGCTTAAGCATAGGCCCCGGTGGGCACATGTGCTATGGACGTGCTCTGATTGGCTCTGCACATAAAGGTAAAGGTCATACTCAGTGTCGGGGATAATACATTTTGCCAAATTTTTAAATTGCTGTCACTCAAGATTCTGTGTTCTTTGAGAATCAGGTGTCCTGCGGATGCCAAACTGTAATTCACGCGGGCAAATTTCACTGAGTTTCATTTCAACCTGAATAGAAGATAGATCTAAGAATATTTACAAGACTTTCGTCCTCTTATAACTAGTTGAAGCTTTCCTATGAAGTGAAACAATAAGGACAAACAGTAAAAAACTCATTCTTTGTCAAAACAATCATTGAATGGAACCACCTGCATGGAGGACACGGCCAGCGCATGTGATTTAACATCAACAACAACATTAACAGCGTAAGTCGTCCAACGGTGATCCTACAGGCTACAGCCAAATCAAGGCTCCTACACCGACCAACATACAGATACAGATCGAACTTAATTGAAACAAGATGATCACAAAGTGAGTATAATTTACTGTAATACTAATACAGTAATAGTCTGTATTATAATTTATATATTATAATATTTAATTTTAAGTGTTTTCCGCGTGAAAACATTCAATTAATTCTATTCAATATAATTCATTGTCATTGACGCGAAATTAGGTTACTTAGTAAGTTAGTACAACTGACCTCCTCGATACAATTAAACGCTGAAATGCATAAAACTAAAAGGCCATGCGTTGAAATTATTCAGATTCAGGGGTCATTGATATTGTTGCCACATTTTGGTGTGTTGGCTGGTTGGAAACGGGCCAGCTCGTCCCACTCCCAGATCTACTCAAGGCCATATAGCGACTAGGTCGCCGAGTCACTATGTGGCCATGGAAACGACGATTAGCTTTCTTGAGGAAATTCTCCTAGCCTGCAAAGGTATCTGTGTCACGCGATTACATGTAGCTCGCTTTGCTAAATTCTCCTAATCTGCAAGTTCACTCGAATATTCTTGACGCAAATTGAATTCAATGGACAAAATCCCTTACACTGCATGTTTTATATACGGTACCCAACAAATACATATTAGCTACTTTGTGAATTGTGATATGTCATACCATAATACCCATTATGGTAGGCATGTTGGTATTTGTTTATAGTTCGCAAGAATATACGCTGCAATGTCGCTTTGATTATTCATGCGATTGATGTGACGTCAGTTCATTCATAATCTTGAACCAGTCAACAGCGTCACGGGTGCCTTGTATCGCAACCACCGTACAGTAACGGTGCAGAGGGCAATTTTGTTATCATTATTGTTCACATGTTTAATGTATGTTTGTTGGGAGATCAGATCTCAATAAATAATATTATGGCCATTCCGTCTTATGTCATAATTTCCAAATGGAGTGGTTCTAATTAATAGTGAAGGGCATAGTAATTTATTTATTATCGCCAATTCGTTATCGCGAATTTTATTAGGGAATTTCATAGGAAATGGTAGATAAATAGAGAATACCTACCAGTTTTGGTTGAATACCCGAATTATCTCATTCGTGGGTGCAAGGAAGTACAGAATTTCCACGAGGCAAGCCGCGAGTGGAAATTCTGTACTTCCTTGCACCCACGAATGAGATAATCCGGGTATTCAACCAAAACCCGTAGGTTTTCTTTTTATTATATGCCCTATAAACCGCACCAAAACTGTTAATTTTGTCCTACAGTTCACTTCAAATTGTTAGAAAGCTTCGACATTTGCATTTTGTTTACATTCCATCAATTGATTTGCTCACCACCGAATGACAAATATCGAGCATAGCCGCCATAAGAAATAGTCCCCATTGTTTTATTCTGAAATGATGCGAGAAAATTAATGTATACATAATTTAGTGATAAGAATATATTAAAACAAATGAGTTAACATTATAACAATTAAATAACAGTTTATGAACCGTGAAAATCAATAATTACAACAATAGTCCGGCTGTTATTGATACGCTTTGAAACTTAATGTGATTCGCCGCTATAAACCGGAAGTAATCTCCGAAAAAGTAATACTATTGTGTTATCCATCGAGTCGGTCAGTGTTATCCATCGAGTCGGTCAGTGTTATGCATCGATTCGGTCAGTGTTATCCATCGAGTCGGTCAGTGTTATCCATCGAGTTGGTCCAGGCGATGGATATAACACTCTACGCCACGGCAATTTCCCACTATTTAATGGGGAAGCATATAATAAAGAGTGATACCATGCAAAAATAATCACTCAACCATGCAGGGTAGATATGCCTACAGCTACATGTATACTGAAATGGAGCCTATACAAGCATCCACTATACATTTTGTTGACTCCTTGTTTGTGTGACCCTCTGCTGGGACAGGTGGTTGAGCTTGCATGTATGTGTGGCCATCCAGAAATATCAGTCTATAGATTATATATACTGTATCAGAGAAATGGAGGCACAGGCTCAGTATAAGTCTTCAATTCTTCATGCAGAAATAAGGGTGTTTAATGGGATAATGCATCTTTAACAGGACTGAAGGTCAAGCTGGGTACCCAAAGCACCTTTTCAGGCAAGACCAAAATGAGATGACAATGATCCCTTCGGACTGATGCTAACTTGTAAACTACAACTTACAAAGTTAACTACATGTATCGATAGGTATACCTACATTGTACATACTAGTACATGTACAGTATATATGTACAGTTAAATTTGCTGAACATTTGTCAGTTTATAGTAGGTCATTTGATGCTTTTGGGATGCTAACAGACTGAATAAGCCAATAAATTAATTCCATTATTACCTGAATAATAGCACCTGTAGATTCGGTGTTGTGTGGCTAGTGTACTATGGCAAGCCGTTTTCACATTTTCGATTGATTTAGACTTAAATAATTGGACTTAAGTCCAAATAGCGAATTGTACTTAAGTCCAAATACCACATAATTGTGAATTCGGCGAGGAATTGGACTTAAGTCCAATTGATTTGGACTTAAGTCCAAATACCGATATTTTCATCTTACTTAAGTCCAATTCATCTGTATAAGAAACACCCCCATCAGATATTAAGCAGGTCTGGTTTTGCTCATAGGGCGGAGTTGTGGGAAAATGGCCGTTTACATTTGGGTCTAATTCTTGTTGATCTTGTTAATTGTTACCTTTCTCAACATATATAATGAATCAGCTCGATGTGGACCAGATCAAATATAAGACACTTAGTAAATGCAATAAACGAAACTGCGTGTAGCCTACACTACATGCTGTCAAATAACAATTGAATCAAGTCGTGAATTAATTTTAGTTCATTCATCCATGCAGTTAGCATTTATTAAGATGCCAATTCGGATTCGAAACATTTTCAATCTCGGCATGCTGAAAACAAGCCACGTGGCAAAGGGGACGTACGGAGTTAGTCTTGGAGTCAGGAATGCCCTGGTTAGTACGAAGTTTGACTGTCAATCAAAACTTGCAGGAATATACCATTACAAAGAAGGGGACTATCGTTTCAAACCAGATGAATTGGACTTAAGTCCAAATCAATTCACTAATTGGACTTAAGTCCAAATAATTGGACTTAAGTCCAATTATTTGACTTAAGTCCAATTATTTGGACTTAAGTCCAATTAATTGGACTTAAGTCCAATAATTGGACTTAAGTCCAATTCATTTGGACTTAAGTCCAAATCAATTCGCTAATTGGACTTAAGTCCAATTCATTTGGACTTAAGTCCAATTCATTTGGACTTAAGTCTAAATCAATCAAAAATGTGAAAACGGCTTGCCATAGTGTACATGTAGGCTATAGTACATTGTATATCTAAATTCATATTTCAGGAGGACAATTCTTAATCCCCACCTTGGACAAGCTTACCGATACAACTGTGCTATCGCATCTTCTCAAGTGATCTGCTGACAGCTTCCAGATCTTGGCTGCTGCAGGGACTATATTAACACTGACCTCCAAGATACTGATCCGTTAGTATGTTAACACTGCTAAATATCCATTTGAATGGTGCTATTTATTTTATTCATGAATATACCACAGTTCTTCCCACGAGACGGGAGCGATTGCTCTCGCACCCGTATGCACTCGCAATTTCGAATTCACGGGTGGTAAAATTTGCACTCGTACATCTTGTCAAAATGTTGATGGTCACTGTAATTGTTGATTCATTATTGAACTATTTGAAGGTACATTTTCCATCTCACTTAAATTATGGACATGTAAAAGTGTAACTGGACATAGGTCTATCCTACAATGACATTTTGTTTGAGAAAATCCGAAATTAAAGTTATATTATGCGTGCAATTACACCCGTTTCTGAATTGCGAGAGCAAATAAATGCTCTCGCTGTGTTTTCCTCATGGGAAGGACTGCTCAATACCAATAACAAGATTCTGGGCATATAATATTGATTATCATGTCACCTGGTGATGTCATGATGGGTGAGTATTTGTAGAGGCAGCTAGATATTTCTCTCTAAATCACGGATATGAAAATGGAATAAGGGTAGGACCATGTAATAAATATATTTTATAGCATTTTTTTTTCGTACATTATAGTTTAATGTTACCGGTACATGCATTTGATAAAACTTGCTGCATCAAAAATTCTGAGCAATCCTCCTGTTTGGTTTCAGACCAAGTCAATATGTCGCTACAATCCAGTTTGGGAACATAAACGAACATACTGAAATCCAGGGGATATAGAGGCACTTGTTTTATGATTGACAGGTACAAAATTTATTCTACTTGAATTTCAACAGAAAATTAAAGAAAAATGTGACCTGATATTGAATTTTCGTGACAGGGGATAAAATAAATATTTATCGTGGAATCGGGTCTCAAAAGTCACGTAAATAATGTAATCTCGAGCTGGGAACTTTACGTACCGATAAATCATTAAGCAACAGGTATGAACAAAGAAGTACATTCCCGCGTTATTTTTCGACTTTATACGGTTCCCTGTCAAAACTTATAAAAAATTCCCGGGTTTCGAACTGATAGAATTTGATCTCTACGGGCGTTAGCCAGAGTAGAGATTCATGGCATGATCTAGATAATAAAGAAAGATGCAACTTTAATGGATTTCAAGAATGGCTCAAGTATTATAAGACAGTAGACCAAGCCTCACCAAAAACTTTTGCATCGAAAAAAGACATCCTTTTTCATGATAGATGGAATATGATAGCAAATAACTTTGAACAATAATATCATGGTTACAAAAACCTTCTTGGTCTTCTCTTTCACATATGTTTTCTGGCAAAATTTCAGCACAGTTCCATGGTAATTCATACTCATAAATATAAATAAAAGAATACTGTATGTAGGCTCACATACATGTATGTCGCAGGAGTTCATCTCTTCCAACAACCTAGCAACTTGTCAAATTTCACTCTTGGACGAGCCCTTGTCTAATCAGAGAGGGAGACTCCTGGTCGATTACACTGATTGTTGTCAGGGATGGACTTTTGTTACATTGTGTTTGTCTTACATGGTTCCTATTGCCTATTGTTGTTTTCACTGTCATCTGGTTTATGTGGAAATGTGGAGTTTTTTTCAGCCTGTGCATATATCTCAACCAATGGTTATAGGATCTGAATGAAATTTGGTATGGAGGTTCACCATCACGATTGATTTCAAAAGAGGGGCAAATGACGTTCATGTTTTTTCCATTTTAGAGTCCTCCTTTTTATACCCACACTTTCGATGAAAATGGGGGGTATACTGGATTGACTGCGTCCGTCCGTCACGCTTTCTCCCTCCGTGTGTCCGTCCGTCCGTCCTCATAACTCGAACAACTATGAACCGATTTCAATAAATTTTTGTATGCAATCTCCTTAGGACTGCCTCTCCGCATGATGCTAATTGCGGTTCGGTCCGACTTGTTTTTTTAAGTTACGCCTCATTTTCGACTTATTTTGACTTAGAAAATTCCGTCCGTCCTCATAACTCGAACAACTAGGAACCGATTTCAATAATGTTTTGTATGCAATCTCCTTAGGACTGCCTCTCCGCATGATGCTAATTGCGGTTTGGTCCGACTTTTTTTTTTTAAGTTACGCCTCATTTTCAACTTATTTTGACTTAGAAAATTTTGTCCAACTTAATAACTTTTAACAAATATGAACCGCTTTCAATAATTTTTGGTATACATGCTTTTCACAATACCCTCTCTACATGATGCGGCTAGGGATTGGCTCAGACTCGACAAAAGCCATCTTAGATGTTAAGGTTGCGTTTCATTTTTGGGTATATGGACCTTTCACAACTATAATCAATATCTCGGTTGAGTTCAAAAACCGAGTTATGATTCTGAAGGGAAAAAAATCCGGATTAGAGCCATCTTTGATGAGCAACCCTAGTTTTGTCATCCTTGGGTGGGAGTATTTATACTTAATGGTATGCTTGAAATCTCGCTGATTTTGTTTGTTATTATCACAAGTTGAAAAACTTTTTCTCAGAGTTGATAGTTGAAAAGTTGCAAAAATAAACAAATTACTGTTTTATCAGGGCTGCCTGGATATCTTCATCACACATCATCCTGCCTAACTGGGAATTATATCATACTTAGGGGTGCCACGATTAATCGTATAATCGATGAACCGTTGATAAAGCCGATAATCGATTACCATTTCCGTCGTCGATTAATCTGTGTTATTTATATCGGATGTCAGAAGATGCCGGGTATTTTTGAATACCGTGTTTATTTTACAAAGTTCTATCTACAACCGAGGTGTTAACATCCTTTGATCGCGTACCAAAGAGATTCCAATAACATGAGTACTACTGATATATGTTGCAAACAGTCGGCAGTTCATTTGATGATGCGACCAGGCTTGGGGCAATTACTTGTGAATGTAATCAATTACAATTACAATTACAATTACTTCAACATTTTTCAATTACAATTACAATTCCCATTACATCTATTTCACAATGTAATTAATTACAATTACAATTACTTTGAAATGTAATTCAATTACAATTACATTTCAGCACATAATGGAAGTAGGAACAGTTTTAATTATATAAACTTTATTTGATAACAAAACATAAATTTAATACAAGCAAGATGAAATACACGGTGAAGCACACTTGGTACAGAGCAGCCAATGTACTGAGTCCAGTATAGGTGTTCGAAGAACTGACCGAATCATGATTTATAGCTGGCAACTCCAGCGTGTTGCATTGGCAGCTTGTAGTCGGGGTTGATCGTCTAGAAATTGGAATGATATCAGAGATTTATGAACTTTGCTAACTATCTTCAATGCTTTGGCATTCTTGACCGATGTTTTTGCATACTGAAAGATCCTAGTAGGTTGTTGATCACTTGCTGATTGTGCTTGTGTGACTGGATTCATACACATCTTGGTGCTTTCGCTATAAAATGAAAATAATAGAGTATTTTAGTAACACACATGTATTCATCATTTAATTATTAAGGGAATAAGACTATCTCAGTAAGTCAGACACACAGCCAGGCCAATTGTAAAGGACAATGAGATAATCAACACTCTGATTGCAATTAGAGCCATAAACTTAATTAGCCTTTGTGGCCACCAGCTTACTGGTAACACAATGCCTCCACTAGACAGTGCTAATTGGGGGATTATTGAGGCAGATATTTGTCCCCACTTTGTCATTCAGTTGCAAATTAGAAGGGAATGCACATACCAATACCACCATATGACTGAGGTTATATGTCAATGGAATTAAACAAAACTAATACATAGAAATGGAAACTTACCTTCAGATGTGTCACAAAATTGGAGGTAACTTTTTTGGAACTGGATATTGTAGTTGGGCAAAGTTTGCACTTCACTTTCATAGGACACGATGTGTTTTTCTGCAAATTAAAATGCTGCCAGATTTTTTGTAGACATGTTGATAGCATTAGCAATGGTTGGTATGACTTTCTACCATAGCACATATACCATATCAGATGGAGATAATGAAACATGATCATAAGAGTGATATATTATAGTGATCTATTGTCAATTATTTGAAGTTGGTTTCTCAGTGTATTTATCAAAACAAGCCTTCTACCTCAAAGGTTAACCAATGCTTAAGCAAACAAACAGGAGGTGTCAACATAATTCACCATTGAGACACAGTGGATAAAAACTCAGTATTTTGACAACAAAGTGATAGACAGTCACCAGTCTTACACTTTGAAATTTGGGAAAAAAAACATTTGAAGAAACCATTGGATGAATCATGAAAGAGAACTTTGAGAAGAAACAAGTACCTGTGATTTTGAAGTAATTGAAATTAGATCCTAATTACAATTACAATTACATCCTAACCAATTACAATTGCAATTAAATGTAATTGAGAATAAACTGAATTACCAATTACATGCAATTACTTGAAAAAAATGTAATTAATTACAATCAATTACAATTACAATTACCCCATCCCTGGATGCGACATGGTTTCTCGTCGGATCGTTGTATATTCTACAAATTGGCCGCACTGCAGATTTTAACACATTGCGACATCGTTGTATATTTTAGTATACTTGAAAGGTGGCAATATGTCTTTGAAATGTGCCGACTGTCACCGTGTTCAATGAACTGAATGCACTCGCCCTTGAATCTGATTGGACCAATGGGATGTTGATTGACATTCTCTCTAAAACCAGGGAACAATATATATATGGCATTTTAATCAGTGATGTTCTCCCCAATTGCATTGCAAGTGTACTTTGTTTGTATAAGTACAAATGTATACTTAGAAGTTACTAGTAAAGGCTATCGCATATCGTGAGGTGAATGCTGAATGAAACGGACTGTTATCAAATACTTAAATTGTTCTGAGTCATGCAATTTGCAGGTGGGGCACACGTTTGTGATTGTTAACCACGCTCTGAAAGTTTGATGAAACTTATAGTTTCCATAACATTTGATTCCTTTATTTAAGAACAACCGGCGGTCCATTGTTCATTCCTACTTTTGTATTGTTATACCCCCTTTTAAAAAAAAAGGGGGGTATACTGTTTTGCACCTGTCTGTCCGTCCGTCCGTACGTCCGTCCGATGTCTGTTCATGTCATAACTTGAACAATAGTGCTCGGACCTCAATGAAATTAGGTATGGATGTTCACTACTATGAGGACATTAAATAGAGGGTTCCATCGTTTTGTTCGGATTTTCCATTCTAGAGTTATTCATCTTTGTTTATCTGGAAATGTTGGATTTTTGGTCCATCTGGTGTCTGTTCATGTCGTAACTTCAACAGTTGTGCTGGGATCTCAATGTAATTTGGAATGTATGTTCACAACTATGAGGACATTAAATAGAGGGTTCCATCATTTTGTTCGGATTTTCCATTCTAGAGTTATTCATCTTTGTTTATCTGGAAATGTTGGCTTTTTAGTCTGTCTGGTGTCTGTTCATGTCGTAACTTCAACAGTTGTGCTGGAATCTCAATGAAATTTGGTGTGGATGTTCACTACTATGAGGACAATAAAAAGAGGGTTCCATCGTTTTGTTCAGATTTTCCATTCTAGAGTTATACATCTTTGTTTATCTGGACATGTTGGCTGTTTGGTCCATCCGATGTCTGTTCGGGTCATAACTTGAACAGTAATGCTCGGATCTCAATGAAATTTTGTATGGATGTTCACCACTATGAGGACATTTAATGGCACATTCACCTGTTTTGTTTTGTTTTTTTGTGCTATAGTTATTCATCTTCGTTTATATGAAAATGCTGATTTTTGGGTCCATCTGTCTGAGTATAGCAGTCATAAGTTATAGATATGCCCACACTAGGCGGTATGCCACTAGGGGGTATGTACCGGACGACAGTCCATCTCTGTGGCTATTCCTAAAACTTAAATTAATCGCTACGTTCGTTCTAATGAACTCACAAATATTATAACCATAACATCGCTGAGAACTGTGCTGGTATTCAATACATTGTGCTCATTAGTCATTAACAGTGGTTTATGATGCATTTTATTAATGTAAAAATTACATCAGCCAATGTCTCAAAGGACCAGCGACAGTGCAGTTATTGAGTTAACGAGCACCCAGGCAATAGGCCATATTACGGTATACTTCCACTGATGTTATTAATATTAGGTACGATTAATCGATTATAGTCGATTATTGACGCCCGATTATCGATTATCAAAATCAATAGTCGTGGCACCTCTAATCGTACTAGCTGGTGGACCCGACTTCGTCCGGGCTGTTTCCCCTCTGCTTTCTGGCGAAATGCGCGATTTGACCTTGAATTGACCATTTTGAAGGTCAAGGTCAGGTCGGGGTCACGATTTGTCCCATCCAAAACACTCCTCGGACAAAAGTAACCGTAGGTACCAAATTTTGTCAAAATTCGCAATTTGACCTTGAATTGACCATTTTGAAGGTTAGGTCGAGGTCACGATTTGACCCGTCCAAAACACTCCCCGAACAAAATTATCCCTCAAATTTATCGAAATTTGTCCGTTTTACCCGATTTGACCTTGAATTGAACTTTGAAGGTCAAGATCAGGTCGGGGTCACGATTTGACTCGTCCAAAAGACTCCCCGGACAAAGGTACCGGTACCGATAGGTATCAAATTTCGTCTAAATCCGTCCCGTTTTACCAGATTTGACCTTGAATTGACATTTTTGAAGGTCAAGGTCAGGTCAGGGTCACGATTTGACCCGTCCAAAACATTTCCCAGACAAAAGTAACCCTAGGTATAAAAATTTCGTCAAAATCTGTCAGGCAGTTTTCCCGGTCATTGCTAACAAACAAACAGACAGAAGTCCCAAAATATATATTAGATCTTTTATCTTTTCACACATAAACATGAACCCAGTGATTTTTTCTTCTCAATGTAATAGATACAGTAACATATTTTGGGTTGGTGCAGAAAAATACCACTTATATATAGGCATTTCTTTGACACAAGGAATCTAATGCTGTGGACTAGAGTTGTCGAAGAGCACAACAATTGGTAACAAATTTATTGACGCTGACATCAACCACATGTATATTAAGAGGATATCTCGTGATTTGAGTGCACAAAAACAATTATCTCATTGAGGAAACCAGACAAATGTTTATTTTCCTGAGTGAAAATGTTTGGTATCAAAAACAGTAAAGTTTAATGAATTGTTTTTGTTTTTATTTATTTGTTCAACAGTAATTATTTAAATAGAGATTAATGTGAAGGCACATACATGAAGGTAACATGATGGATCTTTGAAATTGTGTTGTACATCTCTCTGATTTCCTAACTCTCTACACAAGCACTATACTCTATAGGATATCTCATTTTATACTCGTAATGGTCCGCTTCATAAGTTATTTGCAACAGTTAATTTACTGGACTGGATTGAATTTCTGAATCAAAGAGTCCACAATATAAACATGCTTCTTTAATGACCCAAGACTTTGTGGTGATCTATAATTCACTCATGTTAATCTTATATCATTTCTCATACTCTCGTTAATTTCCATGAATGGCAATTTGGTTTAACTCAAGTTGTTTTAAATATTCAATTCGATCCGAAATTTGATATTTGCAGAATCTTACTTAAATTTAAGCAAACTATCTGAAACTATGGACAAAAGCAGTTTAAAAAGATTGCAGCAGTACAATTTCAAGTTGATAATCCAATGTCATATAGACAAACAGTCTACCACCATATTGTGGTACATATTAATTTATTCTGAGTGATTATAAAGTACTTGTATATTTTATTTTTAGATATCGTAACTATATCCCAATGTGAACAGAAATTGGACCATAACTTATCAAATGAGCTATTGGACGAGAACAAAAGGATATGAATCTTAATAAAGGTAATGATTTAAAGCTGCATTTACTATTATACTCAGTGACATTGGCAAAAAAATGAGTTATCACAAAAAGCAAAAAAGTGGTTGCAATTATACAAAAAATGTATTGTCGATTAGGTTGTTAAGGATAGTATATGATAAAGTGATGTGGATTTTAGCTCACCTAATGTGAAGTCTCTGGTGGAGCTATAGTCATCCGTCCGTCTGTATATATTTGGTCCTTGGGTGACTGGGGCAGATCCAGCAGAAACAATGCCTGGTCTATTGGTGGCAGGAGTAAAGTTGAATCCACTATTTAATCTAAATGAAATACTTGTTTGACAGAGGGTACATGTGTAGTATTAACCCACATACTCACTGACATACTAGAATTTGTTTTTTTCAAAGTCTTTATATGTCCATGTGTACTCATAATAGTGGGGCACACATGTACTTACTCAAATAGAACATGGAGGTGGGTGTTGAAATGCATGTCAGAGTTAGTAGTCAGACATCCGAATAAATCATCCTACATGTCCTATTCTCGCAGGGATATGCCAACAGAGGAGGGGAGGGGATGGCGGATTGATTGCATATTTTTTCAATGACATTTGATTTTTTTTTCCAAAACCAATTATAAATACCAAAATGAATATATAATTATAGACCAATATAAATCAAGAGAAGGGGCTCCCAGTTGTAATATTTTCCCACTATTTATTAGTTTATAACACGATATCATGGGGTGGGTTCTGCTTCTGATGAGGACAAAATTGGACAGTTTCATTAAGCTTTAAATACCTGACTGGTATCTAAAATCTTTCGTACCCTTTTCCTACTATTTTAACATTTAAATTTGAGTATGAACTACCTGTAGAATTTAGTTCCTGATAACATTCACTTAATTCAAATAACTCTTCTGATGAATGTCAGTGTAATACATTTTATATGTCTTCCAACACATGTACACATGTGGTGCACATATTAAATGTCAACACATGAATCTCATATCAGGTTTGCTCAAATTGGGTTGGTTATTCAAGAAGGTGCAGTCCTTGCAGATTTAATACTCTGCCTTCAAATTAATTGAATCAAGAATATGTATGTCACTGTGAACACTTTAATTTCTAAGCTGAGTGTATAATTCTAACTATTTATTTTGAAGTAAATTTGACAAGTACTGACTGTTGTAGTCTTCATAGTGCCAGTCTTATCAGTATTTATATTGAATTGTAAATTGGGCAATGTTGTCAGGCACTTAAGTGTTCTGAATAAATATTTATGTATGCCATTACACAATAAAAATTCATGTTATTTTATTATGTGGCTGAAACTGGCTCCATATTTAGTGTTGGATCGGCCTGCAGTCCATTTGTGCACTAAGTGCATACGTAGAGGATCTCTAATGAGTCGCAATTTTATATTAAATTTATTAACCAAGCTAAAGCTCGACTCAAATACAAATTTTGTGGACAAGGTTTATAAATTTTGTAAATAAATTGGATGAATTCGAGATCAATTCTATCACATAATCACATTTTAGCAAGGAAAATGATCTCGAAATGCCTGGGGTTAAAAAAATATTTTTATTTCTTTACCACAACCAAAGAAACCCTTCAAGAAAAAATATAGTTCCATTTTGAATGAGTCTTTTCTTGCTGACAAAATTGTTCAACCACCATTATCACCAATGTTTATCTCACAGTCAACACTAAATAACACAACACAAATTGAATATCATAATTATATTCTAATTAACATAATAATAAAGTTCTGGCATTGATATCGACATCATTGAACGGAGCTCTTATGTCACTGCGCATGGGAATTATACATGTGTGTCTTACTAAAAAATATGAGATCGGATTTAGGGGAGCGAGCTACTGTGTGATAAATTTTGATCTTAGACACACTCTTCCTGTGAGCCTTTATTCAACCGCGGCCTCTTTGTGCACTTTTAGCACAATTTGTTTGTTTAATCATTTTGATTTTTAAAATTTTTTTATTTAAAAAGTTGAAAAAAATATTGAATTTAAAATTATTTTTTTGGTTGAAGTCAAAACACATTTAAACAAAAAATTAAGTTTATTTATTTTTTTAAATCAAAATTTCGATAAAATAACAGCATTATAACATCCGATGGGGTACCCCGAGTTACCACAAACAAATTTGGTTGAATCGATCATAGGGGTCTGGGAGAAAAGTCATTATCAGCCAGAGAGATCCTACTCTTTTTATATATTTTACAAACTGATATATATATATATATTGATGTATTGTTTTATTAGCATACTGCCTTTGTTGGTGCTTTTGCAAATAAATCAAATTGAATGAACATAATTTGCATAGTAGGGCTATAATATAAAGACAATTAAATTAGAAAATGGGATTTAACAGAGATGTCCACATTGAATGTGCAACTGCACACCTCCTTGAACCATACCAAATATCCAAGTCTATGAAATTCCTTTGCACCCCATCGCACTTGGGTTGGAAATTTCCAACCATCTCAAGCTTTCCCACTGTTGTAAATTTACAAACTGATATAATCCCTACGTTTGGAAATTTTCAAACTGATAACCAAAAGTCAGTGAAAGTAGGAAAATGTTCGACTTTTGGCCTAAAACAACAAATTGCACTGTATCATGCCAAATTCAACGCAGCTTTGATTTAATATTTTGACAAAGCACGCTGACGTCATGATAATAAAAATATTTAAAATAAAAGAAAACATAAATAATAATTAGAAGTAGAATAGCAATGGTGTCTTCGAATCCATGCCTGATCGGCAGTGCAAGTGTCTTTTGTGTGGCAGCAACTTTTGATATGACAAAAATAGCGATTACACTCAGGTGGTTGAATGCAATATTGACACTTTTTCTCCTCTGAACTGAGTTTATCCTCCGGACTGGCTGAAGTTATTACTATTAATTGTTAGTTGTGATGATGCAAATTTATATTTCAGGTTCTGACATTTCACGTGGTAAGGATTGAGGCCCATTTCAGAGGCAGGAGGGGATGTCTGGCATAACTTCTAAAAGAAAATCAGCCAACACCAGCTTCACCAGCTCCAATGAAGATTTTTCTCAGTTTCTATATAAGACTGTGACATTGGTCAAGACAGATAAATGGTTGCAAAGACACAGTTAAAGAAAAAAATGAGAACAAAACTTTCTCAAGAGAAGACACCACCTAAGGCTGTGTAAAGGACAAACTTATGATTCATCCTTCTCCTATACTCCACTTCAATGCAAAGGATTTGCAAAGTTTGGTGCGAGATATTGAAATCAGTTCTGTCGGTCTTGTGCATATGTCTGTTATAAAATATTTTGCTCTATTTTGTTTAGGTGCAATTTTTAGCTCAACTTGCCAAAGTAAAATGTAAGCTATTGCCATGGGATGGCGTTTGTCTGAGCGTGTATCCGTCCATCTGTCAACAATTTCCTTTAGCACACCCTACAGGTCACAGCTCTCATCCGATCATCACCAACTTCATAAGGATCTTTGGAGTGACCTCTACATGGGAGCCATGAATGTTTCCCGAAATTCGTTTAAAACAGCCATCTTGGATTTCAAATTTGAATTCATCGGCACACCTTTCAGTTGGTATTTATTGGAAAAATGTTTTGAAAATTTACAGCCATGTTTAGGGTCACCTCTGGTTGGTGGCTATCAAAATTTAATGAATTTTTATGAAAAACATAGCTGCTGGCAGCCATCTTAGATTTTACTCTTTGCATGACTAAATTCTTTGGCGCCCTACAGTAGGCTAGAGATCACATCCATAATCCATTCGTCACCAAACTTCATATGAACCACTAGATAAAGAGTCATTAAATTTAGTTGAAAAACATGGCCACCAGTGGCCATCTTGGATTTTATTCTTTGCATAACTAAATCCTTCGCCATTCCCTACAGGCCACATCTATCATTGTCACTAGATGGGAGCCATCAAATTTTTTCCAAATTTTGTTAAAAACAAACATACAGCCATCTTGGATTTCACAAATTAATACATCAGTACACCCTGCAGCGGACGTTTATTGGAGAAATGTTCAAAAAATTTACAGGCATTTCACGATCAATTCTGGATGGCAGCTCTTGAATTTGAACAATATTCAAAGAACTGCCGGCAGCCATCTTGGATTTTACTCTTAACATCACTAAATACCTTTTCATGCCCTTGACTGACAACATGATTTTTTTTCTCATTGATCCCAAACTTCATAAGGTGCTTCGGGTTGACCTCTGGTGAACGCTACTTAAAAATAACAACTTTCCGCATTCCTTATACATGTATCTCCATTGGCTGTAATGTATGAATTATCACCTCTCCAGGTTGAGCTACAGTGTCATTGACACTTTCATTATTAAAGATACATAATCCCCATATCATCCAGTACAACAACAATGGAATTTCACAAAAAGCTGATTTGGTTATCCAAATTAGTATATCCCCATTTGCGTAGGTCCCATAAATGGGCGGGAAAAAAAGATTTGAAGGGAGGAATGGGTGTATGTATATCTCAATTGAGACATATTTTAAACGAAAAATGATACAATAATCGATAAAAGTGGCTTGTTCTATCAAAAATATGTGCCAAGGTTGATAAACATTTGCTGTGTATACCTTACTTGTATTTAAATTTGTGCAGCACTATTTTTTTGCTCAGTTTTAAATGGGCGAATTTAAAACGGACACAAATATTTTTGTAAATATCTTGGATCTGATTACAGTATAAGTGCTTAATCATTCCCGAAGATACATGTATATCTTAAACACCATCAAGACAGATTTACATAGTGTAAAACATAACTGCGTCATCAATTTGTTGTGAAGATGTGTGTTTATATGCTCGAAATAATTATTCGGACACTGAAATAGTTATAGACATCATTGAAATGAACTAGAAAGAAGTAAAACCACAACCGTGTATATGCTACTTGTCTGCAGGTTGTGTTGACATAACTAATTCAGGCTATTTGGTCAGGGAAGGTGTCACTCCATGGTTGTAGGTCGTGCTTTCGCGCACCATCAGTCTGGATCATGTGTACTTCTTAACAATCACATGTATTTCAACATCATCAATGTTACCATGTTTTGTCACTTCACATATGGGTAATTGTGTTGATGTTTGTTGCTTGTATGAAACTATTGGCATACATGCAGACCTATATTTGTCCATTCAGTCTAACATTTAGTACATCAACATAGCCATTTTGTCTGCCATGTGGTTTGATGTAAACTCAGGATTCCTTCTAGTTTTTGCTCAGTTTTAAATTTGCACATCGTTTAAAATCAGTCTCAATTGACATGTACACAACTGTTCCCCTTCAAATCTCTCTTTTTCGCCATTTTAGGGGAATTCTGCAAATGGGGACCTATTGCAAATAGTCACAATGTATGGTAGTGTTAGGTGTTAATATTAATATGATATTGTCACTTGCCATAGTATATATAAGTTTTATCATGCCTCGACTTGTAACTTCACAATTTTTGTAAACTCCGTCTCTTTGATGCTGTAATATATAAGCAATGGGGCACAGATTGCCAAAATTGTGAAACTATGAAGAACTTTAGGATATCGGACGTTTTCCTAAAACCAATTCAAACTTCTCAAAATAAAATTTATATTTTGCTTACAAGCAAGACAAATGTTACAAACATTGACAATGGGCAATTCGCTGTAAGAACATATTATATTATTTGATTACTGATGTGGAAGCTATAATTATTTCAAGCTGCGTGATACATAATGTTCATGCATTATTTTCATATGTGTACACATATTTTATTAAAAAAAAGTGGGGTATACTGTTTTGCACCTGTCTAGCCGTCCGTCAGACGTGCGTCTGATGTCTTTTCATATCATAACTTGAACAGTAGCTTGGATCTCAATGAAATTTGGTAGGGATGTTCACTACTATGAGGACATTAAATTGAGGGCTCCATTCGTCTTTTATAGTACGCATCACAAAAACTAAATCTCCAATGTCATTTTCCCCCTCATAGTTCAAATGCATCGCCCGTGGCATCACGTGACCAGAACATTGAAATCGATTGATAATTCACAGCTGATACTCTAGACCAAGTCTTCTCGGTCCACAACATCGGATATCGGTTGGGATGATGCTGTTTTAGTCCCCTCCCGTTACTCTTCTATAATGGACTTTCATTCAAAATATGTACTATATGTACATGTGAAGCCCAGACATTCACATGAACCCCTGAATGTGATAAATAATCTGACAGAATAATCTTGATAGAAAAGGTAAAGTGATGATATGATCGTTTCATGTATTGTTTAAATACATTTTCTGATAGCGAGACAAATCAAAATTCTCTGGAAAACAAAGCTTTGTTTACTTATCAATTTTGTTGCTCTGACATTTAATGGACCTCTGATATAATTATGCATGTTTGATACTTTTGTATCATCGTGCTTGGGAAAGGCTGCCATCTATGTTCATATACACAAAGCATCCATTTGACCTCATCTGAAGACATAAGCAAGATAACTCCCACATACAATTATGGATGTAAAGTTTGTTATAGAAGAGTAATGGGAGGGGACAAAACAGCATCAACCCAACAGATGTCCCAAGCTGTTGTGGACTGAGAAGACTTGGTCTAGTGAAACTCAAGCTATTATTGGACTGACTTGGTTCTGTGTGGGTTAAAAATACTTGGCAGATTTTATGAAAATAAATACTTTCAGCTTTTCAGCTCACCTGAAACGAAGTTTCCGGTGGAGCTATAATCATCACTCCTTGTCCGTCCGTCCGTCAAGAATCATCTTCTCCTCCAAAACAGTAAGACAGAATGGGTTCATATTTGGTGTGGATGTTCCCTATGTGAATCACATTCAGGTTTTTAGCTCACCTGAGACGAAGTCTCCGGTGGAGCTATAGTCATCACTCCTCGTCCGTCGTCCGTCCGTCCATCCGTCCGTCCATCCGTCCGTCCGTCAACAATTCTTTGAACATCTTCTCCTCTGAAACCGGAAGACCGAATTGGTTCATATTTGGTGTGGATGTTCCCTAGGTGACTCTCATTCAGATTTGTTCAAATGAGGTCACTGGGTCAAATAGTTGTGAAGCCAGGGCCATAACTCTATTCCTCCATAGTAATTCTTACAACGACTTCTTGTTCAGAACCGTTGGGCCGATTTAGCTAATATTTGGTATGGAGGGTCCTTGGGTGACTGGTGTTCAGATTTGTTCAAATGAGGTCACCCGGTCAATTAGTTGAGAAACCAGGGCCATAACTCATAGTAATTATTACAATGACTTCTTCTAAAAAAATATTTGGCTGATTTGGCTTATATTTGGTACATAGAGACCTTGGGTGACTGGGGTTCAGATTTGTTCAAATGGGGTCACTGGGTCAAATAGGGGCAGAGCCAGGGACATAACTCTAAAAAAAAATAACATTTTTGCATTTTGACCTTTGATTTTTAGCTCACCTGAGACGAAGTCTCCGGTGGAGCTATAGTCATCACTACTCGTCCGTCCATCCGTCCGTCCGTCCATCAACAATTCTTTGAACATCTTCTTCTAAAGTTCCATTGGACCGAATGGGTTCATATTGTTTGTGGATGTTCCCTAGGTAACTGTTAATCAGATTTGTTAAAATGAGGTCTCCAAGTCAGATAGTTGCGAAACCAGGGCCATAACTCTTTCCCTCCATGGTAATTCTTAAAATACTTTCTTCTCAAAAACCATTGGGCCTATTTAGCTTAGATTTGGTATAGAGGGTCCCTACATGACTGACATTCAGATTTGTTCAAATGGGGTCACTGGGTTAAATAGGGGCGGAGCCAGGGACATAAAAAAAAAAAACTTTCTTCGAAAAAACCATTAGGCCTATTTAGCTTAGATTTGGTATAGAGGGTCCCTACATGACTTAGATTCAGATTTGTTGAAATGGGGTCACTGGGTCAAATAGTTGCGAAGACAGGGCCATAACTCTTTCCCTCCATAGTATTTCTTAAAACGATTTCTTCTCTTGTACCATCGGGTCGAATGGGTTCAGATTTGTTCAAATGAGGTCACTGGGTCAAATGTGGGTGGAGCCAGGGACATAACTCATAACAAATTTTTTTTTATTGAACTCCTTGATCAATCAGATCAATTAAAAAAAAAATTTAAATTGAATTTTTTATTTATTTATTTCAATAATATTTTTGTTTTTAAAGTTAATTATTAAAGACACAAATATTAAAAAACCCTCTCACCCTCATCCATATTCTTCAGATAGAAATATTCTTGGCAAAATTTGACAGCAGTCTGATGCCTTATTGCAATAAAAAATAAACCACCATCTAACAGGTCATTGGCGCTTTCAGCATCCCTGTTATCAAACACATGTTTTAAATATCTTTCACAGTCACAATGCATTACACCCTGTGTATATGCTAGGATATGATCTCTTACAGTGAAAATACCAGTCTGCCCTGTTGATAATTATCCACATGTCAAATCTGACAGTTGTATCAACAATCCGGTCAAGCACACACAGCTCTCTCCAGCCAGTGTTTTGTTTTGGTAATTAGTTTTGAAATTGAATGTCAAATTTATTCCCAGGAGCATTTGGTCTCTACTAAGTGGTGGGTCAGTGAAAATATGTTGTTTATACAGTTTTAACACTTCCTTTCAGTGAATTAATTACTACCCTATGAATGGTTCTGTAGTTTGTCAGTCTAGTTAATAACTAGACCAAGGTTTCCTTACAGTCAACTCTCAACTAATTTGAAAGTAATGAAAATTAGGTCTGGTTTTAATAAGACTGGTAGTTTGTGTGACCACCATTTGTTGATTGAGACTGTTTCTAATAGAGACAACTTTATAAGTTTAAGAATTAGCCACTCACTCCAAAAACTTTAACCCCCTCCATAGGACAAACTATTTGAGTTGGTGAGTTCAAGTTTGGTACTAATATATCGGTTCCCGTGATGATAGTTTTAAGCTCACCTGAGGCATAATCTCCTGTGGAGCTCATCGGCCATCATCGGTCCTTCCATCAAAAATTGTTTAAACATCTTCTTCTCCAGACCCATAAGACTGAATGGGTTCATATTTGGTGTGGATATTGCCTAGATGACTAAAATGAGGTCACCAAGTCAAATAGTTGCAAAGCCAGGGCCATAACTCTTTTCCTCCAGATTAAGTCTTAAAACAACTTCTTGTCAAGAACCATTAAGCTTATATTTGGCATGGAGGGTCCTTGGTTTTCTGGGGTTCAGATCTGTTAACATGGGATCACTGGGCAAACATGGGTGGAGCCAGGGTCAATATCTTTAAAAAAAAATAAAACAATTTAGATTTAATTTTTTAGATTTAACTCCTTGCTTCATTTAACAACAAAAAATAGATAATTTTCAATGTCAGAGGTTAAAAAAAACTTAGGTTTTACTTATTGATAAAAACAATTTTTTTTAAATAAAACAATTTTTTTAATTTAAAATTTAATTTTGAAAGACTAATTTTGTTATAACAACGTACTGACTATTGTAGTCTTCAGAGTCCCAGTCTTCTCCGTCTTTACAGTCTGGTGAGCGACCCTACAGTCATTGACTGTCTTGTTTCAAATGAACCATAACTCTTTTCCACCTTAGTAATTTTTAAAATGACTACTTCTCAAATTTCATTGGGATGAATGGGTTCATATTTGGTACAAAGGGTCCTTGGGGGACTGTGATTAAGATTAGTTCAAATGAAGTCACTGGTTCAAATGTTGACGGAGCCAGTGATATAACTTAAAAAATAAATAAAAAAATTTAATTCATTTTTTTTTGGAATTTTCACCTTGCTCAATTTAACAAACATAATTTTTTTTTTTAAACATGTTTTAAAATTTGAAAATGGTAACACCATTATAACATCTGCAGAGTTATGAAACTTTAATCTTTAATGAAAGTAAATTATATTCAGTATGGATGGGCCTTGGGTGACCGGGTTCAGATTTGTTCAAATAGGGTCATTTTTAGCTCAACTTACTTTGTAAGTTTGAGCTATTGCCATGAGTTGTCGTCTGTGTGTCTGTCAACAATTTCCTTTGGCGCGGGCTACAGGTCGTACCTTTGGTCTGATCTTTATGAAATTTGTCATGAATGTTGACATTGACATGTAGATGGGAACGAGTCATTTTGGGGTCATTCGGCCAAAAAACATGGCCACTGGTGGCCATCTTGGATTTCAAAATTAAATCCATTAGCGCGGGCTACAGATCGTACTGTTCGTCTGATCATCATGAAATTTGTCATGGATGTTCATATTGACATTGTAGATGGGAACGAGTGATTTTGGGGTCGTTCGGTCAAAAAACATGGCCGCCAGCAGCCATTTTGGATTTTACTCTTCGCATGACTAAATCCTTTGGCGCGGGCTGCAGGTCGTAGCTTTAGTCGGATCTTCATGAAATATGTCATGGATGTTAACAATGACATGTGGATGGGAACGAGTCATTTTGGGCTCGCTCGGCCAAAAAACATGGCAGCCAGCAGCCATCTTGGATTTTACTCTTTACATGACTAAATCCTTTGGCACAGCTAGGTTAGACATTTCAATTGGCACCTTTCCTATTCCTCCATTTACTGTCAACCATTAAATTATTCCCCTACCTAAGTTGAGCTACAGTGTCATTGACACTTATATTATGTTTACCCATACCATAGTATGGTAAACATAGTGTCGTTGTCCGGATTGACCACTCGTCGTTAGTCCGTCTGTCTGTAGACACTTTACGCATGGTGCGATAACTGAAATATATTCTATCTGATCAGAACCAAATTTTGTATATGAATTTCTCAGCACCAAATACAGATCAAGTTCGAATATGGGTTTGATCAGATTTTTTTTTATGGAGTTATGGCCCTTTTTCGACTTAGAATTCATGCATGCTGCCATAACTCAAAAAAAATTTATCTGACCGTCACCAAATCTGGTATGCGAGTTTCTTAGCCCAAAATACATATCTAGTTCGAATATGGGTTTGTTTTAATGGAGTTATGGCCCTTTGACATAGAATTCATGCATGCTTCGATAAATCAACCATATTCCAACTGATAGAAACCAAATTTTGTATGTGAGTTTCTCAACTCAAAATACAGATCGAGTTCGAATATGGGTTTGATCCGATATTATTTAATGGCGGGCGTTATGACCCTTTGATTATTTTATTCATCTCTAAAATATATCAAAGATACACAGTTTGCACTGTCCAGGTAGAATCTAATAAATCAGGTTTACAATGCCATGAAGTTGTCTTCTCACATTGAGCAACAGAGATAGTATAAAGTGACAATGACTCTCTCTTGCATTGAGTTAATTAACTGCTAGCAGATGTGTTGGCCATATGATGAGATATCATAGATGGAATGTTTATGATTTTATATGCATGGTTATTTAAATTTCATCTTAAAGACATAATCTGGTTTTATTGTTTAATAGCATTACTATTGGGGGTTAATAATGTGATTGTGTTCAGTAGATTTGTTGGTTGCATGAGAAGACAACTTTGGTTTTCAAATTTTTTTAAACTTGAGAGCTCTGTGTCAGTCTATGAGAAAAAAATAATTATTCAAAACACTTTTAGAACTGTAGGTCTAGTTTGTTTTATTTATATATTAATGGAAAGTTTTTTCGACATTGATTTCAATTGATTACAAATGTGAATAGAAATATTAAAAAGGCACAACAGGTTTGAACTTTGATACATTTTTCTTGTACTCTGCATGAGATAAAACTTTTTATGTGTACCTATACCATAGTATGGTACACATAGTGTCAATGTCCGGATTGACCACTCGTCGTTCATCTATCCATCTGTACATCCATCTGTCTGTCCGTCCGTAGACACTTTAGGCATAATGCGATAGCTCTAACATTTTCTATTTGATTGGAACCAAGTTTTGTATATAGGTTTCTCAGCCCAAAATACAGTTCGAGTTCGAATATGGGTTTGATTCGAGTTTTTTTTTTTTACAGTTTGGGCTGGTTATGGCCCTTTTTTACTCAGAATTTACACATGCTGCCATAACTAAAAAAAAAATTCATCTGATTGACACCAAATTTGGTATGTGAGATTGTCAGCCCAAAATACAGATCATGTTCGAATTTGGGTTTGATCCGATTTATTTTAAAGGAGTTAGACCCTTTTTATAGATTGAATTTCCTCGCTCAATTTAACACGCAAAAAATATTTTAAAAAACTTTTATATTAAATAATAAAAAAATATTTAATTAAAAAAAAATATTTCATTGACACTAATTTGTTTTAGTTGTATACCATTAATTAGGTGTGATGTCCTTTTTTGAAGATATGAAGATTTTATTGCAATAGTTGCATGTAATATAATGATAGCAATAAATTGCCATGTGAACATCCAATATCCAGAGTATATGAGAGTACCTTTAATAGATGTCATTCCAAGCGAAATCTGTTATTAATTAAGTGGTGACATATGTTACAAAGCTCTAGGGGTGGTTGTATGAAGGTAAAGACAAACAATCTGCTGGCTGGATAATTGTTTATCCTATCTGTCAAATTTATTAATGGCTAAACCATTGGATCTCACAGTGAGAGGTCATTGTGTGAATAGGGACAGAGTTATGAGATTTAAATAGACTCCTCCCCCACCCCAAATACTTTAACCCCTTCTTAAGACAAATTATTTGAGCTTTTGATTTTAAGTTTAAGTACTGATATATGTATTACTGTGATCATATCTTAGACCAATTATCAGTTATAGCTAATCGCTATCGCCAAGGTATGGGTTAAACATCTGTTGGTCGTGATTGGCCTCTCGTTAGGAAATGATATCCCCAGAGGGTGAATACCTTGTGCTATTCCACCTTGGGGGAATAGTGTCATGACTCATTAAATTCACCTTTTGTGGACCTCATTCTGCAGAGGTCAGACACTCTAAATACAGACTTGGCTGTCCCAATATTATTTTGTTAACCACCACTTATCCAGGTGAAATCATACCCTATTGGATAGTGGGGGTATATTGATATTACTAGATGAATCGATCTCATAGATGGGGATTCACATTTGTTCTAATAGGGGCAGAGATAAGAGATTAGCTCTCTATCCTGTTTGGTACTGGTATAATAATATTGATTTCTAGGAAGCCTGGGTGGGGGCAATGTTGGAGGCAACAGGGAAGGAGTGTAGAGCGGTGGAGTTTTGACCCCCTATTTGATCAAAATTTAAACAGTTGAAAATTTCATGCCTGGTATAACATTAGTTGTAGATTAGATGTTCACATAAAAAATAGGTTAGAATTGTTCTCATAGTTTGGTTTATTTTTCCCTCATGTATGTTTTTAAACCAACAGTCCATAATGGCATATGTTCCTACTTCAGGTTAAACTGTTGGACCAAATTGGCCACAAATTTTAACTTTATTTGGTTGGTGATTTTGGTCTTGTTTATGGGAATAAACAATAAAAAAGCTATATAAATAAAGAAATGAATGCAGTGGGTTTGTGTGTGTGTTATTCATTTCTTAAATACAATATTTTGTGCAACTCTCATTTTATCTTTGAAGCTCCATACTTTAATATATACATGTATGTACTACTATAGAGCACATATTAGATATTGTTGTTATGGACTTTTCCCGAATTTGAATAAAAATTTTGACAGTATTTCTCTTTCTCTCTCTCTCCATTGTCCTGGATATATGGCCTCTGAAAACAGTTGGGGAGAAGACCTTCCAACATTTCATGGATGCATGAGATGAAAATAATATTGCCTCTATCGATGAGATGAAACGACATTTTTATATCTTATCCTTTTAAGATATACCAAAATGTATAACCAGTGTTATAAATGAAATAACCATTGCAAGATGTTTATCAAGATGCAGTGCATGCGGTTCTGCATTACATTCAGTCAATAATGAATATATTTACATGCATGTGGGCAATTGCATCTTTCAATAGGTCATTTCTAAAATGTTTCCATTTGTATTATCCCCCAGCTGTGTTACTAAATTACCAGTTTTTATAGAGCCTATAGACAAGAATTCTACTGTCAATATTTGGAGATATTTCATCCCAATATCTATAAATTCAAATCAATATTAGTCAGCAATCTTGAAGCAGTGAAGAAACCACACCTGATGTTACCCACAGATTACAATATTTTAGTCGCGCACTTCCATTTCAAATCAAAGTGGTTTGGTCAAAAAGATTCCCTACAGTATCTCCTCTGATGGTCCAACAGAAGCTTGAAGTTTGCAAAGAATCTTTCCATTTTTTAAACAGTTTAGTTTAAATATTCATCTGATGCCCTGTTGTACTTGTGGAGTTTCAATGTATTGAAGGAACAATAATTTAGATATGTGCCTTTGAGTGGCAAGCGTTTGTATCAATTGTGTGTTGAAAGACAAGCCTGTGTTAGGATCTCCAATAATTGGATAGATGTCTGCATATAGTAATATATTTGAAGTACATTTATGACAAATTTGTGGGATACCTTTACTAAATGGTAGATCAATGATGCACTTCACAATAAGGTGATATGGAGGTGATTTTAAAATATGAAAATAGAGCCATCAGACAGTGAGTACCTGCTTGGTGAGGAAACTTGCACGAGAGGAGGGGTGCTGTCAGCGCGGGACCTAATCATTCCACCATACAAAAAATAAGTCCATCATATCTGTATCAATTACTAGATAGGGTACCTGGCATTGCTCAGGTAAAGAATGAACACATTATTAGTGCCCCCTCCAGTCATTTAAACTATTTATTAGTCACCTGAGATAAGCATCACATATATATTGCATGAAACTCTGGATAAATTTACCTCTACTTTTAAGTTGATAATAAACGCTCTTTATTGCTAATTATTAGTACTTCTTTAAGTCATCTGAGGTCAACGGCACCTATCCCATGACACGCCCAATTTATCTCTGTACCAATTTTCCCATATATCTTCTGAGATGATAAATGTTTTTAATTGATAAGCTATGTTAACATAATTTACAAACATCCCTTTATGTCATCTGATGTCCAAGGCGCCAATCCCATGACATTCCCCTAGTCATGGGATCCCATGTGTACCAATTTTACTACATATTGTTTAAGCTGATAAGAATTGCTCATCTCTATAATATAGTCTATAAGTTCCCCTTTAAGTTTGCCCGGGTCAATTTACCCCTGTATACCAATTTCCAGCGACCAGAGTCTAACCATTTTGTGTATATGATTCATTTTTTAAATTAGAATTGTTTATGCCCCTTTAAGTCGTCTGAATCAGATGTTAACAACACCTATCTCGTGTCAATTGACCCATGCGAAGCAATCTTTATTACAAACTTCCGACCATTTTGGGTGTATAATTAATTATTATTGTCCTTTTAAGACATCTGATGTCAATGGCAGCAATCCCATGACACTCCCCGGGTCAATTGACCCATGTGTACATTTTTTAGCACCAATGGTCCAGCCATTTGGTCGTCTAGACAGACAAACAGTTTTTATTAATATATGTCAGAGTTCTAACTTGAGTTAGATAATTTTACTAAAGAAAACTCCAATTTCAAGGTGCTTATCTCTGACATAGGCCTAAATATGCGCTCAGGTGCTAATATTTTATATTAGCAAAATTCTTTTGTCTGGGATTTTTTTTATCACGCTACCAGTAATTGCTCACTTATAATAACTTAGTATAGTCAAATGAAATATTTTCCAGTTCATTTCTTTAGGAAGTGACATCTGCAGTAAATAATCTTGTGTCACTAGTTTCCAAGAGGCATGGTACTACCTCATGCTGTTTAATTTGAGTATATGTAGTCCTTAAGCCAATCGCGCTTGCGTTAGTAATTTATTATCGAGCAATCCATAATTCGACAGTGTGTAAACTCGCACTTAATTCTCTTTTATTGAATACTCGATTGTTGGTTCGTTGAGTTCTTGGTAAAACAACAAGAACATAGATCGAACTGACGAACTTGGGTCGTCCAAACCACTACTCGAAATTGATGCAATGGGCATTCTTCTGTGGAAATGGGGCGGGGTAGAAATGCATATAGAACTTACTTTCGTAAATGGTATTTCGTTTTCCCACGCATAAATTCATACAAACAATATTTTATTTGCAGAATGTTCTGCAATTGAGTTGAAGAGTAATTAATTTACCACAGACCCCCCCCCCCCCCCTCCCATGCATGTAACTTGTGCTGCATGCGGCGGGGGAGAAAATGCAGTAGCATTGACGATATCAGTTATGTATATGCACGGACGCGTTGACACGGGACGGGGTCGTGGTGTCTCCCCTTCCCACTTTGGTGAAAAAAATCAACAGTTTGAACTTTGAAGTCCAATACACTAATAGGTTTGTGTGCAGTTAGCGATTATAAATTTCCAATATGTGGCCATAGCATTGTGCAATTATATAGCTTTTCTTCAATTTTGAGAATTATTTTGGTTCGATCAAAGGTGGTGCATTTAGAAATTCCAAGTTTTTTGCACCAAAACGGAAACATTCTAGACACGTTCATGTATAGGGCCTAAATATGTTTTAAATATAAGTTTCTCACCGTATAACCTTTATCGCGATTCTGATATAAATGGTTTATCCACCCAACGATGTATATACAACTTATCAATTCCTAATATAGGCTGGGATTTGTGGATGCGAAGGCCTATATACAGGCACGCTTAACCACCTGCCACAGCAGACAGTCACACAAACACGGAGTTAACGAAATGAATAGGGGATATTTTGCATGGGATCCATACATATATAGGTGTAGTCATGCTACCGAACATGGTTGAGTGACTTTTTTTTCGCACGATGTCGCCTCGGTTGCTCTTTATTGGAGATTCGATCGATGGTTTACACTATAGCTGCCAAGAATGCAAATATAGTACACTATATATTGATATGTGTGCTCTCATATATAACTACGAGCAGCATCAGTATATAACCACCAACTCAAAGTTTGTGATTATGTTGTGGTTGATTCAGTGAAATTCGCATGTTTCCGTGGATTGTAGTATAATAGACTACAGAGCGCGCGGTATCAAACTCTGGAGGATCTTTAATACAAGCGTACTTGACCAATCCATTGTTACGAATTTGTTAAAGCAATTTAGTAACGTATTCAAAACTGGTTGTGATTCTTCCTGTGTATCAATGCACATTCATTGTGATGCATGTAGCCACCGAAGGGGTTATCGTGATAATTATATATAGGCTAATATAGCCTATAGCCTATACGACCATTCAAAGAATGTAATATAGCCAAAAATACAGTAGTTATCAACAATGGTGGTGGTGGGGGGGGGGGGGGGGTAATAACCTTTGTTTTCTCATTCAATGCTAAATTCTCAGAAGCATTTAATTATTTTGCCATAATTAGCAATCGATGGGCCATATTTATTAATCGACATCATAAGTTAGGGTAGGTCTAGTCATTGCATAAATGTGAATTTATTCTTATCAACAGCGATGCCATATGTATAAACACATTCCCTGTCCCCAATACGAAGAAATTTGCCCGGGGAGTTGATTTTAAACCTTTATTCGCGTAAAAACGTTTCAAAAATCAGATCACGGAAGCATTTTTTCGATATGGTGTGCGTAGTACGTCATACACTACAAATTTATTGACTAGGCAACGCCAAACGACCATGTCGTAATTGCAGCGATATTTCTCCGAGGGCGGGGCTATACATCCACGTTACTATTATTAGAAATATTGACTTATCTGGCAGGACGTACTTATTAAGCAGAACACCGGTACTAATGTTAAAAGGCTAATCGAATACATCCAGGAAGTATGGCGGCACGATCGGCACTGATTTAAATTTTAATTTGCAAACTATACCATTACCAGTAACTGCTGTTGTCACATTTGATCTATTTTATAGTACCGGTATAGCTCACGGTATGTACACGTAAATGTTATAGACGTACAGAACGTACTCCCTACACGTATACATGTGCACACGTCCGAAAGGATCACATTCACAGTTGTTGGAAATTTGTGTCAAAAACCCCGAAAACAAATATCCCCACCACTACTGGCACTAGTACTTAGTATATAATTTAAAAATTATAATTGACAAGTATGGAAAGCTGGTCGATAAATTTCATAAAACGAGCCCACCAATTTCCCCTCATAACTATGTCACCGCTCGTTTCGTGTTCAATTGCAACAATAAAGCCAAAGAGTCTCAGACAAAATATGAATAAAATGCGTACTGGACTAACTTCGTATCACTGGCAGTATCCACACGTGGCTCACCAGCTTTCTCACACATCGCCAGATGAAAGTAGTAGTTGAGGGATCCTTATCAGAAGATGTCTCAGTAGACTCGGGCGTCCCGCAAGGAACGGTACTTGGACCGCTTCTTTTTCTCTGCCATATCAACGACCTGCCCAACAGTGTCACCTCGCAAGTTCGTCTCTTCGCTGAGACATAAAATGTTAGATTAACATCTTCTCGACATCATTGTAACATTTTAATAACCATAATCAAGATTAAAACATGTTTTTTTTTCGCTGATGGAACGGAACCTTTGGAAATTGCAGAACGGGATGGGACGGTATTAGATAGGATGGGACGGTATTAGAAAACGCAGAACAGCTAAGATAGACCCCTAAACTTGCTGTTTATTAATAATACAGCATGTAGCAGCACCACAATGGCTCTATATGGTCATCAGTGCAGCATTTTATTGATGATCCCATTTTATTGACCATAATCAAGATGAAAACAACTTTTTTCGTCGATGGGACGGAAGCGAAATTGCAGAACGAAAATGTAAACAAACACCAAATCACCCCATGCATTCACATTTCCCCGTCCCGCGGCGATATTTTTACATAAAATGTTAGATTAACATCTTCTCGACATCATTGTAACATTTTAATGACCATAATCAAGATTAAAACATGTTTTTTTTCGCTGATGGGACGGAACCTTTGGAAATTGCAGAACGGGATGGGACGGTATTAGATATGATGGGACGGTATTAGAAAACGCAGAACTGCTAAGATAGACCCCTAAACTTGCTGTTTATCAATAATACAGCATGTAGCAGCACCAAAATGGCTCTATATGGTCATCAGTGCAGCATTTTATTGATGATCCCATTTTATTGACCATAATCAAGATGAAAACAACATTTTTCGTCGATGGGACGGAAGCGAAATTGCAGAACGAAAATGTAAACAAACACCAAATCACCCCATGCATTCACATTTCCCCGTCCCGCGGCGATATTTTTACATAAAATGTTAGATTAACATCTTCTCGACATCATTGTAACATTTTAATGACCATAATCAAGATTAAAACATGTTTTTTTTCGCTGATGGGACGGAACCTTTGGAAATTGCAGAACGGGAAGGGACGGTATTAGATAGGATGGGACGGTATTAGAAAACGCAGAACAGCTAAGATAGACCCCTAAACTTGCTGTTTATCAATAATACAGCATGTAGCAGCACCAAAATGGCTCTATATGGTCATCAGTGCAGCATTTTATTGGTGATCCCATTTTATTGACCATAATCAAGATGAAAACAACTTTTTTCGTTGATGGGACGGAAGCGAAATTGCAGAACGAAAATGTAAACAAACACCAAATCACCCCATGCATTCACATTTCCCCGTCCCGCGGCGATATTTTTACATAAAATGTTAGATTAACATCTTCTCGACATCATTGTAACATTTTAATGACCATAATCAAGATTAAAACATGTTTTTTTTCGCTGATGGGACGGAACCTTTGGAAATTGCAGAACGGGATGGGACGGTATTAGATATGATGGGACGGTATTAGAAAACGCAGAACTGCTAAGATAGACCCCTAAACTTGCTGTTTATCAATAATACAGCATGTAGCAGCACCAAAATGGCTCTATATGGTCATCAGTGCAGCATTTTATTGATGATCCCATTTTATTGACCATAATCAAGATGAAAATAACTTTTTTCGTTGATGGGACGGAAGCGAAATTGCAGAACGAAAATGTAAACAAACACCAAATCACCCCATGCATTCACATTTCCCCGTCCCGCGGCGATATTTTTACATAAAATGTTAGATTAACATCTTCTCGACATCATTGTAACATTTTAATGACCATAATCAAGATTAAAACATGTTTTTTTTCGCTGATGGGACGGAACCTTTGGAAATTGCAGAACGGGATGGGACGGTATTAGATAGGATGGGACGGTATTAGAAAACGCAGAACAGCTAAGATAGACCCCTAAACTTGCTGTTTATCAATAATACAGCATGTAGCAGCACCAAAATGGCTCTATATGGTCATCAGTGCAGCATTTTATTGATGATCCCATTTTATTGACCATAATCAAGATGAAAACAACTTTTTTCGTCGATGGGACGGAAGCGAAATTGCAGAACGAAAATGTAAACAAACACCAAATCACCCCATGCATTCACATTTCCCCGTCCCGCGGCGATATTTTTACATAAAATGTTAGATTAACATCTTCTCGACATCATTGTAACATTTTAATGACCATAATCAAGATTAAAACATGTTTTTTTTCGCTGATGGGACGGAACCTTTGGAAATTGCAGAACGGGATGGATGGGACGGTATTCGATAGGATGGGACGGTATTAGAAAACGCAGAACAGCTAAGATAGACCCCTAAACTTGCTGTTTATCAATAATACAGCATGTAGCAGCACCAAAATGACTCTATATGGTCATCAGTGCAGCATTTTATTGGTGAAACCATTTTATTCACCATAATCAAGATTAAAACATGTTTGTTCGTTGATGGGACGGAAGCTCAGAACAACCATGGGAAATTGCAGAACGAAAATGTAAACAACAAAATCATTCACCGCATTCATATTTCCACGTCCCACTGTGATATTTTTGCATAAAATGTTAGATTAACATCTTTTCGACATCACTGTAGTCTGTTTACTCACATCTGTAATCCCTTTTATTCGGATTATCACCGGGTGCGAATAAGTAAAATGGTAGGCCTATTTATAGAATGGATATGTTTTTCCAAAATTGTAAAGAATTCCACCGAGTTTGCACCTGAAGGAATATTCGAGTAACTAACAGCTATTTTCTCGTAAGTGGGTAAAGATACTAACAATCTGAATACACCATCGTTTCAATAAAAAAATACAGAATATTATGATATAAACTCAGAATTCGCGAATGTTTGTGTGGCATAAAAATTTGTACTCTGTAATTTCTTGCAAATCATCTGCCAATGAAAATGCAGTATACAAACTTTTTACTTTCCAAACTGTACTTTATATAACTATAATAACTAAATATAAAATATTGATTTAATATTATTAAATAATATTTTATTCAACTAACAGTGATTCCTAGGGACTGTGGTTGTATACGATAAAAGTAATTATAAAGTGATAATTTTCTACTGCACTTATGGTAAACACGAAAAGAAATATATGTTTTATTACTAGGAAGTGATACTTTTCTGAAATTAATGTTTTTATTGTTGCAATTGAACACGAAACGAGCGGTGACATGGTTATGAGGGGAAATGGGTGGGCTCGTTTTATGAAATTTATCAACCAGCTTTCCATACTTGTCAATTATATACCCGGTACTATAGGGGTGGGGATATTTGTTTTCGGGGGTTTTTGACACAAATTTCCAACAACTGTGGAAAGAATACTCCGGCATTTTAGTTATACATCCAAAAGGATACTGTAACTGTATAAACTTCAGATTCAGATTCGTATAAACTTCAGATACACAAACGTCCCAAATGTCAGAAAGTCCCACTTTGCACAGAACCTAGGCTACTGGCTACATACCGGGGTACTACATCATGTCCAGGTCGGGCACACATCATAAACGGTCTAAGTAGCTTGTTTTGTCTAATTACTTAATTACTGTAGCTCGATTTACACACCTCCATCGATTAACGCCATACCACGAAAGAAGTGTATTTCGAATTTTCGGTCATTAGTTGTGTAGCCTACCATAATAACGTCTAAAAAAAACCCAAAAACTCAGTGACTCACCACAGCTTTAATACCTTTTGACTTGAGCGACTCAAAATCAATCTGTTTTGGATAATTTACCATTAGAAACGGTAAGAAAGAATCATCAAAATCTGTTGATGAAATGAAAATCTTCATCCAATTTAAGGAAGTCCCGTTCGCAATTGTGTTCGCAAACACTGTTTGTAAGCTAGAAATTGGAATCTGATTGGTTGCATTTATATCAATGCCAGGGATTAATGGTACGTTCTTAATGGGGATTTCAATGTAAAATCTATCTGTTGGAATGTACGGAACGACAAATGGACAACCATATTTGTATACTCTCAGGGGCCTAATAATCGTGATTGCCTAATAATAGTGATGTGTGGGGATTTAGGCTGAAATTAATAATAGTGATGGCAATTTCACTCTATGTCTCAATTCCACATAATAGTGATCATTGGGAATTTTCTCCAAAATTAATAATCATGCTGACACTATTATTTGGCACCTGAGAGTAACTGTAATGTTATGCGAGGTGCTTCTAAATTTCAAACTAGGGTTGTGAATCGTGCTTCCGTACTTGTCTTTCTTCTCTGAATGGCATTCGCAATACATCTCACAAATAGTCGTCTCCGAGTTAAGCTGTTCGCTTTATCCAATCAGGTAAGCCACATAAACTGAATGTTCTTGACCTTCAAAAAGAAATAATTTGCAAAAACAAATGGATATTCCCTAGTTTTTATGACAAAATCTTATATTATCGGGAAACACACTACCAAACGCTAACAGGTCTTAACTAAAACATCGTTAATTGCGCCTAAGCCATGGTGAGTTTTTTCTTCATTGTAGACGTGATAGTGGTACACAACTAAAGTGAAAATTAAAATGCGCTTCTTACGTGGTACGGCGGTAATCGATGGAGGTGTGTAAATCACATTAAAAACTAGCTCAATTGGGCTACAGTAGACAAAACGAGCTACGTAGACCGTTTTTGATGTGTGCCCGACCTGATGTACCAGGCCAGATAAAGAGATATGGTCGAAACGTATCATTCTGTGTTCTGAGAATGAGATTTGTACCAACATTTCTCATGCAAATTTCATGATTTGATTGCTAAAACTTTGCATTTCGTAACGTGGACTCTTTGCACTGGTCTCTCATGCTAGCGGACCGGGGATCGCAACCTGGTCACTCAGGTCAGGGTATTCTGACAGGAAGTCATGGTCTTCTAGTTGGCTCGTCGTCTGTCCGTCTGTCTGTCCATAGACACTTTACGCATGGTGCGATAACTCAAATATTTTCTATCCGATCGGAACCAAGTTTTGTATGAGTTCCTCAGAATACAGATCGAGTTCGAATATGGGTTTGATCCGGGTATTTTTAACTGAGTTATGGCCCTTTTACGACTTAGAATTCACGCATGCTGCAATAACTCAATTTTATTTTATCTGATTGGAACCAAATTTGGTATGCGAGTTTATCAGCCCAAAATACAGATCGATTTCAAATATGGGTTTGATTATTTTTAATGGCGTTATGGCCCTTTGACATATAATTAAATTACATGTAATATACTGAGAATTTTAAGAGAAAGTCACAAATCACACAGCAGTGAATTATTAGATTCTATATTTAGCTATGAAGAGGTACAGTTTATTGACATAATACACCAGTACATATGGCCAGCAGCAGCTGTAGAGACACTGTATCTTATCTTAGAAAAAAATTAACCCACCCATTTCCTAGTTCCATCATATGATGTCATTGAAAATGATTAACCCTCTCCACACATCATATGGTTTTGATGCTTTTCATTTGATCGTTCTCCGATTCTATATCCAGGTTAATGGTGATCCACTTTTCACTTGCATGGATTTTGGTATTAAAATTAACCCATTCCATAGACACAAGATATCCCATAGGCAGATATTAAATTATACCGTTCACTTTGAGCCAGGTTCAGTAAGGATTTCTAAAAACCACCAATTGAATATTCATTGGAGGAAATGTCTTATTTTGAAATTCCTTCTATTGCATTTGGGGTGCAGGATATAAATAATAACGTTGCTTGTATTCTTGAGACTGACTTATTGTATGGGCTTCTAAATCCAATTACATGCTTTTATAGACTATTTTGTGTTGCTCAGTTCATTAGTGTGGTTAAGATTAATCCCTTGCTATCTGATTTGATAACTCAAATATTTGTCAACGATTATATTTATATTTCATTGTCATAGTTTATGATAACACACGCCTAACCTGCACAGAGAGGGTCATTTGGTTTATTTGCTTTTAAAATGTTAACATTCTCCAAAAATCCTCTTGACACAATGTGATAACTAAAAATTTTTAACCCAATCACTCTTATAATCACATCCAGGTTAATCATGACACATTCTTCACTATAGATTTTGGTATCGATTGAATGGTTTTGAAAAACATATTAACCATAATATTAATTATATTTCTGCTGTTTATAGACTTTTATATTTCCAATGATCAGCTTAGAAGAAAATTAACCCACCCATTCCATAGACAAGCAGTATGCTATCCAATTTAATGACTCTAATATCTTCAATCTGACCATTCTCATATGTCACCTCTAGTTATCTCATAAGTATGCATTAAATTATGTTATATCCAATCATTATCAATCATATTTTACCAAAATTATAACTATTTTATCTTTAACTGTTATGTATGGTGCTTCTGCCTGACTATGGACTGAGCTTAATTAGCTTTATCACTCTATAAGACATATCTATTTTAGAGTGACCTAATAGGTTGAAATTGAATGCCATATCCATGTTCATATGGAAGGTGCCCAATAAGTTTTATGCCACTTTTGAACTTAAACCCCATATTATCAGATTCCAACGACAAAATTTTGTTTGTAATGCCGCTTCAGTTATCAGAATCGACTAATTGCCCAAAAATAATGCTATCCACAGTCCACTATAGTATATTTTGCTGGTTTGTCAAATATCGGACACAAAAAGGCCACTTGATTTTAGAGTTATCCATCTTCATCTACTATTTGGTTTTCTCATCGACTTTTACTGGACCACCAAATATTCCAGGTGGTGAAAAATAATAGATTTAAAAAATCGATATCTGCTTAATCTGAGCTTTGATGAATGGCTTCCTCGATTCAAATAAAATATTTTTACCCCCTGAAGCCAAATAAATAGTAAATGAGGGGTGCTTAATCGGATTGAGTACCTTTAATAGTAAGGTGTGAATTGTTGAAAAGGTTGGTGTAAGAATTATGAAAATAGCTAATCGCTATAGACAAGGTATGGGTTAAACATCTGTCGATTGTGATCAGCCTCTCATTATGTGTACCATGTATGGTTACACATAATGCTGATGTCTGGGTCAACTGTTTGTAGATATTAAATCTGGGTTAATTAATAATCTTTTCGAGGAAGCTTTCAAAGACTTAAAATGTAGTTGTAAAGGCAAATGCAAGGTAAATAATGCAAACATTACTTATTTATTAATTTTGAAAAACCTTTCACCTTTGAAAGTTTGCATACATGCAAAACATCAAAATTAAAAGTTAATGAGTAGGTATACATTTCTGTATATGCTCATCACGGACATTACTGAATAAAATGTTCAGAAATTGTTTCCATCTCTTGACAATGATAAGTACATGTCTATATTAAATGTTCAATGATAATGATTATGACAGATATGAATTGAATATTGCTATATTTACACATCCAAATTGTAAAATTCTACCTGTTATACTACTTCCGATTTTATTTCAGTTGAAGCAGAAAAATGTGGCGTGCGGGTGTTGATGTTAAAACTACAGTGTCTGAAAATTGTGATGACGATTGGGAAACAGATCCAGATTTTGTGGTAATTGCTAAAGGCCTGTGGAGGGATTAAAACATCCTTTGGGAAGATAGATTATACAATTCACACAGTGTCAGTCTGAGAAATCTATGCAAGTAGTCAAAATTTATCAACTCAACATTAACACAGCTCCTATGCGAATTTGAAACATGACTATACAGCGTATATGAGCAAGGTCAGGTCGGAGGTCACGATTTGACCCGTCCAAAACACTTCCCGGACAAAAGCACCCCTAGGTATAAAATTTCATTGAAATCCTCCAGTTTTACCCGATTTGACCTTGAATTGACCATTTTGAAGGTCAGGTCGAGGTCACGATTTGACCAGTCCATGACACTTCCCAGACAAAAGTATCCCTAGGTAGCAAGTTTGGGCTCAATCGGTCGAGCCGTTTTCGAGTCTATAAAGGATATACACACATATATATATATACATATATATATATATACGGATGTCTCAAAATATATAGTAGACTAGCAGGTTAGCCTGCCACTGGCGGCGTTCGTCTCATGGCTTTGTTCGAAAAAGCAATTGCAAAAGCTTCCGAGACACGTATGCTGCACCTAGGTGTATAATTTCGAAATCCGCCAGTGTGTATCCAGGCATAAGAATCACACTACACGCATACGCTCTTTATCCATGACACTGCGGATACGAACGCTCTTTAACTATCAACACGATTAACCACGCAGTGCCAAGGACGGTGATTTTGGTGACTGGGAGTGGAGAAGGGGTGATTGGAGCTTCCCCAAAATGGCGCGACGACGCGTCCCGTGTGCTTTTACCCTCAGATAGGAAGTTTGGTATCAATCGGTGCAGCATTTTTCGTTTCTATAAAGTATATACACACACATATACGTAGTTCTCAAAATATATAGTAGATTAGCAGGTTAGCCCGCCACTGGCGTCGTTCGTCTCATGGCTTTGTTCGAAAAAGCAATTGCAACAGCTTCCGAGACACGTATGCTGCACCTAGGTGTAAAATTTCGTCGAAATCCGCCAGTTTTACCCGATTCGACCTTGGAATTGATCATTGTCAAGGTCAGGTCGGGGTCACTATTTAACCTGTCCATGACACTTCCCACACAAAAGTAAACCTAGGTAGTAAGTTTGAGCTCAATCGGGTCGAGTCTATAAAGGACACACACATATATAAATATCATTTGTGGGTACCTGTTTCAAGGTGAAGATCACCTCGGGCGGAAAAACTGACCTGATGAAAATCTCCCCCGTTCCTAGGAAGCCCTAAGTACGTAAGAATCACACAACACGCTCATATCTGGATACAGTCATGCTCACGTGTGGACCCAGACGTAAGAATCACACTACACTCTTTATCAACGACACTGCGGATACGAACGCTCTTTAACTATCAACGCGATTAACCCCACAGTGCCAATTTTGTGACTGGGAGTGGAGAAGGGGTGCTTGGAGCTTCTCCAAAACGCCGCGACGACCAGTGGGATTTTACCCTTAGATAGGAAGTTTGAGGTCAATCGGTCCAGCCGTTTTCGATTCTATAAAGTATATATATATATACACATATATATTTATATATATATTTATATACGTAGTTCTCAAAATATATAGTTGACTAGCAGGTTAGCCCGCCACTGCCGGCAATCGTCAGAAACATGACAATTTAAACAAATTTTAATAAATTTTTTAATTTAACCGGCGGCAATTGTCAGAAACATGACAATTTTTAATTTTTTTAATTAATTTTTTTAATTAATTTTTAAATTAATTTTTTTGTTTTTCAATGAGTTAATTGTGCCTTTTAAATTTTTTAATTAAATTTTTTGTTTTTCAATTTTACCCGATTTGACCTTGAATTGATCATTTTCAAGGTCAAGATCAGGTCGGGGTCACAATTTAACCCGTCCATGACACTTCCCGTAGGTAGCCAGTTTGAGCTCAATCGGTTCGAGTCTATAAAGGACACACACATATATATCATTTGTGGGTACCCGTTTCAAGGTGAAGATCACCTTGGGCGGAAAAACTGACCCGATGAAAATCTCCCCCGTTCCTAGGAAGCCCTAAGTACGTAAGAATCACACAACATGCTCATGTCTGGATACAGTCTTACGTCTGGAGTCTGGACCCAGATGTAAGAATGACACTACACGCATACGCTCTTTATCAACGACACTGCGGATACGAACGCTCTTTAACTATCAACGCGATTAACTCCACAGTGCCGTTTTTGTGACTGGAAGTGGAGAAGGGGTGCTTGGAGCTTCTCCAAAACGCTGCGACGACGCGTCCCGTGGGATTTTACCCTTAGACAGGAAGTTTGGTCTCGATCGGTCCAGCCGTTTTCGATTCTATAAAATATATATATACACACACACACATAATAATATATATATATATATATATATATATACGTAGTTCTTAAAATATATAGTAGACTAGCTGATGAGCCCGACGTTGTCCGGGCTATTCAAAAACCAAATTTCAAGTCGATAGCTCTACCCGTTTCCGAGATCTGGTTTGCGCATGCTCGAAACTGGCGTCGCACGGGCTCGGCGACCCGATAAAATTCGTACCCGGGGCAAGATACATTCACATACCAAATTTCAAGTCGATAGCTCCACCCGTTTCCGAGATCTGGTCTGCGCATGCGCGAAGCTGGCGTCGCACAGGCTCGGCGACCCGATAAAATTCGTATCCGGGGCAAGATACATTCACATACCAAATTTCAAGTCGATAGCTCCACCCGTTTCCGAGATCTGGTCTGCGCATGCGCGAAGCTGGCATCGCACGGGCTCGGCGACCCGATAAAATTCGTATCCGGGGCAAGATACATTCACATAGCAAATTTCAAGTCGATAGCTCCACCCGTTTCCGAGATCTGGTCTGCGCATGCGCGAAGCGGGCACCGCACGAGCTCGCCAATACGACAACGTCCACCGCCTGGTCAAACTACACACACGTACCAAGTTTCGTCCCGATCGGTCGAGAATCGTAGATTTGTATAAATGACAGACAGACAGACATACAAACATACAGAGGTCTTCAAAATATATATGAGACTAGCCGATGAGCCCGACGTTGTTCGGGCTATTCAAAAACCAAATTTCAAGTCGATAGCTCCACCCGTTTCCGAGATCTGGTCACATACCTAATTTCAAGTCGATAGCTCCACCCGTTTCCGAGATCTCGTCTGCGCATGCACGAAGCTGGCGTCGCACGGGCTCAGCGACCCGATAAAATTCGTATCCGGGGCAAGATACATTCACATAGCAAATTTCAAGTCGATAGCTCCACCCGTTTCCGAGATCTCGTCTGCGCATGCGCGAAGCTGGCGTCGCACGGGCTCGGCGACCCGATAAAATTCGTATCCGGGGCAAGATACATTCACATAGCAAATTTCAAGTCGATAGCTCCACCCATTTCCGAGATCTCATCTGCGCATGCGCGAAGCGGGCACCGCACGGGCTCGCCAATACGACAACGACGACCGCCTGGTCAAACTACACGCACGTACCAAGTTTCGTCCCGATCGGTCGAGAACAAGCTTGTCAAAGTACCGCCGGTACCAAGGTAGTCGGTACCGGTACCGGTACTGCGTTGGAACCGCGGTACCGGTACCGGTACTGGTGTTGTATTGTTTATTCCACTACGTATCACACATTTAAAAGACTATATTCTAATGTGGTAATTACTGGTAATGTATGGCACTTTGTGCCAGTTTTTGGTGATTGTTGTGGATGACAAATACAACCATGTCAGACTATCCTAATGCACGTATGCCACAGCAGCCACACATAAATGTGTGACGCATATGCATTATTATAGTCTGAAATAGTTGGATTTATCACCCACAACAATCACCTAAACTGTGCCATAATTTAGGCAGCCTGATAGGTGTTAGAACTTTTTATGTTTAGGGCTTCAGGCGCTCAAATACATACATCGGAAAGATGGGTATATTTGTGGTGAATGACAATTTAAACTGAAATAAATTTTATGTACCTGCAAGGCTGCAATCCTCATATGTAAGTTATAATGTAACACACATTGAGTCAATGACACATGTATACATTGTTGAATAAAATGATAACAGCTTCAAGACTCGACATTCGCCGCCGCGTGTTTGATCCGTGGACACATAGTAGCATACCATAATGCAAGCAGCAGTTGCGGCACACTTAAAAGAGCAAAGTTCCTTCAATTTTAATCGATCTATAATGATATATTTACTGTTTTGGCGAGTACCGAGAACCGTCGGTACTGAGTATCAGAACCGGTACCGTTGAAACGGCCAAGTACCGCCAGTACCGGTACCGGTACTGGTACCGGTTGACAAGCCTGGTCGAGAATCGTAGATTTGTATTAATGACAGACAAACAAACAGACAGACAGACAGACAGAGGTCTTAAAAATATATATGAGATGAAACAGCGGGAAATTAACTTCTTCCAAGAAAAAGTTGTTTGAGTCAGGGTTTGGGGTGGGGGGAAGATGTCCTGGTCAGGATACCCATATAAAAATCCCCCTTGGTGCCACCATGGTAAAACACCACGGTAAACCATGATAAAAAAAACGAGATATTTTGGCCACCCATCGTGGTGTCACCATGGTGGTTTACCATGGTGGTTTACCATGGTTTTACCGTGGTGGTAATACCGTGGTGGTTTACCGAGGTGTTACCATGGTGGTAAACCACCTTGGTAAACCACCATGGTGACACCACGATGGGTGGCCAAAATATCTTGGTTTTTTTTACCATGGTGTTACCATGGTGGTATACTTTGGTTTACCGTGGTGTTACCATGATGGTGTACTGTGGTTTACCGTGGTGTTACTATGGTTTACCGTGGTGTTACCATGGTGGTATACTGTGGTTTACCGTGGTGTTACCATGACGGTATACTGTGGTTTACCGTGGTGTTACCATGACGGTATACTGAGGTTTACCGTGGTGTTACCATGATGGTATACTGTGGTTTACAGTTGTGTTACCATGATGGTATACTGTGGTTTACCGTGGTGTTACCATGGTTCACTGCGGTGTTACCATGGTGGTATACTGTGGTTTACCGTGGTGTTACCATGGTGGTATACTGTGGTTTACCGTGGTGTTACCATGACGGTATACTGTGGTTTACCGTGGTGTTACCATGACGGTATACTGAGGTTTACCGTGGTGTTACCATGATGGTATACTGTGGTTTACAGTTGTGTTACCATGATGGTATACTGTGGTTTACCGTGGTGTTACCATGGTTCACCGCATTGTTACCATGGTGGTATACTGTGGTTTATCGTGGTGTTACCATGGTGGTATACTGTGGTTTACCGTGGTGTTACCATGGTGGTATACTTTGGTTTACCGTGGTGTTACCATGATGGTATACTGTGGTTTACCATGGTGTTACCATGGTGGTATACTGTGGTTTACCATGGTGCTATACTTTGGTTTAACGTGGTGGTTTACACTTGTTAACCATGGTAATTTACTGTGGTTAACCATGGCAGTTTACTGCAATATTGCTACATGTTACAATTTCATGATATTCCATCCACAGCCATGTAAATTATTAAATGTTCTGTGGTTCGATCTGCACACCGGAGCTTCTAACGCTCTCCGCTATATGTGGGGTACCCACATATTAAGCTCATGTTGAGAATGCATGAGTACGATGGCTAACGTTCTGAAATGCATATCAACTGAATTTTAATCAAGAAAAGTTACTATCGGCTCATCGGGGGTAATGTCGATGGTTGTGATCGATATGAAAATGATTTTTCTTTCAGATGATACCGGATTGCATCGATAACAACCATCGGCATTACTCCCAGTGAGCCGAGTAACTTTTATTTATCAAAATTCAGTTGCTATGCATTTCAGAAAATTCAGCCATCATGCTCCTTCTCTACTGTATGAGGTTTAGCGTATGGTGTGGGTTGGTGTATAGCGGAGCGCGTTACAAGCTCCTGGGGATCAGCATGTTCGTGTTAAATGTAATGAACAATTAAAGATCATTGATAACAGATCTTAGACTTATTAGTGCAAAGTTGTTAACATTGCGAGTAACAATTAGCATTATTATTTATTTGAAAAAACCTGTGTTCTCAGGGAGTTTCGTCGTCACTGAAATTGTCTCTATTGTTTTCAGGGCCGGGAAACTCCGTCACGTGACCGCTAATTTCGTCACCAAAATTTCCGAGTAAAACACAATGTCGTCTACTATATGCTTGTTTTTCAGAACTGCGGAGTGGCACAGAGGACAGTTTGTAGTTTTTGACGTGTATTGCTTATTGCTTAAATTTATAAAATATTCAACTGTTTGACTAATACCTAAACAAAAAAATATATATTTGGACAATATTCGAGTGTGCGCATAATTGTTTTTTGTTTGGGCATCAGTCAAACACCTGAATATTTTATAAGTTTATACAATTATCCATACACGTCAAAATATATAAATATATCAAAGATATCATTTATCTCGCGAGGCGAATCAGATCAAATGGAACCACAAGTGTACACAGTTTGGTTAAGTGCGGACGGTCGGTTAATAGATTGATTTTTTTTATTTAAAACCAATTAAATGACATAGCTGTAGCACGTTACTAAAAGCTTGTGATGGATTCAGTATTACTAGTAATGTGTGTCCCAGAATTAGATCCGTATCTCCGAGATTATCCGTCATTTCATAAATATCACAGCGTCAAAAGAATAGCAGACTCCGTAACTGGGCGATACATGTATGTCATGCGGCATGGTTCTCAAATCACGTTGCGATGAAAATTGAAGAATAGCTGTAGTACGTTACTAAAATCTTGTGATGGATTCAGTGATAATGTGTGTCCCAGGATTGGATCCGTACATGTATCTCCGAGATTATCCGTCATAAATATATCTCAACAAATTTCAATATCACAGCATCACCGGCGTTCCGATCAAAATAATAGCAGACTCCGTAACTGGGCGATATGTCATGGCGACATGGTTCTCAAATCATGTTTCGATGAAAATTGAAGAATATGATCCATCGTCCTTTTTACATGTACTTGTATGTTGTACTAGTAGTAGTAGCCAACAAACTTGTGACTCATGCTAGATCCATTTGATCTTTGTGTCATGGCTTACGCCATCAAAGATCCATGGCATGCTTCAAACAACATAGGCGGCTATAATTCCTATAAAAGTAACAATTAGGACCAACGCATATGTATTTATCAACTAAATACAAATACAAGTGTGAAACCATCCACTCACCTACGTGTCATTTATCCTTAAAATCCGACAGATAACAGAACGTAAACACTGACATGTCGTGTGTTCGTTGACCATTGCATGTGACCCGTAATTTCATGAATTCCCCTGTGAGTTCCCCGTGCGCACGGCAAGGTAATCACATGCGTTCACATTGAGTGTACAATTCAGGTTGCCCTGATACAATTCAAGTTGAGGGGAACTACAATCTGCGCATGCGTGTAGTTTTTACAAATTACCAACTCCAATTTGTTACACATGCGTACTGTTAACATCCTGGTACAGTAATGCGAGTTGCAGAATCATGTTTGCCATGCACGAGACGCACGTAGTCATGTGATATGTTAGCTCCTCCTGCTTCGGCCATTTAACCACGTTTTGTCAACATGTTTTCCGACTGGATTTTTGGATTAAATTATTACGGAATTATACACACGTTCTGGTAGGTGTCAGAGCTAATATATATTGCAATATTGTTAACATTAATGACTATGTTAGTTGATTCGTAAAATTAAGTGTATTTAAAAAAATTAGATAGCCGTCTAAGCTGATGCGCCGCCGCGGTCAGACGTGGATGGCCATAGCCATATTACCATGTCTGGTCAGACTAGACTCATGCATGACTGATCTGTGACGTCATAATTCCGACTAATTCTACATAATTGTATGTCGCGTAAGCATAGTCACCAGTGGTTGACTCTTGTCAGTCTTGTGAGTTAATTGGACGGTTTATAATTTTGTGAAGTATCTGTCTTTTGAAATTCTCAACATTGTCGTGCATGTCAACACTGGTCAAGTGTAATCCCACTAGCACTGAACTAATTGACTCAGCCAGTTTTCGGAGGTTATAACATCTTGTCCCTTTCATATACAAACATAATCCAGACAGTGCTAACAATATTCCAGCTTATTAAGAAGCAAGTTAGGTCCAATTATTTGCTAAAACAATCTAAAACAAGAAAAGTTTACCCGAACAACAAAACGCACATGGGTCGTAATCCGGAAGCACAATTTCGGGATCCCACAATTTCGTACTATAAACCTCGTACCATAATGCCTTATTTAAGTTGTTTTTTCTTTGGTGTGTTTTTTGCTTGCGTTCTCTCTCCCTCTTTATCTCCCTCTTTCTCTCTCTATCTCTCTAAGGGTGGCCATGAGAGAGATTGGATAGTTGGGTAGTAGTGATAATTATTTATTTCGTTGATAACAAGAATAAAAACATAAGAACATTAACATAAACTTGAATGAATATGAAAAATTACGATGACTAAATGTGACGAACGGAGTGACGGAATGAATATGATGCATGAATATGACGGAATGAATATGATGAATGAATATGACTCTATTGCATGTAAGGATATACGCACTGCCAATAAACACTGTTAAAATATATTTCGGCCAGTTTGACCGAAGTTGAATTTTACAAAAAGTGAGCATATTATATCATCACTATTGAAACAGGTATTCCACGAAGCACCAGATCAGATATGGACTCCAGGAGGACAATGCGAGCCCATGGATGTAAACCTTCCGGGAAATGAATAACGTATTTGTGTACCGTACATCTTAGATTTTCAAACCAGAGCTGTTTTTCCCCGAAAAGAGTCATAATTGTGGAAATATCTAAAATACGTAATTGTGAGATGTAAATTGTACATATTGATAAATATTGCCTGTTGTGTTGGAAGCAAACAGTACTAAATTATAACATTATAAAAGATGTATTAAAGGTAAACAAAGTCTTTCAACAACTCCATTCAGTTTATATATTTATTCCATACTAAAACATATTCCTATTAATTATTACATTATATACGTTTGTTCGTTAAAAGTTATAACTGAGATATCATTTATAATAATTAATAATATCTTCACCTCGATCTAAACATTCTTATATTATGGGATACAGCATTACATATACAACTATTGACAATGCAGTAGAATAGTAATGTGCTGTAGTATGTAAACCTGCTACATGTATACTGTGACAAGCTACGTATATTGGTACAATATGGCAGCATGTTATAAACAATTAATGCATGACTCACCATATACCATTGTATATATATTGTAAATAATAAATTAATCGAAGCATGTAAATACCATTGTAGATGCACGAGACCCACAACATGGTAAATAGCATTGTGGTTGAAGGTCAAAGTGAAATGTAATAGTGGTACCTTGATTGAAAACTTCACTGGTGCTGTGATACCACCGTGGTTATACTTGGTGAGACCATGGTTCACCTTGGTAGAAAAACTTTACTGTGCTACCACCGTGGTGATACCTTGGTAGAAAAACTTTACTGTGCTACCACCATGGTGATACCTTGGTCGGGTTTGGTCCCACCATGGTTTTACCTTGGTACAAAAACTTTAGTGTGCTACCACCTTGGTGCCACCATGGTTTCACCTTGGTACAAAAACTTTACTGTGCTACCACCGTGATACCACCTTGGTACCACCGTGGTGTTTTCACCGTGATGCCACTTTACTGTGCTACCACCATGGTGAACCAAGATGTCACCATGGAGAACCAAGGTGGTACCTTGGTGAAACCATGGTTTCACCAAGGTGACACCAAGGGGGATTTTTATATGGGTATCTCCCCCCCCCCTCCACCCAGCACCTACATGACAAAAATATCTTATGGTTTTATTGCATATTTTGCTTTATATTGTCATGAAACAGCAAGAAATTAGCTTCTTCCGAGAAAATTTGTTTTGAGTCATGGTTTGGGGTGGGGGAAGATTACCGGAAACATGAAGAGAAACCATTTGGCTTCAACAGTGTTGAACTACTTTAAGCCAAAATTCAGTGTGGACATTGTTATTTGGATATAATAAACAAATTTGCAAGGAGAAATATGCTAAAAGGATAGTATACGCTACTGATTATTACACCCCCTTTTTTTTGTGATATACTGTTTTGCACCTGTCCGTACGTCCGTCCATGCATGCGTCCGTCCATACGTACGTCCGTCCGATGTCTGTTCATGTCATAACTTAAACATTAGTGCTCGGATCTCAATGAAATTAGGTATGGATGTTCACTACTATGAGGACATTAAATAGAGGGTTCCATCGTTTTTTTCAGATTTTCCATTCTAGAGTTATTCATCTTTGTTTATCTGGAAATGTTGACTTTTTGGTCAGTCTGGTGTCTGTTCATGTCATAACTTGAACAGTAGTGCTCGGATCTCAATGAAATTAGGTATGGTATTTTCCTTACTATGAGGACATTAAATAGTGGGTTCCATCATTTTGTTCGGATTTTCCATTCTAGAGTTATTCATCTTTGTTTATATGGAAATGTTGGCTTTTTGGTCCATCTGGTGTCTGTTTATGTTGTAACTTCAACAGTTGTACTGGGATCTCAATGAAATTTGGTATGGATGTTCACTACTATGAGGACATTCAATAGAGTGTTCCACTGTTTTGATCGGCTTTTCCATTCTAGAGTCATTCATCTTTGTTTATCTGGAAATGTTTGCTTTTTGGTCTGTCCTATGTCTGTTCAGGTCATAATATGAACAGCAGTCCTCGGATCTCAATGAAATGTTGTATGGATGTTTACTATTATGGGGACATTCAATAGAGGATTCAATTGTTTTGTTCGAGTTTCCATTATAGAGTTATTCATTTTTTGTTTATATGGAAATGTTGGCTTTTTGGTCCATCCGATGTCTGTTCAGGTGATAACAGTAATACTCGGATCTCAATGAATTTGGTATCAGGACATTCAATGGCACATTCAGCTGTTTTGTTTTGGTTTTTTGTTCTATAGTTATTCATCTTTGTTTATATGAAAATGCTGATTTTTGGGTCCATCTGTCTTGAGTATAGCAGTCATAAGTTATAGATATGCCCACACTAGGCGATATGCCACAAGAGGGTATGCACCGGACGACAGTCCACCTCTTGTTAATACAGGTATTTGGCATTTGTTTATTAATTTATATTGCATAACATAACTGATTCAAACTATTCATTTTATGATCTTATTTATGTGAGTATATTTGTTTTTTGTTAAATTCAAGCTTGCCCTTAATTGAATACCAGAAAAAAATGAGAAATTTACATAAAAAATGTGAACGTTTTACCACCTGAAATTGGTATTGGAAATACCACAAATGCCACCATAGGCCTCCATTTTATGTCCAATATAACAAAATTTCATACAGAGCAAGCCCCTGGACCCCCTAATTTTGCTCTGGCCTATTCTGGTGAGCAGTAGTCACAATCTTGCTCTATCTAAATCTGTGTTTGCCTTACCAACCTCTTTCCAATGATCCCCACATTCTGTGTCCAGATGTATGTTATGGGTCAAACATCTGCTGATTATGATTATTCCTCGACATTTCAATAAAATAACTGCGCTTCTGTCTAATATTTCAGAATGATGTGTCTGAGCAAGAACAAAGGTGGGGAGCTAAAACAGTGGAAGGGTCAGGCCATCAAGGATCCCTTAGGTGAGTACTTAACCCTTGAAACTTATTCACAGATATTATCAGATTTATTGCGAAATATACCCAGTGAGAAGGTGGAATTATATGAATATATTAATGAGATATATGCATGCATATACTTGTAAATGTAGTCCCCTAACATATTTAAAGGATTGCTATCCTGATAAATACAACAAAACACAATCGGAAAGCCACCCCTATTATTATCATCACAATGATTCAAGTCCCATAACAATCGGGTAATAAATAAGCTGAGAAAAATAATAAATAATACACCCACCGGTTGTCCGGCAATCTCCATTGCTAATCCTCATATGAAGTCCTCACATGAGTGCAATGGAATTACTGCAGGCATGTCAATAACATTGTGTATATGTGGTGAATTGTCATTGCCTGGTGAGTTATATTCACTTGTGATTTGTCATAAGTGCTGTTTGGGACGTTATTGTTTTTACAAAAATATATAAGGCTAATTGAGTGGGGTAGATAATACTGTCGTGTAAAAAATAAAGCTTATAAAAACACGAGCGGACATGTGAACTCTAATCGGGTGCGTGATCATGATGTTGTTTTAATTTTCCATATATATGCCCCGAGTGTCCGATATATTCACAATCATTTATTGTTCATTCATTCGTGACAATACCAAATAAGTGCAGTGTTTTCAGCTGTGGTGGTATAGTGACTCTTAATTAGGTATAATTTTACATTCATTTCCAAATGATGTTCGTTTATGTGACATTTGGCGGGATTTCTGTGTGAAACCCGTTGCGCAAAATCAGAAACTATTAAAGTGGTCGCCGACGAAACGGTCCATTTGTTCTGTTCATTTAAAAAAAAGGTGTTTTGAGCCCAATGTGAATACACTTAGCCCCAACAATGTCTACTGACGACAACTCTGAAGAGACGCAACACCCAAATTAAACAAACCGACCACCGACGAGAATACCATCCCATGAAAAACGTCAACTCCCGCAAAGAACATAAATTTCCCGGAGCGTCCAGTCGTGAGTATATTCAATCAAACCTATTGCTAAAAAGGCGATCCGAGTTCGAATCTCGGTGGAGCCTCACTAATACTTTTATTATTTTCTCTAAACTTTCATTTTGGCAAGCTTTGAAGATTCTCGATTTCCTACGGAATGCTCTGAAATATTCATTTGCCGATATGTATATGAGCATGTATCAGTTCTTATGCAACATCATTCCACTATTTCGCGCCAAGCATTCTCTGAATGCATATACGAAATAAAGAGCGATTAATTTTACATGTCGGGCATGGTTACAAATACATAAAATTGCAGTTAAAGTGGGGAGTATAATGATGAATAATTTGGTAAATATTCACGATGACAACTATTCTAAGTCGAGTCCCCACTTTCCTTCACCATGACGCAATAAAGAGCATTCCATGTTATAAGTGTATTCCTATTATGGTGCGAATAAAAAGGGTTTAATAAACCATAAATTGTTATGACTTTGATGGGTATATAAAGCATATATATCGAAAGTTCGTGTACATGTATTTACTTGTATTGATGTAATTTGTAAATATTTACTATTCTAAGACGAGTCCCCTATTTTCCTTTTACCATGACTCAATGAAGAGCGCTCCCTGTTAAGCCTATTCCCGATATGGTGCAAATAAAGACCGTTTTTATATGTGATTACTTATTAAACCGGATTATTATCCATCTTTCAAAAAGTGTTATATATAATTGGATGTTCAAATGAACCATGGCCAATGTTTATATCTTTTATAATGCTATTGTTATGCGTAATTGACACAAAGAGGTCGATAATATATGCCCAATGCATTGTTCGCCCTGGCCCGAAATTCTTTGTACATAGCCATTTGTTTGGCCACTTGTGCAATTCTGCAATACTATAGGATGAAAAACCTGTCGCACAGAAACAACCAAATGCTAGTACCTCACATACATGTATATGGTCTTGGTAGTTTGAAATTTGTTAGACATTTGATAGACAAAATTGCTGCCAACTGCTTTGCCGCACTGACTCAAACTCTGATGAAGCCTTTAAATGGAAATATAAAAACATTCAAACGAATAATGTGGGAAAGAATACCATTCAATGGAGTACACCAGAGTTTCTGTGAGAAACATTTACACCATTTGTTACCATAAAATACCATACTATAAAGACATCATAGATAACTTATATAAGACCCGAACATCACCAAGAGTCAAGAGCAGAAATAGAGAAAATGCATACAACACTGAGGAAAAAGAACATGGTGAAAGATGGAACTGACAGAAAAAAGAGAATTGTCAAGAAACATTTCTTCACGCAGGACAAGATTCATATTCAACTGGCTTTCTTATTAAATGTCCCGAGTATATTGAAAGCATATGTCTGTTTATTTCAAACAATGGACACTTTGGTTCCATATTTGAAAAAGTTTAGCCACATACGGTGGGACAAATTAGCACAAGATGCAATATGTTATAAACATTTATTTACTCAAAGTTGCCAGCGCTTATAAGTCATAACAATACACAACATAAAAAAATTAACAATAACGTTCAAAATTCAAACATTGTTGAAAATCCTATGCGATTTCATATCGCTCCACTTTCGGAACGCAAGTTCAAAATCAAACTGATTAATTGGAGGCCCAACTGATTTCATGAGAATGTTCAAATATGCCGCAGACAGTCTCTTTGGTTTTAATAAGATTTAATAAGAAAACACTCGTTTGCAATCTACAGTTTACACTAACTATCGGAAAGGGTTCTTTATTTCTTATCGCAAACTGAACATAATTGTCTATATTGTCCATCTCCGTTTTGATCCTACACACTTTCCTGAATATCTCAATTTCAGTTTTCACTTCTTCCTCTTTAATGTCATCATCGCGCATCGTTTCAAATAATTCACAAATCGGTTGGAATGCTTTACGATAACTTGCCTATCACTATATAACGGCTCAAACAGTAAGTTGGTCAAACTAGAGAGGATCTCTGAGTCCTCATCAGCAGTGAATCTACTTTTCAAATTATCAACCAGAACAGACGCAAACTTCCTGCAGGCTAACACTGCATCTTGCCTAAGTTTAGATCCATCTTTAATGTCATGCCCGCGAGTCTCATTGTCCCATTCAACACTGTCCACTGCATTAACGTCAATGAAAAGTGAGAAGCTATTGAATTGAGCGTATATATGATTTCACGCTTTTGCAATCAGTTTATAACACCATAAAATAAAGCACTTTTGTTACACAAGAAGCCATTTCATAAAAATCTATGTTTACTCATATACGTGAGAGCATCTAAAGAATCAACCTCTAAACGATCATTAACTAATTGCCCATGGCGTGAAACCGACGGCCGATAATATAACTAATCGAACACATCCGTAATATCGTCCTTCTCGTCAGATCTTGCGAATAACGTTAAGTCGTCTTGCGCTAAGCCGGTTAATTTCTCTTATTTACAATAAATTGTCGTTCAGTCTGCGGTCGACACGAAAAATGCCTGTAGCCATATTTTTAGCCACCAGCATATTTGTTTTAGCCATTTTGTATTTTTTTTTAAATATCGATCAAACACAAGATTATTTGGGCAAATTTTACATTTTAATTATATAATATAGGTATATTGAAAGAAATTACTAAAAAATGTTCAGAATACTATTTCTTTAAGTATGCCATAACATTCACTGGCTAGCATTTTGTGGACTTTTGAATGGTGTACAGTTTGTCAATCAAATAATTATTAGGAGATATTCACCCTAATTTTTAGCTCACCTGAGACGAAGTCTCCGGTGGAGCTATAGTCATCACTCCTCGTCCGTCGTCCGTCCGTCCGTCCGTCTGTCTGTCTGTCTGTCTGTCTGTCCGTCTGTCCGTCTGTCCGTCCGTCAACTTTTTAAAAAACATCTTCTCCTCTGAAACCATCATACCAAATTGGTTCATATTTGGTGTGGATGTTCCCTAGGTGACTCTCATTCAGATTTGTTCAAATGAGGTCACTGGGTCAAATAGTTGCCAAACCAGGGTCATAACTCTATTCCTCCACAGTAATTCTTACAACAACTTCTTGTCCATAACCATTGTGCCGATTTAGCTAATATTTGGTATGGAGGGTCCTTGGGTGACTGGTGTTCAGATTTGTTCAAATGAGGTCACCCGGTCAATTAGTTGAGAAACCAGGGCCATAACTCATAGTAATTCTTACAATGACTTCATCTACAAAAATATTCGGCCGATTTAGCTTATATTTGGTACTGAGGGACCTTGGGTGACTGGGAATCAGATTTGTTCAAATTGGATCACTGGGTCATTAGGGGCAGAGCCAGGGACATAACTCTAAAAACCAAAAAATTACATTTTTGTATTTTGATCATATTTGGTGTGGATGTTCCCTAGGTGACTGTCATTCAGATTTGTTCAAATGAGGTCACTGTGTCAAACAGTTGCAAAACCAGGGCCATAACTATATTCCTCCTTGGTAATTCTTATAACGACTTCTTGTCTATAACCATTGTGCCGATTTAGTTTATATTTGGTATGTGGGGTCATTGAATGACTGGGGTTCAGATTTGTTCAAATGGGGTCACTGGGTCAAATTCGGGTGCAGGCAGGGCCATAATTCCCAAAAAAATAATAAAAAATTCAGGAACTCCTTTATCAATTTAACATACAAATTATCACCCTCCCCCCACATGACCCAGAACCCCACCCTGCCCCCAACCAACAGCATTCCACCCTATCTCATTTCCTAACTCACAGGATCTCCCCCACCAGCATATTAAGTCAATTGTATTAGCTACAGACAGAGAGAGTTAATATAAATACACACACAGGCATCAATTGAGATGTTTATCAGGCTGACAGGTGTGAACTTAATGCACCAGACAGCACTCATGCCAACGTGTGTTATTAAAATAAAAACAAATTATTGTTCTCTAACCTGAATTTAGTGTGTCTGGCATTTGCAGAATGAGGTTCCCAGAGGGTGAATTTAGTTATGCTACCCTGCACAGCAGTCTAGCATCACCAAATACACTAGCCAGGGTCCTCATTCTGCTTAAACCTCATCTTCTGGGAAGTATATAGGCACTTAAATTGACATTTTTACTTACTTTTTCCCTTCTATTTAGTTTCTATATCCCCTAATTTGTGAATATAAAATGCATAATTGAGGTGCCCAGTGGGTGCACATCACCAACTTTAACTGGAGAACTTCAATCTAATGCTATGTCTCCCATAGCAGTTGAGGCCTACACAGAATGAGGTCCTCAGAGGGTGAATTTGGTGATGCTAGCCCACATTGCAGGATTGTGTCATTAAATTCACCCTTATGGGACCTCATTGTGCAAATGTCAGACACTATGTTCAGGCTTGGCTGTTCGAATATTATGTTCTTAACCACCAGTATCCAATTGAACTCATTATACCCTGAAAAGAAAACTTGGGGGGGGGGGGTATATTGGATTGAATTTGTCAGTATCTATGTCAGACTGTTTTCCCATCCATCCATCTGTCATGTTTCTATCCGTCCATCAATTGTTTTCTTCTCCAGATACATATTAAAGACCAAATGGGTTTAAATATTTAGGTGTGGATGTAAATCCTTGTTTTGAACACAGCTGTAGGAGTAACACAATACATTGGTATCACTGGGCAAATGTTTGTGCCATCATTAATTATCTTCATGTCAACAGGTCTCCCAGACATTCTTGTTGCTGATAGTGGCTTTATGAATGGAATTTTATCCCATGTTTATCTCAGATACAAATTGCCTGTTTGAAAGATAAAGTTTATTTTTACTATTAATATTAACCATTTCATGACCAGAGTTGTGCTGGTGAGACCCTGTGCTTGTGCATTCTCTTATATATGCTCCCATGGGAAGCCTCCCATATAAAAGAGAATGCACTGGCTTTCCAGGTCATGGTAATTTTGTTAAGGCAATAGGCATCCAAATAAATGATGTATGTCATATTCTTGCAGGGATGTCGCCACTGTGTTGGGGTGGGGGGGGGGGGGGGGTGATTTACAGATTTGTTCAATGAAATGTAATTTTTGAGCTCACATCTTCTCTAGACTGAATGGGTTCATATTTGGTGTAGATGTTCCCTAGGTGACTTACATTCATATTTGTTTAAATGAGGTCACTCTATCAAATGGTTATGAAGGCAGGGCCATAACTCTTGCTCTCCATAGTAATTCTTAAAAACTACCTCTTCTGCTGTACCATCAGGTTGAACGGGTTCATATTTGGTATGAACAGTCCTTGGGTGACCTGGAGTTCAGATTTTTTTCTTCAAATGGGGTCATTGGTTTTAAATGGGGTCAACTTGTCAACTAGGGGTCAAGCAAAGGAAAGTTTTCCTCTTAATATGCTTCCTTCACACAGACCATCAGGTCTATTTTATTGATATTTAGTATGAAGGGTTCTTTGGTATCTGGGATTCAAATTTATTCAGATGGGGTCACCAGATTAAATAGACTGGGACCAGGGACATAACTGTATGTCTCTATAGTAATACTTAAAAATGTCTTCTCAAGAGAGGTTGGACTATTTAGCTTACATATAGTATGGAGGATCCTTTAGTGACTGAGATTCAGATTTGTTAATATGAGGTCAACCTGTCAAGAAATGACGGGGCTATGGGGACTTCACTTAAAACATCTACCTTGGAACTACCTGACTGATTAATCTTGACATATATATGTTGTTTTCGGGTTCATGGATAATTGGGCTTCAAACATGTCTAAATAGTTTATAAAACGGTGCTTGTGAGATTGGAAATTTCGAACAATTGAGAAAGTTTGAGACGTCAGTTGTGAAATTCTAACCTAAGACTTGGGAATCTGGAGCCCGGTCAGGAGGGGATATGTTTAGCTGGAGGGGGATCTGTAGTGTTCCATTGGTAATTTAAAGGTAGATATTCGCTGATCGACATGAAGCCTCTCTAGCCACATATCCTGTGTAGATCCGCTTCTTTTAAAGTGATTATGAAAAGTTCTGACTGTTATGGTCTCAAGAGTCCCAGTCTTATCAGTCTTTGCAGTCTGGTGAGCGACCCCACAGTCTTTGACTGTCTTGTTATTTCTGCACATACTGTTCGTGTTAATTTCCCTATATTCCTATATGATCATTGCAGGCCAAAAAAATCAATGCGGCAGTGCTTTGAAAAAACAACGTATTATGTTATTGGTCTGTTATCTTTTTTCGTTTCCGAATGATAACTTTAGTAAGTCTGAACTGAATGGACTGAAATTTGGTGTGTGGGTTTACTAGCACCAACTACAGATCAAGTTCCAATTTGGGTTCTGCCCACCAGTTTCCACCAGAGTTACGGCCCTTTTTGTTGGAATTTTCACTTAATTTTTTTTTTCGGATGATAACTTTAGTAAGTCTAAATTTAATTCACTAAGTAAATAGTGATCACATTGTTTTGATAATATATATTGGTAATTGGGTGAGTGTCAGAAACAGATGCCGACCATTAGCGGTTGTGTGTTTCGTTGTGATCAGACTACGATCGGCGACTAAATTAAGGTGTACTTTACTCAAATCTGTCAAAATAACTCTTTCTTTGTCCTAGTTGTGATTAAAATAATAATTATTCACATGCCTGGTCCAGCTATATAAATTCACATTGGTTGCTACATTGTATAATTCAAACGAAGATGTCATTATCATCTTGGCTCACAAATTCTCTGTCCGCTAAACGGAAACGAGAAGATGTTCCCTCCTCGGGGTCACCGTCGAAAAAATTATGCAAAAAACTATATCAAAATGCATTTGACTGGTATGTTCAAGATGCCAACGATAAGTGGTATTGTTCTGTGTGTCGTGCTGCCAAATTAGATACTGCCTACACACGGGGGCATGATGTTCCCGAGAGCTTTCCAATGAATGGCAACAAGCCATATTTCCGACTAAATCCTGAAAAATTACCCATAATTCTGCTGTGGTTAAGTGGTCAATTACTTTGGGCATTACTGTAGCTGTAATGCTGTCTTATTGAATTAGTTATTTTTAGCCACCATATATACCACATAGCAGTGAAGCTGTAACCCATTCATGATTCAATGGACTCTCCCATTCAGTTCTAAAAGTTTTAATTGGAATAGTCTATTATTCATTTGTAGGGATGTTCTCATTATAACTTTCAATTAATCATTCTTCTGTTATATCTCCAGGTTTCTCCTCATTCACTTGCATGGATTTCTGTAGTTAACATTCCTGATACTTTCAATCTGATACCATATGTATCATTTTATATTGGTTTATTTTGACACACTCTTTGCCCCTATTGATTGATTAATTTATTTTGACTTTTATTTGTACCCATACCATAGTATGGTACACATATTGTCCGCATTGACCACTTGTCGTCCGTCCGTCTGTCGGTAGACACTTTACACATGGTGCGATAACTCAAACATTTTTTTATTCGATTGGAACCAAATTTTGTATAACTGTTTTTCAGCCCAAAATACAGATCGAGTTAAAAATATGGGTTTGATCCAAGTTTTTTTTTATGGAGTTATGGCCCTTCTTCGACTTAGAATTGACGCACGCTGCAATAACTAAAACAAAATATATCTGAAATCAAATTTGGTATGTCAGTTTCTCAGCCCAAAATACGCATAGTATTCGAATATGGGTTTGATCCGATTTTTTTAACAGAGTTATGGGCCTATTTAAGCAAATAAATTGTTCTAATCTTTGAAGATTAACAATGAATGTTATGGATTTTAGATTCCAAGCTGAAAATAGCTAATCACTATCGCCAAGGTATGGGTTAAACATCTGCCGATCGTGATTGGCCTCTCGTTTTTATTGACGAATGGGTGTCGCACAAAAGGAAATTTCAACATTATTTGTTTGGGTGGGGCCACATTTAACACACGAATAAAATATCGAACCACATGGTCACTCAAAGTTTTTATTACACGCAAACGTGACAAAATATCGAAGCATGTTTCTATAGGGCGGCGATGTTATTATCCCAAGCCAAATGGTGAATGCCCACTTCCATTGTACATACATACGCCAAACTAAATAGTTGTAATTAGTAATCTGATTAAACAACATCGGCTATGCACCTATAGCAGTCATTTCATTTGGCCCTTTGTTTCCTTTCAGCTGAAATACACATTACAGCTGTGACCAGAAGTAAGATTGCCGAGCATCAGCCAATGCAGAAGATAATTGGCGATAAAATTAAGAAGGACGAACACCACATTCTTCCATATTTAAAGTGTGCATATCATGTTGTTAAACGCGAGCTCCCGAAAGAAGAATTTGTCCATCTAATTAAACTCATGGGTACCCTAGCTTTCGACACTATTCAGGGAAACCGGCTCTCCTATACTAGTGACAAATCAATTTTGGAATTTCAGAATGCTATCGCCAGTGTAATTCTAGAGGAGAAATGATCTGAAGTAAAATCTGCTGACACCTACAGTTTGATTTTAGATGAGAATAAACCAGAAACGTCTGCTCATATATCTCCAATATTTCAGTGAAATCTGAGAAAACAAGGAAAGTGTTTCACATGTGAATTATAAATTTCAGACAGACATATATTTCACATGAAATTTATGAGGTACATGTGCATCATTATCTTCTACTCGCCTGGATTAAATGCTGAATATGGGGTGGGTTGCTAAATATATTTGTATTAACATCAATCAAAATCAATGATGAATACATACATAATAGATAGTGAAAAAGTTCACTCAAATAAATCAATCAATATCTGATTTAAAAGCCACACCTTCACTGATCTAGTCTATATAGTTGTTTGTATATTCATATGTTTTATTCATTTGTTTTACCTATACATATTAAATAAAGAGCTTATCAGATGAAATTATTCTCCAGTCTCTCACTTCTCCCTATTTTGCTCTCACTTCTCCCTATTTCTGCCAGAGGGAGAAGTCACTTCTCCCTATTCTCAACATGCAAGCTGAGGCCTGGGTACAACATACCCTATTAACATGCCTTGTTTTTTATATGTCCATTTAACTTAGAAAATCAACATCTGCCCATAATAACATTTCCAATACTACAAGCTAGTGTCACTGCCATTGTTCATTTGTGTACAGTTCATAAGAAAACACCAGGTGTATTTTGCTAAGTCCAGCGTAGCTCTTGTTAAATGAGTATGTATAGTATTATGTTGTTATGAAGATCTTTGATTTAAGTAAGAACCTGCAAATTAAAACTCTGTTACGTACTGCAGAAATTCATTTGGAACAACTAAACAGATATTGTAATGAAATTTGAAACACTTAGCTTTTATTGTCATACAGTGTGATCAAAATAACTACCGGTAGAATTATGGCCGATAATATCGGCCCTGGCAATTTTAGGAATGAAAATTTGGGCCGATCATATCGGCTCCTGGCAGTCAAAGAGTTAAGGTACAAAATGGAGTCAACAATGATCTATGACTTTTCAGACCCACTATAAAAAAAGTGTTGTCTGCTGGTTTTACTTTTTTATGATACAAAACTCCAAATTAAAAGTGTTGCATTGGCTCTGTGTTTAATTTTCTATGGCTCCGACCCTTTTCCTGGGAGAATTGATTGGTTACTGCTCTAACACAGTGATGTTGCTTCGTCTTTCCCGGTAGAGTCTATTGCCATTAACTCTATTGCTGCCACTTGGACATAGACCCCAGTGCCAAGCATTCTGGATTTAAATACAAGTATTTTATGTATATATGGGTAATGCAATGAGTATCGGTATTTAGTGGAAACTTCACATATGGGTATATATGACAATGACCTACATGTATCACCAGCCGCCGTGGAAACCCGTTCAAGGTCATAGGGGTCATCATAGGGGTCACATGGTTACGTAACCTCGGCAGCCATCTTTGTTAGTTCAACTTACTTTGTAAGTTTGAGCTATTGCCATGGTTTGGCGTCCGTCGTCTGTGTGTGCGTGTGTCCGTCAACAATTTTATTTGGCGCGGGCTACAGGTCTTACCTTTGGTCTGATCTTTATGAAATGTGTCATGAATGTTGACATTGACATGTAGATGAGAACGAGTCATTTTGGGGTCATTCGGCCAAAAAACATGGCCGCTGGCGATCATTTTTGATTTCAAAATTCAATCCATTGGCGCGGGCTACAGGTCGTACTGTTCGTCTGATCAGCATGAATTTTGTCATGGATGTTAATATTGACATGTAGATGGGAACGAGTCATTTTGGGGTCGTTCGGCCAAAAAACATGGCCGCCAGCAGCCATCTTGGATTTTACTCTTTGCATGACTAAATCCTTTGGCGCGGGCTACAGGTCGTAGCTTTGATCGGAACTTCATGAAATTTGTCATGGATATTAAAAATGACATGTAGATGGGAACCAGTCATTTTGGGGTCGTTTGGCCGAAAAACATGGCCGCCAGCAGCCATCTTGGATTTTACTCTTTGCATGACTAAATCCTTTGGCGCTGGCTACAGGTCGTACCTTTGGTCTAATCTTTATGAAATTTGTCATGAATGTTGACTTTGTCATGTAGATGGGAACGAGTCATTTTGGGGTCATTTGGCCGAAAAACATGGCCGCCAGCAGCCATCTTGGATTTTACTCTTTGCATGACTAAATCCTTTGGCGCTGGCTACAGGTCGTACCTTTGGTCTAATCTTTATGAAATTTGTCATGAATGTTGACTTTGTCATGTAGATGGGAACGAGTCATTTTGGGGTCATTTGGCCAAAAAACATGGCCGCTGGCGGCCATCTTGGATTTAAAAATTCAATCCATTGGCGCGGGCTACAGGTCGTACTGTTCGTCTGATCATCATGAAATTTGTCATGGATGTTAATATTGATATGTAGATGGGAACGAGTGATTTTGGGGTCGTTCGGCCAAAAAACATGGCCGCCAGCAGCCATCTTGTATTTTACTCTTTGCATGACTAAATCCTTTGGCGCTGGCTACAAGTCGTTGCTTTGATCGGAACTTCATGAAATTTGTCATGGATATTAGAAATGACATGTAGATGGGAATGAGTCATCTTGGATTTTACTCTTTGCATGACTAAATCCTTTGGCACAGGCTACAGGTCTTACCTTTGGTCAGATCATTATGAGATTTGTAATGACTGTTGACATGTACATAGATGGGAATGAGTCATTTTGAGGTAATTCGGAAAAAAACATGGCTGCCTATGGCCATTTTAGAATTTACTCGTTGCATCACTAAATCCTTTGACACACCATAATGACCTCATCCCTGATCCGATGATTATAAAACATGTCATGAATGTTGATATTGACATGTACATCTTGTCTTAATTAGACATTTCAATTAGCACTTTCCTATTCCTCCATTTACTGTCAACCATTAAATTATTCCCCTACCTAAGTTGAGCTACAGTGTCATTGACACTTTCATTTTCGAAAGTGGCCACAAATATTTAAATTTTTTTGTCACCACAAATGGAGATAGAAATCTAATTCAAAAAGAAATGAATAGATCGACGAAGTTAGGCGACAAAATATCCTATCATTCGATGTATCAGTGATGGCATGTCAGTTACACCATGTGTTGTAAACTGCCTCCCATCTTATAATAACAACTGGGCTTCACACCATAAAGCATATGAATACAACAATAGGTATTCAACACCTCACAATAATAAGCAACAGAACTGTTGTTTTATTTTGGCGAAAATAGCACTGAAAACTAACACACCCCATTACTTGATTAGTTGGCAAACATGGTGTCAGCAATGTGATATAGAGTCAGAGAGATATATATTTAAAAAATATAATTTAGCATCAATTGTGAGCCCAGAAAATGAGGATTTAATTTGGCCAAAGTTTTTATTAATTTGGCCAAAAAACATTTGGCCAATTTGTTTTTTTTTTGCCACTTTTTGGCCAGAATTTTTTTCGGTCCAACGCAAACACTGATAGTGCCCTTCCCGATGTCAACTCCCCTTTCCGACTCCGACTGTCTAAAAATTATGGTGATGTCTATACAATTGTAACATTGATATCAGAATGCATGGCGGAGACACTGGCTCAGTAATATATTTTCTTTGCTTTGTACTGATAAAACTCAACCTCAAATATTTTTGGTAGAATTGAATTCTCGGGCTGTCCCGACCCAGAAGTCGAACCTATGCCCACTTTGGCCACCTCAAGGCGATTATGGTGTCTACAACACAGCTATGGAACAATGTAATTATAACTGTTTTATATTTATGTGGAAAAATTATGCCTGGAGACATGTGGAGTTATATGATTTTGTTTTTGTTCATTTGATCAAGAAATAAACCCGTTTATACTATACCATGGTATTTTCAGTTTACAACAACTCAGAAATGATGTTTCCACCGATGATAAACAGATCAAAGAGAAACAAATGACGGAAGGACCCAAAGCATCCTATGGGTATGGTGGTAAATTCGGTGTTCAGGAGGATAGAATGGACAAGGTTAGAACATATAATTTTGCTCATTTATTAAATGCCTAAATATTAACTGTTGTCTATGTAGCAACATTTAAAACGTGGCTATGGCATCATTCCATTGTTCAAATTGTTCAGCCTGTAGGATAATGGATGGTTATTGCAGAAATAATTAATTAGGATCCATTCTTTCATAAGGGACCCTCAATATCCAACATAGTGGACAGTTGTTTTTATTATGAACGATTTAATTTGAGATGTGTTGCACGTGTAATATCACACTAACGACGGACGGAATTTCTACCAGTTAGAATGTTGATTTGAATTTGAAAGGGTAAGAAAGACACCCGCTCACTGTCAGTGCATTCAGTTTGCAACACTCCTTACACCAAAACCTAAACTTTTAGTAATATGGTAATATTATTTGTTACCCGGTGTCTGTTCACGGTTTTTACCTACCTGAAGCTAGCTGGCTGAGGGTAGGTAAAAATCTTTACTACTTGAACAGACACAGGGTTACAATTTTATCTATTGACCTTAACAGTAGGTTCAATCAACATATCCCTTCTTTTCCTCCATAGAAACGAATAGGGAATTTTCATGAATGCCGATGATATTTCAACACACAAACTTCCTGTAATATGGAATTGTTTCTATTCGGAGTCGGATTGTTGGAACACTATCGGGACATTGACGCTTCGGTTCTGAATGATAAATCCATTATGGAAACAAGATTAAAATAACAATAACGTCCCAAGGAGGAATCTGTATAAACTATACTTTAAATTCGGAGACAAAATGCGTATTAACGCTGATTAATTGCCCAAGTGCTCCCGGACTGTCAACGATCATTTGACTTGTGCAGTAGGAATATGTAACACCACACAACATTAAATTAATCTTTGATTGAATGGCAATTGATACGTAATCATCATATTGAAAGTGGCTCAATTCTTTTTGCCTTTGGGGTGTGAATCGGTTTATAAATATGTCATAACCCGCTTGGGGTATCTGTACAAGAAATACAGACCTCGGCGATAACGAGCCTTTGTCTATATTTCTTGTACAGCTACCCAAGCGGGTTATAACATATCCGTATGAAAGGTCACAGATGATTTGTTCTACTCTATTTCTGATGGCCTTTTTTATGTTTACCCATACCATGTATGGTAAACATAGTGTCGTTGTCCGGATTGACCACTCGTCGTTCGTCCGTCCGTCCGTCCATCCGTCTGTCCGTCCGTCTGTCCGTCCGTAGACACTTCACGTGTAATGGGATAACTCAAACATTTTCTATCCAATCAGAAGCAAATTTTGTATATGGGTATATCAGCCCAAAATACAGATCGAGTTCGAATTTGGGTTTGATCCGAGTTTTTGTTACAGAGTTATGGCCCTTTTTCGACTTAGAATTCACACATTCTGCCATAACTCAAACATTTTTTATCTGATTGGAACCAAATTTCACAGCCCAAAATACAGATCTAGTTCGAATATGGGTTTGATCCGATTTATTTTAAAGGAGTTATGACCATTTAAAAAAAAAAAAAATTGAAAAAAAAAATCGATTTAAAAAAAAAATTATTTTTAACTTTTATAATAACAATAAAAAAAATGTCATTGACATTGTCATTTGTTTTCATTTAGATATTGATGATTATGATACAAGTTGATAAAAAGATTTCCAATGTGTCCCTTTAATTTTTTATGTTTACCCATACCATGTATGGTAAACATAGTGTCGTTGTCCGGATTGACCACTCGTCGTTCGTCCGTCCGTCCGTCCGTCCGTCTGTCCGTCTGTCCGTCCGTCCGTCCGTCCGTCCAATGTGTCCCTTTAATTTTTTAATTAATTCACCAATTGCATTTGGACTACTTAGCTATTGATAAAGCTATATTATTTTCTGATGTTTCTTATGCCAATGTGCAAATAATCTGATAAAGAAGGCTATGGTATCTAATTTAAAATAAGATTCAACAATAAACATCACATGATATTAACAGTAGACTTGGACATCTGTGCTGCAGAGTTATATCTTCAGATGGTCTGATATCATTATAATTGTTATTGGTTTAATAGAGGTCAGTGTTCAACATAAACAATTCCTGTGATTTTTTGACAGCTGTGCTATATAATTGATATTAATTGGTCAGAGGTGAGGTTGCTTATCTGTATACTAGGACACATTATTATTGTAAACTTAAATTGGACTCTCTTAACCCAAGTATTCCATGTCCAGGTCACACCTACACATTTAACCCACGGACTTGCTGGCTGTGGTGGTTTAGCATTACAGATCCTGTACCAGTGCATTCTCTTATATAAATGCCAGTGACCCATAAATTCCAATAATTTGTGTTATGTACATTTGTCTATAATAGTACATAACAGTATACTCTATAATTCAACACCAAAACTCTCATTTATCCGATCATATTAAATTTTTATCGCCAAGGGATGGGTTAACATCTGCCGATCATGATCGGCCTCTCGTTTTTTTGTGTATCTGGGCAGGAACGGTTAGTCGTCATTTTTAGCTCAACTTTGCTATTGCCATGGCTTTGTTGTCCGTCGTCCGTGTGTGTGTGTGTGTGCGTGATTCGTCAACAATTTCCTTTAGCACGGGCTACAGGTCGTACCTTTGGTCGAATCGTAATGAAATTTGTCATGGCTGTTAACATTGACATGTAGATGGGAACGAGTCATTTTGGGGTCATTCGGCAAAAAAACATGGCCGCCATCTTGGATTTCAAAATTCAATCCAGTAGCACGGGCTACAGGTCGTACTGTTCGTCTCATCATCATGAAATTTGTCGTGGATGTTAATATTGACATGTAGAGTCATTTTGGGGTCGTTCGGCCAAAAAACATGACCGCCAGCAGCCATCTTGGATTTTACTCTTGCATGACTAAATCCTTTGGCACGGGCTACAGGTTGTAGCTTTTGTCGGACCTTCATGAAATTTGTCATAGATGTTAACAATGACATGTAGATGGGAACGAGTCGTTTTGGGGTCAATCGACCAAAAAACATGACCGCCAGCAGCCATCTTGGATTTTACTCCTTGCATGACTAATCCTTTGGCACAGGCTACAGGTCGTACCTTTAGTCAGATCATTATGAGATTTGTCATGGCTGTTGACATTGACATGTAGATGGGAACCAGACATTTTGGGGTCAATCTTCATGGTGACCTCTGGATGGGAGCCTCGTATTTTGACAGAAAGTTGTTAAAAAACATGGCTGCTGGCAGCCATCTAGGATTTTACTATTTGCATGACTGAATCATTTGGTACACCCTAGAGACCACATCCCTCATCCGATGATCACCAAATTTCATATGGAGATCTTGGGGGTGATCTCTATATGAGAGCCTCCTATTTTGACCTAAATTTGTTAAAAAACATGGCCGCTGGCAGCCATCTTGGATTTTACTCTTTGTATGACTAAATTCTTTGGTACACCCTACAAGCCACCTCCCACATCCGATGATCACCAAACTTCATATTGGATCTTGGGGGGGGGGGGGGGGTGGGGGGTGACTTCTAGATGAGAGCCTCCTATTTTGACCGAAAATCATTAAAAAACATGGCTGTCAACAGCCATCTTCAATTTCAGATTTGAATCAATCGACACACATTGCAGCCTGCATTTATTGGAGGATTGTTTTGAAAATTTACAGGCATGTTTAGTATCACCTCTAAATGGGAGCTGTTGATTTTTGAAAATTTTTCTCACAAAGCCGCTGGCAGCCATCTTGGATTTTACTCTTTGCATGATTAATTCCTTTGGCACACCTTACAGACCACACCCCTCATCTGATCGACACCAAACTTCATATGGATCTTTTGGATGACTTCTAGATGGGAGCCATAAAAAATTTCTGAAAGTCATTGAAAAACTCCAGCACCCATCTTGGATTTTACTTTATATATCTCTCTTCATGTTGACATCTAGTATTACTTAGACATTTAAACTTTCTGCATTCCTAATCACTCTATTGACTGTAACACATGAAATTATCCCCCATCCAAGTTGACCCTCTATCGCCTTATTTGTTTATTCTCTGTGTGGAGATACTGTCAACCCACATACGAACAAATAATAATATACGAGGAATTAAAGTAGGTGATAGTGAAATAAAGCTGACACAATATGCCAATGACACATGTTTTCTGCTCGACGGCTCTAATCCCAGCATCATGCATTGCATCAACTCCTTAGAACGGTTTTCGGTAATATCTGGACTAAAAGTAAACTTCAATAAAATGAAACTTGTGTGGGTTGGATCAAAACAGAGAAGTGTCAGATCCCCCTCCAGTTGTCCAGGACTAGTGACTACTTTCAACTTCAAATTACTAGGTGTTAATTTCGACCTTAATGTGGAAAATATTTTTTACAAAAATTACAGCAATGTTTATTGCTGTATCGAGGAAACTATTTCAGTGTGGAAAAAACGAAAGTTAACACCAATTGGTAAAATAACAATAATCAAAACATTTTATAATACCTCAGTTGAACCATTTTCTCCTATCAGTAGAAAATCCTAGTAAAAACTTTGTTAAGAAGTTAAATACGTTGATGTTTACTTCATCTGGGATAAAAAAAAACGATAAAATTAAACACCACCAAAAACTACTCGGAGGGGGGACTTAACCCTTTGAACCCTGGCGCCCCACAGTGATCGACACCCTGACCCGGGGCTCTCAGTGGTATGTCCGCTTAAATTAGATAGTTTCTAGTAGCATGGTGTTGTTTATGTTCAAATTGCGACACCGGTCTGAAACTTTACAGGTTTGTCCCCCATGGATCAGCGATCATTATAAGATCGCTAGACTTTGCCTCGCGGCAACTCCTTGGTAACGGTTGCTAGGCAACTACCCGGAATTGACTGGAAAATGTAAATATATAGCTTATAGCGTCGTAATTCAACCTCAGTGATTGCGTTTTTTGATGCAGGTACTACCCTAACGTGAAATTTGAGATATACCCGACCAGAATAGTGAACCAAATATCCCATTTAAGGGTAGCAACGGTTGCTAAGCAAATACCACAACTGATCGAATGACATAATTGCACTAACCATTCAGTGGTATGTTTTGCCTTAATTTAGACAGTGTCTAGTCTCATGGTGTTGGTTATGTTGAAAGGGGACACCTACCTGAAACTGTGCAGGCATGATATATGCATGCACGGACCACTGATCATTGTAAGATCGGGAGACTTTGCCACCCGATCTCGCCTTAGAAACGGTTACTAGGCAACTACCCGAAATTTGCAGGATAAACGAATTCTAGCTTATAACGTTGTAATTATACATCAGCGAATTGCGTTTCGATACAACCAATATCCTAATGTGAAATTAAGATATACCTGACCATGCGCGAGTAAGTCAACTTGATATGCGATAGACTTTTTGCTGCATGTGGCACAACAGAGACTGATATTACAGAGACCAGAAACAACGTAATTTCCCGTAACATATCGTGGCCCCATTGTTCAAGTAAGCTGTCTAGATTGTGTCTACTATACTAACATGTGAAACATGCAACAAAATGTCATATATAGCGCCACATTTAACTTAAACGCATTTTTAAAAATGAATTATAGTCTGCGCCCATGCGCATATTTTCCTAGCCATTTCTAGCGGGCAGCCAATCGATATAGACACCTTTGCCAGCGCTGACTTCAATAGGCCAATTTAAATATATATATTAGTGGGTATGTCGTGTATAAGTACGTTATAAACCATTTATTTGTCATTGCGCTAGTCTGCGCATGCGCGAATAAATCAACTTCATATGCGATAGACCCTTCCCCATATGTAGCAGAACACTGGTTAATATACACGAGGGTAATTTAAACTGAAATTGTGTGTCTAAATTACGTCTGTTCTGTACACACACAGGGAACACGAAATTATATGCCGTAAATATAGTGGCATAGTTCGCTTAAAATATCGTATGTTTTTGTAGATTATATGCTATGCGCATGCGCATATATTTCTACCCGATACTAGCGGTCAACCATTCCATACGCACCATGGGCGCCGCTGACATATGTGGGGGCAATTTAAATATAAATCAGTGGGTCAGACGCTCGTTATACTATATATAAATTTGCTACCGAATCATGTCGTCGCTGCACCGAAATATCGGTGTTACGGGATATAGTCACGGTTCGTTTGCACCTAAATATCGGTGTTACGGGTTCAAAGGGTTAAAATGATCGATTTAGAAACACACATCGATTCAATGAAAGTATCTTGGATGCGAAGAATTTTATTTACAAATAGCATAACTGTAGATGTTTTTCAAAAAATAACAAAAACACGAATATCAGAGAAATTGTGCAATGAGGAATATATTTGTAGGATCTCAAAGAAAATTAAAAAATATAGGTTCTGGGTCGAAGTCTTATCGGCATGGAAATTTCATAAAAAAGTAAACGATTTCAATCCAAATGTGTTACTCCAGTCAGTGTGGTACAATAAGGAACTTGTCATAAACAGAGACACAATATACATACACAGATGGGCAGCGAAAGGAGTGCATACGATTTTAGATTATTTTGATGCGAATGGTAACATACTTCAGATTTCACAATTCGGCAAGAAATTTTCAATGAAACTGAATTATTTACACTTTATATCTATAACCAAATGTATTATGAAATATATGCAATGGATGAATATATCAAGACGAATGATAACAAAAACACATAGACCTTGTGTATCTGATAGCGTCCGTATTATTGCAGGAGTTAAAACGCCCAAGCGAAACAATGAAGTGGCTAGATAAGCTTTCAAATAAGTGGCAAGAATTTTCAATAAAAAACACAATATGGCCTAAATTGACAACTGCGCCGTTTAAATGTGGAACAATACAGGTCAAATTATAATATGGTTTCAATATAAAATTGTTCATAAAATATTAGGTGCCAATTCTCTTGTATCAAAGTTTGTTAAGAATACTACCAAAAAATGTGTTTTCTGCAATAAAGAAACAGAAACTATAAAACACCTGTTTTGGGATTGTCACCTAACACAGATATTCTGAGAAGAGCTGCTTAACCCTTTGAACCCGACTGGCCGCAAAAGCGGCCAGCCAGAAAACGTTCATACACCCGACTGGCCGCAAAAGCGGCCAGCAGCATTCAGTGACATCATAAACCTATGTAGCATGTGTATACATGTTATAACCATTGGTATATCCACTTATATCTATGTAAATGATCCCAAGGAACTTCAGCAGTTCCATGGGTGCATGTGTATGAGTTTGTTGCCGACTAGTTGGGGTAGAAAAACACGCGCATGCGCACAGCGTAGAATTCAACAAACGTACATTATTTGAAGCGATTCGGGTAAAGCTCTACATTGTTGCGCGGTTCGCAGGATTGTAGAAAGACACCATTTCGATCACTCTTTTTGGTTTAAATTAGTATTGAATACATAACCAGTGCTATGTTCTGTCACATGAGAGGAAGGCGCACGCAGTTTCTTATTTGAGTCGATTTGTTTCGCGCATGCGCATAGGATAAAATGATGAATGTATGGATTTTTGTGAAATGATACAATCGCATCAAGGATCTCCATAGTACGGTACCTAAATTTGCGTTATACAGCTGCACGTTTTGACATTGCACCAAAGTAGTACTGTGGAAATGAATTGCATGGTCACAATACCATCTATACCATCTAGTCCGATCTACTTGCGCGTGCACATTACAAACACGTGGTCAAATCGTGCATTATTGAGCAATTATGTAAAGTTTAAGACTCGTGGCACCATTTGAACATGACCATCACCGTGCCTTTTAGGCGATTCCTAAAACAGGACATAATGCCATTGAATGCACAGGGAAGTGGTGTCATTCGATCACTTGGGCTGTATGCTTAGCAACCATTGATACCGTTAAATACAAACTACATGTAGGTTCAATCTTCTGACCTGATGTATCTCCAGTTTCACAATAGGGTATTGACTGCATAGAAAATGCCGTTTCTTAGCGCGGAATTATACGACGCTATAAGCTATAATTGCATTATACTTCCAGTCCAGGGTAGTTGCTTAGAAACCGTTACCAGGGAGTGATCGTGTGGCAAAGTATACCGTTATAAAAAAAATACACAGTGGCCCATGGGAACATACCTGTAAAATTTCAGACCTGTAGCACCATTTGAACATAACCATCAGCATGTGCATGCCAAGAATGTCTAAATTGGGGCATAATGCAATTGGATTCACAGGGCAATGGTGTCATTCGATCATTTGGGGTATTTGCTTAGCAACAGTTGCTACCCTTAAATACAAGTTAGGATCAGACTTCTGACCAGATATATCTCAAATTTCACAATAGGGTGTTGACTGCATCAAAAACGCCATTTCCTTGGGCTGAATTACGACCGTAAAAGCTATAATTGTATTTTACTTTCAATATCGGGTAGATGCCTAGCAACCGTTACCAGTGAGTGATCACGTGGCAATGTAACCAGATCGTAAAATAATCAGTGGTCCATGGGGAACATACATCTAAAGTTTCAGAAATGTGACACCACTTGAACATAAACAACACCATACATCTAAACACTGGCCACAATATAAAAAATACCACTGGGAGTCCAGGGTCAGGGTGTCAATCGTTGTGGGGAGCCAGGGTTCAAAGGGTTAATGCAATACATATAAATACAAGAAAACCATAGTCAGAAATGGTAACGCCACCAAGATTATATTATTACATATAAATAGAAATTATAAAAAATACATAAAATATTTTGATAACAATTGCGTTTAAACAAGTAATCCTTCAAATTATTACTAACAAAGCAAGTAAATGACTGTGGGGTCACTCAACAGATTATAAAGACTTGGACTTAGTATACTGTAAATACTGGGACTGTATATTTTTTAATTTTAATCTAAAATTTAAATGAAATAATTAAAAGATAAAATTTAGCAAGTAGTAAAAGTAATTTTTCTCATTTAATTATTTTTTTTGGTTATATAAAGCAATAATTTAAATGTAAAATTTAGTTTAAAAAAAAAATGATTGACCCTGGCTCTTCCAATGTTTGTGCGACTGACCTGGTCAATTGTTATTAAGAAGTTGTTTTGAGAATTACTATGGAGGGAAATAGTTATGGCTGTGGCTTCGCAAGTAATTGACTTGGTGACGTGATGTTAACAAATCTGAACTCCAGTAAACCAAGGACGCTCCATACCAAATATAAGGTCAATAAATCATTCTTTAGAAGTTGTTTTAAGATTTACTGTGGAGGGAAAGAATTGTGGTGCTGGCTTCGCAACTATTTGACCTCATTGTAACAAATTAAATATTAGTCACTCAGGCAATAGATGTATCTATTCTGTATATTAAGTTATTGGGTCTTACGTGTCTTGAGATGTCTAAATATTTTTTGATGGACAGATCGCGCAAGGGACCTCCGCCAATCTTCTCTGTTGGCTTATTAAATATGCACATATGTTTAAGATACAGTCGCGCGCGAAGCGCTCTCCCGTAGGTTGGGTTTTGGATCCCAGTTAATGAAAATATCATTGAAATAATCGGTTTCCCCCCCAATAAACATCCATATATTCAAAATACATGTTTTTGGAGCAGAATTAGGTAATCCATATTGGACGCCATCATGGAATTTATTTTTTTGGTTTAATTTTCACACATATTTATTAGTTATGTGGATGGAGTTCTCATTAAACCTCACATCTTTATGTTGGTTATGTGGATTGAGTTATCATTAAACCTCACATCCTTATATTGGTTGCAGTAATGCCCAAAGTAATTGACCACTAAACCACATCAGAATTATGGGTAATTTTTCAGGATTTAAAATCCTGAAAAATTAACTATAATTCTGCTGTGGTTAAGTGGTCAATTACTTTGGACATTATTGTATGTGGATTGAGTTATCATTAAACCTCAAATCCTTATATTGGTTACAGTAATGCCCAAAGTAATTGACCACTTAACCACAGCAGAATTATGGGTAATTTTTCAGTTTAAAATCCTAAAAATTAGCCATAATTCTGCTGTGGTTAAGTGGTCAATTACTTTGGACATTACTGTATGTGGATTGAGTTATCATTAAACCTCACATCCTTATATTGGTTACAGTAATGCCCAAAGTAATTGACCACTTAACCACAGCAGAATTATGGGTAATTTTTCAGCATTTAAAATCCTGACAAATTACCTATAATTCTGCTGTGGTTAAGTGGTCAATTACTTTGGACATTATTGTATGTGGATTGAGTTATCATTAAACCTCAAATCCATATATTGGTTACAGTAATGCCCAAAGTAATTGACCACTTAACCACAGCAGAATTATGGGTAATTTTTCAGGATTTAAAATCCTAAAAATTACCCATAATTCTGCTGTGGTTAAGTGGTCAATTACTTTGGACATTACTGTATGTGGATTGAGTTATCATTAAACCTCACATCCTTATATGGGCTACAGTAATGTCCAAAGTAATTGACCACTTGACCACAACAGAATTATGGGTAATTTTTAGGATTTTAAATCCTGAAAAATTACCCATAATTCTGCTGTGGTTAAGTGGTCAATTACTTTGGACATTACTGTATGTAGATGGAGTTAAAGGTACTCAACCCGTAAAGAGGGTCCCCATCTCAACAGATTCCAACAACAACAATCCGATCAGAGGGTCCTATATTACTATTTCTTTGGCTTTGGGGGTAAAAAATATTTGATTCGAGTCGAGGAACCCATCAAACAAAGCTCAGAGTTATTAGATATTGATTTTTGAAATTTGTTATGTTCTCGAGATGAGTACCAATAACTGCCGTAATCTGCTCTGGATGTGTACCTCAAATCTATTCAAACAGACAAGGATGAATAACTCTAAAATCAAGTGGTAATTTTAACGCAATTTTTAATGAGTTCTGGGCCAGATAGTATTCCCGATAATGAAAAATAATAGATTTCTAAAATCGATATCTAACAAATCTGAGCTTTGATGGGTGACTTCCTCGACTCGAATCAAATATTTTTGACCCCCGAAGCCATTGAAATAGTAATTGAGAGGAGTTTTATCGGGTTGAGTACCTTTAAACCTCATATCAGTGTGTTGGGGATTTTGGACCTTGACTTGGGACCTTTGGTTTTTAACGCAACAAATGCAAGTACACCTTATACACAAATTTCTTATGTAGCCAGAGTTTTTCTTGGTTAAGATGAGTTTTTCTTGGTTAAGATGAGTTTGAAGCCTGCTTACATTTCAAAATGTTGTCAGTTTTGTATTGTCTGCAGTGGTACTCGGCATGTTGAAGTAAAAGTTACAAGAGATAAAATGTGTACGTAACGAGACTAGAATACAAATGAAAAAATAAATTGAGGGAGGGGTGGGCTATACAGGGAACTAAGGGTTGAACCGATATAAATTTGTAGAGCGATAACGACCAATGTTGACATATTATGCATCACAACTCTACTGTTGCAACAAGGCTATAAAATAGGTGGGGGGTGTGAGAATCTTAGTCATATCTATATAGTGCCATAATAGTCATTTATGGACTTCTATAGTGGTACAATGCAAATTAGAATCAAATGATAAAAATATGTTTGTAACACAACTATACCGATGAAAATAAAAATAATAATTTAGGCCGGGATAAGATGTTGGGTTTGTTATATGGACTCGGAGAAAAATGGGTTCGTACTGATGAACTGACATAAATTAGTGGAGCGATGTTGCCATGTAATGCATCGCGACTGTACTAAAGCAGCAATGATATAAAATTGGGGGGGGGGGGGTCTGAAATTATCTCTATCTCTATAGATGGCACCAGGATTATATAGAAAGGAATAGCAATTGATATACGTATATGGTATACTATAGTAATACCATAGATATATAAGTACAAGTAACACGTGATAAAATATTACGTAACGTGACTATAGCGATGAAAAAAATAAATAAATTGGACTGGGATTAGAGGTTGGGTTGCTTATACCGGTATGTGGATAATTGGATATGGAATTCATACAGATAAAACGATAAAAATTAGTGGAGCGATAAAGACCAATGTTGACACTTTAATAGTCAGGCTGCGCGGGGGAAATAGGGGTTGATACGATAGACCAAAATAAATTTGTCGGGTGATAATCTATATATATAAAACCCGTCGTCTGTCTGTGTGTGTATATGTTTGTGTGTGTGTGTATAACTCGGTCATGCTTTTGGTGCGCTTATAACTTTTGAACCATGGCCTACATTATGCATTAGAAGATGACTCACCAAATTTCACGCTGATTGGTCAAAGCAAACCTGACATCTAACATGGTCCACAAATGCAGTATTTGCACTCGAGTATACACTATTTCTTATGACGTTTGTCAAAATGACGTCATTGACGTCGCACGCAAACCAACACTTGCTTTGCTATTGTAGACGAAACTTCCATGGGCTCTACCAAAGCGTTGTTGGAAATGGGCGCTAAATTAATTTGTCAGTTCAAGTTCAGTCTGAATATAAGTAACGAATGTTGATTTTTGTCGTGGAGGTGCATGTACTGGGGTCTAGAGTCGAGACTCGAACGCTCTACCATCGTTGGGAATTGGTATCAATTTACCAGTTCGGTGTGAACATAAGTACAGAATACTGTCTTTGATACGAAAATTGTGCATTGATTGTGGCATCGAAGGAGTGCCAGTATATCCGGAAGATGGCGAATGGACATTGTCTGACCTCCCGCCAGTGGGTACCGTTCAGTATAGAATCGCCGGAACTCAGTTAGTAAAACCATTCCAGGACTGGGACTAATAATACAATGTGAAAAAATTTGCCGACGCTAATTAATGCTCTTTAATCTTTCAGTTGAGTGCCGCTCTGATAAAAATGTTTAAAAGATCAAAATATGCGCGAAGCGCGCACTGCTTAAGATCATTTAATGTGTTCGAAGCACACAAAGGGGCCGTAGCCCCCCCCCCTCCCCCGCAAAATAAAGGCACCAGAATGGAGCCTGTGTCAGTTAGTATATATATATTAATAAATTAAAATATCTTGATCGTTTCGTTCCATATGTGCATGCATATATGTGGGTTTGGGGAGATATGGGGGGGGGGGGGGGCGGGCGGTAGAAAATACAGTTTTATTGAAATAAAGTGTTCCTACAAATGGGCCGCAGTGCAGGGTCTGTGATCCTTATGCTGCATGCTGAATACAGACTCCAAATGGGGACCGTTTATGATCAAAATGTGCCGCAAGCTCCCTTCGTCGCTGAATAAAGGCTCCCGAATTGAGTATGTTTCAGTTAGTATGTAGTAATATTTAAAGTAATATGCTGATTTTGTTTCGCTCAATATGTGCATGCGCATATGTGGGCCATGTGTGTGAAACTACCGTTTTTAGTGAAATAAAGTGTTCCCTCGTGCATCCAGCGACAAAAAAGAGAGAATCATGACCATTCAATTTCTAATATACAAATGAAAATTTGTTCATGACCGCGGACACTAGAAAGTAACAAAGAATATTTATGTACCCGTCATTTTGTGACGGGCAACCCCCCAGTGACCAATGTTGATGTATAAAGTAACGCGACTGTACTGTCGCACAATTAGCAGGTAGAACCGGTCAAATATGGACTCTGGTGCCCAATATGGAACAGCTCAGAAAACATTCGCAGGGCCCTAAAATTTATTTAACATGGGATCTGCCATTCAAATCTATTTTTGTCGATAAAACTCTTATTTTAAATTTTTTTTAGCTGAGACTTGGTGTGTCTGCGTGGAATACTTATATATTCTTAAAATGACAGGGTACAGCACGTAAATATTTTTTATATGGAAGAAATGAATTTCTTTCGATGATAAATTTTAACATGGGATCTGCCATTCAAATCGATTTATGTCGATAAAACTGTTATTTTTCAAAATTTTAAGCTGAGACTTGGTGTGTCTGTGTGTAATACTTATATATTCTTAAAATGGCAGAGTACAGCGCGTAATTATGTTTTAGATGGAAGAAATTGAAATTTTTTTCGATAATAAATTTACAGTGTGTACTGTACGGGTCATCGAGTACGCTCATTTTGTAAACAAACTTTTGTCAATAGCCGTTTTGGTCAAACTAAACCTTTTTCGACCGGGACAGCAGATCCGAATAATAGCTAAGATGTATTTAGATAGAACTATCAAAAGAATTTGACCGATTAGGGCGCATTTTAAGAGAATCGAGTGGAGAAATCTTGGTGACATTTTCATAAAACACGCCGATTCGGCCATCACTGTACTTGCAGACAAGCGCTAATTAATATTCATGTCAAGAAATGCAGGCGTCAAACTCACCTTTTTGGAAGGTAAATCATATGTATACGTGTACATATCAAAACAATCCTTCCAAAACACCTTCCAAGATATCCAAGAATGTTTGAATAGATTAGGACGCCGCGCAACTCTTACCATAATTCCAGAAAATAAAAGATGGCGGTTACTACAACAGAACAGGCATCCGCACTCCAATTAAAATTACCCATAATTCACTTCACTACACCAGGGGCTCCCAAAGTGTCCTAATTTTGTGCTAACATTATTAAAACTCGCTGAATTTCATCATCGGTAGGTTATCTCCATACCTACTGTTCTAACAGCATTTTTTTCCATAATAATCAGAGTCTTTATGTCTCACTACTGTCAACAGCATGCATAAAACAGCTCTGTTAGTAGACACTTGAATCAGTTTCCCAGAATGGAAATGTTCAACAGTTCATGGCTAATAATAGTATGACAGTAGTAATAGTTATTAGTAGCCTACTACTACTAGTCAGTAGTGACAGTATTAATTCAGACAGTGCTTAACATCTGCGATACGATACGATTTTATTAGCTTATGTTGTCATGAATGTTATGACGTTGAAGCTATATAATACAGAACATGGTAAAACATAAATTCAGAATTGCAATTCTTAGCTTGATTCTCGTAAGTGGATTAGGAATTTTGCTGTAGAACTGATTCTTGCAAACAATTTCTGGATTTTAAGGCCTGTCAGACCATATATGGTTCACCGTTTTTTATGTTTACCCATACCATAGTATGGTAAACATAGTGTCGTTGTCCGGATTGACCACTCATCGTTAGTCCGTCCGTCCGTCCGTCTGTCTGTCTGTCTGTCTGTCTGTCTGTCTGGCTGTCTGTCTGTCTGTAGACACTTTACGCATGGTGCGATAACTCAAACATTTTATATCTGATCGGAACCAAATTTTGTATATGAAGTTCTCAGCACCAAATACAGATCGAGTTAGAATATGGGTTCGATCGGAGTTATGGCCCTTTTTCGACTTAGAATTCATGCATGCTACCATAACTCAAAAAATTTTTATCTGATCAGAATCAAATTTGGTTTGCAAGTTTCTCGGACCAAAATACAGATCGAGTTTGAATATGGGATTGATCCGATATTTTTTAAAGGAGTTATGGCCCTTTGATATAGAATTTCTGCATATTTTGATAAATCAACCATTTTTCAACTGATAAGAACCAAATTTGGTATGCGAGTTTACCAACTCAAAATACAGATCGAGTTTGAATATGGGTCAGATCCTGTTTTTTATACCATAATTATGGCCCCTTTTAACTAAGAATTGAACAGATTTGAGATTTGCTTACACTATATAACTGTAGCAGCTTACAACTGTGGTATTAGTAAGAGAGACTAGAGATAATCTCTATTATTGATACCTGGTAATGAAATTTGATACTCACTGCTGCACTTTAATAGCTATCTGTTGTTTATTGCATTTCCATAGTGTGTGGACAGTGACTTCTCAGGATTTATCAACTCCAACATAGCTCTCTGGTCTTGCATGGATTTTGGGATTAATATTAACCCATTCCATAGACACATGATATCTGATAGGCAGATATTAAATTATATCTTTCACTTTGAGCCAGGTTCAGTAAGGATTTCTAAAAACATTAGAGGAAATGTCTTATTTTGAAATTCCTTCTATTGCATTTGGGGTGCAGGATAATAATTATGTTGCTTGTATTCTTGAGACTGATTTATTGTGTAGGCTTCTAAATCCATATACATGCATTTATGGACTATTTTGATCAGTTCATTAGTGTGATTAAGATCAACCCCTTGCTATCTCATTTAATAACTCAAATATTTGTCATTGATTATATTATATTTCAAGTCATAGTTTATGATAACACACCCCTAACCTGTACAGAGAGGTTCATTTGGTTTAATTGCTTTAAAATATTAACAAAATTAACCCACCCATTCCATAGACATACAGTATGCTATCCAATGTAATAAATCTAATATCTTCAATCTCATATCCCTGGTGACCTCTAGTTATCTAATAATTATGCATTAAAGTATGTTATATTCAATCATTATCAATCATATTTTACGAATTTTTTTAAATAGTTTATCTTTAACTGTTATACATGTATGGTTCTTCTGCCTGACTATGGACTGAGCTCTATAAGACTATATATCTATTTTAAACTGACTAAATAGGTTGGAATCAAATGCCATATTCATGTTCATATGGAAGGTGCCCAATAATATGCCACTTGTGAACTTAAAGGTACTCAATCCGATTTGATGGTCCCCATATCATCAGATTCCAACAACAACAGTTTTTTTGAAATTCCGCTGCTGTTATCAGAATCAATTAATTGCCCAAAAATAATGCTATCCACTATAGTATAAAATTGCCCAAAATCTGTTGTTTATCAACATTTTGTACAATGAAATTTTGCTACTTTGTCATTTATCTGACACAAAAAAAACACTTGATTTTAGAGTTATCCATCTTCATCAACTTTCATACGGCCACTAAATATTCCAGGTGGTTAAAGATAATAGATTTTAAAAATTGATATCTGCTTACTCTGAGCTTTGAGGAATGGGTTCCTCGATTTGAATAAAATATTTTTTACCCCCGAAGCCAAATAAAAAGTAACTGAGGGGTGCTTAATCGGATCGAGTAGCTTTAATAGTAAGGTGTGAATTGTTGAAAAGGTTGGTGTAAGGATTTATGAAAATAGCTAATCGTTATCGCCAAGGTATGGGTTAAACATCTGCCGATCGTGATCGGCCTCTCGTTATTTTAACATGATGTTTATGTTTACTTACAATTGGATTCTGGTCATTTGCCAGGGCACAGGGACCCAGTCCAATGACATCATAATCAAATTGTAAATCTCTGACCTGTTGATTTAATATACCTGTATATCATTGATTATGATATAATGAACAATACCTGTGACTCTAGTCTAAGCAAGCCGGGAGGTATGAACCTGTGCGCTTGTATTAACGAATATTATAGACTTCGGGATATTCACTGGTTAATTTTGCCTCGCATCTCGCAATTCAATACCCTATAACTTATTGTATCAGCATGACAATAGTTATTCAAGCCGATTCTGTTCATTATAATAAATATACCTTCAAATTGCAAAGGTTGGTATATTATATGAATGGTGTCTCCTTCCGGAATACAAACATACATTACATTCTTCACGTACAGTCTGAAGAAGGCTGAGGGAGTCAGGTTGCTACAATTCTGACGACGGCTATGATTATAATATATCTATTGGATAACATTTGACAAAACTGTCTTGAGTTCCTACTTCTATCAGTCTTTCCCGGGAGATGCAAGTGTTTGTTCTCACACCCTTACACTTGAAATTTTTTAATTTATGGGTGCGAAAAAATTTGCACTCGTCCCTCTTGTCAAAATTCTTGATGTGACTACTAAATCGTTGATTCAATATTTACATAACTATTTGAAGGTTATTTAGCTCCTTTCCCATTTCGGTTACATCTGTCTTCTTGGTTGCGGGTGCAAAACAGGTCCTCTCGTGGTGTTTTCCTCATGGGAGGAATAGTTTTGACAGCCAACAGAATTTCATCTGACAGATAATTTCATCGCTTATTGAATAAACATTGCTATCAAACCGTCCTCAGTTTATCTGCAAGCACTCATTGTCTGTCATTGAATAGACTTATTACTGATCCCAGTCTGCAAAGATTTTGAATAGTGTTGGCCTGACCCCCTCCAGTTGCAAGTCCCATGGCATATTTAATGCTGTAGAATATTGGATTCCACATGTTGCCATGGCATTTCCACAGCATTTCTTGTTGCTGTAGCAACATTTTCTACCACTATTTACGTGTGATTTCATCCATGGTACAGTATGACACGATCGCAACCTTTTGGATTCCTGTCTGAATGTGGGCCCCAATGAGAAATAACACAAGTGGTATTCCAAAAAGGGAGATACAACATACATTATTTTATATGGAAAGTATCCCAGTCCAGAACTTTGCTTTTCGTCTTCCATTGCCAGTTTTCGTACCGTTCCTCTGCCGAATAGACTTCACTGAAAAAATGAAGCACTGTTACATGGAAATCATTTATCGTCACATGCCCCACGATCACTGCACAATAGCCTTTCCGCAAAGAGTCCAAAACTTGGCTGTTTACCTTCTATTGTCACATATCTAAAATGGCTATCCGACAAATAGAAAATAAAACAGGCGGGACGTTTGGACAATGTAGGACTCTGAATATATGTATTTTCACGTAACAAATCATAGCAGATTCATTAAGAGTTCACATTTATGTGCAATCTGTTTCAGAAGAGCACATTCCCCTCTAATTTGGATATTAACTTTATTGCTCGCGGCTTGCATTCTAATCCATATAGTTCAGAGTGTGAATGGCTTCCTTTAGCGAAAAAAAATTTGTTTTTGTAAGTATTATAAAGTTTTCCTTAAAGTGATGTGAAACACTCCGGTAGGGTGATCAAATAGAAATGGAGAATAATCTTGCTCAGAGTAGTAATTTTACAAATATTATATCCAAATTGACAACAAGCACCATCATTCTTATATATTAATTAAATACAGTGACTCTCGATGACAAAATCATTTTCATTAGTTTATCGCAGACAGATTAGAATCAAGAAGTAAATATTTACAATTGTGCATAGTTCAGACGATGTTTTCTATGCAGTGGTAAGGTCGATTTGTTAGAAAATTTCAGAGATTTTACTTGAATGCTACATTCCTCCATTTGGCATAGAGCCTCCACTAACATATTAGTTTCACGCACACGAATAAGTTCATAATATGTCTTTAAAGAAAGCCTGAACACTGAACTATTATATATTCCTCACATGGCAGTGCCATTCCCCAACCCCGCAACTCTCCAATCGCACATTGAGTCGGAAATAAAACTGACTAAATCAGATCAGCACAAGAGATTAAATGCTGAGGTCATTCATGGCTTTCATACGTGGCTAATCTGGCAAGTACACTGTAAGAGCGGTTAGTTTGCGATAAAAAGTTAACCCTTCACTCCTGTGGTTTTACAAATAAAGATATATATCCATATAGTTCAGTGTTCAGGCTTTCTATTATACTTATAAAAATAATATTTTAATCTTCAGGGTGACCACTAGATGGGAGCCATCAAATTTTTCAGAATTTCCTTGTAAAACATGGCCGCTAATTGCCATCTTTGATTTTACTCTTTGCATGACTACTAAAATCCTTTGTCGCACTGTACAGGCCACATCCCTCATCCAATCATCACCAAACTACATACGGATCTTCGTGGGGGGCCTCTTGATGGGAGCTCTCGATTATTCCCGAATTTCATTAATAAAAAACATGGCCACCAACAGCCACCGGAATTCCCTGCAACTACATTCAGGAACAAATGACTTCCCAGTACAACACTTATATCCCCTCTATTATATATAAAGCCTAGTTGGGGTTGATGCCAGGAACTTTAATAGTAAAAATTGCAACCTAATTGGTCCACTGGTAGCTATCCTGTCTGTCCGACATGAGTGTCGCTGAGTGTACTTTCTGTTGGCAGATAAGCCAAATGATGCTGTACGACTTTAATAATATAGTCTACTTGCTATCCTAAAATTGGGTTTCCGGGTCATAGCTTTAGTTATACATGTAGTTATCTGTTTGTTTTCAAACTTGGTATATGGATTACTTATATGAAAATACAGAACAAGTTTGTATTCAAGTTCGGTCTGCCCATATTTACTGCAGTTATGGTCCTTGTCGACTTCTTCAATTCAACTCAATTTCAAATTAAATTTTTCAACTTGAATTTGTGCCAACTTGAGGTTATATTTCGACTTTAAGAGTTTTTTCAGATTTGGTTATTTGTATACAGCTCAGTTTTGAGACAACGCACAAGTACTTTACCCATATAATATACTTCTATAAAGCCTCTGCACCAAATGAATCCACCATTCCAGTGGACACTGTGGCCAAGCTGTGTTTTATTTTGTTAAGAAGTAATCATTTGTTCACACATATTAAGCAATGAACACATCAAACGGAGCCTTCAGTGGCCTTTCACCCATTCTGATATATCTAGATGAGGTTGGTATGGGTTCCAACCTGTATCTTCAAGTTTCATCTGCATTGAGTGACATCTCATTGTGCCATCCTGATCGTAATGTGGCCATATCGATAAGAAATTATACTTTGTTTACACTCACATATGAAGCTATGAACACATCATACTGAGCTAGGTCTCCCACCTATTCTGATACTAGTATATATATAGGACCTGCGAATCGGGGGTTTTCATTTCGAATTGTATCTCGAATCGAATTGGGTAACAGATTCGAAATTGAATCGTATCTTGAATCGATTCGTTATGTCGAGTATATCAACAGTGAAGAGGTTGAACAGTTCGAGAAACACTTAAGTTAGTAGCTGCAAAGAACCGAAAACCTCTTAACAACTGATCACCAATGGATTTTATATTGCGTATTCTGAACAATACGCATGCATCCCATTATCCTCATAAATAACGATGGTTGCGAATCATTGAATGTGATGAGTGGTGGATAGGGAGTTAATCTTTCATTAAATTATAACGAATTGGCGGTCCATTAATAGATCATTTGCGATAGTGTTGTCTGTATGTGGATGCGATCGCTAGTATCGCAAAGTTTCTTACCACAACTGTAATGGTGTAAGTACTCTGTAGTCTATATAAACCATGTGAATGCAGTCAATGCACCTGAGAGAACAGATTTGCATTGGGGCAGCCGATTTCAAATCGAATCGAATCAGACAAACGATTCCGAAACGCATCGAATCGATTCACAGGCCCCTATATATATACAAGAGATATGGACATTCATGGTCTTACAAAATAGGCTCTGAAATAAAAAAAAGGACACTGACTTGTCAAAAATCAAAAAAGTGCAAAACACTGTTAATAACATTAAAAAATATGCCCACGCCCTTTATGAACAAACACTACAAAAAACTGTCTGCGAACACCCTTCGTCAAAATATATTTGTCACTGCATAAAGGATATTATGCAAACTAAGCATAAAGACGCTATCCCCCTCTAATTGATGACAAAGGCAACTTAGTATGTGATGACTACTCCAAAGCGACCATGCTCAACAGTGTGTTCATCTCAAACTCAGGCCCTAACAATTCGTTGTGCAATTTACCAATATTTACCCAGAAATGTAGTAGCATAGTAACAAACATTGAATTCACTATCAATGCCATCATTTCTGCTATTGGGCCCAAGGTTGAAACCTAATAAGGCATCTTGTCATGATGGAATTACAGTTAAAAGGATCCAATGCACAAGCCCAGCCATCGGCACCCCCTTAAAGCTCTATTTGTGCATTCCCAATACAGTGGAAGCAGGCAAGTGTTATCCCTATATACAAGAAAAATGACAAATCAAGCTGCAAAAACTACTTTATATACTCCCGTGCCTTAGCAGGATACTAGAGAAAATTGTTCTTAAATACTTAATGGTCCACTTTTCAAATAATGATATACTATTTCAATACTTGTTCCTGGACATAGCACAACTTTCCAATTATTTGAGATATATCTAACCCTGTGCCAGGCCCTCGATGAGAAGTTAAATACATCAGCAATTTATTTCGATATTTCCAAATCATTTGAGAGAGTCTGGCACAGGGGGTTGTTACTCAAACTGGAACAATTCACAGTAGCTGGAAATATCCACAGTTGGTTGAATAGCTATCTCGGCAACAGATCACAGCGCGTCCTAGTGGTTAAATCTTTTTCTAATTATCACATTATACTGACAGGAGACCCCCAGGTGTCTATATTGGACCTTTTTTGTTTTTAACTTTTATCAACGACTTAACAATACATTCCCTTGCTCATATGTACGCAGATGATTTTAGCTTTTTCAGTGTCCAACCATCACTTGATGACTGTGCACATGAACACTTTGAAGATCTGGATAGAGTTTCTTATTGGTCGAAACAATGGTTGGTTACATTCATTGCAGACAAAACAAAATCAATGGTGTTCTCACTCACTCCCTCGGCAGACGATTCTTTGGATCTTGAACTTGATGATCATGATATAGAGCAAGTTGACTGATTATAAACATCTTTGAGTATCTATACAATCAAACCTTCATTGGAACACTGATATAAATGAAATTTGTAGTCGAGTAGCAACCAGACTTTCACAACTGAGGAGAATAAAATTTCTTGTAAATAGAGATAATGTTCAAAACTTACATACTTCCTATAGTGGAGTACGGAGACATTGTTTAGGATAATGCCCCCTATTGCCTCCTCCGAAATCTTGACTGCTTATATACTGGTAGAATAGTAAGTGGTCTTACACGTTGGTGTATCAGATACCCCAATAGAAACCCTTTGCTACATATAAAACTACTTCACAAATACATGTACGGGCCACTACAAATCAAATTTCATCCCATCCATGATCGCTGAATGGTATCCATCATGAAAAACCACTACCAACAACAAAGTTAATAACCCCTCATCAGAACCAACCAAAGACGAAATCATAAGTAACATGTATATAATTTTGTGTAAAAAAGAAATTACTTTGAAACCCCCAACATACTATAATGCAGGTCAGAGGAGATTAAACATTTTGCACAATAGCCTTAAAAATAACTAGTGATCTAAACTTCGATCAATTGGAAAATTACATCTCAGCTCATCCAAACTGTTTTGGGAAATTCATGTGAAGACTCCAACCATTTTGTCTTCACTTGTACGCAGAATCAAGAAACTTAAAGCGGCCATTATCTCTGAAAATGATCTCCTGTTTGGTGTACCGCACTACAGTGAATTTGCGCTTGTTTGACAGACCATTTCTCATAATTATCATAGTTCTCACATTATAGTTTCTTTTACCCCCAACTGTGAGACCATAGTCACATGGGGCTCACCTGCCCACGTGAGAACTGGTTCGCATTTAGTTTTGGACACAGTGCGCATTCGCCAATGTCACGGTAATTCTATGAAGGTTCTATACTTGACCAATACAAATTTGCTTCTTGCTTCAGTTTCTTTGTATTTTTTTCAGTCTGCAGCAACGTTTAAGTATGAAGGAAAAACAGACAAACATGCTTCTCAAAAAGGTTTGTACTTTAAAGGCATGGATGGCCTTCGTGGTGGGTATTACTGTTAAATAGTCACATCCGTTGAAACTGCCATAAACAGAAATAATATTAAAATATGGACAGACTTTGTTCTTATGTTCAATCATAAATATCACGTAAATAGTATGTTATTGTCACCTTTCTATGCTTTGTTATGTAAACAAAAGTCAAAAATGTCACAGAAAAACAAACAAGATACTTTGAATGGCATTTATTTCATTCGTATCAATTTTAGTGGTTTATATGGCAACTTTTGACTTTTTCGTAGGTTTGTAAATTCTTTGGTTCGCAATTACTAATTTTAACCTGCAAACTCCCAATAATGATAAACAAGTCTCGATTAAGATGCGCATTGTGTTTTGTCTATATACATAGCATCATTGGTAAAGCCCACACAATGTTCGCATTGTAAGTAAGTATCTACATGTCACTGAATTACGCTTTTTACTATAGGATATGTCATGGTATTTTTATTGGATCATAGAATGCTCTTTGTCGCTTTGCTATTAACACTATTTTATTTAAGGACCACATAGTCAGTATTGTTGGATGTTTGATTTGACAAAACAAGAAAGAATTAGCTCACAGTGATACCTCAGCTTTTCATTCTAATACAACATTGATACCACAGACTCATACATACTATTTAGACACGTATTTGGTTATATTGCATAATCCCTCTGTAGTCTCATAAATTCTCTATCACTTATCAGACTGGCTTTATCAATTTTTTAACGAAGAACTGGTTTGTTAAATATGTTTCTATGTTAACAAATCAAATGCAAGGTCATATTCCATATACTGAGAATCGTTTGTGGGAATTTTGTCAAAACTAAGACTTTAGCCGTGTACGTAAAATCGTAGATGGAGCGATCGTAGGGCAGTTAATCATGTGGTTAACAATGGCATACATTATCCTCATATGCGACGACATCGCAATCGTGTGAACAGACTATCCACGATTTAGTTGGACCCGATTCCAAAAGTTGAACTGAATTTTATCAAGGTGCATCCAGAAAACAAAAAAATTGTGAGAAATCGTTGTTTCTATATCGTTTTTATGTGTACCTATACCATACGGATTGACCACTCGTCATTTGTCCATTTGTCTGTCTGTCTGTCCATCTGTCAGTTTGTCCGTCCTCACAAAATGCTACTAATGTGACTATTAAAGAAGACACATAAATATCCTTTGTGCTCACAAAATTGCTTAAGTGGCTAGACACATCAGCAACCATATTTGACCCCTGAAATGTGATCTAAGTGGCTTAAGGGAGTCACTTGAAAAAGTTGTCCTTTAAAAATGGACACAATTTGCCCATCAATATAGATGTCCAACCAGTGTTCTATGGATACCCTACTGTTCCAAGTTTAAGTGGCTAGCCACATTAGCAACCTTATTGGACACCTGGAATGTGATCTAAGTGGTTTGAGGGAGTCACTTGAAAAAGTAGAAAACCAAGCCTAAGCCTAGCATAAGCCTATTATAGCCTAATCTAAGCCTAGCATAAGCCTATTATAGCCTAATCTAAGCCTAGTATAAGCCTATTACAGCCTAATCTAAGCCTAGCATAAGCCTATTATAGCCTAATCTAAGCCTAGCATAAGCCTATTATAGCCTAATCTAAGCCTAGCATAAGCCTATTACAGCCTAATCTAAGCCTAGCATAAGCATATTATAGCCTAATCTAAACCTAGACATATTATCCAAATATATCATATTTTTCTTAATCAGGTGAATGCTCTAGATTGTGAATGAAGAGCCCGAATAATACAATCTGCTGACTATTTCACATGCGGCAACCTTGAGCCACATAATACATTGACACTTGATTTGCAGCCACACAAGTAGCATTTTGTGAAAACTTTTTTTGAAGCCACATAAAAACAAGTAGTCACATAGGTCTCTAGCCACTTGATTGTGTAAACACACAAGCATATGTCCGTACTTAGACACTTTACACAAAATGCGATAACTCAATATGGGTCTCTCAGCCAAAAATAGAGATCGAGTTCAAATATGGGTTTGATCAGAGTTTTTTTTACAAATGTAATGTGTATTAAATATTATCAGCCAATGAAATTGATCAAATTCACTTGTTCTCAGAGAACTTCTCGGCTATTACAGTATTACCAACACGATGGAGTAATCATCAGCTGATGACACATTGCATTTTAAAATAGACTGATAAGTTTTCCTGGCTCGTTTGTCGGGGAATCTGTCTGTCCTGGCCATTAATGTAAGAGAGGGAACTCTGATTCTAAATTTCTTGAATATTGAAATTTTGTTTGTTTGAATAATTGTTTTTGTTATGTGTACCCATACAATAGTATGGTACACATAGTGTCGACGTCCGGATTGACCACTCGTCGTTCGTCCGTCCGTCTGTCCGTAGCTACTTTACACATAATTTTCTAATCGATCGAAACCAAATTTTGGATATGGGTTTCTCAGACCAAAATACAGATCGAGTTCAAATATGGGTTTGATCCTAGTTTTTTTTAACAGAGTTATGGCCCTTTTTCAACTTAGAATTCAATCATGCGGCTATAACTCAAACATTTTTATATCTGATTGGAACCAAATTTGGTATGTGAGTTTCTTTTATAGAGTTATGGCCCTTTGACATAGAATTCATGCATGTTTTGATAAATCAACCATTCATCTGCTCGGAACCAAATTTGGTATGTGATTCTCAACTAAAAATACAGATCGAGTTCGAATATGGGTTTGATCCCATTTTTTATACTGGAGTTATGACCCTTTATCAACTAAGAATTAAACATATCCGAGGTTTTCTGATGATAGCCCTTAATAGTAGCTTACAACTTATTACTGCTAATACCAGCTTAGCTGCAAGATACCAGAGGTAATGTGTTGATCTTATTAGATTAGAGTTATTTTTAGCCATCATAGGTTAGCTCTATATAATATAATTAACCACACATAGCAGGGTAAAGTGTAACCCAATCATGATTCAATGGACTCTCCCATTCAGTTCTAAAAGTATAAATTAGAATAGTCTATTGTTCATTTGTAGGGATGTTCTCAGAATTTGAGCAGACAGAGAGAACCCCATTCAGTAGTACTATTTTAAATAATTAAAACATATTCTGCAGTTTCAATGGGCGGATTTCCATAATACTTGACATGGAGCATTGCCATTAGGCATATTTTATTAATTGTTCATGGTTGATTGAATTCCACAGAGCATGGATACTATGTTGTGGATGTCTACTGGTGTGTGTGTTAACCACCCCTTAATAGCCAGGTGAAACTAATTAACTAGAACAATGGAGCTGGAAAATATGACCACCGGCAGTCATCTTGTATTTCACATTTATTGGATAAATGTTTGAAATTAAAACAGTTTATTCATCTGCACAATACAATCTTTTTACTAAAACTTTTTTCTTTTTCCTTATTCTTTATCATTCCATTGACTGCTCAAATTAACGTTAATGCCTCTCCAAGTTGAGAGCTCTACAGTGGCATTGACAGTTGCATTTGCTGAACATATTTACAAATGAATGGGAAGAAATAACATTAAATTATATGTTGATATATTTCCAGATTATTCAGTAGGCTTTGGTGGAAAGTATGGTATTCAGAAGGACAGCCAGGATGCAGGTGCAGTGGGGTGGGATTATCAAGAGAAACTTGGCAAACATGAGTCACAAAAAGGTAGGCTGTGTCAATAGATACTAGTAAATCAGTTTTATTCTAATTGATTAGTTTGGTTTACGGCATTTCTGCTATATTCTATATTCTATCAGAACATATCATTATGATATTCATTTTTAGACAGATTCTTTTTCCATAATTCTGGTCAGGTATCCTCAGGATTGAGAATCCGGTGAAAACCTTTACATCATTTCTAAATTGGGTACTGAAGTGGCTGGGAGTGTCAAAATTATAAGAGCGAAAAGTTTAGAAAAGAAATATGCTGACAAACCCACGCTGGTGGATTATGAGAAACGTTTTTTATAGTCTGAAAAGGAGAAGAATTTCCCAGAAATAGTTCTAAATATAGACATTAGAACACCCAAGTCACATGTTTATCGTTGAGCATTCCAAAATATCTGATAGAATTTCCGATAGAAACAGTATTTAAAATAATTGTTGAAGATTAAATATCTTAGAATTTATTATACCCCCATTACTGAAGGAAATGGTGGGTATTCTGGATTACATTTGTCGGGGAATCTGTCTGTGGTACTGTCTGTCTTTCCAGCAGGGCATTCGTCCGTCCTTCCGAGCAGATAACTTAACCACCTGTTGTTGGATCTCAATGAATTTGGAATGGATGTTCACTGTTATCAGTACATACAATGGAGTGTTCAATCGTTTTGTTCTGGTTTTCCGTTCTAGAGTTTTTCATCTTTGTTTATCTAGAAATGTTTTTTTTGTCTGTCTGAGCAGATATCTCAACCAAAGGTTGTCGGATCTTAATGAAATTTGGTATGGATGTTCACCACTATTCACATTCTGGTTTTCTGTTCTAGAGTTATTCATCTTTGTTTATCTGAAAATGTTGATTTTTGGGTCCGACTTGACCTGAGAATCTCAGCTCTTGTTTGAACTCTGTCCACATGTGCAGGCAATGGACTATACATTGTTCTTGATACAGACGTCATAGTGTTTTTAGCTCACCTGAGACAATGTCTCCAGTGGAGCTAGAGTCATCACTCCTCGTACGTCCATCCATCTGTCAACAAACACCTTCTTCTCAAGAACCATAAGACCGAATGGGTTCATATTTGGTGTGGATGTTCCCTAGGTGACTCACATTCAGATTTGTTAAAATGAAGTCTCCAGGTCAAATAGCTGTGAAGCCAGGGCCATAGATCTTTCCCTCGATAGTAATTCTTAAGACGACTTCTTTTCAAGAATGATCGGCCCTATTTAGCTTATATTTGGTATGGAGGGTTCTTGTGTGACAAGGATTCAGATTTGTTCAAATGGGACTGCCAGGTCAAATAGGTGTGATGACAGGGCCATAACTCTTCCCCTCCATAGTAATTCTTAAAATGTCTTCTTCTCCAGTACCGCAAGACGGTAAGGGGTAATATTTGGCATGGGTAGTATTAGTTGACTGGGATTTAGATTTGTTCAAATGGGGTTGCCAGGTAAAATATCGGCGAAGCCAGAGACGTAACTCTTTCCCCCATAGTAATTCCTAAAACCCCTCGATTTAGCTTATATTTTCAATTTAAAAAAAAATTAAATAATTTTTTTATTTTGTTTTAGTTTGTACTCCTTGTCCAATTTAATATGGCTATATCATGGTCTGATGTCTCTTTATGCCAATAGGCAAATTATCAGATAAAGAAACTCGCAGATGAAGAAAGCTATGGTATAATAAATTATGAAAAAAAAATATTGTTATACAATAAACATGGCAGCATAGTATATCACTGGTGGTCTGATATCTGCTGTCATTATAAACATATTATAGAGATGCCAAGTTCCAGAATCAACAAAACCAGTGATTAGTTGACAGCTATGCTATATAATTGATATTATTTGTTGATAAATTTCCAGATTATTCAGTAGGCTTTGGTGGAAAGTATGGTATTCAGAAGGACAGCCAGGATGCAGGTGCAGTGGGGTGGGATTATCAAGAGAAACTTGTCAAACATGAGTCACAAAAAGGTAGGCTGTGTCAATAGATACTAGTAAATCAGTTTTTAGCTCACCTGAGACGAAGTCTCCGGTGGAGTTATAGTCATCACTCCTTGCCTGTCGTCCATCCATGCATCCATCCATCTGTCCATCAACAATTCTTTAGCATCTTCTCCAGAACCATGAGACCGAATGGGTTCATATTTTGTGTGGATGTTCCCCAGGTGACACACATTCAGATTTGTTCAAATGAGGTCACCAGGTAAAATAGTTGCGAAACCAGGGCCATAACTCTATCCCCCTCAAGTAATTCTTAAAACATCTTATCAAGAACCATCAGGCCTATTTACCTTATATTTGATACGTAGGTTCCTTGGGTGACTCATTAAAAAAGGGGGGCATGTCAGGTTGGAACTTTGCAACAGTTAGGAAAGCTTGAGGTATCAGTTGTAAAATCCCTACATGTGCAAAGGAATTTTACGAACTTGGGAGTGTGTTTGCTTCAGTTGGAAGGGTGCAGACTATGTGGGGTGGGGGGGACCATGGCCATGCAGTTGAAAATTTCAAGGTGGACACCCCCCTGCTCAATGGAGACCCTCTAGCTACGTCCCTCTTTAGAACTACTTGTTTTTAAATGATTTTAACAAGTACTGTCTCTTATGGTCTTCCTGGTCCCAGTCTTCTCACTCTTTACAGTCTGGTGAGTGTCACCACATCCATTGACTGTCTTGTTGTCATAAGAGATTAGTTTGGTTTAAGGCGTTTCTACCCTCAAACTTCAATTCTATATTCTATCAAAACATATCATTATGACATTCAATTATGACAGATTTTCCTTCATTAAGTCCAGTGGGATATCCTCAAGATTTGGATTGTTAACATTGCATATTACTATATAATTGGTCATTGTCTTACCAGAAGTCAGTGAGTGCATGAACTGACCAAGTTAAATGAAAGTAAGTGAATTGCGACAGGTGCATGTGGCAATAGTCATGTGATTACAGGAGTCACTTATACTGTTGAACTCATTGTTTTCAGTCGCTTAGCTCATCGCTTCTTACACAGAACTTCTAAATTATACAAATTCTAACAAATTTTGTACAAACAAATCAGTCATCCTGGTAAACAGCCGGTCATTCCAGTTATTGATTTTCACAATAGACATGCAGGTAGTGACAACGAATGCGATCCAAATAATCATGATATACTGAATATAATCGGATTATATTATTTTACGACTCCAAAATCAAAGTCATTGAACCTAGCCTAAGTTTTACTGGTTGGTCACGGTCATTGACCAAGTGATTATGACAAATGTCCAAGAAAAATCATTTCAGGCGGACAATTTGTCCATTGTCATATTTTTTCAAGTTTGTTTCTATATAAATGCATTATTATTGACAGTATGGGGGATTTTCCCAGATAAAAAATATATCTGAAAATATATCGGGTGAAAGATTATCCCTTGAGACAAGTGACTGCACCAGGTGAGAGAGTTCACATTTATGTAAAGACCATAGGAAAATAATATATTTTTTTAATGCAGTCACAAACCCTCTCTCAAGATGTACAACTTGAGAATAATTATATAGAGCCTACCATCGAACCAGAATGCCACTAAAATAAAGGCAGAAAGCTGGGAGGAATTCTGATGGAAGAAAATGGAAAGGAAACTAAAAAATATCAAAATGGCTGAATTGTCATAGGAATCAACAAGTGATGACGAGGTAATAACAGATGAAATGATGCTCTCTGACCAGCTTAATGTTTTAGTAAACCAAGTGAAATAAGTAAAACAAATGGACAAAGCAGCTCACAGAAACGTATGAACAGTATGTTAGATAATCTAAAAACATGGGAGTGAAAGATGAATTAGACAAAAAAAAAATAGAAAGTATACAGGATTTAGAGAAATAGTTAAATGACACAGTGGAAACAAGAATGATCTGCTCACAATTCTTTAAGAAATTAACTAGAGAAATATCTCGAAAACTCAGCCAACAACAGAAACAATTTTATCAACAGCAGTAACACTCCTACAAGAAAAATTAGGTCATAACCAGGGGGGGGGGGGGGTCATTCACTGGGGTGGGTGGGTGGTTCTGCCACGAAAAAAAGTAACTTTTTTCCTAGTGGTCACAGTTTTTTCCTCTTACAACATTTCTGCAATATAATTGCCTCAAAGTGTTCAGCATCGTTGTTATGGTATGTATGACACTTTAGGTCAGGGCTTTGGGGGGTAGTTAGTGTGGATATAGGCATAATGCTTCTCAGAAATCCCGGTTACAAACTAACACTCACAATTTTGTCTTTTGCATCAGATCACATTGTCAAGTACCAACACCACTGGTTGAAGATGAAAATGGACAGCTATGACACCCATTATTAAAGTAAATAAAAATGAATAAAGTTATTCATTTATATCATTAATATTTACTCATTAGACCTGATCAGACAGCATAAGAGGCAAAACATGGAAATCGCATCATGCTAGAAAGTATTGAATGCTATTTAAAGGTGGATTATCTCTTTGCAAACATGTATTATATAGTTACCGGGGTATAAAATATTAGATTTGAATCGAAGACTCCTGTCCGGAAATGCTTCTATCGATTAATATTAATTTTATTTCGAATATTTTCTCGTCTAAAAAGGTGTGTTTGTTCAGGTAACGAACAATAGTGGTTACTGTTAACAGAGACCAGAATTTTTTTTGTACAATTTTGTCACAAATAAACGTTAATTATACTCATTATCGCTTATATCTGTGGAACAAAACAATACAAACTATCAATCTGGGACATTTGACTTTCGGTGCGTAGCCATAGGAACAGCCCAGTGCTCTATATCGCAATATGGTATCATCCGATTGGTCTGTTCTAAAAATAGACACATAAATGGTCCCGATTTGATATTCGAAATAAAATCAATATTAATGGATAGAAGCTTTTCCCGACAGGGGTATTCAGTTCATATCTATTATTTTATACCCACGCAACTATTTAAAATTTGTTATTTAAAGAGATAATCCATCTTTAAAGCCACATTCAGATTTTTTAGTTTAATTTATTGTTTTTTTTTTGGGACACAATTTCATGCTGATCAATCTGTTAAACGCCATGTTGTCAGATGGTATAAGATCGATTCGTGTGGGTCCATTACTATTTAGCATAAATGTTTTGCCTAAATTTTTATTTTATATTTTCGATACAGTTATATTTGAAGTGATTACAGGCAAGCATTGGAAATATGGTAAAATGTTCATATAACTTGTTTACAAGTCATGAGTCAATTGATAAACAAAAACAAACAGGATAACAATGGGTGCTGCAGGTTTATACGATTCTTATCTGTTCTCAGACTTTATAACTGAAACAAATACTCAGCCTAAATGGTGTGAGACTACAGATTTTTAGGTAAAACGTGGGTGGGTAACCTGCATGAAATTGGAAAAAAAATTCCTTTAAATAAGGGTTGATTTCGCTGGATTTGGAGGTAAAAGGGGGGTGGGTACCCCGCATGAAATTGGAAAAAATATTTTTTCCTTCAAATAGGGGGGGGGGGGGGGGGGGGGGGGGGGGGGGGTGGTGGGTACCCAAGAGGCGGTGAAATTTCAGCCTACTGTCATGGCACTTTTTTCCGACCCCCCCCCTGTCACAACAGTGATTGCGACACACATCAAAGAAAAACCTGGTGAAAATCTTACCGAAGTAAGTAGACGAGAATAAACAATTGAGTAGTGCATGACATAAATTATAAATTGGGTACCGAAGTGGCAGGGGATGTCAAAATTATAAGTGCAGAATGTTTAGAAAAGAGATATGCTGACAAACCCACACTGATGATATTCCATTTGGAAACTGTGAAACAAAAAATATTGTTGCTACAGAAAACATTGGAACTCAAAAAGGTAGAAAAATGCTTACTCACGAGGTGGGAAATCACATGTTGAATGACTCATTGAACTGAATGAGAAGACAATCCTGGGACAGATACTATATGGGAATGAAGTCAAAATCACAGGAAGAGGAAGAATAATGAAGGCAACATCCAGGTCGACTGAAAATTCCAGATAGGTCGAGAACTCTGAGTGTTTGAATTATTGTGTTTAAATGTGCAAATGAAAGAAGAAGAATCTTAACAAATTTATTATTTTCTTATCTTATCTTCCGTCCGAACATTCAACATGGTAGATTAGTTAGGGTAGTTTAATGGGTAGTTTAATTCTAAACGCCCCAAATGCAGGATAGCATCGTATGGTGATATTCAATAGTTAATGTTTAATCATCATACTTGAAGGTAGCAAAGTTTTATTAATCTTTATAGTAATTAGTAGCTTTAATACCAGCAGTGGAGATTCCCATTAATCCAAACTGCTATATATAAAAAATGTTATATATATATATGTAATCATGTTGCATGTTCATTCATTCTATAGCTAATTGTGCAAAGACTGAAAAGCTCAATAATCAAGTTACGCTCCAGGATACTATCTAGTCATGCGATAGTCTTTTCAAAACAAAGTGATAGTCAGAGATCATTTTTAAGTAAATAATTATATCCCCATGCGTCCATCCGCTCATATATCTCAACCATGGGTAATCAGATTTTTATGAAATTTGGTATGCACGTTTGGCATTTGGAGGGCTTTCAAAAGACCAAAGACATTGTTCACATTTTCTGTTCAAGAGTTATCCCTCTTTGTTTATCTGAAAATGTTGGATTTCCGACCATCTGCTCTTATATCTCAACCATTGTAGCGGAGTAGCTTAACACAAAATTTTTCACTTTTGGATTAAAGCATGAAACTTTCAGGGTTGGTTGGGGATTTTGGTGACCCCTTGACCTTCAACTTGACTTTGAAATTTCAAAAATTGGAGATTTAGGGGTGTCTATTGCGCGACCCACGGAAATAGGTAACGCCGACGGAACAGGACGTAGACATAATGCACAAGGAACAAGATGATAAACGAATAATTGAAGGCTGGTGAAGAAACACGGGTGACGGATAGGAACAGATAGGAAATGAAGACACACAACCGATCGCGACACATATAATTCAAGAGTGACATGCTTTTCCAGTTACCGGAAAGAGGCAGCATTTCGGACGGATGTAAAATGCGGACTTTAAGTTCGGCCGATACGGAACGGATCGTACCGAAAAACCGGAATGTCTGCCGGATGACAGGATCGAAGAACCACATAAATCACCCAGAACCTTATCGGAACTGGTTGCATTAAATAAAAAAAAAAACACACACAATTATAACATCCACCAGGGTGACTAAAACAAATTTGGTTTAAATAGTCTAAAATCAAGAACATGCAAACAGCAGATACTAAGAGCTCTATGAGGTAGGTGCCTGCAGTCGCACAATGTTTACTTAACCCTTTACCCAACAGTAATATGACTAACGTCATTACCTCCAGCCAACAGAACTTTCTGGTGACGTCAAAGTTATTGAGAAAAAAATGTATTGTTACTAAATTGTATGGTGGCTCTTGTTTTATGAAATTATGTTCATCTGCATGGATGTGACTGGGAGTAATTTTTTCAAGAGTTGTTAATCCCCCTCCCCAAGCATGATAGTATGGTGAATATATATTAGGTTTTATATTTATATTTTATAACAATAAATGTAATAAACAAACAAAAGGTAAGTTTTGTTTTATCAACAGATCAATGTGACTTTCAGTTTCAATTTATCTTTCGGAAAAGCACATCACGAAATTGGGTGATTTATTAATATTTTAAGTAATCGGTACGTGGTGAAAACATAAAATAAATCATCAAGTGACATATTAATTCTTGGATGGTTACGTGTAAATTCAGTTAAAATTGTCTGCATTATTAGTCTGCACCAGTCCACATTGTACCATCGATTACGGTACATCGCACGTGTGTTTTGTTTACTTTTGTTTCTCCGGTTTTTGACCTTGACATTGCAGTCAATACATTCGCACAGCACAGATCTTGTGCAATTAATAAATTAAACAATTATTTCGTGCCTACATTGTATCTTACGATTCTCTTAGTTAAATTTTGAGCAATCATATTCAATATAAAAGGACAAGACAGTGCCGATAAATAATTCGCGGTAAATGCCTCGCGCACTATTCCAAATTGATATGCGCGCAGTTTCAATTTAAAAATAGCCGCGTATGCTCGTGAACTCAGTGTTCAAATTAAAGTAACTAATGTAATACAATGTCATTACTTTGATTTTTCACATCATGATATGGCCAATTTACTGAAGTATTTTGCAGTGTTAAAGCGCGCAGAATAATAATTTTATTAATCAAACGAAAGAACAAAACGGCCCATGCACATAAATTTGTGCTACAGTATTTTATCATTGCTGCTATGACGTCGACAAGGTTCCTAGATTTTTTCATCGTCATCAGCTGATCAATGACAACATTCGATAAATGGTCAATTGATACTAATACTAAATCTAAGATATATTCTGTTTGAATTTGCAATGAATGTCATTTATGTATTACCGAATGGGTAATAGTTATAGCCATGATAAATGACAGTCCCCATTGTGCGCCCCAATTACCAACCACGTGTTTACGGGTACATATTTTTTGCGCACGTTATCAGTGGGCGTTTCTTGGCGGGAGTGTTTTTTAAATAAACCATTTGGATTGAATCATGTGTCCATTCCTTTGTATTTTTCGATTATAGTGTGGAGAATATACTCAAGATTATGTATTTGTCAATGCGCTTTAACAACATAATTTATTTGGGTACTAATCCAGGCAATCCCGTGCCCACAATATTGGGCTGAATTGGCGTGACGTTGGGACGTGTAACTGAAGAGAAAATCGAAAATGTTGTCGAACTTTCCGATCAAAACTTTATTGAATTCTCAAAATTGCTCACTCAGTGTATTAAAATAAAATATTATTCATATGATCTTGTGATGAATGAGGGGAAATATCAAATCAAATGACAGTTTTATTTGAGAACATATCTAGGGCCAATAGAGTTAGAACAACACGGCGTCCTTAGTAACACCAACACTGCAACAGCGCAGGTGTCTTGGAGTTGACTCGGAACTGTATTTGCTTCGCTGGTCAAATCATGATATTGGTCTTTTTAATTCAGGTGCATATTATTAATAGCTCAAAAACATAAACAAGTCAAATAAATATCTTATTAGAAATAAAAATAAAGTTTGTAAATAAAAATCTGTAGAATAAAACTATATTAGATGGCTGTACACAGATCACAATTGCGGAGTACATTGATTTAGTCGACTTGAAAAATAGCACCGCGACGACGCAGTTTTCGTTTTATTACGATTTTATTATGAAATGTCGATTAAATTGTACAAAATCTACCACAAAACCCAACAAAAACATAAATATTAATAATGTAACATCCATTTTATTGTTTACATTAAAAATAAGATCAATTTGTTGTGTTATAATGCAATATTTTTGTTGTAAACTATGACAGAAAAAAATCCAAAAACTCCGGGCGCTCTGGGGCTTTCTGGACGCTACGCGGCCAGGCGCTCTGGGGCTCTCTGAACGCTAAAGGGTTATTAAACACCATATAGAAGTCACATTGATTATAAAGTAATAAATGAAATGGCGTTATTAACAAAATCTGATTGGAGTGACAGCTCCTTTGATTAATACCCTAAAACTCTCTGCATGTTAGACAGTTTGTATATAAATTACCTATGGCTTATGATAACAAACTCCCAAAGGCCAAGTGTGAATGATGAATCTGACAGTTAGGCCAGTAAAACTAAACACCTGTTTTCTCAGACAATTACATATGGGAAACTATATGAAAAAGAAGGAGGCATTTTTCTCAGCTTACCTGAGATGCAGAATATGAGTCATATTTTGCATGGATGGTCCCTAGGTGGCTGGGATTCAGTTCTATTCAAATGGGGGTCACATCGTCAAAAATGTGGCATAGCTAGTGACCTAACTCTTTCCATCCATAGTAATTCTTAAAACATCTTCTCAAGAATCATCGGGGCTATTTAGCTTATAATTTGTATGGAAGGTCCTTGGGTGACAGGGATATAGATGTGTTAAAATTAGGTCACCGGGTCAAATAAAGGCGGAGTCAGGGACATAACTTGTCCATCCATTGTAATTCTTAAAATGTCATCAGGCCTATTCAGCTTATATTTGGTATGGGTGACTAGGATTCAGATTTGATTCAGAATTGAATCACGGGTCAAATAGGGTCGGAGCTAGGGACATAATTCTTTCCCTCAATAGTTATTCTTAAAACATCTTCTCAACAACCATTTGGCATAGTTAGCATACATTTTAGTATAGAGAGTCCTTGGGTGACTGGGATTCAGATTTGTTCACATGGGTTCACCAGGTCAAATAGGGGTGCAACCAGGGACATAACTGTTCCCCCATAGTAATTTTAAAATGGCTTCTCATCAAAAGCCATCAGGTCTATTTAGCTTATATGTAGTAACTAGTATGGAGGGTCCTGGTGTTACTTGGGACTGGGTTATAGATTTGTTAAAATGGGTTCGACCAATCAAGAAATGGCATTTGGTATATATGGCTTAATATGGAGAGTTGGGATAAAAATTTGTTTGAATGGGGTCCACCATTAAAAAAAGGGGGGCATGTCAGGTTGGAACTTTGTGACAGTTAGGAAAGCTTGAGGTATCAGTTGTAAAATTCCAACATGTGCAAAGGAATTTTACGATCTTGGGAGTGTGTTTGCTTCAGTTGGGAGGGAGCAGACTATGGACTATGTGGGGTGGGGGGGATCAGGACCAAATTTCAAGGTGGACACCCCACTGCCTCAACGGAGATCCTCTAGGCTACGTCCCTCTTTAGGACTACTTGTTTTTAAGTGAATTTTACAAGTTATAACTTTTTATGGTATTCCGAGTTCCAATCTTCTCAGTCTTTACAGTCTGGTGAGCGTCTCCACAGTCATTGACTGTCTTGTTTAAATTTGTATAGCATTTTGCAGCCATAGCATTCCCTACCAATACATGTTTTTTCATTGTAAATTGATTAGCAGAAATTGGAAATCGCATCGCAAAATGCAATGCGAATCCAGTTAAATCGAACCCCAGTTGGGCAATGGATTGGGGGGGCGGGGGGGGGTTATATTAATAGAGGGGTTTTGGGATTTTGACCCACCCCCCCCCCCCCCCCAAAATCAGGCCTATATGTAAATATATATGGTTAAAATTGTTGTCATAGTTTGATTTTCCAACCAGTATTCAGTGAAAAATAAGTTTTAATACCAACAGTCTCACATTTTCCTACTTTCGGTTAAACTGTTCAATCGAAATGGCTACATTTGGAAAATCATTCTAACAGTTGGATAGCGTGAAGTACCCAGCTGTAAATTTCTTACCTATTAAAGGGGATGTGCAAAAGGAATTTCTTAAACATATGGCTGTGGTCTAAGTGGTCTGGTTAAGGGAAGGAATATGAGGTATGTTGGGAGTTGGTCAGGGGTTTGCAGTTGGAAATTTAAAGCAAGACACCCCCCATCCAATGGAGGCCCTTTTATCTGTTTGCAACTACTTGTTATTAAGTTATATTGACAAGTACCGACCTGACTGTGATGGTCTTCAGAGTTCCAGTTTTCTCAGTCTTTACAGTCAGGTGAACGACTCAGCAGTCATTGACTGTCTTGTTTTTCGGGGAGCTAATACAAAAATTGCAACAAACAAACACAAACTACAAAAGTTATCAACTTCTGATTTTTTATACAAGGAATGCTTGTACATGATAGGTTATATACCCGGACTCAAAACATGGGGTTTTATCGCTAATCACTACTGGTCACTGAACTGATATATTTGTTCAATATTCAATTCGATCTGTGAATAATAGTGTGCAGTATTTGATTCTATCCTATTCAAATATTTGCTGGACCCACAGTGTAACCCCTCCGATGACCATACTATTTGTTTTATATATTGCCCTTATTTCCTTCAGATTACTCAGTTGGATTTGGTGGTAAATATGGCATCCAGAAGGACAGGCAGGATGCTTCAGCTGTTGGTTATGATCATAAAGAAGGACTTTCTAAACATGAATCACAAAAAGGTTTGGTTTCTTGTTCTTCTTAAAACAGTGTACTTTGTATGGTTTATGGCTCAGTTATATGATGGTATATTTCCTTTCGAACATAGTTAACTCTTTTAATGCCTGAGTAATTTTTACGGATATACATGCACATGTAAAGCAAATGTAAAGCATTTTTACTGATATTTTTACTGATATTTCTTTTGAAGAAATATGTGTGGATCAATATGGGTATGTGGGGGGGGGGGGGGGGGGCAACCATTCTAACTGCCAACTTTCTGCAAAATTATGGGCAATAAGTCTAAATTTTTATAGTTTTTTTTTCTGTTTGTTTGTTTGTTTGTTCAAATGAGGTCACTGGGTCAAATAGTTGCGAAGCCAGGGCCATAACTCTTTCCCTCCATAGTAATTCTTTTAAACATCTTCTCAAATACCATCAGGCCAAGTCTAAAGACTATCCAGATTAGTAGAATAAATGATGATTCATTTTAATTTAATCACTTCATACTCAAAATAAGGGAAACTAACATGATTTATACATACATATGAAGATGTGTCTGACCTCCGCAAATTCATGTGACAACATAGGGAAATTGGCGTATCACACTTCACAACAGTTTATTCCATTTTGAATCACATATTCGGTTATTTTGCATTCATGGCTAGGCCTATATAAATATTAGCCTGGTGACAATCTCCATTTCTATACATAATGACTAGAAATTTAATAACTCCAAAGTAGATCGTTAAAAGAACATAACTCTGTAATAGGGCAATTAATAGTATCAGAATGGGCATTCTTCAGTATTTGAGGTTTTACATAATGCTAATCGTATGTAAACTAACTGCCGTATCGGCGCATGGGAGAAGTCAAGTGTCAATTTTGAATAGGAGATTTTCATGAAGATCTCCTGTGAGCAAAACATTTGCATGAGGCAGTTCTACAGGAAAAACGGAAGCACATTACCAAACAAGCACAACATGCAGACAACTGTTGGGCAAGGGTAATCATTTATTGTCAATGATTTAAAATTTTTAAAAGCTATTTTTTTTTAGAAAAAATTCTCCCGAAATTACATCTGATCTACAGATCTACTCAGTGCTCACTTATTTTAATTTTACATTGTCTCAAAGCCCAATATTCATTATAATGCATCAACAGTTTTTATGTGTACCCATACCACAGTATGATACACATAGTGTCAACGTCCGGTTTGACTACTCATCTTTCGTCTATCCATCAGTCCATCTGTCTGTCTGTCCGTAGGCACTTTACGCATAATGCGATAACTCAATCATTTTCTATTTGATTGGAACCAAATTTTGTATATTGGGTTCGATCTGAGTTTTTTAGCTCACCTGAGACGAAGTGTCTGGTGGAGCTATAGTCATCACTCCTCGTCCGTCGTCCGTCCGTGGAGCCGTGCGTCAACAATTCTTTAAACTTCTTCTCCTCTGGAACCATAAAACCGAATGGGTTCATATTTGGTGTGGATGTTCCATAGGTGACTCACATTCATATTTGTTCAAATGAGGTCACTGGGTCAAATAGTTGCGAAGCCAGGGCCATAACTCTTTCCCTCCATAGTAATTCTTTTAAACATCTTCTCAAATACCATCAGGCCAAATGGGTTCATATTTGGTATGAAGGATCCTTGGGTGACTGGGGTTCAGTTTTGTTCAAATGAGGTCACTGGGTCAAATGTGGGCGGGGCCAGGGACATAACTCCAAAAAATATTTAAATTTTGTTTAGTTTATTTAACTCCATGGTCCCAAAAATAATATTTATTCAAATTCTTGACAGAAAATCATTAATAAGAAGCATTTACTTTGGCTCTAACTGTATGTGGGGTATGCCTACACATGTCAAGTGAAATCTGACGATTTTATAAACATTCCCTGGAGATCTGATAGTGGTCATTAATTCTCAATTACAACAATCTATCATATGTATTGTTCAAATCTTCAACAGGACATTTAACACTCCCACATCCACCACTTCAGTAGAACATATTTGGCAAACTTGAAAAGTGTTCTTTGAAAGAACCACCAGCTCTATTTAGCTCATATTTAATATTGAGGCTCCTATGGTGATGTGTGATTCAGATTTGTTCAATCAGGGTCACGAGGTCAAGTAGGTGCAAGGCCAGCTATATTACCCTTTCTCTCCATAGTAATTCATGATATGTCTTCTAACCAAGAATCAAATTGGCTATTTTGCTTATATTTGGTATGAAATTACCTTGGGTGACAGATTTGTGAAAATGGGATCACAAAGTCGAATAAGGGCAGAGCCACATAGTAATTCTTAAAATATGTTTGCAAGATCCAAGAACTAGTTGGCTTACTTAGCATGGAATATTCTTGTTTGACTGCAATTCAGATTATATTTAATGGGGTCACCTGGTCAAATAAGGGCCAAGCGAAGGATAGTTTCCCCTCTTAGGGAGCGTCTCAAAAGTCTTTTCGGAATTCCGAAAGTATTTTCCGAAAACAAATGACGTTATGAACACTTTGCGGAAAACTGTTTGCGGAAATTTTTCGGTAATTACGTTCCTTCTTTCGGAAAATAGCGCTAAGGTTTGCGGAAAAGAAGACGACGTTTGCGGATATTTTTCGGAATACGTCCGACGTTTTCGGAATTTGCGGAAATAATTGCGGAATTCACCCCAAGTTATCGGAATTTTAGTTTCCTCTTTCGGAATTTGCGGAAATAATGGCGGAATTCACCCCAACGTTATCGGAATTTTAGTTTCCTCTTTCGGAATTTGCGGAAATAATTGCGGAATTCACCCTAATGTTATCGGAATTTGAATGCATGCGGACCTCGTTCCGGAAAATTTGCGGAATATATTCATGGGTGTCGGGCCGGTAAAATCGTAAACATCACCGCATACTAGAGTATATAGGTCTATTGCTATTGGGTTCGTTTATTTATTAGGTTTACAGTGTTTATTAACTTAATAAAAACAATACAGCAATTAAAACACTTTTCCTTGACGAATCTAGCAGTCATTAATTAATTGCCACAGCTATATAGTCAAAACGTGTTTTAATTCACAAGCACGAATCATGTATATGGCATGCAGGGAGTAGTCCAACAAATTAGACTTTCGGATTAATAGGAATTTTAATATTTGGACATTTATGGACCTTTTAATCCTTCAGTCTAATGGAACACGTGAAAAATTTGAACGCTACGAAGCCACATTTTTTATGTGGCAAGGGCATGCCCCTTTAACTTACACTGTTCACGTCCAATGACACATCTAAAACCATAAATAAAAAACACATACCTGTTGTTGGAATGTTAAATATCATGACTGAACTAACTATATAGCATAAATTTGTGTCACTATTAATCCATATAATTTTATAACAACTCAACCGACAGAAATATTCAAACCCGTCTATACGCTAGCGAACACAAACGAAAACGAAAGCGCGCGCATGCGTAATAGATCAGAAATCTGGGGAAAACCCACGAAATTAACATAATTTATTTGTATTTGAAAATGGTGATATGTTTTCCAATCCGGGATTAAACTAACAAATCTGTAATTCTGACAACTTTTATATCGCAATCTATGTGTGAACGCAAAGAATACTATCTCCGCTACAGGTAAGACTAATGTATTTGTAGAAAATTTCAGATAGAATGGTATTTTGAAGGGGTTATATCGGTGGTCACTGGTGTTGACCTGCTTCAAAATTTGTGCAATCTTGGTTTTCAGCTGTTTTATTAGACTAGAAGGAGTAATACAATCGTATAATGTCCAAATATTAAAATATGTATTTTTTTTTAATTGGGTTGGTTTGGGGTAGCTAGCCCCGGGATTGTCGAAAGGGCCGAAGGGCCCTTTCCTTAATCCCTCATGTTTTTGCTTTTATTAGAAATACGAGGGGGCAAAAGGATGGCATTTTTCTGTTTGGATTAGGGTTTCTTTTTTCTCTTCTTCTTAGAGTTAGGCTTTTCTGTCGAAGATTGTGGAGATTTCAGTTGTTGTTGTTGGTGTTGTGTGTGTTGTTGGATGATATCTGCAATTCTTTGTTCTTGTTCTTTTTGAATTCGGTCTAGTTCTCTTTTTTGCTTTTGTTCTTCTCTCAGGCGTTCTTCATCTTTTTCTCTCCATTTCTTTTCTTGTTCTTTTTTCCAATCTTCGAAAATGTTGTTGTTGGTGCTGGTGGAGCTGGGGGACACCGGGATGTGCTGGTAATCCGGTGTCCGAGGTGTATAACTATCCAGTTCCACGTCGAAGCTGGCGGCAGGAACATCTGGGGTGGTATCCACGTCCCTGTCTCCGCAAGCTTCGACGACGACAGCATATGTATTAATCCGAATAGTCTAATTTGTTGGACTAGCAGGGAGTGAGTACCGGTACCGAGAACATGTCTCTATTCCGAAGGTTCGCTATTCCGAAGGTTCACTATTCCGAAGGTTCGCTATTCCGAAGGTTCGCTATTACGAAGGTTCGCTATTCCGAAGATTTTTGTTATTTTAAAGGTTAATTCTATATTCTAAAGTATTGAGAGGGTTCTTTATCACGAAGACACTTTTTATGAAGGAAATAACTTAAAACATTGAAACAATAAATGTGACTTTTTTCTTCGCGGGTTTCCTTGAGATTAAATGTCATTACGTATGACGTTATTTCCCAAAACAAAACATATTCACGTCAGGTAGCCCACACTTGTAATTGCTATGTTTCCATACGATTCAATGTCATCACGTATGATGTTATTTCTCAATAATCTTAGAGGCAATAATACGCCAGCTAAAGGCGGATTAAAACAGTGGGGCTATAACTCTTAATGAATAATGCGTAGCATAATGTCGTTGAATAGACGGGTATGAGATGAACCAAACTGCAATTGTGAATTTGTATTGAATTTTAAACGTCTGTATCAGAAGATGTCCATAGAGAAATAGAAAACGGCTTAAATCATAAAAGACCTCCCCCCCCCCGTTATGGATCCCAGAATGCAACATAATTCAACCTAATGTATTTTCAATTGAAGGGGAATAACACTATCTTTAAAATATAGAGTTATTCCCCCTCCATTGAAAATAATACACTTTGCACAACAAAACCAGATGAACCTTTAAAAGCACAAAAACACGTCGTTAACTCAACAAAAACAACAGGTTCACAGTTTACTACATCGCATAAGCTGATAATACAGTGTTTGAGAGCTTCCTATTTCCAATGGTATATATACTGGCATATATGTTATATATGTGATCTGGGAGTTCGAAAATTAAGTGGGCATTTAATGTTGATGTTTCTTTCAAATTGCCAGTTCGGAAAAACTATATCTCTTACATGTAGTTTATTTCAGTCATGGTGTTTTCAACTTTCCATATTAAACGATAAACTGATACTGTCTTCTTGCTATTAATAACCGAAATATGGGACAATTTGGGAATCAGAAGTGGGTGTATAAATGTACTATATGTGAATACTAGCGTAATAGTATTTTTCATTCCTCGTGTGTTTTTGTGGTGGGGGTGCAAATTTTCATTCATTTCTGGTTAAATACGCCCAGAATAGAAAACCTTCGGAATAGCGAACCTTCGGAATAGCGAACCTTCGGAATAATGAACCTTCGGAATAATGAACCTTCGGAATAGCGAACCTTCGGAATAATGAACCTTCGGAATAGAGAACCCTACCCCCGGTACCCTATATAAACCTCCTGACATGTACTCAGATATATTTGACACGAGAGTGCGCAATTATCACTACATGTATAACAAGTTCCATGACACTGGAAAAGTTCACGGCTGACCTAGTTAATTATAGCAATGATGTCAGTTTGACACTGTTTGCAATGTCAACACTGTCCTCCCCATTGAAGTCCGTGCAATGCGTGCATGTCGGCCTACTGACTTCTTTCATTAATAGTCGCGCATTGCGATTGGTTAGACAACAAACAAACACCGACGTCAATCATAGTATTTCAGGTGTTGTTCCCACCCGGCCTCGATCCCAGTCTGAATGGAGTTACCACTGATTGGTTAAATCGAGCTCTGCCCATGCAAAGTGCATGTCTATTGTGGAATTCCGTTTTCGTTAGCTGACGACCAGAATATGCGATGAGGTGTGACTGCATGCATCCTTTATATTTCACTTAAAGTATATGATATAGGCCGATGTTGCCTATTGTGGACCCCCCCCCCCCCCCCCCCCCCCCCCCCCCCCCCCCACATTTTCGCAAGTAGGGGAACCTAATACAGTCGTAATAGTATATAATACTGCCAATTTTCGAATCTAGTTATCGCCATAGAATGACATATTTTTTTATCTTCCGAAACACTTATCTGCATATTACATTTTAGATACATTAATTATATCTTTATTACCTCCTCTTGGGAGAGAGTGTATTTCATGACATTGTGGTTAAGATATAAGGTGCAATTGATATTTACATGAGTTATACATATATTATGCATTGAGTCGATGCTCATGCGATTAGTTAATCAAATGTTATTCACTGGCTTTACGATTCTGCTGGAGAATAGCAGAAAATATGCAGTATCAATTATAACATTGTCAATTTCTGGTGGCAACTCCTCTGAAGTATACGCAGCGGAACCACCGAGGATAACCGCCATCAACTGTTGAAGTGACAGATTGTCCAGGAATATGTACATTGGAATACCGTATTTGTTAATTATTAAGCTCCAGTAATTATACCGCATCTGGGTAATCACATCTGAGTTACATGTCCAAAGCACGTGCATTAACTCATTGCTGTACCTCGAGCCACATGTACAACACAGAACATTATTGTCAAACGTAGTTTTGTTGAGGAGGATAGCCAGGTGTTTTAGTGCCACTGTGTGCGATCGGTTTCTTCTCATCAATTCCCAAATGTTCCAGGTGTTCAGTGGAGATGGGTGACACTGCACCAACATAGACAGGCTTGTAGAGTTACTGGTAAATTTGAACCACTCTGCACAATAATTTTCTTCAACGGCCTCGCGAATGTGTCTTTTCCAGATACTATCCGAAGGGAATATTCCGTTATCAAGGAAATTAACAAGGAGATGTCTTAGGTCGTATTTTTCCAAGATTGGAAAGATGTCAGCGACAAAACCGGAAGATATCCTACCGAATAGAAGATACTGGTATGTTTTAAATAGAAATATCCTGAGTGGAATTTGATGTCCGATCGGCAAGTGGATTAGTTTCCCAAGGAAGCGGAGTTTTCTGATGTGAATTTCTCTTTCAATCGGCATCAATCCGAGGAGTCCCAAAGCTAGATGAGTTGGGGATCTAGTCGGCAATGATTGGCTATGCTTGATACATGTCCGATAAGATCTCTCCATAGTGAGTAGTGCAGATGTTTTGTCCATAGGAAACAATTCAGAGCCGTACATGGCTCGAGGAATAACAATGCTTTTCAAAAGCTTAGATAGCATCGACGGAGAACATGACTGAAGAATCCGTTTGCCAGCTAGTCCGAAGTATGTGCTCCTTAGTTTGTGCGAAGTCTGATTTGAGCGTATCGTGGATATATCGAATTTTCCTTGAGTAATGCCTAGGTGTGTACATTCGCTAACCTCCTCGATTGTGTGAATTCCTAGTTTCCAGGTTCTTGACAAGTCGTGCTGTCTTTCAGTTTCGTTGAATACAACGACTTTGCTCTTTGATTTGGAAAAATTAAAACTCCACTTCACACTATATTCATCACACATGGTAAGCATTTTGTCAAGTCCAACTTTAGTGAGAGAGATAAGAGCGATGTCGTCTGCTGTTGTTGGGGCGGCACATGTTGTATTGTGAATAGAGAGTCCTTCTGGTGTGTTGGCGAGTTGTTGAAGCAGTCCATCCACGTACGTCAGGTAGAAAAAAGGGGAGCTCACGGCACCCTGCCGGGTTCCTTGTGCGATTTGAATAGTGTTGGAAATATGTCCGTTGCATACAACACGGCTGCTACAGTCTGCATGCATGTCGCGGAAAATGCGCAGCAGTTTCCCTCGTATGCCTAATTCATGGAGTTTGATCATGAGTCCCGAGTGCCAGACTCGGTCAAACGCCTTTTGAGAATCGAGGTAGCAAACAAAAGCTCGAGACCCCATGTCCGATGCATATGACACTGATTCTTGCATTATGAACGACGTCATCAAACAACTCATGTTCTTTTGGAAGCCGTTTTGAAGTTCGTTAGGGAATCCCGATGTCACTGAACTAGAAATAACGCGGTTAATAAGAATAGTCTCGAACAGTTTGTACAATACCGGCAATAATGTGATCGCACGGTAACTGTCGGGCACATGCCGAGGTTTCGGGTCGCCCTTGAAGAAAGGTAAAATCAGTCCGGTCTTCATGTCTCGCGGTATGCTTTCTATGCACAGAATACCGTTGTAGAAGGTACACAACAGATCACGGAGTGAATCGGGAGAGTGAAGCAAGTGTTCATTCACTATGTTGTCTATTCCCCCAGCTTTGTTTCTGTTAAGGTGACGAATAACCGTGCTGATTTCCGCATCGGAAATCGATTGGCTCAAGAACGGCGAGAAGTAATCTTGGTGGTCAGGCTTAAGAATATCACTCAACTGGCATTCTATATAATTTTCGAAAGTCGGATCCTGGTGTGGAGATTTGGAGTATAGATGAGAGAAGTAGTCCCTCCATCCCGAGAGCACATCAAAGGGGTCACGTACTATTTCCGATGCGAACGGTTTTTTGCTGTTTTCAGAATTAAGAAGTTTCCAGAAAGCTGTTTGGTCACAGACTGCGAAATGTTCAAGATTGTCAGATTGCTGTTTCTTGTGTACAGAAGTTTCGCGGCGTAGCTCTCGGCGAAAGCTTCGTTTCGCATTTTTGTACCTCATGTACGTCGCTGATGATGTAGAGTGTGACTTCCCAGCTCGAATCCATTGTTGTCGACAATCCTTCGAATGTTTACGAAGGAGACTCAGCTCATCATTCCAAAATGGTTTGGCATGTTTAACGAATTTCTTGCGACCAGCTGCGACTTCAGCTGCGTCTAACAGAAGTCTTACAATATCATGATATAGGCGAGACAGGTCTTCTACGCACGACATTGAGCTGTTAACAACGTGACAATGTGAGTTTATAAAAGAGAGCAGGAAATTTCGATACAAATCTCCAGTGTAAAGGTTATACGCGAAGCAGTCATATTTAACTGACAAGTGTACACGTGCATAGGCCTATATGGGCTACTAGTTATAAGTAGCTGTAAATGAATGTTGTTTTCTTTAATACGGCTACACTTGATTTTTTTTTAATTGAAAAATAGACCAACATTCTATTATGTATCTTCAGCCAGATAAATACGTAGGCCTATTGTTCCCAATACTGCATTATTAAGTCACACCCAACTATATTTGCAACTGTAACGTTTACTCAGGCGATTTGCATTGGAAGACATTTCCATTCAAATTAATCCGACCACTTTTTTTCTGGAAATGTTGTGTGAATTCAACTGCGAAAATTAATGTGACCTTCAATTAATAATTCCGTCAGAAGCGGCATGGGTAGAAATTGAGTACAAATCTCAGTATAAGCATGTCATACACTGACACACTTGGGTAACTTTGACAAGACAATAAAGATTACCAATGTGGTCAGTTGATGACCTATATCATATTATTCATATATTTATATCATTAAGAGGAGGTAAACCTATTATATGCCCATTTACAATAGTAATCTTACGAACATTGCCACAAAAAAAGTGAATAAAACCCCTGATTGGGAACTTGTTAATCGCCGTTATTTTTGCGCGCATCTGTATCTCTCAAATGCCAGGTGCACGCGAATTACGTCAGCACGAGGACTGTGTAGCAATGAACATGGTTTGCTACATTGTATACCGTTGTTTGAGTGAACATGATTGTATGTCACTTTCTCGGCGATATTCTCATTCAAGTTTAATCAAAAGTCCACTGGCACGATGCCCCGCGACTTTGTCTTTATAGCAACTATTGAAAAGATTTGAACATACATTCAAGAATGGTGGTCAACAATGCTCGATTTCACCAATTCCCATAATACACCGCGCGCTGGGTGGTTCCGGTTTACGCTGTACAAGCAGATTCGCATTTTGCAGGATTATAAAGTCAAACGAGAGAATTACCTATATCCCCTGATGATAATAGAGCAGTTCACAATAATTTAGCTTTCCGCACTAGAAACCACAAACTCCCAAAAGAACTCGGCGCTTGGACGAATAGGCCTACGGATTATTCGGACAGAATCTGCACTCTCTGTAATCTCGAAATCGGCGATGAATACCACATGGCACTGAATTGTAGGGAACTTAGCAAACTAAGAATAAAATATCTGAAACCCTACTTCTATCAGAGACCAAACACTTATAAATTAGCCGCTCTATTTAACTCCCGAAATCATATATATTGTATTTATGTATACAACTCTTCTGTAATGTCTATAATTGACGACCAGAATAAACTTAATTGAATTGAATTGGATAGCCGGGACAACTCTGTTAGCCGGGACAACTTGGTCCATGTAACAGCATAGATGAAGGGAGGATTTTTAGTCTATGCTAACAGCGAGTCATCCCGGCTAGACATGGAACGTTACACGATTCGTTGTGAGTTTCATGACGTCAGCCAATAGAATGTTCGCGTCATGTGAGTGACGTCTAATGACCACCCACATTACGCCGTGACTCGGTGATTGACAGCGAGTTTTTTGCACGTCAACCGAGTAGTCCCGGTTGACCGAGTTGTCTCGACTCATTTAACAGCGCGACCGAGTTGTCCTGGCAGACCGAGTTGTCCCGGCTAGCCGAGTTGTCCCGGCTCATGTAACAAGCCCCTTAGGTTCATAAAATGTTCGCGGGCGAAACATACCTTACCACGCACAAACGCTCTTTATTTTTTTATTGTGAAGAAAATTCTGGCCGGCAGTAAATTCCAAAAGGAGGCCCACATGGACGGATGTAGTCAATGTAATTTCAAACCAAATAATTATAGTTTAAATTAGTGTAATTTAATTTAGTATACCGGTAGGACGTCGACTATATACTTATAAGATTATCACACCTTGTCGCCTGACGTATCAGATCTCCAACACACTGAATATATAGATCGTCTGGCTAAACAATGGGCTCAATCAAACCACATTTATAGTGCCCTCTTTGTGTTTTTCAACATCATTCTAAAAACGGCAAGTACACCGCGGCCGAAAGGCAAGTATACCGCGGCCGAACGGCAAGTATACCGCGGCCGAACGGCAAGTAGGCCTATAGGCATACACCGCGGCCGAACGGCAATTAAACCGCGGACCAACTGCAGTTAGCCGGTGTGGCCGCGATGTTGTTGCAGTTCGGCCGCGGTGGAAACACAAACCGCACCGCGGTTAAGTGGACACTTGTTTTGTCCAGCGTGGTAGCTAATTGCTTGTTATGGAAATCCCTCATTTATAGGTGAGAAGCACCTCAGTACCGTATATTGGGTATATAAACGATAATAGTAAAACTATTCTGATAAAACTATCGTAATGATAGAAGAGTTTATAAAACTGTGGATACAGTGTATTGAATGATCATATTAAAATATAGCACGTTTGTTTGTTGATTCGAGCAATTATATTTACAGTGCTGATTAACAATTAATCCCTTTAATTCCTTGTGTGTCATGTTCGCGTTTGTGATGCGTCTTGTCTCGAGATTTAATTGCGACGTGACGATTTGCGGAAGTATATTTCGCCGGAACAATTTTCCGGACACTTCGCCGAGATTTGGGACAGTGAACTGATGACAACTTCGCCGAAGGTCGGGACTATTCGCCGTAATTTAAGACATTTCGCCGAGATATATGACTTTTCGCCGGAATAGACGACTGTTCGCCGAAATAAATTTACTTATATGTGGGTGTATTATGGGACAATTGAAAATTTCTGACATTTATCGCAAGTTATTGCATTATTATGCGCATACACAGTTTTATGACAAGCAATAGCCTACACAACTCAACATTCGTAGTTCTATCCATCTTGGATGATACGGTAAATGTTGTAAAGCCAGTGATATATATATATACCATATGAAAGTCGCTAAAACAACCGTGTTACCATACGGATCACCACCGCTAAAACAACATATAGGCCTACTTACTACGGATCACCAATGGCTTCGGGTGAATTGTAATATGAACACACCTCAGGTAACAGTATATTGTCGGTAAAACACAAATGATGGTAATAATCACACGTGCGAGGAAGGAAGAATGGCTTCGGGTGAATTGTAATATTAAATAGGCTATGAACACACATCAGTTAACCGTATTGTCGGTAAAACACAAATGATGGTAATAATCACACGTGCCAGGAAGGAAGCCCGAAGTTTGTTTTCATAGTACCTATGTCAAACAGTCTTCACTAATGACTAATTAGCAGTTCGCAGGATTATAATACCTATGTCAATCAGTCTTCACTAATGACTAATTACGGGATTATAATATTCCGGCGAACTGTCACTCCGTCGAACTGTCACTCCGTCGAAAATGACTTTCGGCGAAATATCCATTCCGGCGAAATTTACTTCCGACGAGGAGTCCAGTCCCCCATCATGAATTTTCAACGTTTTCGGAAAATTACTTTTCGCAATGTCGACGTTACGGACTTTGCGGAATGTTTGCGGAAATCTTTATTTAACGTTTCGGTAATTTTTGCGGAAAACTCATGGCGTTTGCGGAAATCTTTATGTAACGTTTCGGTAATTTTGCGGAAAACTCATGGCGTTTGCGGAAATCTTTATGTAACGTTTCGGTAATTTTGCGGAAAACTCATGGCGTTTTTCGGAATATTTGCGGAAAAATTCAGACGATAGCGTTGCGGAAATCTCGACGTTTCGGAAAATATTTGCGGATTCCGCAAAGACTTTTGAGACGCTCCCTTAATATGCTTCCTTCACAAGGACCATCAGGTCTATTTTACTTATATTTAGTATGAAGGGTCCTTTGGTGTCTGGGATTAAAATTTATTCAGATGGGGTCACCAAGTAAAATAGGGTGGGACCAGGGACATAACTATATGTCTCTATAGTAATTCTTAAAATGTCTTCTCGAGAGAGATTGGACTATTTAGCTTACATATAGTATGGAGGATCCTTTAGTGACTGAGATTCAGATTTGTTAACCTGTTAACCTGTTAAGAAATGACGGGGCTATGGGGAGTTAGCAATTTTGTGTCTAATACAGTCATTGAAATACAAAATTCATTAAAACATCTACCTTGGAACTACCTGACTGACTAATCTGACATACATGTATGGTGTTTTGGGTCCATGGATAATTGGGCTTCAAACATGATTAAATGGTTTTATAAAAAGGCGCTTGTGAAAGTGGAAATTTCCAACATTTGAGAAAGTTTGAGATGTCGGTTGTGAAATTCCAACCTAAGTCTTGGGAGTCTGGAGCCCGGTCGGGAGGGGACTTGTTGAGCTGGAGGAGGGGGATGATCAGTAGTGTACAGTTGGTAATTTCAAGGTGGATATTCGCCGATCTACATACATGAAGCCTCTCTAGCCACATATCCTGTTTAGATCTTCTTTTAAAGTGATTATGAAAAGTTCTGACTGTTGTGGTCTCCAGAGTCCCAGTCTTATCAGTCTTTGCAGTCTGGTGAGCGACCCCACAGTCATTGACTGTCTTGTTTTACAGAGTTATGGCCCTTTTTCGACTTAGAATTCATGCATGCTGCCATAACTCAACATTTTATATCTGATTGGAACCAAATTTGCTATGTGAGTTTCTCAGCCCAAAATACAGATCGAGTTCGAATATGGGTTTGATCTGATTTATTTTAAAGGAGTTATGACCTTTTTATTTTTAAATTTGAAGAAAAAAAAAAATTTTTTAGATTGAACTCCTTGTCCTAATTTAACAACAACAAAAATTTAAAAATAATATTAAAAAAAATTTAATAAAAAGAAAGTTGTCATTGACACTTTCATTTGTTTGAGTTTTATACCATTAATTATGTGTGATGTCCTGTTTTGAAAATATGAAGATTTTATTGCAATAGTTGCATGTAATATAATGATATAAAACAATTACCATGTGAACATCCTCCTATTCTTGAAATTTCATTACAGGGTGTGATAAGGGACCTGTAGAAATGTCTTACATATTCCATTGATCTGCTTCGAAAATAATTAACCCTTTCCAAGGTTCCCATATACATATGCTATAATGTACATGGACTCTACCTCATATCTGTTATCTATGGTTATCTTTGCACACTATTCACTTCTATCAATTTTGGTATTGACTGCTTAATTGACTTTTGAAAAATATATTAACCCTTCAGACACATGCTTTCAATTTGAAATTAAAACAACAGCTGATAGCCAATATGATTTATCTATGCAATGGGAAACAGGCAGATAAATATACATGACTATTGTAAGTGATGACTTGTTTTGAAAATCAATATGGTAGATGTTAGTATTTCCAGGAACCTTATTTTCCCATTTGTTCACATTTTCATGGTTGATTGAATTTTAGGGGCCACAGAGCACTTAGAAGATTAACATTGAAAGTTGTGGCTTTTAGTGCCCAAGCTACTTGTAAAACATTGTAATGTGTGAAACCATTCAAATGAGGGCTAACTTACTTTCTTTTATATGAACGATTTAGTGGTCATAGGGGCCAGCATCCCCATCATATTATGTCTGTATAACATTATATAGATAATACTTTTGAATTGTATAAACTACATATATTTTTGAAAACCATACAACCCTGTTATGAAACACTTAATCTTATTTAAATACACAGGTCAGATCTGAATTTATATCTGTCCATGTTTGATAAACAAATAACTGGGGAGAAGGGGGGGGGGGGGTAATTAAAGTACCATTTAAATACGAGATGGAATTGACTTTTGAAAAATATATTAACCCTTCAGACACATGCTTTCAATTTGAAATTAAAACAACAGCTGATAGCCAATATGATTTATCTATGCAATGGGAAACAGGCAGATAAATCTACATGACTATTGTAGGTGATGCCTTGTTTTGAAAATCAAGATGGTAGATGTTGTTAATATTTCAGAAACCTTATTTTCCCATTTGTTCATATTGTCATGGTTGATTGAATTTTAGGGGCCACAGAGTGCTTAGAATATTAACATTGAAGTAATGGATTTTAGTGTCCAAGCTACTTGTAAGACATTGTAATGTGTGAAACCATTTGATTGAGGGCTACTTACTTTCTTTATATGAACTATGGTAATCTGTTTCGACTCAGGTGTCATAGGGGCCAGCATCCTCATCATATTATGTCTGTATAACATTATATAGATAACACTTTTGTATTGTATAAACTACATATGTTTTTGAAAACCATACACCCCTGTTATGAAACACTTAATCTTGCATGTACCTAGAAATATAAGCATTCCTTATTACACAGGTCAGATAGATAGATAGATTTATTAGCATAAAGACGCTCCTGAGAGCCGTATGCATGTATACATAATGGTGACATAACAATATGCAAAATAACACATTTTAACAAAAGACATATATACATCTATACAATAATTATTTGGTTGGTATTAAGTCAGTAGTGCCAGTTGGTGTTTGAAAGATTGAGTATTATCTAGCTTCAGCTGTTTAAAATAGTAGTATCGCGTGCTATGAAAAAGTTGCTCATAGATTGCTGATCACATCGCTGGATTGCTCCTCATCGTTTCGCATGATATATATAAATTTCTCCAATTTGCTGGCTTCTGTGAATATAACGTTTATCGCTGCTAGTTTCTCGAAAAGGTCTTTTCTAAATTCGACATATTTTTGACAATAAAGAACGAAATGTTTTTCATCTTCAACAGACCCTGAGTCACAATATTTGCATACTCGTTCATTAGCGGGCGTTGGGGGCCGCTTATATCTGCCTTTTTCAATGCCAGTGCATGAGAGCTAATTCGCAATCTACAAAATTGTTCTCGTTCTTTTATTGACTTTATATTTAGTAGATACGGTTCAATTCGGAATACGGTTTTGAAACTTTGGTATGTTCTCAATTTGCAGTGTGGATTGTCCATGCTAATGATATATGTGTTTATGTATTCATCTTTCATTCTTTCCGTGATTTCATTAATATAATCATTTGAGATATACATACTACTTCCGTTCGGTGCATTTAATGATGCAATGTATTTTTCCTTCATTGATAGAAGTGAGGTTTTAGATTTACTCGATTCACTAGACCGGAAAGCTTCACGGATAATTGAGTTGGGGTGGCCTTCACTGACTCGCTTTAAGAATTTAAGCGCTTGCAATATGCATTCCAAGTGTATCGGATATTCGCCGAGTTCTAGTCTCATTGCGTGATTAACCGCCTTTGACCCTACGCCGAGTATCATTTTACAGAAGATTAAATGTACCTTCTCTGCGGGTGATTTATCATTACGTGAAATTTCTGGAGCCCATATTTCGCTTCCGTATAGCAGGATCGGTTTCACTTGCATGTTGAATAGTTTGATTGCCAGGGGTATGGGTAGATTATATCGATTTGTCATTTATCGTCGTAATTTGTGTATAACTTTTAGTGCTTTATTGCTCAAAGCCTCTTGTGCGAGTTTGAACTTTCCGTTTTTCTCAAATATTAATCCTAGATATGTAAACTGGTCACACCTTTTCAATTCACATCCTAAAATTGTGAAGGATGCATCCATGATGGCATGATGGTTTATTACCATCACCTCAGTCTTGTTGATGTTAATTGGCATATGATTATCGATTGAATATTTAACAACTTTATTAAGAGATCTTTGGAGACCACTATGGCTTTCGGACATTAGGAGGAGGTCGTCTGCAAACATAAGATGATTTATTTTTTATTGTTGTAGAGTACACAAGCCGCAAGATTCATTAAATATTGTTTTAATATCGTCTATAAATATTTTAAAGAGCGTAGGTGACAGTGAACACCCCTGTCTGACTCCTATTGTCGATGTAAATGGTTCTGCCAGACCTAGAGAAGTTTTGACAGTGTAGTTACTTGAAGAGTACATTGAGCGTAGAATTTCTAATATATTACCCGTGATTTGCAGATTCTCCAGTTTCTTGAATAAAGCATCCCTGTTTACAGAATCAAATGCTTTTTTGAAGTCAATAAACGCGAGATAGATCGGCTTGTTTTTGTTTTTATATTTGTCAATAATAGATTTCAGTATAAACATACAGTCTTGGGTTCCGTGGTTCTTTCTGAATCCGAATTGGTTATCACTAATAATTGTGTTCACCTCCAGATAATCGTTAATTCGAGTGTTGATTATCTTGTTGAACAACTTCCCTATGGCATTACTAATAGCTATTGCCCTATAGTTATTCGGGTCCCGATGATCACCTTTTTATTTTTACCCATACCATAGTATGGTAAACATAGTGTCGTTGCCCAGATTGACCACTCGTCATTCGTCCGTCTGTCTGTCCATCCGTCCGTCTGTCCGTCCGTAGACACAAATTTTATATATGGGTTTCTCAGCCAAAAATACAGATCGAGTTCGAATTTGGGTTTGATCCGAGATTTTGTTACAGAGTTATGGCCCTTTTTCAACTTAGAATTTTGCCATAACTCAAACATTTTTTTATCTGATTGGAACCAAATTTGGTATTTGCGTTTCACAGCCCAAAATACAGATTGAATTCGAATATGGGTTTGATCCGATTAATTTTAAAAGAGTTATGACCCTTTTTCCAGAAATAAAAAAAAACAAATTGATTTTTTTTTAGATTTAGCTCCTTGTTTTACTCATTGTGTTCATATTTTATACGCAGGTTTATGATAACACATGGCTCAACTGTATAGTTTTTGGTATCGATTGGTTGATCGGTTTAGAAAATAATTAACCCTGCTTACAAATGCTATCTGATGCATCAAAGTCAAACAATTTTCTTCTGATCTGCCTCATGTTTTTAAATAGAATTCATCCAAGCCAGGATGACTCAAACATTTTTCATCTGATCGACACCAATTTTGGTATATGAATTTCTGACCCCTAAATACATATCAAGTGCGATTATGGGTTTGATCCTGTATATTTTAACAGAGTTATGGGCCCTTTATAAAATTCATACCTCTTTTCCATACACTATTAAATTTGAATAGAACAAGACACAACACATGCCTGTGTTATTGGAATGAGATAATTTATTGCTTTGGACACCTGAGTACCTCTGGTGGCTGCAGACTTATAAACATCTGTCAAATTGATGTCAGACTCTTTATTCCAGTTCTGTTCTCTGTGTTGAAACCATGCAGTTCATGGCATTATTGTTTACAGAGACACTGTTGTCATATCTTAGATAATAATTAATACAGGCATTCCTTAGTTCCATCATATGATGTCATTGAAAATGATTAACCCTCTGCACACATCATATGGTCTTAGAACTGATGTTTTTTATTTGATCATTCTCCTATTCTATGTCCATGTTGATGGTGATCCACTTAACTTTCATGGATTTGGGATTAAAATTAACCCATTCGATAGACATATATTATCCGATAGACATATATTTAACTTTAACTTTGAGCCAGGTTCAGTCAGTGTTTCAAGAAATGACCAATTGAATATTCATCATTAGAGGAAATGTATTTTTTTGAAATTCCCTCAATTGCATTTGGGCTGCAGGATAATATTAACAGTGCTGGGATTCTTGAGACTGACTTATTGTATGGGTTTCTAAATCCAATGACATGCTTTTTGTTGACTTCTCTGTGTTTATCAGTTCATTAGTTTGGGTAAGATTAATCCCTTACTATCCGATTTGATAACTCAAATATTTCCATTGATTATGTTTATAGTTCTGGCACAGTTTATGATAACACACCTCTAACCTGCATAGTGAGGGTCATTTGGTTTATTTGCTTAAATATATTAACATCCTTCACCAATCCTGTTGACACAATGTGATAGCTAAATATTTGTTGCATGATCACTCTATAAATAATCACATCTGTGATAATCATGACATATTCTTCATCTGTATATATTTTTGTATTGATCGAATGGTTTTGAAAATATTAACCTTAACATTAATTATATTTAAACTGTTCACAAACAGAAGAATGATCAACTTAGAAGAAAATTAACATTTATATCCAATCATTAGCAATCATATTTTATATCCAGGTCTATACATCCCTCACTTGTATAGTTGATCAGATATTGATTGTTTTTTATTTGTGGTGAAATATTAATAAGTTGCTTTGAATTTTTAATATGCAGCTGACACAAAATATAATAAACAAAAAAATAGAAATGATAATAAAAGAAAAACACACAATATGTTATGTCTCATGTTCCAATGTAATAAATAGATAAATTGAGTTGCTATGATGTTCATCTACTTAATTTCTTAACTATTTTATATTTAACAGCTATGGTGCTTCTCTCCCACTATGGATTGAGCTTAATTAGCTTTATCACTCTATGAGTCACTAATAGGTTGAAATCAAAGCCACGTCTGTGTTAACATTGTGTTAATGTGAGCAAGGTGCCCAATAAGTGTGATTCCACTTGTGAACTTAAGGGACCTTGTCAAATTGCAAGCGGTAAATCCGCCGGAGAACGGAGTATTTTTCTCCGCTCTCCGCTAAAAACTCCCGTCTCCGCTTGTGAAATTTCAACGCACATCGGAGTGTTTTCTCCCCTGTAAACTCCGGTGGTCATTACGTCAAAATTTGCAAAAACAGTGAAAAACTCCGCTGCGACGTCAGCGGTAAACTCCGCTGTTATTAGATAAAAAACTCCGCTGGGCGAGAGCAGAATCTCCGATGAGCCCAATGCTGAAAGAGGAGCGGTAAACTCCGCTGTCTGGCTGTTTAATATTGCAGAACAAAACTCCGTTCCGACGAGAGTGATGAGGTTCAGAGCTGAAAGGCCACTCTGGTATAAAACTCCGCTAGTTTAAACCTACTGGAGAAACTCTAGGTATAAAATAAAGTCCACAGATTGGCTTATCGTTATGATATAGTAAAATATAGTAAAACTCAGTCAGGATTCATGGCCTATATATATCTGGGGCAAGTGAATACTATATCACAAGATCAGTTCTCAAAATAAAATTATCTGGAATATCATCAAAATTTACAAGCGGACTTAAAAATTTGTAGTGGTGGGCGGTATTTCAATGTGAACTTAACTCATATAAATTCAACATATTGAAACTGCGATTTTTAACATTGTAACGTACTTTGAAATCTTGATAAAAGATCATGAATAATTGTAATTTTAATGTAAAGTAAGCGATCTGCGTTCCATTGCTTGCGATCGACACGTTGATGGGGCTGAGCTGACTCGCAATAGAGTAGAAGGGCGCTTCGGATGGTCGAAAAGACCGAGAGATCTTCCCCTTCACCCCATGAAGCTGAGCTGAGCAAATCATAACATTATATATACAGCCCCGAATTAATAACCCCAGCCCAATTCAACAGTACACTTCGCACCTGTATGCACGCGGTGTGCTTTCTGTCTCGCGCGCTGTGTGACGACCACGTGCTCAAAGATAAACAAACCGAACATGCATGATCAGTCACCTGCACGGGGAGTACGTCATATTTAAGCATAACCTAATAACCTGTAATAACCGGTATTGTAATTCAATGGAGTATTTGTCACTAAAATCAAGCATTCTGATTGGCCGAGAGCGGCTAACTTTCGTTTTCGATTCACCGACATCGGCCGCTTCAGCGTGCATCAAATCTGAATGTAGCACGGTCAAATGTAATCGGCGCAGAACGAGTAGCGAAACGAGCACACCCGCGCTGTTGTCTATAGATACCGTTCATCGGCCGCTTCAGCGTGCATCAAATCTGAATGTGGTACGGTACAATTTGATCGGCGCAGAACGGAGTAGCGAAACGAGCCAACCCGCCCCACAGGAAATGGTTACGGAGCAGTGTTCCGAGTAACGCAATGGACACACCCAATGATTTGTGCACGGCGACAACGGCGAAATGAAAGTCTCGATTCGTGTCATGAAAATGACTAAATGATACTTTTTATACAGTTTTTTTGCAAATTCCTTGCTAGATTGAATTACAATGGAGATAAACGTACCCTGTTTCGTTGTACAATTCTGGGATTCGAGCATGAAAACAGTTTGTGAACTCGCCGGCAAGCCGGCTCGTTCACAAACTGTTTTCATGCTCGAATCCCAGAATGTACAACTCAACAGGGTATGTTTATCTCCTAATTATACCTGTATTTGGCAGGATCTGTCTATATCATCAAATTTGTGTTTGGTTACACTTTGAAGTTCCCCCATGTTTACTGGTCATTTATTCGACAAAAACATCGTTATATTTAACGCATCTTATTGAAGAAAAACAAGAGTAGTTTGTAGTTCTATTTACGTTTTCCCGCCAATTTTCAAATCCCATTGATCCCTAATTATTCAATGTCCCGCCATTACCTTGTAAGGAGTAGGCGTGGCTTGGAGCAGCCCATTTGTTAGACCAGTCCACCCATATTAGGGAGTAGGGGTGTCAGGTAGCGTACCTTAGTGTCATTTACTAACTACTAACAAGCACCTATTTATTATTTAGACAATCAGAAATGAAAGTGTCAATGACACTGTAGCTCAACTTAGGTAGGGGAATAATTTAATGGTTGACAGTAAATGGAGGAATAGGAAAGGTGCTAATTGAAATGTCTAACCTGCGCCAAAGGATTTAGTGATGCAAAGAGTAAGATACAAGATGGCTGCTGGTGGCCATTTTTTTTTACCAATTGACCCCAAAAGGACTCGTTCCCATCTACGTATAATTGTTAACATCCATGACAAATTTTATGAAGATCTGACCAAAGCTACGACCTACAAATTTCATAATGATCAGACGAACAGTACGACCTGTAGACCGCGCCAATGGATTGAATTTTGAAATCCAAGATGGCCGCTGGCAGCCATGTTATTTGGCCGAATGACCCCACAATGATTCGTTCCCATCTACATGTCAATGTCAACATTCATGACAAATTTCATAAAGATTAGACCAAAGGTACAACTCGTTCCCATCTACATTTCAGTGTTAACATCCATGACAAATTTAATAAAGATCAGACCAAAGGTATGACCTGTAGCCCACGCCAAAGGATTTAGTCATGCAAAGAGTAAAATGCTGGTGGCCATGTTTTTTGACCGAATTACCCCAAAACGACTCGTTCCCATCTACATGTCATTGTTATAATTCATGACAAATTTCATGACCATCTGACCAAAGCTACGACCTGTAGCCCACACCAAAGGATTTAGTCATGCAAAGAGTAAAATCCAAGATGGCTGCTGGCGGCCATGTTTTTTGGCCGAACGACACCAAAATCACTCGTTCCCATCTACATGTCATTATTAACATCAATGACAAATTTCATGATGATCAGGGGAACAGTACGATCTGTAGCCCGCGCCAATGGATTGAATCTTGAAATCCAAGATGGCTGCCAGCGGCCATGTTTTTTGGCCGAATGACCCCAAAATGACTCGTTCCCATCTACATGTCAATGTCAACATTCATGACAAATTTCATAAAGATCAGACCAAAGGTACGACCTGTAGCCCGGGCCAAAGGATTTAGTCATGCATAGAGTAAAATCCAAGATAGCTGCTGGCGGCCATGTTTTTCGGCCAAACGACCGCAAAATCCCTCGTTCCCATCTACATGTCATTGTTAACATCCATGACAAATTTCATGATGTTCCGATCGAAGCTACGACCTGTAGCCCGCGCCAAAGGATTTAGTCATGCAAAGAGTAAAATCCAAGATGGCTGCTGGCGGCCATGTTTATTGGCCGAACAACCCCAAAATGACTCGTTCCCATCTACATGTCAATATTAACATCCATGACAAATTTCATGATGATCAGACGAACAGTACGACCTGTAGCCCGCGCCAATGGATTGAATTTTGAAATCTATGATGGCCGCCAGCGGCCATGTTTTTTGGCAGAATGACCCCACAATGATTCGTTCCCATCTACATGTCAATGTCAACATTCATGACAAATTTCATAAAGATTAGACCAAAGGTACAACCTGTAGCCCGCGCCAAAAGATTTAGTCATGCAAAGAGTAAAATCCAAGATGGCTGCTGGCAGCCATGTTTTTTGGGCCGAACGACACCAAAATCACTCGTTCCCATCTACATGTCATTATTAACATCAATGACAAATTTCATGATGATCAGGGGAACAGTACGATCTGTAGCCCGCGCCAATGGATTGAATCTTGAAATCCAAGATGGCTGCCAGCGGCCATATTTTTTGGCCGAATGACCCCAAAATGACTCGTTCCCATCTACATGTCAATGTCAACATTCATGACAAATTTCATAAAGATCAGACCAAAGGTACGACCTGTAGCCCGGGCCAAAGGATTTAGTCATGCAAAGAGTAAAATCCAAGATGGCTGCTGGCGGCCATGTTATTCGGCCGAACAACCCCAAAATCCCTCGTTCCCATCTACATGTCATTGTTAACATCCATGACAAATTTCATGATGTTCCGATCGAAGCTACGACCTGTAGCCCGCGCCAAAGGATTTAGTCATGCAAAGAGTAAAATCCAATATGGCTGCTGGCGGCCATGTTTATTGGCCGAACAACCCCAAAATGACTCGTTCCCATCTACATGTCAATATTAACATCCATGACAAATTTCATGATGATCAGACGAACAGTACGACCTGTAGCCCGCGCCAATGGATTGAATTTTGAAATCTAAGATGGCCGCCAGTGGCCATGTTTTTTGGCCGAATGACCCCACAATGATTCGTTCCCATCTACATGTCAATGTCAACATTCATGACAAATTTCATAAAGATTAGACCAAAGGTACAACCTGTAGCCCGCGCCAAAGGATTTAGTCATGCAAAGAGTAAAATCCAAGATGGCTGCTGGCGGCCATGTTTTTTGGGCCGAACGACACCAAAATCACTCGTTCCCATCTACATGTCATTATTAACATCAATGACAAATTTCATGATGATCAGGGGAACAGTACGATCTGTAGCCCGCGCCAATGGATTGAATCTTGAAATCCAAGATGGCTGCCAGCGGCCATGTTTTTTGGCCGAATGACCCCAAAATGACTCGTTCCCATCTACATGTCAATGTCAACATTCATGACAAATTTCATAAAGATCAGACCAAAGGTACGACCTGTAGCCCGGGCCAAAGGATTTAGTCATGCAAAGAGTAAAATCCAAGATAGCTGCTGGCGGCCATGTTTTTCGCCCGAACGACCCCAAAATCCCTCGTTCCCATCTACATGTCATTGTTAACATCCATGACAAATTTCATGATGTTCCGATCGAAGCTACGACCTGTAGCCCGCGCCAAAGGATTTAGTCATGCAAAGAGTAAAATCCAAGATGGCTGCTGGCGGCCATGTTTATTGGCCGAACAACCCCAAAATGACTCGTTCCCATCTACATGTCAATATTAACATCCATGACAAATTTCATGATGATCAGACGAACAGTACGACCTGTAGCCCGCGCCAATGGATTGAATTTTGAAATCTAAGATGGCCGCCAGCGGCCATGTTTTTTGGCCGAATGACCCCACAATGATTCGTTCCCATCTACATGTCAATGTCAACATTCATGACAAATTTCATAAAGATTAGACCAAAGGTACAACCTGTAGCCCGCGCCAAAGGATTTAGTCATGCAAAGAGTAAAATCCAAGATGGCTGCTGGCGGCCATGTTTTTTGGCCGAACAACTCCAAAATCACTCGTTCCCATCTACATGACAGTGTTAACATCCATGACAAATTTCATAAACTTCCGACCAAAACAACGACCTGTAGCCCGCGCCAAAGGATTTAGTCATGCAAAGAGTAAAATCCAAGATGGCTGCTGGCAGCCATGTTTTTTGGGCCGAACGATCCCAAAATCACTCGTTCCCATCTACATGTCAATATGAACATCAATGAGAAATTTCATGATGATCAGATGAACAGTACGACCTGTAGGCCGCGCCAATGGATTGAATCTTGAAATCCAAGATGGCTGCCAGCGGCCATGTTTTTTGGCCGAATGACCCCAAAATGACTCGTTCCCATCTACATGTCAATGTCAACATTCATGACAAATTTCATGAAGATCAGACCAAAGGTACAACCTGTAGCCCGCGCCAAAGGAAATTGTTGACGGACACACGGACACACGTACACACGCACACACGGACACACGGACACACGGACGACGGACGCCAAACCATGGCAATAGCTCAAACTTACAAAAGTAAGTTGAGCTAAAAAATGGACAGAATAAGCAGACTATTGAACCTTCGGACTATGGAACCCTCATACCATTGAACCCTATGACTATTTAACCCTCGAGATATTGCACCCTAGAGCTATTTCCTCGGACTATATATTGAACCCTCGAACTAACATCATATTACCGCGTCCCTGAATTAACTTGGATTGCATGCAGGTATACCGCATGAGTTACGCAGGGCCAGGCTGCGTGTTTTGCTACATTGATGACAAACGTCACTGAGAATAGCCCGAAAAGGTCCAGCAGCTTGCTACGTTGTAATTGTGTCTCATCGAAACGTTATGTATCGGTAAACAACCACCGGGACGTGCGCACAAAACAACGTTTTTTGTTTTGGCCAGAGTAAAATTCGGTATCATAGTCATTTTAGGATGATGTCGATTTATAACCCAACTGTTGTCTTTCTGACAAGTTAGAAAGGGTCATCCCAGTGGCGTAGAATCATTTATAAGCCTAAGCATGTTGTGTTGGAAATTTCCAACGTTGGAAAGTTGAAGTTTGGAAAATTTCAACCTAAATTGTGTAAGGTTGAATTCGGGGGGGGGGGGGGGGGGGGGGGGGGGGGGGGGGGGCTTCAATTCAATTGTAGTGATATACGTGAAACGGCTATATAATAACCCATTTTGTTTTTAAATCTGCATGGTATGATTCCCCAAGTAAACAGTTTTTCAACCATGACGTCACTATCGAAGAGTTGCACTAAAACTTCCTGTGGCAAAATTTTCCATAAATATATATTATATTTTGCTCTCTTCAGTCTATATTATATATGTATATATTTACCCCCCCCCCCCCGCCAAATAAATTAGCTCCATAATCACCACTGTTTAGTCAGTCTGATCGGCTGAACAAATTTATGCAGATTCGTTGATATATAGGCCTATTAATACCTGTTGCGTGTTCGACAAGCGCAACGATTCGGCATAAACAAATTATTTATAGTTATACTGTATTTTCGGTAATGAAATTATTCATGTGTCAGCTTACATGTAGCCTATGTGTGTAACCTTGTCACCGCGGCCGTGACACGAATTGTATGACTGGTTAACCACAAGCAACGAGAATATAATTATGATAACTCGGTGTAACAAGTCGTTACTATATATGTATCGGTCTATTGTAGCGTTGTTACATCAAGGTCACAGCTGACCGGCGGCATCTTTGAACTTTACGACATCGTAATGACAATGCAACTAACATGACGTTTGACTACGTTTGAGCGTTAGGTGTCAATTTCGGCATCCGCGCAAACAGGAATTTGCGTGGGCAACTCGATCAAGTCAATAATCCGTGTCATCCGTGTCCAAGTTGGAATCGAAGCACGTGTTATGGAGGGTTCCCGTGCACAACAAATTTAAACCCCCACCTGTTACTTTATAATTAGACGGTGACACAATAGCGAGTTGATATACGCATTGGAGATTTTTTGACACAACCTGATCTTGTCAACTGCAAATCTTGTCAAGTTGTGTGTGCACACATATGTTGGTACATATATATATGTATATCATATAATACTATAAATTACTTTATTAAACATATGTACTTACTGGTATATTATACATATATGTGCCTATATCTGACAAAAAAAGATCACGTGATACCTTCAAATTCTCAGAATATTATTATATTTCCCTTACAAGTTGAGTATGCACGCTATGGCAATAATCAGACTGTTGTAGCAGGGGGCTGAACTCTGTCATATATATTGTAGGCAATACAGGGCGTACATATTAATAACAACGCCCTACCGGCTATAATTAGTCGAACGCAATCTGTAATTGTGGGTATTGATCGCAGTGATCATCAGACGGATGGGCCGAATATTGGTTTTCTATGGTGATTTCATGTAAAACTCTCATGTACAAAATCCCAAATCGTGTGCACATACAATTGCCTACATCTTTCAATATTAAGAATGAAATTATTGTACGCCGTCAACCGGGGCTTTGAACGAAACAAAAACAAAATCTGCCGTGTTTCCTATTTAATATAAACTTAAGCGGAGTTTAAGGGGAAACTCAAACATGAGCGGATACATTGGAAGAAAACTCCGGTTGAAACTCGACCAAAAACTCCGATGAACATCGGAAGAAAACTCCGCTTGAAACTCCGCCAAAAACTCGATGAACGTAATAAAAACTCCCATTGGAAACTCCGTTATAACCCTGCTCAACGTCACGATAAACTCCGCCGTGTTTTACGCTATTTACCTGACCGGAAAGCGGAGTTTTTAGCGTAGAGCGGAGAAAAATACTCCGTTCTACGGCGGATTTACCGCTTGCAATTTGACAAGGTCCCTTATGTTTCTGGCCCAGTGATTCATGACTACAACTCAGGGTTTATGACTTTTTCCTACGATTTATGGCTCTAGGCCAAGGATTCATGACTACAAACTAGGGATTTATGCATATAGCCCAGGGATTCATGAATATAAACCAGGGATTCATGACTTTTTCAAACTATTTATGCCTCCAGCCCAGAGATTCATTACTACAAACCGGGGATTTATGACTTTTTCGAATGATTTATGGCTCTAGCCCAGTGATTCATGACTACAACTCAGGTATTTATGACTTTTTCGAACGATTTATGGCTCCACCCCGTGATTCATGACTACAACTCAGGGATTTATGACTTTTTCCTACGATTTATGGCTCTAGGCCAAGGATTCATGACTACAAACCAGGGATTTATGACTTTTTCGAACTATGCATATAGCCCAGGGATTCATGACTATAAACCAGGGATTCATGACTTTTTCAAACTATTTATGCCTCCAGCCCAGAGATTCATGACTACAAACCGGGGATTTATGACTTTTTCAAACGATTTATGGCTCTAGCCCAGTGATTCATGACTACAACTCAGGGATTTATGACTTTTTCGAACGATTTATGGCTCTAGGCCAAGGATTCATGACTACAACTCAGGGATTATGACTTTTTCGAACGATTCATGCCTGCAGCCCAGGGATTAATGACTAAAAACCGGGATTCATGACTTTTTCAGACGATTTATGGCTCTAGCCCAGTGAATCATGACTACAACTTAGGGATTTATGACTTTTTCCTATGATTTATGGCTCTAGGCCAAGGATTCATGACTACAAACCAGGGATTTTATGACTTTTTCGAACTATTTATGCCTCCAGCCCAGAGATTCGTGACTACAAACCGGGGATTTATGACTTTTTCGAACGATTTATGGCTCTAGCCCAGTGATTCATGACTACAACTCAGGGATTTATGACTTTTTCCTTCGATTTAATATGGCTCTAGGCCTAGGCCAAGGATTCATGACTACAACTCAGGGATTTATGACTTTATCGAACGATTTATGCATCTAGCCCAGGTACTCATGACTACAACTCAGGGATTTATGACTTTTTCGAACGATTTATGCCTCTAACCCAGTGATTCATGACTACAATTCAGGGATTAATGACTTTTTCCTTCGATTTAATATGGCTCTAGGCCTAGGCCAAGGATTCATGACTACAAACCAGGGATTTATGACTTTATCGAACGATTTATGCATCTAGCCCAGGTACTCATGACTACAACTCAGGGATTTATGACTTTTTCGAATGATTTATGCCTCTAGCCCAGGGATTCATGACTACAACTCAGGGATTTATGACTTTTTCGAACGATTTATGCCTCTAGCCGAGGGATTCATGATTTATGATTTAATATGGCTCTAGGCCTAGGCCAAGGATTCATGACTACAAACCAGGGATTTATGACTTTGTCGAACGATTTATGGCTCTAGCCCAGTGATTCATGACAACAACTCAGGGATTTATGACTTTTTCGAAAGAGTTATGGCTCTAGCCCAGGGATTCATGACTGCAACTCAGGGATTTATGACATTTTCGAACGATTTATGCCTCTAGCCCAGGGATTCATGACTACAACTCAGGACTTTATGACTTTTTCGAACGATTTATGCCTCTAGCCGAGGGATTCATGACTACAAACCAGGGATTCATGACTTTTTCAAACGATTTATGGCTCTAACCCAGGGATTCATGACTACAACTCAGGGATTTATGACTTTTTCGAAAGATTTATGGCTCTAGCCCAGGGATTCATGACTATAAACCAGGGATTTATGACTTTTTCGAACTATTTATGCCTCCAGTCCAGAGATTCATGACTACAAACTGGGGATTTATGACTTTTTCGAACGATTTATGGCTCTAGCCCAGTGATTCATGACAACAACTCAGGGATTTATGACTTTTTCCTACGATTTATGCCTCTAGCCCAGGGATTCATGACTACAACTCAGGGATTTATGACTTTTTCGAACGATTTATGCCTCTAGCCGAGGGATTCATGACTACAAACTAGGGATTTATGACTTTTTCAAACGATTTATGCCTCCAGCCCAGGGATTCATGACTACAAAGCAGGGATTTATGACTTTCTCGAACGATTTGTGGCTCTAGCCCAGTGATTCATGACTACAACTCAGGGATTTATGACTTTTTCGAAAGATTTATGGCTCTAGCCCAGGGATTCATGACTGCAACTCAGGGATTTATGACTTTTTCGAACGATTTATACCTCTAGCACAGGGATTCATGACTACAACTCAGGGATTTATGACTTTTTCGAACGATTTATGCCTCTAGCCGAGGGATTCATGACTACAAACCAGGGATTTATGACTTTTTCGAACGATTTATGCCTCTAGCCCAGGGATTCATGACTACAACTCAGGAATTTATGACTTTTTCGAACGATTTATGCCTCTAGCCGAGGGATTCATGACAACAAACCAGGGATTCATGACTTTTTCAAACGATTTATGGCTCTAGCCCAGGGATTCATGACTATAAACCAGGGATTTATGACTTTTTCGAACTATTTATGCCTCCAGCCCAGAGATTCATGACTACAAACCGGGGATTTATGACTTTTTCGAACGATTTATGGCTCTATCTAGCCCAGTGATTCATGACTACAACTCAGGGATTTATGACTTTTTCGACGATTTATGGCTCTAGGCCAGTGATTCATGACTACAAACCAGGGATTTATGACTTTATCGAACGATTTATGCATCTAGCCCAGGTACTCATGACTACAACTCAGGGATTTATGACTTTTTCGAATGATTTATGCCTCTATAGCCCAGGGATTCATGACTACAACTCAGGGATTTATGACTTTTTCGAACGATTTATGGCTCTAGGCCAAGGAATCATGACTACACACCAGGGATTTATGACTTTTTCGAACTATATATGCATATAGCCCAGGGATTCATGACTATAAACCAGGGATTCATGACTTTTTCGAACTATTTAAATAGTAAGGTGTGAATTGTTTAAAGTTTTGCACTCATGAAAAGGATGGGTTAAGGATTTATGAAAATAGCTCATCGCTGTCGCCAAGGTATGGGTTAAACATATGCCGATCGTGATCGGCCTCTCGTTTATATATAGCAGTAAAGTACGGAATTGCTCCATTCTGGTGGGTAATATCCTGTGCTTAAAATCTGATTAAAGAGCTTCACTGTTTCGTCTATCATAGAAGGTATCACAGTTTTGAGAAACTCGTTAGATATGTTATCTGGCCCGGGAGATTTGTTATTTTTCAGTTTGGACAAGCTTGAGAGTACTTCGGTTGTGCTTATAGGTTTGTTATTTAAATTTTGGTTCCCACTCATCTGATCGTTCGCCTGGCATATTTGAGTTTGATTTTTTGTATAATTCCTTGAAAAAGTCTACCAATTTAACGGGGTGTCGGTTCTATTGATGTTTGATTCTTTCGGGCCGTTAAATGGTTTATTATTCTCCAATACTCTTTTGGGTTGTCATTTTCTAACCCGTTTAGGCTTTCAACCATCTTCTGTATGAACTGTTTATATTTGTATTTATTTAGTTTCTTGTATTTATTTCTGGCTTTGAAATATTGCAAAATGAGTTGTCGATCAAAGGGAGATCTTTTCATTTCAGCAAATGAGTTCGACATTTCTTTCTTTGCAACTTTGCAGTCAATATCAAGCCATTTACGTTTCTTATTTCTTATTTTGTTGTCGTGTGCCTTAATTGGCTTTGTACATTGGTCGTTGATATCTCTATGTATGTCCATCATATCTGATGCGCATTTCGCCGTACCTTCCGTTGTATTCGGAAAAACTTTCGATTTGAATACTGCTAGCCTGTGTCTGATGTTCGCGGTATATATGGCTATTAGTGCACAGTCTCTGCTAGTTTTGGTCCATAAACGTTTGCATCTTGGCTTTTGAAATTTGTGTTTATTTATTCTTTGTTGGCTCGTATTATATTTCATTCTAATGTGTATGGATAGTGGACAATGATCAGAAAGTTCACTGGGACCCTTCACGCAGAAATAGTCTACCCTCGATAAATAATCTGCCTTGATAAGAGCGTAGTCTACAACACTTGCTCCGTTGTTTTGGTAACTAGTGAAGGGACCCAGGTAGTCTCCCGCGGTGCAGCCATTGACAATCCTCAGATGTGATGTGATGACTTAATTAATACATAATGATATTAATTTTCGCCGAAGGTATTAATTGAAGCATCCATTACAGTCGTCTAGTTGATAATCTATCGGAAGTGGCACGTGGTCGTTATCGTCATTCGCGATGTGATCAGCGAGGCTACCACAGCGGGCATTCCAGTCGCCTGCTAACATTATAAAATTGTCTGACTTTGAATTGTCTAAAGCTGATGTTAGTTTGTTGTAAATGTAGTATTCGGGATCTTTATTTTCCCAATAAGAGGAATTTGATGAGGGATATATACTGACACTATTATAAAATCATGAGGAAGGTTGAACATTGTCCCATCAAAAGTAGTCCAAAGGATCATATCGTCAATGCATTTTTATGTTTACCCATACCATAGTATGGTAAACATAGTGTCGTTGCCCGGATTGACCACTCGTCGTTGGTCCGTCCGTCCGTCTGTCTGTCTGTCTGTCTGTCTGTCTGTCTGTCTGTAGACACTTTACGCATGGTGCGATAACTGAAATATTTTCTATCTGATCGGAACCAAATTTTGTATATGAATTTCTCAGCACCAAATACAGATCGAGTTCGAATATGGGTTTGATCCGAGTTTTTTTTACGGAGTTATGGCCCTTTTTCAACTTAGAATTTATGCATGCTGCCATAACTCAAAAAGAAATTATCTGACCATAACCAAATTTGGTATGTGAGTTGCTCAACCCAAAATACATATCGAGTTCGAATATGGGTTTGATTCGATATTTTTTAATGGAGTTATGGCCCTTTGACATAGAATTCATGAATGCTTCGATAAATCAACAATTTTTCAACTGATAGGAACCAAATTTTGTATGTGAGTTTCTCAACTCAAAATACAGATCGAGTTCGAATATGGGTTTGATCCGGTACTTTTTACTGGAGTTATGGCCCTTTGATTATTTTATTCATCGCTAAAATATATCAAAGATACACAGGTGGCACTGTCTAGATAGTATCTAATAAATCAGGTTCAGGATGCTATGAAGTTGTCTCTCTCTTGTGTCTTCTCACACAGAGATATTATCCAGTTACAATACCATGAAGTTGTCTCTCTCTTGTGTCTTCTCACACAGAGTTAGTATCCAGTTACAATACCATGAAGTTGGTTATCTTGTATTGAGTTAATTAACTGCTAGGAGATGTGTTGGCTGTATCAGATATACTTTATACTCTATAAGTATCTCTGGCCATATCATAGGTGGAATGTTTATACTATTATATTTTATATGCATGGTTATTTAAATTTCATCTTAAAGGCATAATCTGGTTTCATTGTTTAATAGCATTACCATTGGAATTTTGTTGGTTTCATGGGAAGACAACTTTGGTTTTCAAAGTTTTAAAAACTTGAGAGCTCTGTATCAGTCTATGGGAACAAAATAATTGTTCATTACACTTTTTGTACTGTAGGTCTAGTTTGTTTTATCTATATATTAATGGAAAGCTTTTTCGACATTGATTTCAATTGATTACATATGTGAATTGGAAAATTAAAGGGGCACACCAGGTTTAATGTATTTTTCCTGTACTCTGCATGAGATAAAACTTTTTATGTGTACCTATACCATAGTATGGTACACATAGCGTCAATGTCCGGATTGACCACTCGTCTGTCCGTCCATCTATATCTGTCTGTCTGTCAGACACTTTAGGTATAATGCGATAACTCTAACATTTTCTATTTGATCGGAACCAAATTTTGTATATAGGTTTCTCGTCCCAAAATACAGTTCGAGTTTGAATATGGGTTTGATCCGATTTATTTTAAAGGAGTTATGACCCTTCTGTTTTTTTTAAATTTGAAATTTGGATTTTTCATATTTTTTTAGATTGAATTTCAATTTAACATAAACAAATATTAAAAAACTTTTATAATAATACAAAAATTATTTAATTAAAAAAAAAAAATTGTCATTGACACTAATTTGTTTTAGTTGTATTCCATTAATAAGGTGTGATGTCCTGTATTGAAAATGTGAAGATTTTATTGCAATAGTTGCATGTAATATAATGATATCAATAAATTGACATGTGAACATCCAATATCCAGAGTATGAGAATACCTTTAATAGATCTCATTCCAAGCAAAATCTTTTATTAATTGAGTGATGACATATGTTACATAGCTCTAGGGGGTGGTTGTATGAAGGTAAAGATGAACAACCTGCTGGCTGGATAATTGTTCATCCTATCTGTCAAATTTATTAATGGCTAAACAATTGGATCTCACAGTGAGAGGTCCTTGTGTGAATAGGGACAGAGTTATGAGATTTAAAACGACTCCTCCCCCACCCCAATTACTTTAACCCCTTCTTAAGACAAATTATTTGACCATTTGATTTTAAGTTAGGTACTGATATATGTATTACTGTGATCATATCTTTGACAGCTATCAGTTATAGCTAATCGCTATCGCCAAGGTATGGGTTAAACATCTGCCGATCGTGATCGGCCTCTCGTTTACCTTTGTACCACTGATAGAATTTTTCTTTATAATAAAAGGCAAGACCCCCTCTGTGTGTTTTATCCGTATTTCTAGGAAGATCTACCCTGTATCCTGGTATTTTTAGGCTTTCTGTGGAGTTGTGCCATGTCTCTGATAATGTGATAAAATCATATTTAGTCATTATTTCAGTTAGATCTCCATCATGCCTTAGTTTATCTGATATACCTTGTATGTTCCAAGACATGTATGTTATGTCCGAAGATCCTGGAAACGCTTTATTCAAAAGTTTTTGCCACATATTGAGTTTGTGATCAACCATGCATGCCCACTGATCTCTGGTGTGCTATATCATCATACATATAGTATGTATAGTTATATTACCCATATCTCAATATCGGTACAATTGTAGGTTCGTAAATATATATCTAAGAAACATGTCAGTTTGTTCATTTATAATTAATGCTTGAACTTAAGTAGGTATGGGCATTGAAATCACTTAGTTGTGTGCTTCATATATACTAAACAATATTACCTAATTTGCCCACTGGGTTGCACTATAACATACCTGTCAAATATTTGGCTAATAGTTTTGCTCATATCCAATTTAAATTGTTCATAATTGTTCATTCCCACACTAATGGGTGTGCTTCTCATCTGTTTCACATTAATGTCATTTTAAAGTGTGGATGGTAATGTCTCTGCATTGTCGATTTTATCTCCGAATCTTTTATTTGTCCATTTGGGAGAAGTGTCCATATGTTTTGGATTTAATGCCCTGTTTATTTGTGAGTTTCTTGATAGCCCGTCTCCTCTGTTGTCATTTATTGGTAAATTGGTTCCTCTGTTGTCAGTAAACCCCTGCTGTTTCCGTCTGTGGAACTGATCTAGGCGGTTCATTTCATTTATGTTTGGCCCTGTTGATTGATAGTGCCTATCTGTGCTATCATAAACAATGTTTTCTCTCCTGTGTTTCAAGTTCTTGGCCAAAACTTTGGCTCCTTTGAAGTTCAGATGGAAGAAGTCCCGATAGAATTGTGTACATACAAATCCGTTGGAATCAATGAATGCACCGGTATGGTCTATGAATCGTACCTCTCTTTTCGCACACACGTATCCAATTGTATCATTTGATTTCAAAATGGCGTCAGTAATCCTTTCCGATTGATGGCTTGGAAGCACAGATGATATAAAAATCTCAGCTTTTGGGAATTTTGTTTGCACAGCTTATCATTTTATGTATTAATCCGGTGAACAAGATTTGGCCCTTCTTACAGATATATATTCCTATGTGAATAGTCACCTTCTGTATGTCCGGCCTCATGTCGGGTTGATCCATCAGCCAGCTTATCAATCCTGAAGGTGACTGTCCGGGTTGCACAATTTTGAATGCCCTTTCTCCGCGAATACCAAGCTTGTATGTATTGATCACACCTAGGACTGAGTCTCCTATTAGTAGGTGATGTGTGTTGACAGGAACTTCTACTAATCTTCCCTATAAATCCATGTCAGCTGGTTGTTTCCTCGGAAGGTTAGAATCAGGCTTTTCCGAAAAAGTATGGTTAGTCCCCATTTTTTGTGTGTGGCCAATGTCTTCAAATGTTTTGAATCGATTTTTAACGGACACTTCATATTCTATTTCCTCCTCAATACTGGTTGTTTGGTCTTCTTGTATATATTTGTTTCATTTAATCCGGCCTCTGTTTGCTTTCCTCGTGTATTATTTATCCGCAATTCCTCTATCTCTAGCGAAGCTTCATTTTTCGATTTTTCCATGCTATTTCCTTTCGTGTCATGTACGGTCGTACTTGGTGTAATATCTGTCGTGTCTACTGATTTGTCCGATTTCGTTATCCGTATATTGCTTTCTCTCTCCTTTTTTAACTCTACAACTTCCTTAGACACTTTATTCCTGAGAGTATCAAATTCTTTCCAGACTGAATCCTCTAATTTAACCCATTGTTTAACGATCCACTTCTCCCGTTCTTCTTTTTCCAATTTAAGATCGTCAATTGTTCTCTGTAGTGTCTTAATGTGTTCCGTGCATTCTTCTGTCGTTATAGTAGTGGTCTGATCATCTTTGGTTTCTGCTTCTCGAGTGAACGTCCTATTATGGCAGCATTTTACTTGGGGTGTTTTGATTTTGAAGCCAACTCGGGTGGGCTTACGTGGAGTGCTTGTAATAGGAAGTTGTTGTATTTCCATGTCCTCTTCTGTCATATCTTCGCTTAGCATTGATTTAAGTGACTGCAGCTCCTGCTCTGCATCTAATCCAAACTCCAAATTACACAATTCTGGCAGTTCGTCAGATATCCACCAAGCTACATTCTTTTTAGATCCTTGTATCATTATCTTGCATTTTGTCATGTATATATGTAGCGTCACTTTCGTCGTTTTTGACCGAGGTATTTTTATTACTTCAGCGGCCACATCTACTCCATTTGCATCCAAATCTTCAATCCAGTCAATTCCTTTGTTGGGTCTATTTTCTTCCTTGTTATAGTACTTAAGTTTTAATGCGTCATAATGGCGTTTAAATTTGTCACTTTCCAATGTTAGAACCATGACCTTTCCCCTATTTTTCACATTTCTCTCCTGCTTCGTCCGCCCTGCTTGCTCTATCTTTTTTGCGGTTCGCTGTCCATTTAGTATGAATGTTTTGAAGCGAATCCTTTTCTCACCAGGTTGGATTTGTATTCCTTGTTTTTGTATTATTGTTTTGTCTAATTCCTGTATTCGTTGTTTCTGTATTATTCTTTCGTCTAATTCCTGTATTGTGGTAATCTTATCGTCCAGCATGCTACTATCCACAGCATTCGTATTCGCCATGTTCAGCTTGTAGATTCCAGAGATCAGTGGGTGGTTTCAATTTAAACAGCTGCTCTAAAACATGTCTGCATCCTATCAGTGCCCGTAGCCCATATGATCCTATCTGTCCATGTTTGATAAACAAATAACAACTGGGGAGAATGGGGGAGGGGGGTAGTAATTAAAGTAGTTTAAATATGAGATGGAATCCCATACATGTATGTTGTTCTAAGCAGTTTGGCTTGTCAACAAATGATAATTTCTCTTTAGAAGTGAATGAATTTTGAATATCTGGCATGTCAAATGTGGCAGAGATAGGGATTTATCACTTTTGCTACCAACGAGTAAACATAAACTCCCAATCATATCCTCCGAAATCACTAAACCATTGGATCTCACAGTGAGAGGTCTTTGGGCGAATAGGGACAGAGTTATGAGATTTTTGACAAGTACCGACTGTGATGGTCTTCAGAGTTCCAGTATTCTCAGTCTTTACAGTCAGGTGAACGACTCAGCAGTCATTGACTGTCGTGTTTTTCGGGGAGCTAATACAAAAATTGCAACAAACGAACACGAACTACAAAATTGATCAACTTCTGATTTTTATACAAGGAATGGTTGTACATGATAGGTTATATACTGGACTCAAAACATGGGGTTTTATCGCTAATATCTACTGGTCACTGAACTGATATATTTGTTCAATATTCAATTCGATCTGTGAATAGTGTGCAGTATTTGATTCTATCCTATTCAAATATTTGCTGGACCACAGTGTAACCCTCCGATGACCATACTACTTGTTTTATATATTGCCCTTATTTCCTTCAGATTACTCAGTTGGATTTGGTGGTAAATATGGCATCCAGAAGGACAGGCAGGATGCTTCAGCTGTTGGTTATGATCATAAAGAAGGACTTTCTAAACATGAATCACAAAAAGGTTTGGTTTCTTGTTCTTCTTAAAACAGTGTACTTTGTATGGTTTATGGCTCAGTTATATGATGGTTTATTTCCTTTCGAACATAGTTAACTCTTTTAGTGCCTGAGTAATTTTTACGGATATACATGCACATGTAAAGCAAATGTAAAGCATTTTTACTGATATTTCTCTCATGTCATACTTTTCTGTCATTAATGAATAGTTTAGAAGTGCTTTTGAAGAAATATGTGTGGATCAATATGGGTATGGGGGGGGGGCAACCATTCTAACTGCCAACTTTCGTCGAAAGTATGGGCAATATTAAAGTCCTGCCAACTAAATGGAAATAACTCTAAATTTTTATAGTTTTCTTTCTGTTTGTTTGAGTTATTATATGTCTAAAGACTATCCAGATTAGTTGAATAAATGATGATTCATTTTAATTTAATCACTTCAAACTCAAAATAAGGGAAAGTAACATGATTTATACATACATATGAAGATGTGTCTGACCTCCGCAAATTCATGCGACAACATAGGGAAATTGGCGTATCACACTTCACAACAGTTTATTCCATTTTGAATCACAGATTCGGTTATTTTGCATTCATGGGTAGGCCTATATAAATATTAGCCTGGTGACAATCTCCATTTCTATACATAATGACTGGAAATTTAATAACTCCAAAGTGGATCATTAAAGGAACATAACTCTGTAATAGGGCAATTAATAGTATTAGAATGGGCATTCTTCAGTATTTGTGATCATATCTTTGAAAAATTATCAGTTATAGCTAATCGCTATCGCCAAGGTATGGGTTAAACATCTGCCGATCGTGATCGCCCCCTCATTTGTTATACATAGCCTTCTATATTGTTTTGGACTAAAAACTGGATATATACATAGAAGGTCCAATGAAAATTTTTTACTGCAAGTACGTGTTCCTAATTTTGAACACTAGAATGTGACAAAGGCGAATATTTTCTATTGTGCCATCATGACTCACATACCGAGTCATGATGGCACAATAGGTGGGTGGTTGTATTATGACACACTTACTGAGTCATGATGGCACAATGGAGCTTTCCACAGAGACAACACCCACAGCGGTAGTACCGCCCACTGGTAATAAGACTTTACCCATATAAATATTTTCTGTTACGTGAGATCGACTTGATTTTTTTTTAGATTGATCTCTGATCTGCTGTTGAACAAAAAAATAAATCTATTTTTTTAATTAATTTTATTTTTAAATAAATTAAAAAAAAAAATTCTAAGTTTTTAATTTTCTATTTAGATTTTTAGATTGAAACTTCAATAAATTTGTTTAATTTAAATGGGAACTGTTAATAAAACTTTTTGTTCAGTAAAATAAACTATATCAGTGTCATAACGTAGAATTAAGGTTACTAAAAACGAATCATATTCGAAAACACCAACTTATAGTGTAAAAATCAAGATTTTAATGCCTTTTTGACGTCGAAAATACTAAGGAAAAACTAAAAAGCCACTCGCCAGTTTTATGTGCACAAAGAAGCATGACGTCAAAGTGGGAACACAACTTTTTTTCGGATGAGGGAATAAGACGTAAACATGTCCACGTGTTTTCTCATTTGTTTTGTTAATGGCGACTTACGATACAAATCTACTATTTTTAACAATTTGGACATTTAGAAAGTATTGATGACTGAAGTGTGTAATCATATAATATCACGGAGTTGTGCTAGGACTATACGTTGGATGCTGTTTTGAGAATTTTCGATGAATATTGTGAATTCGATTTTTGATTCTGGAGGTTGACGTTTCGCAATTGAAACAAATTGACACTTTTATTGACAGATTTATGTTTTAGAGGAATGTTTATCAACCAAGAGTCAAAATTATTGGACTGTAATGTGCATAGAACAGTTGTCTGCAGTTTTCAACACATTCCTGGTGGGTAAAGATTCTAAAACTACGATGGCAATTTGGGAAGTAAATCACCTATTTTCGATGTTTTTTCTGATGGTAATCCGACGTGGGCCGTATTCAACAATGCCAGCAAGGAGCTGATGCTGAACTCTTCCAATTTGATGATTATTTATTATAATTAATAAAAATTTTTTTTAACCATTTCGCTTGTATATATTCTCCAAAATCAATTGGACAAGTGTAGGTGAACAACCGATATACATTGTACAATAATAGCCTGATCGAGTTAAAATAGATTTATTGATCGGTCTTCCTGGCATATTGCTCACTGTTGTATTGTAAGAGGGGAGACCTCTAAGTTTCTTGAACATTGAAATTCTGTTTGTTTAAGAATTTGTAGATGTTTATATTGAATATACTCAGTAAATAGTTATTCTGTTTGTTTCAAAAGAAATCAGAATAATTGTTATTGTTTGCAAGTACTAGTATTGGTTGAAATATAATAATAGAACAGTTTAGATTGACTCCCCTCTTTTAAGCACTTTACCCAGCTTCGTTGGATGGCTCAAACGATGTTTCCTAAGAAATTCCTACCATGGCCGGTTTATATATACCCTTAATTTGAACCACACACTTGATTGTTTCGTACCATATTTTTTGTCATTTCACACCATATACATTTGTATGTTTCGTTGGTTCCCACAAATGGTAATTGGTCATGCGTATGCAGCGTACCATGTGAAAAATTATTTTAATTTTGTTAACTTAATGAAAGCGAACATGTTTACGATTTAAAGTTACGAGATGATGACAACCCGTCAATTACATGTAAACATATTTCTTTCTTTTTTTTGCGAAAAAAAATTAACAAATTGAAATTGAGGCAACAAAGTTAAAGATACATAATCCGAATTAACGCTTGCATATTACTATTTCGTTGGGTTCGGGGGTAAACATATTTGATTCAAGTCGAGGAACCCACCCGTGTTGAACAAAATGTTGATAAATAACAGGTTTTGGGCAATTGTTTACTATTGTTGACTGGTTAGCATATTTGTTTTTGGGCCATTAATCGATTCTGATAACCGAAGCGACATTTCAAAAAAATGTTTGTTGTTGGAATCTGATAATATGGGAACCATAGAATCGGTTTGAGTACCTTTAATGTTTTTCAAAAAAATAATACGTTATACTCAATGGTACAAATGGCCGAAATGATACATGTACTGGTATGAAATGTCCAGAACCCTGGTGCGAAACATCTCTATATATGTATAGATAAAGATTTTTTAAGAAGTTCCCGGATCCATGTGGTTGTAAATAGAATGCACTCAGAGATTCTGACTTCAAACTTGTGCCACCTTCTAATTTACATGTACCGGTAGTATTGCTTGAAAAGTTGATAGACATGTGTTGATTTTGATTTGGGTTGAAAGATTAGAAAATCAGTGCCCCCCCCCTCTCTAAATTATCATTTAAGGAATAATCTTGGTTTTTAATGTAATTACAGTTTAAAGATGGTCTATCTCTCCCTAAACCAGGTTTTATATGCAGCAGTTTCCTGAAATATGTATGAAATATTAAAAATAATAAATATGAATTGAAAACCCCTGTCCGGAAATGCTTCTATCTGACAATATTGTTTTTATTTTATATTTCTGGTATATTAGATACATACACATGTACAACTAATTTGGGACATTTTACAGCTCGCAAAAATGTTTGGAGTGTAGCAAGGGGGAGAACTCTATCTGAGATCGCCTGAAAGTTTTATGACGGTTTGTTGTAAAAATAGTAATGAAAAATATGTCCCAATTGATAATCACATTATATAAGAAATTGAATGCCCTCATAGTGGTGAACATCTACATTTATACCAAATTTCATTGAGATCCAAGCAGTTATTAGCACTACTGTTCAAGTTATGCCCTGAACAGACATCAGACGGATGGACAGACAGGTGCAGAACAGTATACCCCCCTTTTTTAAAAGGGGGTATGAATATCGATAATTGATAAAAGCATTTCCTGACTAGGGCCCTGCGATTCGGGCATTATTAATTCGATTCGATTTTCGATTCGATTTGGATACATAATCTCGATTCGATTTGATTCGATTCAGCAAACGTAGACCATTAGATCGGACATTGGGCGAAAAAATCAAGGTAAAAATTGTCAACGAGGTCCGCATTACTGATCTTATTTGTATGCGAATGTCCCGACGTCTGTTCTTGGCGAAATACAGACGCAATTTGTAATCGGATAGGCTATTTGAATAATTTAGATAACTTGAATTATCGGATTCGTGCATAAACGGCGAGTCCAATCTCGCCAGGAATACGTTTGTCTTGTATGTGAGAGAAAACCTCGATTTCAAATACGCATTCGCAGATGCGCTATTCGATCGTACACTAACAGTCACTCTTATCTGTTCCTCGCGAAATCGTCGATGGATTTGAATTCCGGATTAATGAATATCACTCATTATCAGAACATTGCATTAGCAATGATACAATTGGTATATTGATAAAATGCACGCGAGAGACAGTCATATTGCAGCAGTGTTTGTCTTACTCGTCCAGTCACCCATGGCCCACCCTGATATTAGACGATAAGTGGACTTAAATAAATTATATACTAAGTACATGTTTAGTTATTAACAAAAGACACAACTTATCAGATATTTGATGATTCAAATGAAAATATAAATTGTCATAATAACTTCATTCATCTTCCGATGCATGCAAACTAAAACTATGAATATATATATACGCTATATATAGTGAAGGTTATTCCCTAATTTCCCGGGTTTCCCCACTATAGCAGACGTAAATAGAACTGACGTCATGACTGAGCTGATCTAAACTACGGACTGCTTACAAATGTAGAACCGCTGGGTAATTTACGGACTAAATTACGGTCTATATATTGCCATGTGCGCTGCATATTGTTAGCTAAACTTTTGAATGGACAGGCCTGTGCGTGCGTGTAAAGAAAGAAGAAGATGCAATGAAGCATACACATGTCTATATTTCCGCCATGTCGCGTATTTACTAGTAGGGCCTACACCGCAAATGAAAATCGGATCCATTTATAATTAATTTTCAGCTTCCGACCATTTTTGCGTATTCCGCGTTGCTTTATCGCTATTCTGAGATGATGTTCCCGGCGACGTGGACCGAATAAGTCCGAATTGCAGTATGATGGTCCATGCATTTTGAAAGGGCAACATCAGAGTTTATTCAATTGTATCACAGGATTTTTTGAGAATTTGATGTGCTAAATGCTTTGGATTATCGGTAAAACGATCGATCCGGGCCCGCTACTAGAAACGCGCAGTGTACTTAAGATTCTTTGAGATAATCGAATCGAAAAACTGGTACTCAAAATCGAAAACGATTCCATTCGATTCAGAGGGATGAATCGAAAATCGAATTTCGATTCGATGCATCGCAGGCCCCTATTCCTGACATGTGTCTTTGACTCAATTTTATTATTTTATACCCTGGGAATTATAGAAAACATATTTAGGAAGCTATAGATATAAATCCATCTTCAAATGCTGATCACATTAGGGTGGGACCAGGGACATAACTATATGTATGGAGCAATCAGGAGGATCCTTTAGTGACTGAGATTCAGATTTGTTAAAATGAGGTCAACCTGTCAAGAAATGGCGGGGCTATGGGGAGTTAACACTTTTGTGTCTAATAAAATCATTGAAATACCAAATTCATTAAAACATCTACCTTGGAACCACCTGACTGATTACAAGATTAAAGTTTAGCAAGGGAAGCCTAACTGTCTTAGTATAGCGTTTGTCGAGTTGAGTCTCATAAGTTAATTGCTTGTTAAGTATGATAACTTAGGTAATAAGTATTTGGCATACTTCACTATGTTTATAGTTTAGTAGGTTTACTGATTTCGCTTGGGTTAAGCTCTTCAGGTGTTTGTCACGATCAGCAATCAATAATTTTTATCTGAATAAGTGGGACGAGGTCTTGTGCTCGCGTTTATATAGAGAAATTCCGGATGACCAGGTGGTGACCTTTGGTCTGACCTTGACATTAACCTTGACCTTGGTTTGTTGTGTAAAGGTTACATGTACTTTTAATTTTTGGCAAAGGTTACATGTACTTTTAAGTGAGTGTAAAAGTTCACATGTATGTTTGTCTGTGACGTCACAATGGATTATAGTATATATAAGAGTTGAGTGTCATATGTACTGCATAAATAACTTTTGGTTACTTCAAACTGACTTTTTGGTCATTCAATTTCGGAAGTCGATGGAGAAGTTAATGGAACTTTTAAGGGGATTTCCCGGTTTGGTACTTTCCGTGACGTCACAATACGTTCGGGGAACGTACTGTGAATTGAGTTTGTATGTATACAATTGTGGTGTTTGCGGCGGTTGTTTTGCCTAGTAGATGTTTTGTTTGCGTTCCAAGTTTTCCGTAGCTGTTTGTGTAGGAAGGCGCATGGTATACATTTTCAGTGTCACGTGGTTGTGTTTCGTCTAATTGTTTGTGCGTGGGAGTGTAGGTCAAGGTCAATCGTCATGTGATGTATTGTGAAGTAGTGTGTTTTGGGGGAAATCCTGTTTTGGGATGTTATGGGTTTTTCCTAATATTTGTTTGTTGTTGTAGTGTGTGTGTGTTGGGTCAATTCTCTGGTAGTAAACGGTTCGTTTGAGTACAGATGTAAGATTTTTACATTAATTGGAGAGACGACGGATGTGCTTGTGTGCTCTAGCATTTATGTTGGAAAAGTTATATTTTAGAATGTAGACGGGCATTGTTTGTCCGATTTTGTCCATGTTCTAGAATTATGTCTTCATGTGCTTGGGGGCTTGTGTAGGGTGTGTTCTCCGATTTGTTCCGCTTCCATTGGCTATATGTCAACCATCTACCCTTGAGTACGATGTATGTTGACTGGCCTGTCGTCAGACCCTCATATGTTTCGGGGGTCATTTTCTCTTCGAGTAACGCAGGTGACTACGTGGAACAGGTGATGTACGAAGAAGAGATTAATATTATTCACCATAAGGTGGCTGACCTGTTCATGCCCTCTGGATATTTGGTCCTTAGTTGGAAAATCCAGTTTTATATTGTTTCACCGACGTCGAGTATTTGTGCTCGATGTCTGAGTCAGTGTTTGAGACATGTGACATGATGTGAGTGGTAGATGTGTTTACTGGCTAGCTTTAGTGAGCATTTTGTATATCCCTAATGTGTTGTTGGATTCTTGTTGTAAAAGTTTAAAAAGATATGTGATGGGTCCTGGCCTTGTATAAAGGACTTTTGTGTAGGGGGATATTGGTTTCCACGTGTGGAGGTTTATCATGTTTTATGGTGGGATGTGATAGGACATGCCTTCGTTATGCGTTCCTATTATCCTTGTTTGTTTGTTTCACCTGACTGATTAGTCTGACATACATGTATTGTGTTTTGGGTCCATGGATAAATGGGCTTCAGACATGTCTAAATGGTTTTAGAAAAAGGCGCTTGTGAGATTGGAAATTTCCAACAATTGAGAAAGTTTGAGGTGTCAGTTGTGAAATTCCAACCTAAGACATGGGAGTCTGTAGCCCGGTCGGGAGGGGACTTGTTGAACTGGAGGAGGGGGGTGATCAGTAGTGTACATTTGGTAATTTTAAGGTGGATTTTCACCAATCTATATATACGTGAAGTCTCTCTAGCCACATATCCTGTTTAGAGCTATTTCTTTTAAAGTGATTATGAAAAGTTCTGGCTGTTGTGGTCTCCAGAGTCCCAGTCTTATCAGTCTTTGCAGTCTGGTGAGCGACCCACAGTCATTGACTGTCTTGTTAGAGATACTACTAGATCTTTAAATGGCAAAGTTTCATCATCAAATTGACCCAATAAACGACCCACAGATATTAAAATTGAAGATATAAATAAACCTCTAAACCGTAACTATCACTATCAGCATAGCTGTAAAGCCATAATTTGGTAAATGACAACACACATTTAAAATAACATGGAATTAGGTCTGTAACAAACTGACATGTTAATTACCATACAACCACATAGTGCAACCGCAGACACTGCAATTTTAAATCGCAGGTGGGGAAAATCACTGGTGTGGTGTTTGCTAACTATGAATTACCCAGCGGTTCTACATTTGTAAGCAGTCCGTAGTTTAGATCAGCTCAGTCATGACGTCAGTTCTATTTACGTCTGCTATAGTGGGGAAACCCGGGAAATTAGGGAATAACCTTCACTATATATAGCCCAAGCAATATGGAACGCAAACAAAGAATCCACTGCTCATGCTGTCAGCAAGACCCGCAGACTTATTGTAGCATATTGTAGCAATCAAGCAATGTGCGATTTTTACCAGGAAAGTTATGACGTGTCCTTGGCAACATATTCAACCCATTGGACTTCTTCAAAGGAGACACTTTTAATTGAGTTGAGACACGAAAGGGAGTGTTTATATAATATTTCTGCCCTCTGCTACCCCGACAGCTGAGGACCACGGTCCCGGCCACCGCACTTGCTGACATTGCGAAAGCGGTGCAGAAATTGATGGTTACTAAATAAAAAACATATAATTTATTTTTCAAGTTCAACTTCCAAGTTGAAATAAAAATCGCCTAGTGTTTAGTTTAGAGATTTGAGATAGATGCCATATATCTATAATTGTATTATGATGAGAATGAAGTACAATCCTTTTCCTTTTTGGCTTTGTTTTCCCATTAAAGATCAGCACTTCAACTAGTGGAAGGGTCTAACATCGCAGCACCACAGCGTCTGTGGTCTTGACACTTTTCTCCACCTGCGATTTCCCCCATCTGCGGTATAAAATCCGGTATAAAAGCGGTGGCACATAACAACCAAATAATAGACAAGAACAAAACCACATGAACTATCTTAAATGAAAGACTACGAATGAATAATGGCACTACGATTAGTCCCAATATATTTCTTCATCCCAGATTCAGAAAAATGCCCACCGTCTACTAGCAATGAACCAATTCCTGTGTGAATTCCTGATGATCCTAAAACAACAAGCCAGAAATAATCATGCATACACCCTGCAACTGGGAATTATCCTGACTCACAGCTATATATAGTCCTCCACAGAGGTTTGTGACCTGGTCCAACATAGTCCTGTTGAACAATTCAACAATAATTACCCGCTGGTTGTGGTTATGTGATAACAACAAACAAACTAGTTGGTAGAATCCTTGATGCACTACATCCACCATATTGAAATATTTCGTAATGTCATTACTCCTGCACTGGAGCACAACACTCAGGCAAAAATGTTCTGAATGACTTCAATGCCAAATCCTGGACATTAGATAACTCCGCACCACCATGAAAGGAAAATCAGCACCAGCATCTTGAAGTGACAAAATCAAACATTGGATACCAGGTGCAGGAATCATCAATTGGATGATTGTATGAAAACTAACCAAAACACTCGATAAAGGAATGTTCTAAGACCAACACTGCCGCTCCATGGAGTCAAAATTCAAGTGAAAAATATCACATAAATTTTCTGACAATAACAAACTTTACATGCGTAAATGAATGAAAAACTGTCAGAGATTTTTACAGCAATAACTGTTTACGATTTGAAATTGACTCTAACTGGCCTATATTCTCACTAATAAACTGACCTACATGTTATGTTGCACTTCAGCTGTTCATTGAACCTCCCTACTGTCTTCTATCATTCTCTGTAACCTGATAATGATGAATAAAAGCTCTATTTTATTATTGCATGAACGCCCATTTTAATATCTATTAAATCATCAACTATAATCTATCAATCTATGAAAGGCTCTTTAAGAATTTAGAAGTGGAGACTGTTATCTGTCAAGAGGCCGACCATTCTATATTAAATACTAAATTCTTATTGAATAATTCTTTCAATTATTGGACAGCCAACCCCTTCAGATGTTTTGGAAATTATGACAAGGACAAGTGTTTTATAACATTTTTGTTGAGGTTGATTTTACTGTTATTGTATCCCATGCCCGAAGGAAATGGTTGGTATGCTAGTGGATTACATGCATCTGATTCTCCATCCACCCATCCAACAAATCAGATATCTCAACAACCCTGACTCAAAGAAGTTAATTTCTCGCCCTTTCAGGACTATTTAAACCAAACTAAGTGATAAAACCATAAGATGAATTTTTGTCATGTAGGTGCTGGGTGGTGGGAAGATATCCAGGCCTGGATACTTGAAAAAAATGAAATTAAATAAAAATAAAATTTAAATCTCAAAAAGCATTTTTCTGACCATTTCAGGATCAAACTATGAAAAGTGTGGAAAACAAATTTTTGTACGTCTCAGCAGATATCTCAATCTCAAACTCAATCTCAAGGTTGTATGATCTCTAGGATCATGTTATGTGGGTTTTCCATTGAGGGTTATTCATCTTTATTTATTCGGAAATGTGTTGTTTTTGTCCGTCCGAGTAGATATATTAACCAGAGGTGGTCAGATCTCAATGAAATTTGGAATGGATGTTCACTATGAGGACATCCAATGGAATTTTCAATCGTTTTGTTCAGGTTTTCTGTTCTAGAGTTATTAATCTTTGTTTATTTAGAAATGTTGCTTTTTAGCTCAACTTTACTTTGGCTTGGTATCCGTCGTCTGTGTGTGTGTGTGCGTGATTCGTCATAAATTTCCTTTAGCACGGGCTACAGGTCGGATCATTATGAAAATTGACATTGACATATAGATGGGAACGAGTCAGTCTAGGGTTATTCGGAAAAAAAACATGGTTGCCAGCGGCCATCTTGGATTTCAAAATTCAATCCATTAGCACGGGCTACAGGTCGATCTGTTAGTCTGATCATCATGAAATTTGTCATGAATGTCAATATCGACATATAGATGGGAACGAGTTATTTTGGGGTCGTTCGGCCAAAAAACATGGCCGCCGGCAGCCATCTTGGATTTTACTCTTTGCATGACTAAATCCTTTGGCACGGGCTACAGGTTGTACCTTTGGTTGGATCATCATAAAATTTGTCATGGATGTTAACAATGACATCTAGATGGGAACGATTCATTTTGAGGTCATTTGGCCAAAAAACATGGCCGCCAGCAGCCATCTTGGATTTTACTCTTTGCATGACTAAATCCTTTAGCACGGGCTACAAGTCGTACATTTGGTCGGATCATCATGAAATTTGTCATGGCTACGAGATGGGAACGAGTCATTTTGGGGTCATTCGGCCAAAAAACATGGCCGCCAGTGGCCATCTTGGATTTCACTCTTTGCATGGCTAAATCCTTGGGCACGGCCTACAGGTCGTACGTTTGGTTGGATCATAATGAAACATTGTTAACATTGACATTTAGATGGGAATGAGTCATTTTGGGGTCATTTGGCAAAAAAACATGGCCGCCAGTGGCCATCTTGGATTTCAAAATTCAATCCATTAGCACGGGCTATAGGCCGGAGTGTTTTCTGATCATCATTAAATTTGTCATGGACGTTAATATTGACATGTAGATGGGAACGAGTAATTTTGGGGTCTTTCGGCCAAAAAACATGGCCGCCGGCAGTCATCTTGGATTTGACTCTTTGCATGACTAAATCCTTTGGCACGGGCTACAGGTCGTACCTTTGGTTGGATCATCATAAAATTTGTCTTGGATGTTAACAATGACATGTAGATGGGAACAAGTCATTTTGGGTCAATCGGCCATAAAACATGGCAGGCTGCAGCCATATTGGATTTTACTCTTTGCATGACTAAATCCTTTAGCACGGGCTACAAATGGTACCTTTGGTCGAATCATCATAAAATGGCTGTTGACAGTGACATATAGATTGGAACGAGTAATTTTGGGGTCAATCGGCCAAAAGACATGGCTGCCAGTGGCCATCTTTGATTTAAAAATTCAATCTGTTAGCATGGGCTACAGGCTGTAGTGTTTGTCTGATCATCATGAAATTTGTCATGGATGTTAATATTGACATGTAGATGGGAACGAGTCATTGTGGGGTCATTCGGCCAAAACACATGGCTGCCAGCAGCCATCTTGGATTTTACCCTTTGCGTGACTAAATCCTTTGGCACATGCTACAGGTTTTACCTTTGATCTGATCTTTATGAAATTTGTCATGGCTGTTGACATTGACATGTAGATGGGAAACTAGTCATTTTGGGGTCATTCGGCAAAAAAACATGGCCGCCAGTGGCCATTTTGGATTTCAAAATTCAATCCATTTAATACTACAGGCTGGAGTGTTCGTCTGATCATCATGATATTTGTAGCAGAAGTTAATATTATGTAGATGGGAATGAGTCATTTTTGGGTCATTACATGTAAATGGGAACGAGTCATTTTGGGGTCATTCAGAAAAAAACATGGCTGCCAGCGGCCTTCTTGGATTTTACTCTTTGCATAACTAGACCTTTCAACTTTCCACATTCCTAATCGCTCCATTGACTGTAACACATGAAATTATTTCCTTTCCAAGTTGAGCTACATTGAGTGTCATTGACACTTTCATTTCTATATGCCTGCATTTCTCAGCCATGGATATATATGGATACAGTTATTCATATTTGTTTATCTTTAAACTGAGTTTTGGGCCCATCTGCCTGATTGTCTCAGTATGCCAACACTAGGCGTTATGCCACATGGTGGTATGCACTGGGGGTATGCAATAGTCCAGTTCTTGTTTTCCACAATTACTAACCCTTTCATTGGTGGGAGCTGCACTGGTGCAGCATCAAAGATCCAGTTTCAGTGCATTTTCTTATATATGTGAGTCTCCGCATATATAAGAGAATGCATTGCACAGGGTTTTCGCAAAATTTCAGTAAGCTGCAGTCATGAAAGGATTAAAGCTTCAACAAACTCATTTATATGATTCAATTTTATTTTCTGATATCTGTGGTAAACATACTGCCAATGGACCCTGCACTGCAGGGATGCAGTACTGAGTGATCATTTAAATAAATTTCAGACTATTCAAAAGGCTTTGGTGGCAAGTATGGTGTCCAGGAAGATCGCGTGGATAAGAGTGCTCTGAATTATGATGCTGACACCAAAACACAACTCCATCCTTCTCAAACTGACATGAAAAAAGGCTTTGGAGGCAAGTTTGGTGTTGACAAAGAAAACATTGACAAGGTATATTACTTATATCTTTTATGTTTCTGCTGTATTTTAGTTCACCAACTTTATAGATGGGCTCAAGTCACAGATTGGAATTGTTTGCTGGGCCTCCTTCACAAAATTCTGATCCATATAGCTGGTCCGTAGTATAAACTATCCTATATACATGTCGTTAAAAATTGCAGCTCTGGTTTTGCAAAACCATTTGTGCCAAACTGAGATCAGCAGATGGTTGTTCAAACAACGATAAGTCTGCTCCTGACAAGAGGCTGGCTTCATCGTGTTGATTTCATAATTAACAGACTGTATGCAAATGGTTTATCTCCATATGCTCATACATGTTAACTTCTGGCATTCCTTATAAAGGAGTGTTCAGAAGAGTCTGTTGCATACGTGGCGTTGGTCCGCACATTGTGTTGACACAATCTGTTGTCTGCTTTTAGACGTTCACATAGCCATGTACATTGCATTATAACGCAGAGCTTCTGATTAATAATTGCAGCTAATAACTTTGATATTGGAATAAATGCAATATTTAAAATCAATCTTATCTAATAAATTAATTGTACAATAATGTCAAACCTGTCAAATCCAAACAATTATAAAACATTATTGACATACATATGAGGCAATTTGCCTTTACTTGTAAGACAGTTACCATCTTTTATAGATTGAAAACAAGATATCTCATTACGCACTCTATATACGGTATGCATTACACTGTGTTGAAATAGAATCTCTCTGTTGTGTGCATTAACATATACAATGTAAAAATGCATCACAGCTGTTCTGAACGCCTTGGTGTTGTTGTCTGTAATCCAATTTCAATGCAATGCATGCGATGTATGGAACAGACTCGTCTGACCTCTACTTTTGGGAGATTGAACTTCAGAATTTGGGATATCAAGTTCAACTTCGGAAGAAATAAAAACTTTCAATTTATAACCAAATAATAGGCTGTTTTGGGTAGGTGGGATAACATGCATCCGGTCCTCCATCCTTGTCCATCGGTCTGTTGCTCTCTCCCTCCGTTCAAGAAGATATCTCAACAATGGGTTGTTGATTGTCAATGAAATTTGTTTTCGACATTCACGACCATTAGGACATTCAGAGGAGTGTACACTGGTTCTGCTCATGTTTCAGTTCTATAGTTACTCTTTATTTATTGGGAAATGTATATTTTTGGTCCATCTAAGCAGATATCTTACCAATAGGTTATCAAATATCGATGAAATTTGGTAAGGATGTTGGCCGTCAGGAGAGCTTTGATAGAAGTGCCCAATGATGTTGCTGACTGTTTCCTTTCTATAATTATTTCTCTTATTTTCGCCGGTGTAGTATTTCTCAGTCATTAGCGATGCCCGCTAATCCACTGAGCACATTGCCGAAAAGATTTTTGTGATTGGCCGCCGGTAACTGAAGTTAAATGAAGTAATACTACATATCAACATGAAGAGATATATATAAAATAAAATCCAAGATGGCCCCAATCTAGTGGTCACCTTGAAGATCAATATGAAGTTTGGTGACAATCGGATGAAGGATTTGGTCTGTAGGGTGTGCCAAATGATTTTAATAGTCATGCAAAGAGTAAAATCCAAGATCGCTTTAGGTGGCCATGTTTTTTAACGAAATTTATTTGTCATCCCAAAGATCCATTTGAAGTTTAGTGATGATCGGACGATGAATATCGTCTGTAGGGGCCGTGCCAAATGATTTAGTCATACAAAGAGTAAAATCCAAGATGGCCGCTGGTGACCATGTTTTTCACCGATTTTCGGAAAAATTAGGTGGCTCCCATCTAGTGTTTACCCCGAAGATTAATATTAAGTTTTGTAACAAACAGATTAAGAATGTGGTCTGTAGGGTGCATGTGCCAAAGGATTTCGTCTTGCAAAGAGTAAAATCCAAGATGGATCCCGGTGGATGAATTTTAGTGATGATCGGACAAGGGATGTCATCTGTAGGGCATGCCAAATGATTTAGTCATACAGAGAGTAAAATCCAAGATGGCTGCTGGTGGCCATGTTTTAAAATAATTTCGGAAAAAAATTATGGCTGACATCTAGAAATCACCACGAAAATCCATCTGAAGTTTGGTGATGATCATATAAGGGAGGTGGCCTGTAAGGTGTGCAGAAGGATTTAGTCATGCAAAGAGTAAAATCAAAGATGGCTGCTGCCAGTCATGTTTTTTTTAGCAAATTTAGAGGTCACCCCGATGATCCATATGAAATTTGGTGATGATCGTATGAGGGAAATGGGCTGTAGGGTGTGCATAAGGATTTAGTCATACAAAAAGTAAAATCCAAGATGGCTACCAGTGTCCATGCTTTTCATCGAGCACTGGAGAAGACAGAATAGACCCCGAAGCCATGAGAAATAGTTTTTGTGACTGGCTCAACCGATTTTATGGCTGGCTAGCTAGCTATTAAAGACGGCTCAACTGCGGTGTTCGTGCCTGACAAAATATGGCGGCTCAGCCAGCTGAGACGTTATCATTCAGCATATTTTCCTTCCGGGATTTTCCTAATCCCTGGTTTTGGACCATGTTTGTTTCAGCATTTGTGATGAACCCGTTGAATCTCAGACTACACATGCTCTTTTGATGTTGGGCTGTTCCATTATGGCAAAAATACCCTGAAGGACTGGCATGGATGAACTATGTAGTTTACCTGGTTTACCCATCTATAATCTGTCAATTTCAGACTGCTATCATCACCGGCATCTGGCTATATACACATGAATCATTGAATGATGAATCTGATAGTAATGATATAAAACAATTTGTAAACACCTGCACAATAGTTTCCAGGAATTTCTGTCAGATTCCAAGAATCCTACTGAAAGAGAAAGTAAGATTTCCGGGAATTGTATCAGATTCTGAGAATCCTATTGAAATTGAAAGTAAGATTCCCGGGAATACTATCTATCTATCTATCTATCTATTCTAGCTCTATTAATACAGAAATTTAAATAGTTTCCAAAATAAATATCACTGTTTACTTTATTGAGATTCATTAACTTCAAATCACAAACACCACTTGTTCTTACAAGTGTAGGTTATAGAATTGTTATTAGGATATATGAGAAATATTACGAGCCGAGCCGACAGGCAAGTGCATATTTCGAGTAAACCCTAATATCAATTCTATACAAAAATCTGGAAATCTTCAACTCTTGAGAAACAATTTCGGATATTGTATTCGTGGTTCACATGATCTATTGTGCTTTTCTGAATCAACCAGCATGCGTGTAAATTGTGCTCATGTTCACGCAACGTGCTTCAATATCGTGAATGTTCGCGAAAATGTTAATTCTGATACATTATTAGTTGAGCGATAAGCATTAGATTGTGATGTGAATATGGAAAATTATACAATAGCCTCCTGTGAATGCAACGAAGCAGTCAGTAATATTGATGTCGATTTTCAAACCACTTGTGCACATGATGTAGATGTAGTAAGAAATACAGAATTCCCGAGTGGTGACTCGTGTGAGAATCGTGAGGTTTGTAATCGCAATTATGGGAATGGTGAATGGGGCAATTTCAAATGGATAAAACCTGTTGCAGATGATGAGAATGTCTCTTCTGGTCAATTGTTAGCCTTACCTGTGATTGAATCCACACATCATGGTATGAGGATGTCGTGTTCCTGATTCTTCTTGTGCTTATATGCGAATTGTGGAAGTGCATGGATCCAGGTCCACAATCGACAATCATAAGCCACAACTCTACTCAATTCTATATTCTGGGAAGTATTTGCTTGTTATTGACCAGTCAATTGCTATTTGACACAGAAGCAGGGTCAACGAAATCTTCAAGTGGCATATTGGGAAATCGAGTGAAATTCAAACTTGTAAAATGTTTGGAGCTGAAGGGCAGTAGTTCGTTAAAGTTATAACGGTTAAACCAACATGAAGAAGGGTCACCTGCTATATTATCCACGGCGGTAGTTCAATTTGGCTGCAACTACTACAGGAGTGTTATCAGATATATACACGTCCAATTGGGCACTACAATATGTGCGTCATGTGACCATTTGGATGTGATCGTCTCGTTACTGGACAAATCTGTGAATATGACATCGATTGTGCTTGATGTCGCCCATTTGTGTGTGAGTTGTTGTATCTTTATTTTGCTGTTTATGAGTAAAGTGTTAATTCAAGCTGGTGTGTGTAGAGAATTTACAGATGTTATCATCAACCGTTTGGATGTGAGTACAGGGACTTCAGATATCAAATATGTCGATTAATGTTCGATATTTGACTCGTCATGGTGCTACATGTTGGAGGATGTATGTGTTTCAACTGTCTTAATGCCAGGGGAGTGTATCACCCTGATGTGACGACGTAATAATACATTTATGGGTAAAGTGTTAATTCAAGCTGGTGTGTGTAGAGAATTTACAGATGTTATCATGAACCGTTTGGATGTGAGTACAGGGACTTCAGATATCAAATATGTCGATTAATGTTCGATATTTGACTCGTCGTGGTGCTACATGTTGGAGGATGTATGTGTTTCAACTGTCTTAATGCCAGGGGAGTGTATCACGCTGATGTGACAACGTAATAATACATTTTGTCAAACCAGAAATGGCAATCGCATTTGTGCTAGATCGTTCATATATTAGGCCTGAGTGTCACGACCAAGTTTTCTAATTACTATTCTCGGCTACTGTTGAATTTGATTGAACTGACTGTGATTGTATTCCTCTAACTTGTATATTGAAATTGAACATTGAGTTGATTTCTTCGAGTAGTTCTTGCTATGGACCCGCCAATGTGTGAGTATGACATGATTATTGAACGGGTTTGATGTTACGGTGCATAATTATTCTAGATGACATTTGACCTCAGTGAACTTTATACTTTTCGGATGTTATGAGACACAAGTTAGACTCAAGTGATAAACATTACTGGCGAAAGTTTATTTAACATTCTTACGGATGCGTCGCCTATATATTTTAATCTAATGTGTTATAACTTGCACTATTTTTATAGTATTTATTTCATTGTATTTCTAACATAATTCCTATCTTCTACTTACCTGTATCTTAGTCTTTCATCTAATCATTATCTTCTCTATCGCCCCTATATCTTATCTCTCATTCTCACTTTGCTATTATACCCTATTCTGCATATGGTTTTATATTTATTATCTGTGGAGTTGCTTTGATAATGCATTACTAATTGAACTATGTATGTCACGTCCATAAGGTCTATAAGTTTTGAATTTCCGTTCCTTTTTTGCTCACCTCAGGTGGAGCTATAGTCATCACTCCTCGTCCGTCCGTCCGTCCGGGCGTCCATCTGTCCGTCCGTCAACTTTTTTTTAAACATCTTCTCCTCTGAAACCATCATACCGAATTGGTTCATCTTTGGTGTGGATGTTCCCTAGGTGACTCTCATTCAGATTTGTTCAAATGAGGTCACTGGGTCAAATAGTTGCGAAAGCAGGGCCACAACTCTATTCCTTGATAGTAATTCTTAGAACGACTTCTTTTCCAGAACCATAAGGCCTAATGGGTTCATATTTGGTGTGGATGTTCCCTAGGTGACTCACATTCAGATTTGTTCAAATGAGGTCACCAGGTTGATTAGTTGAGAAACCAGGGCCATAACTCTTTCCCTCCATAGTAATTCTTCTCAAATACCATCAGGCCAAATGGGTTCATATTTGGTATGAAGGATCCTTGGTTGACTGGGGTTCAGATTTGTTCAAATGAGGTCACTGGGTCAAATGTGGGTGGGGCCAGGGACATAACTAAAAAAAAAAAAATTCAGATTAAACTCTTTAACCAAAAAAGAAAAGAATAAAAAAGAAATGATATATTAAAAAATAAAAGAATATTTAAAAAAAACTGTGGAATTGTTTTTTTTATTAAAATATTTAAAAAAAATTAAAAAAATTGTATTTAACTCCATGGTCAATTATATATATATATTGTTTAACATTTTTTGAAAATTGAAAAACTAATGCCATTACATTTCTGAAGGTTGTGCCGCCTGGCCCTTCGCTCAAGTGCACTGCTTCTGCCACCCTGGCCTGGTCCCAAAAATAAAATTTACTCAAATTCTTGACAGAATCATTAATAAGAAGCATTTACTTTGGCTGTAACTGTATATATGCTGGGTATGCAGACACAATCATGTCAATCTTGATATGTTTATAAACATTCCTTGCAGATCTGCTAGAAGTCATTAATTCCCAATCATTCATGTATTGTTCATATCAGGTCTAATGTCATTTGCAGAATGAGGTCCCCAGAGGGTGAAATTAGTGATGCTATCCCGCACAGCGGCCTAGCATCACCAAATTCACCCTCTGGAGACCTCATTCTGCTTAGGCCTCATCTTCTGGGAAGTATCTATAGTATCAAATTAACATTGTTGTTAGTTACATTTCCCTTCTAGGAAGTTTCTATATCCCCTAAATTGCAGAAGATAAATTCATAATTGAGGTGCCCAATGGGTGAACATCACCAACTTCAACTGGGGAACTTCAATCTTATCCTAGGTCTGCCATAGCAGTTGGGGGCCTTAGCAGAATGAGGTCCCCAGATGGTGAATTTAGTGATGCTAGCCCGCTGTGCAGGATAGCGTCACTAAATTCACCCTCTGAGGACCTCATTCTGCAAATGACAGACACACTATCACACTATTTCAAGGCTTGATTGTATAATACATTCTGTTGCTTGAGGCCAGACATGTACAATGTAGGAACAGACATGCTTTTAGTGATGCTATCCCACACAGCGGGCTAGCATCACCAAATTCACCATCTGGAGATCTCATTCTGCTTAGGCCTCATCTTCTGGGAAGTATCTATAGTATCAAATTTACATTGTTGTTAGTTAAATTTCCCTTCTTGGAAGTTTCTATATCCCCTAATTTGCAGAAGATAAAATTCATGATTGAGGTGCCCAATGGGTGAACATCACCAACTTCAACTGGGGAACTTCAATCTTATTCTAGGTCTTCCATAGCAGATGAGGGCCTTATCAGAATGAGGTCCCCAGAGGGTGAATTTAGTGATGCTAGCCCACTGTGCGGGATAGCGTCACTAAATTCACCCTCTGGGGACCTCATTTTGCAAATGACAGACACACTATTTCAAGGCTTGATTGTATAATACATTGTGTTGCTTGAGGCCAGACATGCACAATGTAGGAACAGACATGCTTTTAGTGATGCTATCCCACACAGCGGGCTAGCATCACCAAATTCACCATCTGGAGACCTCATTCTGCTTAGGCCTCATCTTCTGGAAGTATCTATAGTATCAAATTTACATTGTTGTTAGTTAAATTTCCCTTCTTGGAAGTTTCTATATCCCCTAATTTGCAGAAGATAAAATTCATGATTGAGGTGCCCAATGGGTGAACATCACCAACTTCAACTGGGGAACTTCAATCTTATTCTAGGTCTTCTATAGCAGTTGAGGGCCTTATCAGAATGAGGTCCCCAGAGGGTGAATTTAGTGATGCTAGCCCGCTGTGCGGGATAGCGTCACTAAATTCACCCTCTGGGGACCTCATTCTGCAAATGACAGACACACTATCACACTATTTCAAGGCTTGATTGTATAATACATTGTGTTGCTTGAGGCCAGGCATGCACAATGCAGGAACAGACACGCTTTTTGTGATGCTATCCAGCACAGCGGGCTAGCATCACCAAATTCACCCTCTGGAGACCTCATTCTGCTTAAGCCTCATCTTCTGGGAAGTATCTATAGTATCAAATTTACATTGTTGTTAGTTAAATTTCCCTTCTAGGAAGTTTCTATATCCCCTAATTTGCAGAAGATAAAATTCATAAATGAGGTGCCCAATGGGTGAATATCACCAACTTCAACTGGGGAACTTAAATCTTATCCTTATCAGATTTGTGAAAATGGGATCACAAAGTCAAATAAGGGCAGAGCAAGAGACTTAACTATTTCACTACATGGTAATTCTTAAAATATGTTTGCAAGAACTAGTTGGCTTATATAGAATGGAATGTTCTTCCTTGACTGCAATTCAGATTTTTTTTAAATGGGGTAAATAGGGGCCAAGCGAAGGACAGTTTCCCTCTTAATATGCTTCCTTCACAAGGACCATCAGGTCTATTTTACTGATATTTATGATATGTATGAAGGGTTCTTTGGTGTCTGGGATTCAAATTTATTCAGATGGGGTCACCAGGTTAAATAGGGTGGGACCAGGGACATAACTATATGTCTCTATAGTAATTCTTAAAATGTCTTCTCAAGAGAGTTTGGACTATTTAGCTTACATATATAGTATGGAGGAATCAGGAGGATCCTTTAGTGACTGAGATTCAGATTTGTTAAAATGAGGTCAACCTGTCAAGAAATGGCAGGCTATGGGGAGTTAACACTTTTGTGTCTAATAAAATCATCGAAATACCAAATTCATTAAAACATCTACCTTGGAACCACCTGACTGATTGGTCTGACATACATGTATTGTGTTTTGGGTCCATGGATAATTGGGCTTCAAACATGTCTAAATGGTTTTAGAAAAAGGCTTTTGTGAGATTGGAAATTTCCAACAATTGAGAAAGTTTAGTGTAAACATATTTTTATTTCCAAACCAAATAATTGACATAGTACACAGATGACATAACTATACAACATATAAGAGTTAATTTTGGAAATGAGGATCAGACAACAAGCCCGAGGGCTTATATGAAGTCTTCTCCTCTTTGGCGACATGTCCCTTCCTCAATAAGTGAGGGAGGGGTATCGATCAGACGGGAAGGGAATGAAATAATGGTTTAGGAGGAGTAGAGATATATAGCTACATTTGAGTTAGGGATGGAAAAAGGAAGAATATAGTGTTAGGAATAGCATGATGTAGGGAGAGAGAGAGAGAGAGATAGAGAGAGAGCAAGAGGGTGAGAGAGCAGAAGACGTGGGGGACAGATAAATCGTGAAATGATGACAGTGGTGGGGAATAATTGAGTTGTTGCGTGGTTACAATTATGCTCGTCTATAGTAAGTTGCATGCGTCAGAAGCCATGGGAGGGGGTCAATCACGTTGGCTGTTAACTGGTTCCATTCGTCAAAAAGTAATTAATTGAACAGACACACACGGCTACGAGTGTTCATAATCAAAGTATTTCGTGGAATATCTATATTTCGTGAGAACAAGTACGTATTCAGCAGCACTAACCCGAAACAGGACAATTCCCATTTCAAGCGTGTTCACTGTGAATTTCGGAGCATCCTCATGTGGAATCGTTTCATGTATGTGCAGGCTAATAGCAAGTAAGTAATATACAAAGTAATCGTTATCGGAAGGCATTTAGTGCTACATATATTCTGGGGAATATCTTGCTGCCGCATAACGCGACCGGAATCCAAAGCAATTTGTTACTCGTTCAAATCATGGGAATCTTTTTGTTTTCATAATATATGTCTGTACTGCCTTAAAGATTTGTTTGTTTTCACGAAGACTAAGCTCCCTTGATCCCCGTAATAGAGTATTCTCAGATAGGACAACATTGGGTAGTGAATCATATAGTTCGCGTCTGGCCTCTTGATAAAATGTACACTCAAAGAGATAGTGGTAAGTTGTCTCGAGTTCCCCACATAAACAGAAGGGGAATTGTTTTACATGATTGTCTGTCAGGTCAGAACTCAGGTGGCTGCAGTTCAGTCTTAACCGGGTATGAAGGATATGAGATTTACGGCTTTTACTATGATAAAAATATGCAGGTGGACGTATATTGTCACTGTTGAGTTTCTTTTTGAAATCTTCGATTGTTCTGGTGCCCTTTGTAGTTTCGGGCAGTTTGTTCCATTCATTAATTGCAGATGGTAAGAAAGATTCCATATAATAGTCATAGTTAATATTCAAGGGTAGTCTTATATGTTCAAATCTGAAGTTATATCTGGAATTATTTGCCTGGATTGGTCGTACATAATTTCTTAAAATTGATGGAGCAGTTCCACGTATCATTTAAAAAAATTGACATAGCTTGTGTTTTCTACGACGTGAGGAGAGGAGTTCCCAGCCAGTTTCTGATAAAAGACGCTCGTTACTCGTACTGATGGTTGCACCTGTTACTATTCGGGCCATTTCGAACTAAACCGGCTGTTACATCTTGTAATTCCGAATGTGTGCCGTTTATGACAACTTGTTGTTGCCTACTATCAAGATACGATTTCATTAAGTTATACAAGTTTCCTCTTATACCCATTTTCGTCAGTTTGTTCAAGAGGCCACGGTGCCGGACTTTATCAAATGCTTTACTTATGTCGCAGAATATACACCGGACCTCTTTTCCGTCGTCTAGTGATCGACATATATTGTCATATATTTCTGTAAGTTGGAAAACTGTAGAGTCATTGCGCATGAAACTAGCTTGGTAAAAGGATAGGAGTTTGTTTTTATCAAGAAATTCCCATAGATATTTATAAATGCATTTTTCATAGACCTTTGAGACGCAGCTTAGTAATGAAATTGGTCGATAATTTGATACAAGACTGGGATCACCGCTCTTGAATATAGGTGTAACATGGGAACGCTTCCACTGAGGTGGGTAGTAGCTGTTTTCGGTAAATATTTTAAAATAGTATTCCAGAGGTTCACAGAGCGAGGATGCACAATTTTTCAAAACTCTCGGACTTATTCCGTCGGGCCCACTTGACTTAGATATTTTGAGACCTTTTAACGCTTTGTAAATGTCAGGGGTTGTGATTTTTATATCGCTCAACGTGGATATGGAGTTATCAGGATCGAACACTGGTAGGTGTTTCCCGACATCATCAACTGATGAAATATTACAAAAATAGGTATTGAATGCATTTGCCGTTTATGTTTAAGGGGGGTATTGGTCGATCACTGGTTGCAAATACTACTTTTTGAAGTGTTTTCCACCAAGGTGACTGGTCATTTGATGGGTTATTCAGTGTATTTTCATTATTGGTGTCATAATCACGTTTGCTTTTTCTAATAGCCGATGTAGTTTCATTACGTTTAGATCGAAAATTTGCCCATGTTTTTGGTGTGTTTTGCTTTTTAGCTATCTTATGTAATCGATTTCGTTGCCTCATTAGCTTCCGTACATTACAGGTAAGCCACTGGGGACTGCCTTTCCGGATCAGCACTATCTTATTGGGGATATTGTCGCAGCATACCTTCTCAATTTTTGCAGTCAAGGTATCTGCATGAGCTGATAGTTCAGATTGTGTATTATCATAGTTCCAGCTCAAGAAGTCTTCGTTCATGGTATCGAAGTCAGCCAAATTATAATTCCAGACACGTCTAGTGAGCGTTGTTGCCGATTTATTTTTCAAAAGTTTTATCCGAGCAACAACCGGACAGTGATACCTAACTGTGTTGTCGAATATGTTGCTAAGAACACACGGGGAATCAACAAGATCAGAGTTGTTAGTCATGAGCAAGTCGAGAATAGATGAGGAGTTTTCCGTAAAATGCGTTTTATCAGCGACCAATTGAGTCAGACCTCGTTCGCTACATATGCCGTTTATTTTGCCATTACCATTGCGTACATAGTTTTCATTGAAATCTCCACCTATTATGACATCCAGGTCGTTGTCGCGCGCAAGGGAAATATTATCATTAATTTTCATCCATAGGCTTGCGGGGGAGTTAGGAGGGCGATAGAAGCACCCAACAAGACAATGTTTTGTGTTAATTGTAATCTCTATCCAAATAGTTTCTATTTCGTCACTGTAAAGATCTTCGCGTATCTTGAATGGTATAGTGTCGCGAACGTAAATGCACACACCCCCTCCTGTTCTTCCATCGTTCCTGTCATTGCGGACGGGATCATGGTAACCAGGAAGATGGATTTCTGAATCTGGGATAGAATGATCAAGCCATGTTTCGGTTAATAGGCATACGTCGTACTCGCCACTTGATGTTTCGGCGGCAAGTATATCTAATTTTTTTCTGATACTCTGTGTATTCAATACAAGTACCGAGTGACTGTGCTGTTCGTTAGATGGGCCTGGGTTAGTCTCAATGTCTCCTGCGAGGACCAGGAGAGTCCTTGTCAGAAATACCGCTAGTAGGGTTAGAATGCTCGCGCACGTGCAGAGAGATGCAGTTGTGTTGACATTGCATGTTTAGTGTTGAGTCTCATCTTTTCTTCGGAATTTGTTACATATGACATTTTCTTGTGGGTCATGATATATTTGAAAGTACATAGTTGTTCCATTGGGGAAAGAATGAAAACCAACATTGTCATATTTACGGCAGTTGTAAGATTAAGACCACGCAGGCGCAGCATGATATAAAACAAGCATGTTTCTGATTGTCTAGCACAGAGGCGCCCCCTCCCTGACAGTCTGACAGCAAAATTGTGAAATGCACCGATCCTTGCCCTGCGTAACATTATATCATCCATCATTAAAGTTCATATCCAAATTCCGAAAACATCTATTATTAGGGCTTCCTCGGGGCATAGTAACAAACATATAATTTGAGCATACTCTGGCAACATATAGAAATGAAGACTTATCATGAGTGTGTTTTTACATTTTTTTTCGATGAAGTCGAAAAAGATAGGATATACCAGGAGTTGAGTATGGTGAAGGAGAGAATAAGGCCGTATATAGCAATGAAATGCATATATACAATGGGTTTGTTGAGTCGACCAAACAGGGGTTCATCTTAAGTTTGCTAATGTTAGGTTGTGCTTTGAGCTGGAGCTCTTCATCACCGAAATGCTTATGCAGCGGAACGATTATAGGAGTCATGTTTCCGTTAGGGCATATATATATATATGACTCATATACTAGACAATGTATCCACACTGGGACTATGTTTAAAAGCGTCGTCAGTTACAAAAAGTCATGCTGCATATATCTATACATATACATATACATACATAGACATATACACTTACATACACAGCATATATATAGATACATACATACATGTACATACACATATACAAACATATACATGCACATACATACACACATATATACCTCTATTCGACTAGATGCATGTGTGGAAGAACTTAGATAAGTTTTGATAACCAGGACAGAGTAAGTGATAACCAGGACAGCGTAAGTGAGGGATGGAAATATTCATGTCGTGAACGGTTTCAGAGGAGGAACCTGGATTGATGAGTAAATCGGGAGTTGTTGAGTGTGTGAAGTAATAGCATGCAATAGGAGTGTTTTCATAATTGAGAGAGCGTATCATATATGCATATGCCACAAAATATTTACAAAACTCAGCAAGCATAGACATATACACTTACATACACAGCATATATATAGATACATACATACATGTACATACACATATACATACATATACATGCACATACATACACACATATATACCGCTATTCGACTAGATGCATGTGTGGAAGAACTTAGATAAGTTTTGATAAGATTCATTTTATATAATCAGGACAGCGTAAGTGATGGATGGAAATATTCATGTCGTGAACGGTTTCAGAGGAGGAATGTGGATTGATCAGTAAATCGGGAGTAGTTGAGTGTGTGAAGTAATAGCATGCAATAGGAGTGTTTTCTTAATTGAGAGAGCGTATCATATATGCATATGCCACAAAATGTTTACAAAACTCATCAAGGGATACAATTATAAATATAATCATTATGTATAATTATTATGTAGTTCATAAATAGCTACGGTGCCCGGGCAGTTTGAATGATTCATGCTAGAGACCAGAGTCGTAGAGATTCAATACTGTGGCCAACGATTTAAAGGTTCCATTTATTCATAAGACTAACAAGAAGATACACAACTACACAAATATATAATTACATACACACACACACATACACAAAGACACACGTACATACATATAGGTGTGTGCGTGCCCAGATAATTAAATGTAGTTTTTGATACGCACGCTTATATATGTTTTCACAGGGGGCGGAACAGCATGGTTTGAAATATCTCGGATACAATAAAATATATAGAAACTAGTACGCAATACGTCAGACGAGCATTGAGAAAGGCATAGTTTATGTGTCGCATTTAATTTGGAGGATAATTTCATATAATTAACACTAATGATGCTGAGTATTCGCTAGCTCCAGTCCATAAACCCACTAAGTAAAAAGCGGCTGAATGGCTATACCTATAATAGCCAAAAACAGGCCACGATCATAGGGCATATGAAACTATATCAAACACCAGCAAATGATCAACTCCCCCAAGGAGTAACAGTAACCCCATGGAAAAAAAAACAGAGTAGGCATATGAACTGGAGGAAGTGTGGAATACTTGAATGACCTATAAGTGCCTAATTATTGTATAACATACATATGAATGTCCTAATAGTTATTCATTCACCACGCGCAAGTGAACAGCGTTATGGTTTGAAATATCACAGATATAATAAAACATAAAGTAACATTAGAAGCTATAATAGTACAGAATGTGGATGGATGGACGAACGAACGGCGAGATTGGCACAAGTTTGCCATGTACACGTAAGTTACGCAAGAACGCTGCAATAGTGTTGTAGTATTTGTATATGTACACACACGTGTCAATGAGTGCGGATTTAAGGTATATTCCATGTGTACATCATTGCACACAAGGTACATAATTACGTAGATGCACCTTTAAGAAAAGTTTAACAGCGGAGCATGCGCATGCATGCATAAATATATAAATATCGGAGTCCATGTGAACTCAACACTCGATTATGCTTGCATGGGAACGGACGGCAAGGGTTGAAATATCTCAAATGGAATTAAATAGTTCACAGCCAGTACGGAATTAACAGATGGACAGACGGCGGTTTGGAATAAGTATGTGCCATTATACATATCGTGGTATGGTGGGTATAAATATTGTCGATGAATAATATATATACACAATGTCATAACGATAAGACCAAGATAAACAATACGAATGCAAATACACAAATAAGACAATATATGCTTTAAGCTGGTTGAGTATATATACCTGCACGTGCACGCATACGCCCTATACAGTGAATGCCAAAATGTACTCACAGCGTCCCTGTGCGCATATCAACATGTAATCGCGTCGCATAACCTTGGTCAACCAACATCGTTGTTTGGTTTTAATTATCCAGTCAGACTGGCCGCTTGACATAGAAAAGATTATCTCGTGTGAGTTTGACCTGAAAGGTCGTGATTATACGCCCAATCTACTGTTGGCGTTCTGGCCGGTTTCATTTCGTAATGGCGATGGCAAATCGTGCTCCGTGGTATAAAAATTGTTGTGTTATTATGCTGAACAAACAGGTGTAGACTTGTGCATACATACTAGTGGATTGGATAATTATGAATGTGGTCAATCATTCTGTATATAGTCGTCTGATATGCATGTACAAGTCAGCGAACATCCGTGATATTCTAGCTTGTCTGTGCTAAATTTGATTATTTCATAAGATTTCGCCATACAGAGGTCACTGACAGGTGCGTATATTTGCATGTGCAGATTTAAGTTCGCTTAAATTCGTTATTTTGGGTTACGTGTGCAAATGTAACTGATTCTTTGGGTTACATGTGCAAACGCAACTGATTCTAGGTGTGGGTGGCCGGGTGTTTTAATTTGACAGAAAATAATCGTTAAAGAATCGTGAATCAGATACTGGTTTTTGAACTATTTGTAAATTATTCAACTCTCGGTGTAGTTTGGTTTGTATTGCGGGTTGACCAGTGGGTTGAATATAGAATATAGAAATCCGGATAGCCATGAACAGATGATGGTTGTTTCGGATCGTCTATATAGCCGATGCTATATATGTGACTCGGCTTATGTCTGAGTATTTTGAACATTCCCACGTAGCGTGTTGTCAAGTTCATCCATTGCATGTGGTGTTGTTACTCTGATGGGCCTCTCGTTTTCTCGAAGCCTGATGAGAATGGCTCCATCGATAGTCCACGCTTCGTGAATCAACTCGTCTTTACGGAGATCACGGGCCTTCCTATAAATGGCGGCGCGTGTTTTGGTAAGATCCTCGTTGACGTATACCCTTTGGTTGAGGTAAGGTAACTTCAATGTCTTACACTCGACACATCTCCCATATAGTTCCCTCCTGATTTTGTAGGAGGGGAGTCTGAAGATGATTTGCGTGGTGGTTTGGGTTTTGGATTGTTTGCTCCTACAGTTTTTGGTGCGGTTGAGTCAGAAGTAGATTTACCGGCTTTTGGGCCAACTCTGTGACTCCGATAAACGTCATAATCGCCGAGCGGAATACCTAAACCATTTGCGACGTCAAGACTAATATGATCGGTGTTTTCACCGGGATTTTCAGGGATGCCTGATATTCTGAGGTTGGTACGACGGCCGTACTGTTGCAGGTCGTCCAGTTCCACTTTGACTTCACGAATGTCACCTTGCCGCGCTTCCCTTTCCGCTTTGAGCTCCAGTTTAAGTTGGGATATTTCTTGCCTAATATCAGCTATGTCATTTTCGTATTTATCCCTAGGAACGAAGGCATCTTTTGTTACTTTAGCAACTTCGCACTTCGCCATTTTGGTGATTACGCGCTCAAGCATTCCTTCCATCATGAGACTAAAAGAGTTTTGGACGCGCTCGCTCCCGAGAGCCTTTATCAGACTTGATTCGAAAAATGTTTCTGAGATGTAAGTGTCATTTTCGATTTCTGATGAAATTGACTCATTTAAGTGATCATCAACCAGGGAGTCCTGGTAGATGGGTCTGGGTTTTTTGCTGTCATTAGACTCAGAGGGCGAGAATGGAGATGCTCGGTTCCGTTTTAAGTCTGCTGGCTTTTGTCGAACATCAGAATCGAATGATATAGGAACGGAACTACCTGAATCATGTTCGTAATTACTCGCGCCTATATGATCAGAATGTCCTCTTTCTATCGGCGTAGAACTGTCTAAAAGGTGAGTAATTTCTTCCCCGAGTTCGTGTGATTGCAACTCACTCATGGTGTGTCGAGTACAGCTTTACGAGAAAATGTCAATAAAGCGAATGGCATGTACGCGCTAATGGCGTAATCAGTTGATTTGTATATCAATAGTGGTAAGTATAGTCAAAATTAGAACGTTCTCACCGGTTTGTCTTTGGTCGTGTGTAGTCTCTGCGAAAATCAAAATGGCCATCCTTCTCCAAACAAAGAAAAACTTCAGTTCGAAAATTCAGCAGTCATAATTCAGGTATGCATAGAAATAACACATCGAGAGCCTTTTACGTTGTCACGGAAATCCCACTGCACATTAAATGTCCTTCATGCGGTCTTTTACATCGATATTTTAACAATTTTCCCCATCGGTCTACTCCGCGTAAATTTATTTATCTTCCCGCCATCGTGATGTCATTCGGAAAGTTTGAGGTGTCGGTTGTGAAATTCCAACCTAAGACTTGGGAGTCTGGAGCCTGGTCGGGAGGGGACTTGTTGAGCTGGAGGAGGGGGGTGATCAGTAGTGTACAGTTGGCAATTTCAAGGTGTATTTTCACCAATCTACATACTTGAAGTCTCTCTAGCCACATATCCTGTTTAAATCTACTTCTTTTAAAGTGATTATGAAAAGTGCTGACTGTTTTGGTCTCCAGAGTCCCAGTCTTATCAGTCTTTGCAGTCTGGTGAGCGACCCCACAGTCATTGACTGTCTTGTTATTTTAATTTTTTATATTCTTATCGCATGTGTGTGGTCGTATTTGAATATTGTTTACTTATTGATAGCTCACACGCATACAGCCTTGTTTGTATGATCAACTATTTTGATATGTAGCACGCATAAGGACGGGTTGGAATTTATTGACGTTCTTGCTATGTGTAAAATAATTTGTAAGCAGTGAACTAATTCTGTAATTTACGTTCCAGGTTGAAATAATTAAATGCATCATTTCACAACCATGGCGTGGCTTCATCTGTCGGATCCGATCTAACACAATCCCTTATCGGATCATCACCAAACTTCATAGTGTTCTTCGAGGTGACCTCTAGATGGGAACTACCCATTTTTTATGAAATTTGTTACATGGATTTGCAGCCTACATTTATTGGATTTACTCTTTGCCTGAATAAATTCAGTGCCATGCCTCACAGCCAACATTTTTGTGTTGTTCTGTTTGATCCCAAACTTCATTTGGCTCTCCAGGTTGACCTCAAGTATTACTTATACATTTCAACCGCATTCCTTATCGCTACATTGACTAATAACTCATTGCATTATTCTATCTCCAAGTTGAGCTACAGTATCATTGACACTTTCATTACAGAATGCATGTACATTTGATGACATGAAAGGACCTTCATCCTCATACCAGAAGCAAAAGGCAGATTCCTGTAAGTATTAGGCAATTCATATGGCAAGCACTATTTCATTATTATTTTTTCTTTTTTCGAGGACTACATTTCCGCCTGAATTTTAACCCTTTGATCCCTTGAATATAAATGTAAAATGCCCCATTCCCTGGGTTGATGGACCACTTACAATAAAAGCAAACACATATAATTCATTGTAAATATCAATTAGGATGCACTGGATTAGAAAACACTAAAATTTATTGTATAAAGGAGTCTTATGTCCAGTGGTTGAGATTTCTATGACATGCCCACCAACAGTTATCTCTATGCAAAGTAACAGTATATTTATTGAAGTTGTATGTTTGCCGCAATTATGTCAGATGTTTCAGACGGCATCAACTGGTCGGTTTTTAACTCTCCGGTGGAGCTAAAGTCATCACTCCTGGTCCATCGTCCATCCATCCATTAGTCCATTCGTCCGTCCATCAAGAATTCTGTAAACATCTTCTGCTCCAAAACCATAAGACCAAATGGGTTCATATTTGGTGTGGATGTTCCCTAGGTGACTCACATTCAGATTTGTTAAACTGAGGTCACCCAGTCAATTAGCCTTGAAGCCAGGACCTTAACTCTTTCCCTCCATAGTATTTCTTAAAATGACTTCTCAAGAACCTTCGGGCCTATTTAGCTTATATTTGATATGGATGGTCCTTGGGTTATTGGGGATCAGATATGTTAAAATGGGGTCACTTGGGGCAAACATGGGTGGAGCCAAGGTCATATCTTGAATAACAAAATTAAGATTTAACTCCTTGCTCAATTTAACAACAAACAAAAACATTAAAATAAAACATTAAAGGGGAAGGAAACCCTCGACGAATCAGGCCATTAATATATTTAGTATATCAACCATGGTAGATTAAAACACCTCTCGTCTCTCAGTTATGCTCAGACACAACGATATCACATCGCTTAATTCAAAACGCCCGCTAATTACGGCGCGTCCATATTTATAAGATCGTGACGTCACTGCCTCACTTAGTACAGATATCTATAAAGGTTATCGAACTAATCATTTTGGCGTGTTTGTTTGTTAACCACGGCCCATTGAAGAATATGCACACATGTACATGTATTAGGGAGCTTGTCCAATTCCGACGGAGTTTCCGTCGGAATCGGTGTTTCCGATGGATATTTCCGATCTCCGATACCGACAGCAATCAGAGTTTTTGCATCGGTATAAAACTCCGATTCTGTCGGAGATTTTTCGCGGTGTCGTCGGTAAAATCATCCGATTCAATCGGAGTTTTATATCGGAGTTCCCGTTCTTCAAGTGCGGTATGTTTTGGAAAACTCCGATCCCGTGAATTTTCGTGGGAGCTTTTAATAAATGGTCGTTTCGGTTCTTCGTGTATATTGTTTATATACCAGACACAACAGAGAAAGACATGTAACACGTTACGTCCATTCTAAACGACTCGGCAATTTCCGCTTCGCTCAGGAAATAACCTCCACATAAATAGAAACCATATTCGCGCAATGCTAAAATAGGCCTATATGCGTGCAGGATTTGAACCGGTGGAATATGATCTCTACTGGTAAACATATTATTAGGTGCATACAAGATTTGAAATACACTGGGTTTACGGTATTCTCAGAATCCGACGATGTTGCAAATATAGCACGTGCATGCTTCCGAGTTCGTATGATATTCAGAGCTGTGTCACATTTAGGACAGCCTACTGTAAACCCATTGATTTGTGTCCACATCAAAACGTTGATTTGAAATGTAAGGTTGCATGGGTGGAGGTCAGGTTACTAGGTTTTCAGATCTTTGCAACTTTCGATGAGGAATAATCAACAATAAGACATTTCGTACACGCAAATAAACACTTGAGTAATAGCGAGAATTATGCATGCTGGGAATGAAAGTATCCAAACAAAGCCATGTGCTTTACGGCCGCATGCGTTTACTATGGGGGATTTAGGGTGGGTCTATAAAACTAAACTAATTATAACTTTGTTATCTGTCATAGTTTACGCGTGAAATTTTAAACATATATCAGGAACATATATACCCTTTCCAGAATGTTCAAAAATATTTCCAGTTGCTAGTCGTATTTTTATTGATTTTATGCGACGAAATAATCCGAAAATTCAGAAATGGTTTGAAATTCCAAGTTAGACACCCCAATGAAGACCCTCCAACCACTTCCCTGTCGACATGTCGCTTTTGAGTGCCGTGTGTATGCTACAGTGTGTCTCTCAAAACGACTCAGAATAGGAATTAGGAAAAAACAAAATACCGTTAAACATTTTGGCTTGATCGACCGCTCAGCTAATCAAAAAGAATCATTCCATTGCGTTCAACATTACTGGGTTTACGGCAGTCGTCGGACTGGATGCGCGCGCAAGCGATATGGCTGGTTAACCCCAGTTCTGCTGTCAGTGTGAATATTCTGGATAAGTATGTTTGCATTGTTTGTAAAAGATAAATTAAATAACTCAACTATATCTAATATATTTTTCACCCCGCCCCATAAAATTTCTCCAACTCTTGCAAATTTTTAGATATAGAAAAAGAATAGGCCTACTGTTATACCGTAGATCATGCCACGAAACTCGAATTTGGCTAACGCCCGTAGATGTTCCAAATTCCACCAGTACCAAACCTGGAAGTTACCTATATATACTTGTTCCTCAATAATCAACATCACATTAGTTTAAACATATTTTATTTTGACCATTATTGTAAATATAATTGCTCGAATCAACAAACAAACGTGCTATATTTTAATATGATCATTCAATACACTGTATCCACAGTTTTATAAACTCTTCTATCATTACGATAGTTTTATCAGAATAGTTTTACTATTATCGTTTTATATACCCAATATACTGGGGTGCTTCTCACCTAAATGAGGGATTACCATAATAAGCAATTAGCTACCACGCTGGACAAAACAAGTGTCCACTAGAGATGGGCGGTTAACCGTGGAATCAGTTCGGTTTCGGTTGTCGGGAAAAACCGGAAATGACAACCGTGGTAAGTTGGGAAAACCCGTTGTTTCGGTTGTCACAACTTCCTGTAATCATGGCAGAACACGACGAACAAACGAGTCCTGTGTGGAAATATTTTTCAAAGAAAGAAGAAATCTAAGTGTGCCGCCTGTAATATATGCAGAAAGGAGTTCGCATGGTGAAATCGCGCGACGAATTAATTACGTTGCTTCCGTGTACACCTATTTTCGCCGTAGTAAACACAACACAACTTCACAAGTCAGTTTATTTCTCATGTTATTTTAATCATTAAGGCCGTACAAATACTCTGAAAGGTGAATTTGCTAACGAGGATACGATATGAAAAGGTATCAATGATTGTTACCCGCATTCCCTATTAGTTTTTATCACTGTTTGGATGTTAAATCGTCAAATATATTTGTGCGCCGTTGATTAAAAATGTTATGCCGGAATCGGAGCCGGATTGAATTCTACCGTTTGTCGGTAAACTGTTGAGAAATAGCACTCATTCAGGTGACTTGTATTGGATGCATGTATACTGTATAGTGTGTACAATATTATGTTCCCTAAATATGGTAATAGGCATATAGCCAGATAATGTGATTGAGAGATTCTAGTCATGTTTTATTTTCATTTTGTTGTTTATTTCAAATTTTATTTTTCAAATCATAACTATACACATATATCTAGTCACACACATTAGTTTTATGCCAATATAAATGATCATTATATTATTTCACACTTATGATCATATGATGCTGAATTGCAGTCATATACAATACACAGACTCACTTGCATTCTAGCACTGCCACTCGACATGGACATTAACAATATACATGTAATAGTAACAATATGATACATAATTTAATATTATAAAAGGACATGTACCTCACAAGTTATGGTGATACAATTGGTGTGTTTTCTTTGTAATATGATGAAGCATAATTAGATTTTGTTCACATTAGTAATTTTTATTAATAAAAACCGAAACCGAAACCGAGACTCAACTCTTTTTCCACAACCGAAACCGAAACCGAGGCAAAATTTCACAACCGCCCATCTCTAGTGTCCACTTAACCGCGGTGCGGTTAATTTGTGTTTCCACCGCGGCCGAGCTGCAACAACACCGCGGCCACACCGGCTAACTGCAGTTGGTCCGCGGTTTAATTGCCGTTCGGCCATGGTGTAGGCCTATACTTGCCGTCCGGCCACGGTATACTTGCCGTTCGACCGCGGTATACTTGCGGTATACTTGCCTTTCGGCTGCGGTGTACTTGCCGTTTTTAGAATGATGTTGAAAAACACAAAGAGTGCACTATAAATGTGGTTTGATTGAGCACCATTGTTTAGCCAGATGATCTATTCAGTGTGTTGGAGATCTGTTACGTCAGGCGACAAGGTGTGATAATCTTATAAGTATATAGTCGACGTCCTACAGGTATACTAAATTTAATTACACTAATTTAAACTATAATTATTTGGTTTGAAATTACATTGACTACATCCGTCCATGTGGGCCTCCTTTTGGAATTTACTGCCGGCCAGAATTTTCTTCACAATAAAAAATAAAGAGCGTTTGTGCGTGGTAAGGTATGTTTCACCCGCGAACATTTTATGAACCCAAGGGGCTTGTTACGTGAGCCGGGACAACTCGACGAGCCGGGACAACTCAGCTAGCCGAGTCAACTCGGTCTGCCAGGACAACTCGGTCGCGCTGTTAAATAAGTCGAGACAACTCGGTCAACCGGGACTACTCGGTTGACGTGCACAAAACTAGCTGTCAATCACCGAGTCACAGCGTAATGTGGGTGGTCATTAGAAGCCACTCACATGACGCGAACATTCTATTGGCTGACGTCATGAAAGTCACAACGAATCGTGTAACGTTCCATGTCTAGCCGGGATGACTCGCTGTTAGCATAGAATAAAAATCCTTCCTTCATCTATGCTGTTACATGGACCGGTCAAGTTGTTCCGGCTAACAGAGTTATTCAATTCAATTAAGTTTATTCTGGTCGTCAATTATAGACATTACAGCTGATTACAGAAGAGTTGTATACATATATACAATATATATGATTTCGGGAGTTAAAGGGGTACTGTACGCCATTTTCATTAAATTTCCGGTGACAACAACGATCTAATATCGATAATATATAGAAACATAAGTAATTTGAGTCGAAGATGTATTCTGTAAACACTCAGGTTAACTTGAATAGGCTATCTTAAAATTTAATAATTTAAAAGTTAATAATTTGATATAAATTTAATTTATGACTGGAGCCATAAAATGGTGTCAATTAAATTACGAATTTCCGTAATCAAACAAAGTAATTGAGGGATACTGGATTGTTAAACCGATCGCACACACGATCGCTTAAAATATTATGATGATACGAGGAGAACACTCAAGCCACTCACTGACTAGCGACGATCCAATAACTTAAATGATTATATGGGATTAGTATGCCTATAATATAACTTTTATTTGATTCATTTGGTTGAAAACTGTACAAAAATTACTCGACAACGACAATTTGTATTTTTGCATTCCGGTAAATTTGTCATCCGTAACACTACTTCGTACTCAACAGACTTTCAAATAATGAAAAAATTGTTACCTTATTCTCCGATTCGGAGACTATAGAAACCAACAACAACATTTGGCGTACAGTACCCCTTTAAATAGAGCGGTTAATTTATAAGTGTTTGGTCTCTGATAGAAGTAGGGTTTCAGATATTTTATTCTTAGTTTGCTGAGTTCCCTACAATTCAGTACCATGTGGTATTCATCGCCGATTTCGAGATTACAGAGAGTGCATATTCTGTCCGAATAATCCGTATTCGTCCAAGCGCCGAGTTCTTTTGGGAGTGTGGTTTCTAGTGCGGAAAGCTAAATTATTGTGAACTGCTCTGTTTTCATCAGGGGATATCAGTGGGGATATAGGTAATTCTCTCGTTCAAATTTGACTTTATAATCCTGCAAAATGCGAATCTGCTTGTACAGCGTAAACCGGAACCACCCAGCGCCCGGTGTATTATGGGAATTGGTGAAATCGAGCATTGTTGACCACGTACATTCTTGAATGTATGTTCAAATCTTTTCAATAGTTACTATAAAGACAAAGTCGCGGGGCATCGTGCCAGTGGACTTTTGATTAAACTTGAAAGAGAATATCGCCGAGAAAGTGACATACAATCATGTTCACTCAAACAACGGTATACGATGTAGCAAACCATGTTCATTGCTACACATTCCTCGTGCCCAATTTCTGAATAATTAATGCTGACGTAATTCGCGTGCACCTGGCATTTGAGAGATACAGATGCGCGCAAAAATAACGGCGATTAACAAGTTCCCAGTCATGATGTGTTTTATTCACTTTCTTTTTTTTGTGGCAATGTTCGTAAGATTACTACAGTAAATGGGCATATTTAATAGGTTTACCTCCTCTTAATGATATAAATATATGATATAGGTCATCAACTGACCACATTGGTAGGCCTAATCTTTATTGGCTTGTCAAAGTTACCCAAGTGTGTCAGTGTATGACCTGCTTATACTGAGATTTGTACTCAATTTCAACCCATGCCGTTTCTGACGGAATTATTAATTGAAGGTCACATTAATTTTCGCAGTTGAATTCACACAACATGTCCAGAAAAACAGTGGTCGGATTAATTTGAATGGACATGTCTTCCAATGCAAATCGCCTGAGTAAACGTTACAGTTGCAAATATAGTTGGGTGTGACTTAATAATGCAGTATTGGGAACAATACGTATTTATCTGGCTGAAGATACATAATAGAATGTTGGTCTATTTTTCAATTTAAAAAAAATCAAGTGTAGCCGTATTAAAGAAAACAACATTCATTTACAGTACTTATAACTAGTAGCCCATATATGCACGTGTACACTTGTAAGTTAAATATGACTGCTTCGCGTATAACCTTTCCTTTGCACTGGAGATTTGTATCGAAATTTCCTGCGCTCTTCAGTTTTTACCATCCATCAGGATTCATGAAAACACTACGGAACGCTCTTTATTAAATTGTTAGGAGTAAAGCCGAATTAAAGCCGGGACCCAATGTATCTAAAATGCAATATGAAAAAAGTGTTTCGGAAGATAAAAAATATGTCATTCTATGGCGTTAACTAGATTCGAAAATTGGCAGTATTATATGCTATTACGACTGTATTAGGTTCCCCTACTTGCGAAAAGGTGGGGGGGGGGGTCCACAATAGGCAACACATATCATATACTTTAAAGGTACTCAATCCGACCAGAGGGTCCCCATCTCAACAGATTCCAACAACAACAATCCGATCAGAGGGTCCTATATAACTATTTCTTTGGCTTTGGTGGTAAAAAATATTTGATTCGAGTCGAGGAACCCATCAAACAAAGCTCAGAGTTATTAGATATTGATTTTTGAAAATTCTTATGTTCTCGAGATGAGTACTAATAATTGCCATCAATTTTGTTTCCTGCTCGAGATTTGTACACCAAAACTCTATTCAAACAGACAAGGATGGATAACTCTAAAACCAAGTGGTAATAATAACGCAATTTTGACCGAGATCTGGGCCAGAAAGTATTCCCGATAATGAAAAATAATAGATTTCTAAAATCGATATCTAACAAATCTGAGCTTTGATGTGTGACTTTCTCAACTCGAATCAAATATTTTTGACCCCCGAAGCCATTGAAATAGTAATTGAGAGGAGTTTTATCGGATTGAGTACCTTTAAGTGAAATATAAAGGATGCAGTCACACCTCATCGCATATTCTGGTCTCGTTAGCTAACGAAAACGGAATCCACAAAAGACATGCACTTTGCATGGGCAGAGCTCGATTTAACCAATCAGTGGTAACTCCATTCAGACTGGGATGGAGGGTGGGAACAACACCTGAAATACTATGATTGACGTCGGTGTTTGTTTGTTGTCTAACCAATCACAATGCGACTATTAATGAAAGAAGTCAGTACACGCATTGCACAGACTTCAACGGGGAGGACAGTGTTGACATTGCAAACAGTGTCAAACTAACATCATTGCTATAATTAACTAGGTCAGCCGTGAACGTTTTCAGTGTCATGGAACTTGTTATACATGGAGCGATAATTGCGCACTCTCGTGTCAAATATATCTGAGTACATGTCAGGAGGTTTATATAGGGTACCGGTACTCACTCCCTGCATGCCATATACATGATTGGTGCTTGTGAATTAAAACAGGTTTTGACTATATGGCTGTGGCAATGACTGATTGATGGAGCCATACCAAGAATCGTCAAGGAAAAGTGTTTTAATTGCTGTATCGTTTTTATTAAGTTAATAAACACTGCAAACCTAATAAATAAACGAACCCAATAGCAATAGACCTATATACTCTAGTATGCGGTGATGTTTACGATTTTACCGGCCCGACACCCATGAATATATTCCGCAAATTTTCCGGAACGAGGTCCGCATGCATTCAAATTCCGATAACGTTGGGGTGAATTCCGCAATTATTTCCGCAAATTCCGAAAGAGGAAACTAAAATGCCGAAAACGTCTGACGTATTCCGAACAAAATCCGTAAACGTCGTCTTCCTTTCCGCAAACCTTAGCGCTATTTTCCGAAAGAAGGAACGTAATTACCGAAAAATTTCCGCAAACAGTTTTCCGCAAAGTGTTCATAACGTCATTTGTTTTCGGAAAATACTTTCGGAATTCCGCAAAGACATTTGAGACGCTCCCTAAGCGACGCAAAGCAAACTCGCTCACGAAGTCACTTAAATTAATCGTGCAATTTGTTGGGACCTTCACATGTATAGGGTCTACAGTGAAGTACATAATTAAAGAATACGTAGGCCTATTGGCTATGAGATATATATGATCATTTATTCCCCGTGTTATTTGTTCGACTTCATAAGGGTCCCTGTCCCCAGATTTTGTATTCTGGAGTATGGAATATCTACGGACGTTAGCCGTAGAGATTCGTACATATATTTATATCGATGTTTTAAAACAGAAAAATCCCAAATAATTAATAGTTAGAAAATCAAATAAAGATAATTAATTCCAACAACAAATTTTATGCTCTCGGGCATTAAATTTCCAACTTCTGAACATTTTGAAAGAACTGTACCATGGCTACAGCCCTCCCCCCCCCCCCCAAAGCCAAAGAAATAGTAATATAGGACCCTCTGATCGGATTGTTGTTGTTGGAATCTGTTGAGATGGGGACCCTCTTTACGGGTTGAGTACCTTTAAGTTATAATTTTGAACAACTAATTTATGGCCAGTTAATGGTCGCATAAGATTTGAATGTGACAATCTTATGCGACCATTAACTGGCCATAAATTAGTTGTTCAAACTCAAATGACTTCTACATGTGCAAATATTAAAAAAAAAATCTTTTGCGAACTAAACTATAATTTATTAACAACAGACAATCATGTATTGCACACAACAAGCATTCAATCTGCTGTTTTATTTATTTTTTCATATAAAAAAAATAGAAAGGGAGATAATATTTCTTCTAAAATGGCGGCATCAACTTACCGGCGTAATTGCTTGTGCGGGTTAGTTTCAGACGCCATATCTCCGATCATGTGCGGAGATTTGCGCTGAAACTTTACACACAAACAGAGAACAGCTTGCTTGATACACATGCCTTTTCGTTATGCGGTAGTTTCCTTCCCCTTTAATTTAGATTTTACTCCTTGCTCAATTTTTTTTTTTATTATGAAAATTACATTTTTAATTTTAAATTTAAATTTTGAAAAACTAACCACATTATAACATCTGCCAGGGTACACCGACTCTCCCCACCAAATTTAGTTGAAATCTGTCCAGGGGTCTGGGAGAAAAATCATTGACGGTCTTGTTAATTGTTAAATCTTCAATTTCACTTTTGAATCGATTAGAACACCCTGCAGCCCACTGTATTGTATATAAATGAGGATATATTTACTATGTTTATATATGCTTGCTACAACATGCCTGATAACCGTTATCACCAGGTTTCAATGTACAAAGTATATTATAAAACAATATATTTATAGATGTCATTTGTTTGTTTCAATTACGTCAGATATGACATCAGCTGGTCAGTTTTTTTCACTTTTTTATTAAAACAAGGGCTACTTATCATATGTAAATGACTCCCGAGATATGCATATGTGTTCATTAGTCTGAGATGCCCTGGTTATGTCGGTGGCCATCTTCAATTTCACTTTTGAATTTATTAGCACACCCCTGCAGCCCACAAATTTGCAGACATGTTTGGATCACCTTTAGATGGGTGCTATTCAAGCCTGCAAATTAGCGTCCGGACACGGACATTGTCCGGCAGAAATTGCCCCAATGTCTGGCTCAATATTAATTCTACCTGACATTATGTCCGGTGCCGATAAAACCAATCCCAAGTACAAAAAAATGCATAGTTTCGCGATCGTAGAGAGTAGAAACGACAGATACGCGTGCTGTTTATTTACTGTAGTTATTTTTACGGTTATTATCGACATCGCCCATGTATGAAAGTAGCTAACGCACTATTCAATCGGCACACCTCGCCAGTTTCCGTCGTAAACAATGTCAAGGGCGCGGTGTTCCGAATGCTTACACTTCTTCTTCACAAGTTCTTGCGGTGTGATTTCAGACAACCTCATCATCCAGACATCCAATCAGAGCGCCTGTTTGATTATGTCAGCTTGTGCATGGGCCAATCAAAATCGTTGTGTGCCAGAGTTTGCGTTCTGCTAAAAAAATAAAAACACAAATCCAACATGAAAAAATCCAATAGTATAACTTCTTTTTTCACAAAGAAAAAAGATACAATAAAACAAAGCAAACAGGGCGACGGCGCCGATAAGACCCAATGTCACGAAGAATGTGAAGTTGCCAAAATTTCGCCATCAAGTTCAACAACTGAGAAACATAAAAAGCCGCCCGTAGCTACGACTAGTACAAGTACAACGAAAGTTACCAAACCACGTAGGTTGAAAATTGAAATGGTTAATCGCTGGATGAGAGAGGATTTGTCATCTTACAACGCAAATCTTTGGCTGACATTTGAAAAAACCGAGGGAACTGACTATGTAAAGAGTCTTAAGTGTAAAGTGTGTCTGACTCACAAAGGTGATATTTCTCTAATGAGAGATTTTAGTGATCGCTGGATCATTGGATCTGAAAATTTAAAGTTGTCGAACCCCAAAGACCATGCAGTAACCCTTTGTCACCAGAAAGCTATGAGGCTTCAATCAAAAGGTTTATGTGGCCCTAGATAAATCAATGACAAAAATCAAAAAACAATTACTTCGTCTATTACATCTATGTCTAAAACTCTAAGATCCCAAATAGAAAAAAAATTTGACATAGCTTACTTCATTGCTAAAAAGGAGCTACCATTCACGATGTTTGAACAAATTTGTGACCTCGAACTTAAACATGGAGTAGATTTGGGTAATTTGTACACCAACAGAACCCAATACACATCATTTATTAACTATATAGGCCAGGACCTAGCCCTATCCTTGAAGAGGGATCTTGATGGCGTTAAATTCTTCAGCGTGCTTACTGATGGTTCAACAGATAAATCCACGGCAGAGAAGGAAGTTGTCTATGTACTCTTTGTTAAACCTAACCCGTTGAACCATACATTGGATGTGTGTCTCAAACTTGTGTACCTTAAAGATGTCAGAAAGGCAGATGCTATCGGTACAGTCGAAGCTATTGAATCAAGCTTCGCTATGCTCGGATTCTCAAAAGAACAGTTTTACAAAAAACTTGTAGGTTTCGGTGCAGATGGGGCATCTGTAAACAGTGGCAATAAAGGTGGGGTTCAGGCACTTCTACGAGAAAAGACATTCCCAGGTCTAATATTCACTTGGTGCATCGCCCACAGACTTGAACTCGCCATTAAGGATGCCCTCAATGATACATTTTTCAAGGAAGTAGATACAATGCTGCAGAAATTATATGCAGTCTACAGCAAATCACCGAAAAAACTGTCGGAGTTGAAAGTGCTGTATGATGCAATGAAACAAACTTTCGAATTTGATGAAGGTTCAATAAAGCCAAGGAGGGCATGTGGCACACGATGGATATCTTTTAAGCTAACAGCATTGCATCAACTCTTAGATAAATTTGGAATATATCTGCAACATTTGGAGCATGTTGCAAGTGACACAAGCTACAATGGCAGAGACAAAATAAAGGGTTACTTGAAGAAGTGGAAGACACCGCATATGCTCCTGAGTGTTGCCTTTTTCATCGATGTTCTCACACCTGCATCAATTGTTTCGAAATGCTTTCAGGCTGAAGGAATTGACTGTGTTAAAGCCATAGAAAGTTTGGACAAAAGCCTCAGGAAATTGGACACACTTGCGTCTAAACCTGTGCAGGAATGGCCTGCAGTGAAATACCTCATGTCCAATACTAAGAAATCAGAGTCAGATTCTACAATAACTTATCAGAGTGTATCATTCTCACTGAAATCATTTGATGCTGCACTTTCATCCATCGTTGACACGTCAAAGGATGAAATCATCATGTCGCTGCAGGCTCGGATGAGGGCAAGATTGGAAACTGGGAATGCATGTGACCTTCATAACATAGCGATAGTTTTGAACACACAGAATTGGGTTATAACAGCTGTCTCTAGTAGTGATGTAACTGATGATATTGTTACTTCTGATGCTGTTGACAACTTCAATGAGGAATTCTTGGATGAGACTGTCATTGCACTTGTGAGAAATTTAAACCTGTACTTGGACATGCAGAGGAATTTACTGAACTGGACTTTCTAGAGGAGTGGCATGATTTGGTAGCATATATCATAAAATATGTTAAACCTGAAGGGAAGGATTACCGTGAAACATGGGCCTTGATTTTTAAATTAGAGTGTGTCAGTGAAGGGACCAGATGGGATGGAGTTCTAAACCTTATTCTGATAATGATGACTATACCTGTATGCAATGCTAAACTCGAGAGACTCTTCTCAAATATGAAGACAACTAAAACTGACAATCGAAGCTCTCTAGGTGAACACCAGCTCACATGTCTATTGAGAATTCTGGAGGAGGGCCCAGCTCTAGTTGATTTCAATCCCAATTCAGCCATTGAACTATGGAAAAATGCAACCTCAAGACGGACAACACAAAAAAAGCGGAAACTTTATACAAAACGGAAGCAAAGGCCAAAATGGTACGCATCAGAACACTAAGAAGTATCGCAAGAGTTAGTAGGTCAGTCAGACAGTAACTCAGATTTGGAGCCAAGTTCAGGCTCAGCATCTGACTCAGAGATACATGATTCTGACAGTGATCCATTCAATTACGACTTTGACAGTGCCGAGGAAGTTGACATGAAGAGTAGGCAGTGGTGGTTTGAGAACTTCTTCGTTGGAACTGATGATGAGTGGTCTGGATTCGAAGATTGTGTGTAATCTATGACTATTGACTAATTGAAATTGACTATCTATCTGTCATTGTGTTGATATGTTAAGTTGTTAACATTAACTGACATAAATCATGAGTTCTGTTTCTTGAATTGTTAGATTGTTAAACTTAGTAAAGAGGATGGTTCATGGTTGGGTGTCTTATTGGAAAATGTCAGTTTAGTGTAATTGCCAAAGTCATATCAATCTGATTAGTGATTAAATCATGATATTAGATGGGACCCACTTCTGTGGTCATATGTCCCTAACTCCCTATTATTGAATTTATCTCCATTGTCCAAGACTTTAGAAGTTTAGACTCATTACTGAATACTCATTAAACTGCAGTCACAAGAAAGTGTATACTAATATGTATATATAATATGTTAATATATACCCACCAGGGACCACATAGGAGAGTATAAGTAACAATTTAAACAAAACAAACAAGTAAACATACTATTATTTTATTCTTAAAAAATATGTCAGGCACAAAAAATATGATGTCAGGCACAAATGAATTTGTGCCTGACATCATGTCAGGCACAAAATTTCCTGTTATTTGCAGGCTTGGTGCTATTGAATTTGAACAATGTTCGCTGGCAGCCATCTTCAATTTTACTCTTTGCATCACTAAATCCATTGGCACACACTACAGTCCACATCCCTCATCCGATCATTGCCAAACTTCATATGGATCCTCGGGTTGACCTCTAGATTGGAGCTTACTATTTTTAGCTCAACTGTACTTTGTAAAGTTTCAGCTTTTGTCATTACCATGAACTGTTGTTATGCAGGTCAGTCCACTCAAGCTGGTAGCAACTGTATATAGGCCACAGTGTTAGAGAAAGCTGGCTGGTAATTTGGCAATGGACATATGACATAAAAGTGAGGTCCAAAGGTTTATATCAGTTATTGCAAAATAGATTTTCACAATTTTCTAGCACACACCTAACATAAATGTTAGATTCTTGAAGCAGTATTGAACTCAATTAAATTGCCATTCAAGCCTTTTACTATTTCAGATCATGTACTTTTTATGGCAGTTATTTATTTCCACCCAATTTGTATACATGCTGAGAAGGCTCTTCCCAAAATTTCCATTTTAAAGCTATGATTAAAGTCATTCATGCATTCATATTTGATATGTGGACCTTTCATAACATTATCTCGATTGAGTTTGAAAACCAGGTTTGTCTGATTTATTATACCTGAGTTATTGCCCTTAGTTTGTCTTTTTTTGGCAATCTTATGACAGTTAACGTGATAACTTGAACCAACTTGAACCCATTCCATTCATATTGGTTGTATGGTTCACTCACAACAATATCCCTATCAAGTTCGAAAACCAGGTTTGTCTGATTTATAGTCCAGTTATTATAAAAACTTGACTATTGGTATGGTGAGGGATGTTTGGCAGGCTGGCATCAGGCGGCAACTAACCTACATGACAGCGCCATTTATTAATGGATTCTGATAATTTGGTATGTGAGTTAATTGTCATGTTCGACAGCAGTACACAGAAGCTTGGGTGCACACCAACTTTCTAACCAGAGTTATGCCACTTATTTCTGTTTATAGAATTTGATTTCCGTTAACGTGGCAACTTGAACAAATGTCAACCAATTTCATTCATATCTGGTATATGGATCTTTCACAACAATAACTCAATCGAGTTTGAAAATCAGTTTTGTCTGATTTCTTTTACCTCAGCTATGGCTCTTAATTGGTCTATTTTCAGCAATTTTAGGAAATTTTATGTCGCTAACACAATAACTTGAACAAACATCAACCAATTTCATTCATATCTGGTATATGGATCTTTAACTTACAACAATACCTCTGATGAGTTAGAAAACCAGATTTGTCCGTTTCCTTTTTTTTGCTGAGTTACAGCCCTTAGACACAAGAAATAGCAACACACCCTTTTTCCGTAGCTTTCGGCCACACTGCTTTATCAACAGCAATATAGTATGAATAAGGAAGATGGTATATGATGGTGAAATAGGACTTGGGATTGGGAGAGAGAATCACTGAACACTGGAGTGACATTCACCTTGGTAGCGATAAACCAATTGCTGAACATTTTGTTCTTCCAGGACATTCGATCGATGGTTTGGCTGTGCAAACTGTCATGAAGGGGTCAAGAGAACTAAGATAAATCAGGGAGGACTAATGGATTAAAAGACTAGGAACATTGTTCTCAAATGTTATAAACACTAAAACAGATTATACCGGTGCCATTGGGCTCTTTGGTGTACTTCTGTATGTCACCAGAAAATATTATGTAACATAACTTCCACACTAAAATGTTGACTATAACAACCTTTTGATTTGAGCCATATATAGATGTAAATCCTTAATTTGCAAATCTATAGCTACATTGCCGTTGATAAAGGCTGTGAGGCCGAAAGCTATGGAAAAAGAGTGTGTTGCAATTTCTTGTGTCTATACGACGTCCCTTTATAATACACTGGACATGATTCTTTTTATTACAGCCCTTAGTTTAAGCAAACAACAGCTTGCTTTATAGTTATAGATACTTAAATATAATATCAATCTGTTATATAAAGGACAACACTAATATATTTGGGCTTCTTGAAGTAACAACCACTCACTTCAGTCAACTTCAAATTGCACAGTTGAAACTGATGTCAAGGTTATAGATGTGATACCACCATGAGTAATTGTGGTGCGCTTGACTAACCGTGTCAAAATTGCGATAAACTGTCTCTTGATTTATTACACGATCCTACCCTTATTCCATTCAATAAACCCATTCTATAAATTGTGATATTAAACGTTCTTTAATAACAGGAAATAGTGCCAGGTTACCTTTGACTTCTGGTCATGTCATCTGTTTACATTCCATACTCAATGTCTCAAAATACTACGGCTTCATTATTTTTCCATCAAAACTCTTAACGAATGAACAGTTATTTCACTAAATATACGCAATTAAATGCGTGAAGGAGTCTTATTATTATTAGCTCAACGCATTTAGGCGGTTGTGAGCTATTGTCGTCAATCGGAATATCTTAGAAAGATAAAATTAAAAAGAAAATATTTTAGAAAGATTCTGATGTATTCAACGTCGAAAGCCACTGGCCATCGTAACATATCGTTACTGTCGAAATCACAACATATATTATGACAACGCAAAAAAAAACAAAAAACAACAGCAATGCCTAAGCACCAGTGGTCCAGCAAAGCATGGATCTGACATGGAACAAGCCCTCACCACGTGCTATGATAATGCCAGACATTGAGCCATATCCCCATGTTTTAATACTGTGATGTATATCTTTACACATGTTTCAATATTTATTCAATAAAGAATCGAGAAAAAACATATATTCTCCACTCTTATATCAGTCAATAGGAACCACAAACGAAACTAGGGTTGGCTTGGGGAAATTCTAGTGCTACAAATAGCTCAAAACTACAGCAACGTCGAAAGCGACTGGCCATAAAAGATCATTAATGTCGAAACCACAACATATAATCAATTACCTATGAAAAAATCGTTGACGAGGCCTAAGCACCAGCGGTCCAGCAAAGCATGGATCCGACATGGAACAAGCCCTCACCACGTGGTATGACAATGCCAGACATAGAGACATATTCCCCTATGTGCATGTTTAATATTATGATTTATATCATTACACATTTTTATATTATTCAGCAAAGAATCGAGAACAAAATATATACTCCACTCTCTTATATCAGTCAATGGGAACCACAAATGAAACTATGTTTGGCTTGGGAAATTCCAGTGCTAAAAATAGCACAGCACAACAGGATGTCTGAGCACGTGCTCTCCATGGGATTTCCAATTATGAATTTTCCAAAGTAACAAACCATTAACTTAATAAAACTAATAATTATAGTTTTGTATTTAACTGTTTAACAGACTAAAATTTTATAGCTGATATATATTGTATACCAGTACTCTACTTAAAGGTACTCAATCCGAATGGATGGTTCCCATATAATCAGATTCCAACAACAACAAATTTTGTAGAAATTCAGCTACAGTTATCAGAATAGTCCAACAAATTAGACTTTCGGATTAATTGGAATTTTAATATTTGGACATTTATGGACCATTTAATCCTTCAGTCTAATACTAGGCGTGAAAAATTGGAACGCTGCGAAGCCACTTATTTTACGTGGCAAGGGCATGCCCCTTTAACTTACACTGTTCACGTCCAATGACACAAATAAAACCATAAATAAAAAACACATACCTGTTGTTGGAATGTTTAGTATCATGACTGAACTAACTAGAATATTTTTTGTCACTATTAATCCATTAAAATTTGATCAGAATACACACGTCAGAAATATCAACATCGTCTGCGTGAGGATTACGCGCGGTATTGAGATTACGCGCATGCGTAAAGGAACAGAAATCATGGAAAAATTTTAGGCCACACCAAACTTATTTCGCAGTTTCATTGTTCCAGACCACGTAGGAGCAGGCTGATTTTTATAGACATTATTGGATCTATATCCTTATAATTTTTCGGAGTGAATGATTTTTGTTCACATCTATATATTAAGTATATATGTAATAAGCGCTAGATAAAAACGCTAACTGGCTGTCAAGCCACATACAGTACAAAAACGCAAGGAAAGCTATAGTGGATGGGTGTCAAGTAGGCCTTCAGTTTCAACAATTGGAAAGTTTGTGCCTAACATGTTGAATTTGTTTTGATATGCGAGTATTACTGTGGTCATATATATAATGTGAAATTTGTAGTGATAAATCGAGATATATATAAACACACACATTATATAGCATCGTCGTCGAAATTGCTAGAAGTTTCATGTAGCAGACGTCTAAATGCAATTTTGGGCGCAATTTGTTACCGGATGGGAATATATTCGCTGCCACGTGGTCTTGTATTTTATACATATAAAAACGAGCTTCGCTTTGATAATTGAGAATGACACAGCTACGAAAATGCATATATGTATACGAGTTCAATTATTCTATATAATTTGTAGCCGCCAGTGCCCGCCACACAGATGTGATATTTGTAAGCTCTGTGTGCGCACAGGTACGATTTTAGTCGAGCGACTGAATATGATTGGCTACCTCCAATAAATAGTACGACTCGATCGTAGAAAATCAAAATTATTCGATTCTTTGCGAGGCCGATCGTGCGTCAAAATGTCCTGCGATTTTCCACCGCACAAGTTACGATTTTACCTATATATAGCCTACAATATAGGCTTAACCGGTGCCCGATATTTGTCGTACAATATATATCGCATCGTACGCGTGTGCGGCGCGCTAAGGCATGTTTAGGTTTTCCGTATCAATAATAATATTATAATTATATGTAGGCTGGTCTATTGCCAATTGTGTAATTTCCAATTTAACACAGTCAGGCAACTATTTTCGGTACGGTAGCGTATGTACAGGTACATAGGCCTACTTCAATTTATCTCCAAGTTTTACAATATACGTTTAAACACGTACACATATTCGCCGTATTAATGACCATATATTCTTTTAAACATATAATAGGATGACCATACTTACCATTAATACTGTAGAAAACATTGTCACAACTGTTTATTTGAACGTTGATTTACCGTTTTCTCATTTTACTGGAAAAAGCGGTAATAATCGGTAACCATCGTAAGTTCGTAACGGCAGGTTTTTTTCTCGATGTCGATTATAAACAGGCAAACGAAAATATAGTCGAAGTGCCGTTTCAGTTAATCTGTTTATCACTAGAAATGTGTTGGTTTTATGCCAAAATATCGAACATAGACCTATATAATCCGGCTTTTGGTGACAATTTGGTCATAGTTTTCGACTTGTGAACATTTCATGGGGCAGGTGGTCGTTGAATTCATCGATTACAACTGATTTACTTACACGAAAATCCACAGGAATACGAATATAATCCACATAAGTGACTAATAATAATAACTATTACCCACGCATATCATACTCTCGTCGAATCTTGACATACCGGAAAGCTTGAAAGACCAAGCATCCGGTTAACCGGTTAATCAATTTGAATTTCAAAACTAATAAAATAATTTCCACATCCCTTCAAATATTGTTTACTTAAGAAAAGGCATCTTTATTTTTGGTACAAAAATATCAATGGTATAATTTTGATAAGAACACTTCTATGATGAAAATGTCAACAAAACCGGACGAACAGACCCTTATTATTGTTATTTATCAAACAAACAACATTTGGCGCTAATGTGCTATCTATAAATGCCAACAAATTGACCCAGTTGATATTTCCATATCTGCACGGCATATATTGATTTTCACGAGTAATCAATTTGTGTGGCCTTTATTTTAGAAGCGTGACGTCATCATTATCGTCTGTATTTGAAAATGGTGATATGATTTCGACTCCGAGATTAAACTAACAAATCTGTAATTATGACAACGTTTATATCACAATCTATGTTTGAACATAAAGAATACTATCTCCGCTACAGGTAAGACTCATGTATTTTAGAAAATTTCAAATAGAATGGTATTTTGAAGGGGTTATATCGGTGGTCACTGGTGTTGACCTGCTTCAAAATTTGTGCAATCTTGATTTTCAGCTGTTTTATTAGACTAGAAGGAGTAATACAATCGTAAATGTCCAAATATAAAAATATGTATTAATCCGAATAGTCTAATTTGTTGGACTATTATCAGAATTGATTAGTTGCCAAAATATACTGCTAACCACTGTCAACTATAGTATAAAATTACCCAAAACTTGTTATTTATCAAAATGTTGTTCGATGAAATTTGGCCTTATATATCAACACAAAGCCTCTTGATCTTAGAGTTATCCATCTTCATCTGCAATTTGGTCCAAGGCCGTCAGCTCGTCGACTTTTTACTGTGCCACTAATAAGTCTCGATGGTGAACAATAATAGATTTCAAAAATCAATATAACAATAACATGATTTTTGAGGGCGTTATGGTTTATTAACGGCCCGGCTGGAATGATTAACAGCCCAAGGGCATATTAGCGGCCCGAGACGAAGTCGAGGGACTCTAATAGGCCCGAGGGCTGTTAATCATTCCAGAGGGCCGTTAATAAACCATAATGCCCGATGAAATCATGTTATTACTATTATTACCACAGTTTTGGACATTTGACCCATTTGAGGATTTAGTGGAATAATGAAGTAGATTAAGAGAGAAATATTTTCAAGAACATTTAAATTTGATACCATTTGACTTGTCAGCTGACACGGACTGACGGAGTCTCGAAAATAGGACAGGGGAAAACCCAGTGCTCATTGGAGACGAGTAACAACCAATGAGAGGTTGACAGCTAAAATTATCAATGCATACTTACGATTGATACAATAATTCAATCATATAGCGTGAATTCCAATCATAAAACCATTATAGTGTCGAGGAAATCGGATACATCTTCCCATTATTTTCTTGAAATAACCACGCCAGATCAGAAGTTGAAGGGACGTAACTCTCGCGATAATAAACGAGATCTATAGTTTCCGGGCGGCGGGCCGATATTGAACTAGGCTTCTCATTATCGGCCCGCGGCCCGCTGTTCTGGTAACAATACGCTATTTGGAACGCCCCGAAAAACATTATCAATGGCCTAGAGAACGCCCTATAAAGTGGTAATAATATCTAATAACTCTGAGCTTTGATATGATAGGTGGGTTCCTTGACTCGAATAAAATGTTTGTTTTTACCCCTGAATCCAAATGAATCTTAGAGCTAACTGATATCACAGGTAATTAATTGTTAGCTGCTATGGTTATATTGTAAGCATAAAAGTTCAATTCTTAGTTGAAAAAGGCCCATAACTCTGGTATAAAAAATCGGATCTAACCCATATTCAAACTCGATCTGTATTTTGGATTGAGAAACTCACATAACAAATTTGGTTCCTATCAGATGAAAAATGGTTGATTTATCCCACATGGTCATATGATAACAACGAAAGGTTTGCCTGAATGACTACCTTTAATGATGAATGAAAGGAAATTAGAACAGGTAGCCGAAACATATTGGTCTAAACTTTAGGATTTCATCTAATCCAAATTTACGCCCTTTTTTGGTCCCACAAGCGCCACGTCACAGAATAGAGAAGCTATCCGCAAATAACTAGCTGAACATATGGGTTAAAGGTACTCAACCCGTAAAGAGGGTCCCCATCTCAACAGATTCCAACAACAACAATCCGATCAGAGGGTCCTATATTACTATTTCTTTGGCTTTGGGGGTAAAAAATATTTGATTCGAGTCGAGGAACCCATCAAACAAAGCTCAGAGTTATTAGATATTGATTTTTGAAAATTCTTATGTTCTCGAGATGAGTACTTATAACTGCCGTCAATTTGGTAACATGCTCGAGATTTTACGCCAAAATTCTATTCAAACAGACAAGGATGGATAACTCTATAATCAAGTGGTAATAATTGACTACGTACTGGGCCAGTAAGAATTCCCGATAATGAAAAATAATAGATTTCTAAAATCGATATCTAACAAATCTGAGCTTTGATGGGTGACTTCCTCGACTCGAATCAAATTTTTTTGACCCCCGAAGCCATTGAAATAGTAATTGAGAGGAGTTTTATCGGGTTGAGTACCTTTAAGTAACGTCTCTGAAAGGAAATTTAAATGTAAAAGGTTGAATTGCACCTCAAGGGTGGGAGGGCGGGAGCAAAGTAAACAGACTTATATATGAATTCGGAGCTAACAAAAAGGCCGTGACCTTGTACTTTCCATATTAAGCCGCTTCCGAAATATAGGTCCGTTATCACTGGCCCAAGGGCCTTCATATAATGATTGATTAGTACATGGATAACCTAAACAAGAATTGAGAAGAAAGTAAAACCCAGTACTGTTGTGAATTTGTATTCGTGATTAGGGAAATTAACATTCATGTATCACTGAGCGCACTTTAGTTAAATTAGTGAAAGCGCTTGCCTGTGTTAATGATGTATGATCTTGCATCGGTTCTATTTTTAGTTATATAAACACTGGGGTGCACATGTTCAATTACGGATCAGTGTGGCATGACTCTGAGGGATAAATCTGTCGCTGTGCAACTCTGTTTTATCCCACATGGTCATATGATAACAACGAAAGGTTTGCCTGAATGACTACCTTTAATGATGAATGAAAGGAAATTAGAACAGGTAGCCGAAACATATTGGTCTAAACTTTAGGATTTCATCTAATCCAAATTTATGCCCTTTTTTGGTCCCACAAGCGCCATAGTCGAAGTGCATGCAGTAACAAGCATTTCGACCCCGCCAAAAAAGCTAACCGGGGAAAGCATTCACTCTGGCAAATGATCAGAACTTACACCCCCCCCCCCCCAATTCATCCACCCAGAAATTTTCTAAAAATTATAATTCATGGGACAAAATCTCCCCGCTACCTGCTGAATGAAAGCAGAGGCATGAAACATATATACATGTACATCACACAACATCTGGATGATATAACTATATTCACCCGGCATAGTAACAATGGCATAACATTGGAAAAATATAACGGTATAACATTTGAATGATATATCTCTATTTATACACATCCTAGACTAGAGACACAGACCCACTTTAATCAGTGCCATAATTCGAGCAAACTACCTATATACACAGAAAGAGTATGCTATGAATAAATTGCACATCTCGCTCAAACGAAGATATGCCACCCCTGACCACCTCATGAAATTAACATGAATACAATGACTTATTATTAGATATCTATGTATATTATTATTAGCAAACCAAAGGCTGACCTTGCACAAGCAAAGGGCAGGTGCTATTGAGACTACAATGTACTACACTCGCTCAAACGAAGTGCAGCAAAAAATTTAACTATATCAGTCCCTAATGTAGGTGAGAAAAGCGTTTGATTTCCATCTGCCCATAAGTCTGATTTGGGCATCCGAATATCCCCTCTTAGCCGCCCAGCATGCTCCACCGATACGAAAACTATGAGGTGTAATCAGAATGTGATCTAATGCACAAAAATTAAGGCATGTTTTAAGAACAGACTCAAATTGGGCATATAATACTGGATACCCGCTTGGCAATCCGAACAGTGGACCAGGGTGGTCTCCCCTGCAGTGTAAGTATGTCCTCATCGCCCTGATGGCACAAATAGGGCTGTTTTGTCCATCAATGTGAATGTTATGTGGTCTTGCCCCGATGTTATGTTTGAAGTGGCTGAATATTAAAGTCATTCGGTGTTTACCCCTTGAAATACTAACATCCCCAAATTGGATAACTTTATTTTTACCGCTTAATGTTGTCGGACAGAACTCACCAATCCTTGCAAAGGCGGGGTTCCGATTAGATAATTTTTTTTTTAGTTATCGTAGAATTCGTGATTTCTAAGTCGAAAAAGGGCCATAACTCTGTAAAAAAAACTCGGATCAAACCCATATTCGAACTCGATCTTTATTTTGTGCTGAGAAATTTATATACAAAATTTGGTTCCGATCAGATAGAAAATATTTCAGTTATCGCACCATGCGTAAAGTGTCTACAGACAGACAGACGGACGGACTATTTACGACGAGTGGTCAATCCGGACAACGACACAATGTTTACCATACTATGGTATGGGTAAACATAAAAATTACTACGCTTGGCTTGAATTATTTACGAAATGTATTTTAGCTAACAAAATGTATACAAAATTATACTGCATGTCATGAAGTCAGACCTAACACTGTGACTAAATCATGATATGTTCGTATTATTTACAAGTGAATGAAAACGTGAATTTTTTTTGTAAACAAATAGGTCTGGCCGGTGATGTTTTGAAAAGACAAAGCTGTGCAATATGCATTTTGTGGCTCATATGTGACACACTACGATTCTATAGCTCTGACGTACCCTCCCATATAATAATGATGTCCAAAGCAGAGCGATGGCAAGGTTTACAGTATGGCCAGGGACCAGTCATGAGTATTTCCCAGCTAAAAATACAGTCTGAGTTCGAATATAGGTTCCATCCAATTATTTTAAAATGAGTTTATAAGGCCCTTTTTTACCATTGCTGCGCTCTGATATATACATTACCGAAACTTGACATTTAGTGGATTTTGACACATATGAATTGGGAGATTTAATACTTAGACATTAAACTTTCCAAGTTCCTAATGACTCCATTGACTCCAACACATACAATTATACCCTCTACAAGTTCAGCTACAGTGTCAATGACACTTTTTCACACTTTGACTCTTTTTTTTTCTTCTTTAGCTTCTGAAGGCGCAAAAAATATCAGAAACAGATTCGAGAATATGTCCAAGGCCAGTGAGGACGAAGCTCGTAAACAAATTGAAGAAGAGAGGCTTCGTAGACAAGCAAAAGAAGAAAAAGAACGCCAAGAGCAGCAAAGACAAGAAGAGGTAATTCTATCAATAAGAAAGTATTAACAAGAGTTTCAATGCTTTGTAAGCTGTACTTATTGACCCATGTGGACGATACCGACTACAATTATTATACCCCCGCAGCGAGTTGTGGGGGGGGGGGGGGTATACTGGAAGCAGCTTGTCCATTCATCTGTCCGTCTGTCCATCCATCTGTCTGTCGAGCCGTCTGTCGAGCCGTCTGTCTGTGGACACAATTTTGTCCGGAGTTTTTCTCAGTCGTTTTATGATCATTTTCCGTGAAATTTTGCACAGACATCAACCACCATGGGAACCTGTGCACCTGCGATTATGACGTCTGTCTGTCTGAGTTATCCTCCCTTTTTCGACTTAGAAAATGTTCGCAACATGTATAATTTTGTCCGACCTTTTATTCCTACATTTTTAGGTAAAATTTTTTTAAACTTGGCACAGATATTTAGTACCATGGGAACCTGTGCTCCTGCGATTATGACGTATGTCTGACATTTTTTGGTGGAGTTATCCCCCTTTTTCGACTTAGAAATATTTTTGCAACATGCATAATTTTGTCCGATGTTTATTCCTACATTTTTATGTATACCCATACCATGTATTAACTCTTTCAGTGCCAGGCTTATTTTGTAGGTTTCACGGGGGTTCATCTGTTACACGAGAAACGCGCCTCTCTCCAATAAACTCTGCGCGGCACTTTCCGATCGCTACGCTTCACACCCGATGAAGAAAGTTTATTTATGAACATAGCGCTGCATAGATAACAACAAAGGAACAATTGGTAATATTTTTGCTGCTAAATTTATTGTGTACAATAGTCCCAATCATTACTAGCTTGGCTAACAAATATACATACTCCTATATTCATTATTCGACATGTATGAAACAACATGAAATTTGTGTGCTTTTATCACTAAAATGTGGACCAAAACAACGGCTGCTGTAGTGTGATAACACCTCGCCGTGGTTATAGAAGCTTGCATTTTCATAGATATATGTCTTGTTGATACATGGATATGCATTGTTTAGAGATATAAACCTATAATTTGACAAAAACGGCAGTTAAAAAGTGCTCAAAAACGCTACGTTTCATCTCCGATAAGACGTTACATCAGTTAGAATCTTTCCGATAAAATATGTTACATTTCCGAACCGATAAGCTTATTCATATGATCTTAGTTTGTGTTTTTTTGGGGTTTGATGCTGCCTGATTTCTTCTAGCACGAAAGCAGTGATTGTGCATCATTGCAAATTGTCATAAATATAATTATAACAGCATTGATAACTCGTGAATGATGGAATCCCCGAACGATTATGCTACTTCCACTGATACGAGGTATCACATAGTTCTATATGTAGCCAAATGGCGACGGAAGGATATGTGGGGACAACATTATATAATTACGACTTTTCAATCACGCTCTATTTGACACTGGAGAGATAATCAGTGATTTATTTATTTAATATTTCCAAATGAAATCGTCATACTATTACATAATTGGTACCGCACGAATGGGAGAATCTTCAATGGTTATCCTATTGTGACCACGCTATTCAACTGAAACTGATACACGATGTCTTAATAATATAGGCCTATATTCGTGGTTATATTCGTAATGTCGTATAATATTATTGGCTCTAATAAACGTTCTTTATTTGTTTCAGAACGGGTCAAAGATGTGTAACTCTTTATATTGAACCATGATTATGCAATTAGTACTTCCGATTTCTAACTAAAACAGTTAGCATTTTCATAGAATACGAAGGATCTTTTCTGTCAATGGCATTTTATGCAATAGGGCAGGGGTAGGTTCTTGAGTACATCTTATAACAAATTGATATCATAAGATTTGTTTTACGATAATGCGCGTAGAGTTCTCTTATCCTGCAAATAGATTTTTTGGAACAGGGCCTGGCGGCAATTTCATGTAGTGTACGGTAACATATAAAATGTAATTTGAGGCCGGTTTAAACCATGTGCGCAAAAGTGAAGAGTTCAGATTTGTTCATGTCATACGTGGCTGTGTCTATATATTAAAATATCCCGACATAAATAGCAATAATATATATACATATATCCGAGTACTAGTAGGCCTATATATGTCTTAGCATATATTTAGTAGACATATTGTCACCTCGGTTCCAATTTGTCCTAGATGTATGTGATTTATTTATGGATATAAGACTCATTGGAACTGAGGTGACGATATGTCTTATCACATACCTCATTATATAAATAATAACCTACCAGTGTAATAACACCTCTTTAATATATATATACGTATATATATACATATATATATATAATTATATAGATATCATTTTATTGTGGAATGTATGCTGGAACCGAGGGGTCCATCCTGTCATTAGAGGAGTCGGCATTTTTGCTGGATCTCTCATGCCAACAAATCAACGTTGATACATCAGTTGAAGTCAGTGAAGGGCACACACTGATACCGTTAGCAACAAGCACGCCACAAAGACAGAAGAATAATGTGACATGACATCATTCAACAATAACCTTAACTAGTGTGTGCCATCCAGAAATAATCATAATAAATCGTGTAAATACCAAAATATAACGACTGAAAGCAAAATAGTGTCATTTCTACTCAATAATGTAGGGTAATTTGCATACGTGTGTGCTTATATTGAATAATAACGTTGACATACATTCAAAAATCTATGCATATACTCCGAATATGGTCGATTATTGCCGTATTGATCAAGGCGATGTTTGGAGAAGAGAAGTGTAGCGTATCAATTATCGGAACATGAGAAAAGTAGCGTGCCTAAAATCGGAAACGTAGCGTATGTGTATTGGTTTCAAATCATTTTTCGCTATTTAAACGGGCAATATAAGTGGAAATTTTATGACCTCACAAATGTAGATATGCAGAACAAAATATATCTCGCCTCAAAACGTCCAGCTGTATCTTATTCACAGAAGGGATTGAGTTTGTTGTGGGATTTTACAAATGAGCACCCAAAAATCGAGCGATAAATGACTATTGTGTTACAATTAAGGAACAGTTCTGTGTTATAGTAAGGTACAAATCATTGTTAAAGCAGTCCGATCATATATGTTAATTGTTTTTTCAGAAATAATTTATGAATACTGAAAAAACTTACCATTTTGGCGAAAATATGCAGATTTCCACACCATTATCGGGTGTGAAGCGTAGCAAATCGGAATGTGCCGTGCAGCGTTTATTGGAGAGAGGTGTGTTTCTCGTGTAACAGATGAACCCCCGTGGGTTTTTTTAGGGCCGATCTCATCGGTCCTGTCACTCAACAGACCGTAAATTAGGCACTGGCACTGAAAGAGTTAACATAATGCTGACATCCGGATCAACCATCCGTCGTTCGTCCATCCGTCTGTCGCTCCGTCTGTCTGTCCGTAGACACTTGTTATCCGATTACTCGAATATTTTTTACAAGATCGTGTTCAAATTTTATGTGCATGTTCATGATGACACACTCCTCACCTGTATAGTTTTTGGTATCGATCGGTTGATCAGTTTAGCAATTATTAACACTTTAGCATGAGCTATCCGATGCTGTAACCAAAATATTTTTTGTCCGATTATGTTCATTTTTGATATGTAGGTTTATGATGACACACACCTCACCTGTATAGTTTTTGGTATCGATTGGTCGATCGGTTTAGAAAATAATTAACCCTGCACAGAAATGCTATCTGATGCATCTAAGTCAAACAATTTTCTTCTGATAATGCCTTATCTTTCTTACCTTTTTTCTTAGCATGTTCTTCATATGTATGGTTTTTGGTATCGTTTAGTTAACCCTTTCTGCTCTTGTTTTTAAATGGAATTCATCCAAGCTGTGTTGACTTAAATATTTTTCATCTGATCAGCATATGGTCCTCACCCCGAAATACAGATCAGGTTCGAATTTGAAATTTGATCGGGTATATTTTAACAGAGTTATGGGCATTTAAAATTCAAGTAACTGATAATGTAATTAATGCCTGCACTGTGAGCTTAGAAGAGAAGAGATCTTCTCACATAACACAGTGAGTGTATTATTTTCATTATATGGTGTACATTCACATATATATGCTGTCCATTGGCCTGTTTATGGTGTGGTTTTATCTTTATATGGTGCCCATTAACCTTTAATATGATGCTGATCACTGTAGGGTGTGCATTCACATTTATATGGTGTGCATTTACCTTTATATGGTGTGGTTTTACCTTTATATGTCCATTCACCTCCATGTGATGGTCCATTTACCTTTGTATGTTCATATGGTGTGGTTTTACCTTTATATGGTGTTGTTTTACCTTTATATGTCCATTCACCTTTAATGTGTGGTGTGCATTTACATTTATTTGCATATGGATATGCATATGGTGTCCATTTAGCTTTATATGGTGTGGTTTTACTTATATATAATTACAACTACTTTCGTTTTCAATGAAATGCAGGGATTTTATTGGTCGAGAGGCTAGCGGGCGACTTGATCTATCAGTGCATAGATGTTGCTGTAGACGAGTCACATTGCGTAGTGACACTTTTAGAAAAATAGGCGAGTCTATAAATGTCGCCCCACACGACGTCCCCGGATGACGCGAAAGTGCGGAACAAGAATTCCATTAGAATCTCAGTGAAAAAACAACTTGAAAACTTAATATCCAATCATTATCAATCATATTTTACCTAATAGGTGACCTAATAGGTTGAAATCGAATGCCATATCCATGTTCATATGGAAGGTGCCCAATAAGTCTTATGCCACTTTTGAACTTAAAGGTACTCAATCTGATTTGATGGTCCCAATATTATCATATTCAAACAACAACAATTTTTTTGAAATGCCGCTTCAGTTATCAGAATCGACTAATTGCCCAAAAATAATGCTATCCATAGTCCACCATAGTATAAAATTGCCCAAAACCTGTTATTTATCAACATTTTGTACAATGAAAACAGGTTTGCTGGTTTGTCAAATATCAGACACTAAAAGCCACTTGATTTTAGAGTTATCCATCTTCATCTGCTATTTGGTCTTCTCATCGAATTTTACTGGGCCACTAAATATTCCAGGTGGTGAAAAATAATAGATTTAAAAAATCAATATCTGCTCACTCTGAGCTTTGATGAATGGGTTCCTCGATTAAAATCAAATATTTTTACCCCCTGAAGCCAAATAAATTGTAACTGAAGGGTGCTTAAATCGGATTGAGTACCTTTATTAATATAAATAGTAAGGTGTGAATTGTTGAAAAGGTAAGGATTTATGAAAATAGCTAATCGCTATCGCCAAGATATGGGTTAAACATCTGCCGATCGTGATCGTCCTCTCGCTTATATTTTTCTGTATGAGGGTATCTTCGTGGTGTAATCAACTCCTCCTACAGTTTTGATCATAGATATTTGATACTTCAGAGTATTGTTACTAGTGCTGAAACGGATATCCGGATATCCGGTTGACAACCGGTTACCGTCGGCAACCGGTTGAACAACGATCAACCGGTTAACCGCTATGTATTACACACATGCAATGCCACTGATAAAAACTAACGTATTCAGGTCCTTAATCGGCATAGACTGATAACAATAGCTTTTAAACACGGGTACTCTATCAATTTTGCTACAAACGTTATCACTCAGGGGGTATACATACACATATTAAAAGTCAAAATCTGGTGCCAGATCAAGTCTTCCATGAATGACAGATTACATAGTCTGGCATTAGCCGGTAAACATCAAAGATGCATGACGTCATCTTTTATGTTCCGATGTCTGGTAAAACATGTGCACTGACGCCACTCCCACTGGGTCATCGGCAAAGATCAATACAATCGTTTCCACTGCAGTATACGGCGTGGTCATTTGACATCTACTCTCCGACTGACTACTTGTAGATAGTATCATGGATACCCAAGAAATTAGTAAATCAGATGTCTGGGCACATTTCAAAGAGAAATTGGCAGAATGCAAACTCTGAGAACCAACCCTATTTACATACGCTCGGTCTATACTTCTAACATTACTGAGTTTGAGTAATCTCAGTCGATGAAGTTCAAATGCGAAGACTTCTTAATTTTGTGAGTGACAATTCCAAATTCCAAACTTCAACTGACGACAATTAACTATACCCAAAACTACCGCTCTCGCAAAAAAAAACTGGACAAAAAAAAGGAAAGAGTGAAGGCATCAAAAACCAAGACGATCACCAATAAACGACAGAAAGTTAGCATATAGTATGGAAATATACATAGAGGATCTCACATGAGTTTCTATTTTATACGGAATTTATCAACCGAGTTCACTAAATTCGATTTGAGTCGAGGTTTACCGAGTGCACTGACTTCAAGGAGAACAAACTCTGCCCATCGTTCCGCCGGGGCCGAGTCAGTGTAAAATAATATATAAATATTCGATTGTATATAAAACAAACTTTGATTCTAGTACCTGAAGCTCTACTGAAAGAGCAGTGTGATGTCAGGGAAGTTAAACGAAGTAATAATAAGACAAACTAACTAAGTCAAAACAACTCAGTGACAAAGAGACAGAGTATAAGCCATAGAGAATGCGGTAGTTAATTAACACCTTTATTAACACCTTTGCTAATCTCATGTTCGTTTGTGTTCGTTGTTTAGTAGCTTTGCATTCAAATAATGCTTATAACTCGAAAAATAAGTCATCAAAGTTGGAAATAACACCACATACACATATAATGGACCCACACGCACCCACAAACCAAATTTCACCCTTCTATTCCGCTTTTTAGACCTGTGTTCGTTTATGTTCGTTTGTGTTCGTTTGTGTTCGTTGTTTAGTAGGACCGTTCAAATGAACTCGAATCAAAATGGTGTTCCCCTGCAGTCGGACTTATTTGCATCCTAATGACTAATTCTCAGCATTTTATTGTCTTCTAACAGAAAACAGTGTTTTTAGTAGGTTTTCAGTTGTTTTTTTTAAATATTCATTTGTTAACTAAATAAAGTTCACAAACTTCATAATTGTGTTTATCGGTCGTCAGTCATCCTATCTATCTCAAATCGCCAAAGAACACCCAGCAGTTAGAATACCTGAGTCACATGACTTAATAATCGGCCAGTCCCGCAATCACTATAATGGCAATACAAAACTGTCGATATTTGCATGTATGAACATGTATATAGGTCACACAATATTCTTCCCAAAATGAGAACGATAACAAGTCAGGTAGCAGTCGCAACTGCAGTACTAATAGGTCAAGCATGACACGTCTATTTATAAACACTGCGAGTTTTATTTCCCTGTGTCATCTGCCAAGTTTTCAACACGTGGCTTTGTGACGTTCGTGTTTGGTGATTTACATTCGTTTAATACAAGCTCTGTCTGTGTAGACATTACGTGAGTTTGCCATACAGTTAATAAATCAAATTATGGTGATATATTGGTACAAATTATAGTATAAATAATCAGTATAAAGTCATAGGTTGAAAATAGCGGATAACCGGTTATGATCCGGTTACACATCGCGGTTAACCGGCTACAAAAATAGGTCAACCGTTTCAGCACTAATTGTTACCCACATATTGGAGATGTGCAACATGTATATAGATGACAGAATATTTTTTTTTCACGTAGTTATTAACCCTTTTCGACTTAAAAATTTAAACAATTTTTTTAATTTCTTTAACAAAGCGGCATCGACTTGCCACGTTGTCGGGGGACACTGTGGTTGGCTGACCTTTTATTCCTCTTCATACAAATGGTAATGACATGGCATTTGTATTGAGAACATGAAATGTGATCAGAGCATTTGTTTACAAATTTCATTGGGACTGAGGCTGGAGTCTGGAGTTAATAATTTTACCGGAAATCGCTAGGCCCTAACAGTCGTTTCGGATTCGACTCTGTGTGTGTTGATAATTATTGAGTCGTTATTGAGTCATTTTAAACATAAATCATAGCCAAACAAGCATTTATTCTTAACATGGATAGTTTAACCATGAAAATTGAAGTTGAGGTGTAAATGTTTATATTCTGAAAGTTTTCTTGGGCGCTGATAATTTCAGCCAATTTATTTTCGGCCCATTAACATAATCCGGAGATTGTCCAACGATGGATTAATAGTAGATAGTTGAAAATAAAGTGTTATCGTTGTAATTATAAGCCATCAGCATCATTTTTTGGGTGATCTATGAGCCTATAGATCGATCAGTAGACGAATAACATACTGGTACTTAGTATAATCCACTTCGCGGAATTATACAGTATGTTATTCGTCTGCTGATCGATCTATAGGCTCATAGAACAACCAAAAAACGACGTTGATGGCATATATGGTGTCCAATAATACTAACTGGTTGAAGTGCTATTGTGTACGATATAATCCTCATGGAGATCTCATATCTACATAACTCAACATAATTGTCCCTCGATGTTCTGAAAGAAAAGGGGGACTATAGAAATGGGCTCTGTCTGTTTGTTCGTTCGTCCGTCCGTTTGTCTGTCCGTCACACTTATGAGTACCTTCATGGTGTAATCATCTCCTCCTACAGATTTCATCCCACAGATTTGAAACTTCAGAATATTGTTGCCCATATATTGAAGATGTGCCCATGTATATAGATGAATGGAAAAATTATTTTTGACACGAGTTATTAACCCTTTTTGTCCCTTTTCAGCATTTTTTTTATAATTTTCTGTATGAGGGCACCTTCATGGTGTAATCAACTCCTCCTACAGTTTTGATCATAGATATTTGAAACTTCAGAGTATTGTTACCCACATATTGGAGATGTGCAAAATGTATATAGATGAGGGATTTTTGTTTTTTTACAGAGTTATTAAAACCCTTTTCGACTTAGAAAATTTCAACATATTTTTTATTAATTATTATTAATTTCTTTAACAAAGCGGCATCGACTTGCCACGTTTCAAGGGGACACTGTGATTGGCTGACCTTTTATTCATTTTCAAGGAGAGGCAAGCCCACAATAATCAAGTGGCTGCTAAAGAAGATAGCTCTGTTGATCCCGAGGAGGTCTATAATGATGGAATGTCATTACAATCGCCTGAGGACATCTACGATGACAGCTTGTCAGTGCAAGCATCAACTATCCAACCTGAAATGCCAAAATGTGAGCCACAAGGTGTATATAATGAGCCACAAGGTGTATATAATGAGCCACAAGGTGTATATAATGAGCCACAAGCAGATGATGATTCCACATCCCTACAGTCTCCTACTGAAGAGAAATCGAATCAGCAAGAAACTAGTCAATCTGGCAGGACAGCAGTGGCATTGTACGACTACCAAGCAGGTTAGAAATAATAGTATTAGAAGTCAAAATATGTCAAATGGAAGTCAATTGGTGTCAAATATCAATGCATATGTTTATTCCAAATTAATATAACTTGTTTCAAAATTAAAATACAGAGATCAAAATCGATAGGTATCAAATAACAATTAATATGTATATTCCAAATTAACAGAAGTCAACATGTCAATTCCAAAGTAATAGAGGTTGTTTCAAAATAAAAATATGTCAAATGAAAATAAATAGTTGTCATAGCTAATACTTAACCCCCAGTTTGCCTTTGATGATTTCTGACCTGACCTGCATTTCAGCTTTATTTCATAAAAAACGAGTCGCGCAATATGACAGAAAAGCTGTTGGAATGAGATCGGTGAAAAATATGGAATAGTAGCCGGAATACTTACTTCTACTTAGATGCTGGAAGGGAGGGGGGGGGGGGGGGGGGGGTTTGAATTAATTAAACAAAGACATTCAAAAATATATGTTTTCAACATACAGGATTGAACAGGAATGTTGTTTTATGGCAGTTATTGTACTGGAGTGGACTCTTTGTTTTAACAATTGTCCAAACTAAACACTAATTCGCTAAAAGTGCACGGTGGTGGTTTATTATCACCGTCAGTTTTAATCAACTTATCACAATTAATGAGCCATCGGGGAAAATAACACCTCAGAGTTGAATATAGACCAGAATATTAAACATAACAACATATCCCCAGTACACCAAAACCGACAAGAGCTCAGCGTCAAGTATGTCCAAATTTACTGTCACCAACATTTTAAAAAACTGTGAATCGCCATAAAATTTATCGTTTCCGTGTTTCCTAGATTATCTATACATATATGTATATGTCTTATTATAACATGTTTGATCTATTGCAATTTATGTTTTATTTGGTAGTTTATTGAACAAAGTTTAACTAATCAGTAAGGAGGTGTTCCGGGTCGCAATAACTCTTACTGACAGCGGCAATATATTCCGATGGTTGTGCGATTTTCTGTAAACCGAACACCTCTCTAAACCAAACAGAAGGACCGATCTGAAGGGTGTTCGGTTTAGAGAGGTTTTACTGTAGTTGACTTTTATTTTTGTATTTATTTATGATGAAGATTATGTAATTTTAGGAGCTTATTTGTGGTTATTTTATAAACATATATAACTAAATATAACAGTAATGAAAACAGAGTTTTATACATCTAATGTGAGATACATACATCTTATATGAAATTATACTATGCTTTGAACAGCTGAGTAATAATTTATTCGCTGGCATTTAAAGGTCACGGTTATACCATTTGTGGTCTTAAAACTTGAAGAACACATCCTGTTAAAAGTTAAATTGTCTACATTGTCATGTCAGTCATTTTCACTTCAATAAAACTGCGGTTACCTGTGAAATGTAATCAAGGCTTTAGGAGAGTGTGAAAATCAATTAAGGTTGTTACCCTGCATTCAATGTGCATCTGCACCTGTCGATTTTACCGTAAATAAGATTACATTTTGGGGCACATGCGGTAGAAATGGGTGGTTTTCAATATTTTGGAGATTTTGCCTATGGCAATCCGGGTCCGGGGAGTCTCATGGACAATCCATGAAACTTAACAGCTCTGCGTAGGCAACCTTTAGGAATGGTCTCCAGTTGTATCTTTTTTTCAGAGGTAGACGAATGGACCAGTATATATTACTGTTACATGTATATTTAAACATAAGTATTAAGATACCATAATTGACATTATTTTGGCAATGATATTTGCGTTAACATGAAGAGCAGCAAAGACAGAAGTCTCAGCAAAATGGATCAATACAAGCACTGTTGAAGCCGGTAGCTTGGGGTGTAAATGAAATGCTACCAAATAGGAACATGAACAGAACCCGTGATCTCACACGACCGTCACCCTCTGGCAGTTCCTTTATTGTCGGCGAAAACAGGTTGAGGCACAAGCCTGGCTCTCCATCTCGCGAACAACGCCCTGCTTGTAGCCACAAGTTTAAAATGTTCTCCTGGGCACCACAGTTTAATCTGCATGATGTCGAATACATTAACCCCCATTACTAAAGGCAGCGGTGCCAATAACACCACAATCCGGCTATCAGTCTTGCAGAATGTCTTGGCGACGATAAAAGAATCAAACATATCAACCTCTGAGTTGGAGCTGTTACATCGGAAGTCGTTCTATCGGCATTATTGTGATGGTTCTTGACTGATTTGTTACGGTTCCTCATTAAAAATAATCATTTTCGGGACAAAATCACGCATAATTGTAGATATCTTAAATTCAATAAACATTCCTGAACGAACAGAGGCTGCATAAGTGCTGTTTTACCAAAACCTGAACTTTAGATCACAATTAACTCGGATATAGCAAGTTAATGTGTAATTATCAACATGTAATCACTGAAAATCAAGCCATGTAAATGTAATTCCTTTGTTTTCGCTGGCCTATCGACTGTGTAACGCATTCTGAAGACAAACGCTGAGTATAATTAAAGTATACCTTTTTATTCTTCTGTAGAATAGCTCAGGAAATATCCCGATGTGGGTTGATAATTTTGAGTATTAGCCCGTAATCACAACTTATGAGTGTTATGCTTCTATTTCAATGCAATAATAGAGAAACTCACCTTGCTGGTGGAATATATTTCCGCCAAAGGAAGCCTTCACACTGAACTATATGGGATATATGTCCTGCTTTGCAAGCCATGGTAGGAAAGGGTTAACTTTTTGGTCACCTACCGACGCTCATTGTCTTAGTCACGTGTGAACTCCCTACATACCCGTATGTACGCATGAGAATCGTCAGTTTTTATTTCCTGCCGCAGAGTCAACAAGGATAAGTATAAGGGTGTCTTTGAATTTGGAGTTTCACCTACAAACTCAACAAATTCAGTTTATATAGACAATAATTCTTTTGGTTGCCTCCGCGTTCGTTTTTATTATTATCGGTTTCGAATTCATGGACCGTTTCGCTTCAAACATACAATTGTTCCGTGTTTTCGACAAACTGCCGATCACTTATTTGCGTCTATATAAGTTTCAATGATACGACGCACATCGATTGTTGTGAACAATACATATATGGAATTCTTATAGACCCTATAAGGTATGATAGACTTGGTCAGACTGTTAATGCCACGTGGTTCGTATTAATAACCGAAGTCTCCTAATTTCGTGTTATTTTCCTCGGGGTTTTTTCAACTCGCGGAATTTTCTTTCAATCATTCCCTTGCTACTGACGATGCTATCTATCATAAGGTTACGTTTATTGTGCGAAATACATATATGGCCTCATTCTAGAACCTCTAAGGTAGGTTAGAATTTGTCTGATCGTAACTGCCACCTGATTCGCTATTCGCAGTCTCCTAATTTCGTGCAAATGTTCTTTTCTATGGCGTTTCATCTTGGGGAATTTCTTTCATTAATTCCCTCTCTACTCATCAGAACAACGTGCTTTCACATAATACTTTGTGTTTTATGTTTCAATTCTGTCACACATGTCTCCATGATCCAGATGTGTTTGTCGACGCTTGAAGTTGACTACAGTTTATCATATCAGAATGTAGTCGAAAATTTACGGGATACTAAAGATATCCCGTCGAAATTTCCCCCATGCCTCGCAACGGAGCTTTTTCTTCAAGTCCGGAAAGGAAGAATGTGACGCAAGATACGACCAAACCGCGATGTTTTCCGGGTAATACATGTGCTACTGCATCACCCTGACATACCTTTCATATTCCTTTTCCAAAAATGAGAGATTTATTGAGAATATTCTGCAAGAGTCGACGGATTTTTAAACATTGGGTTGTGTTCGATCGAACTCCGGTCACACCGCACTCGTTGTCGTGGGAGCAAGTATTTTCGTACCCTGACCAGCTCGTACCCTCCGAAAAAGTAAATTCGTACTCTAGCGCGAACTATTTAGATATCTCAATAATGCGTGCGTTCAGTTTCTCATCTAATAACTTTGCTTATCTCATTTATCACCGGGATTGAACGTATACTATGGAACCCACAGTGATCTCTTGGACGTAAAAGATACAGAAATAGAACAGAAACATGCCTGATCTCTTGGACGTAAAAGATACAGAAGTAGAACAGAAACCTGCCTATATATATACATATATATACATATTAAATAAACACATTTACCTGTTTTCAATCGTCGTATTCCCTCACGATGCGCCGTGTCGTAATCCAGTTTCTCATCTAATAACATTATAAATGTGTCCACCCTGTTTTGAGGAATGGGTCCTGGGTCTTTACCACTGGGAAACAAATTGCGACATAGAGGTTTACACTTTGTAATGTCTATGAACGATAACGATTATAATACTAGAGCTGTCAGTGAGAAGATAACGTAATCAAATACTGTTATGCAAATTAAGTATGAAGAAAATCTTGTAAATGGAAGGGAAATTTCTATTTTTTTCTTTAGAAAACCAGAAGATTTTCCATGAATTTGGGAAATGGGAATGGACAGTTTGCTTACAATTGTTGTATGCTTTCCCTATTCGCTCAGATGGACTGTAATCGCTCGACACAAATTGTAGTCATCAAGTGTATAATACAAAACAAATCAGAAAAAGACCCAGGACCCATTCCCTAAAACAGGGTGGACAAATTTATGTTATTAGATGAGAAACTGGATTACGACACGGCGCATAGTAATGGAATACGACGATTGAAAACAGGTAAGTATGGTTATTTTATTTAATATGTATATATATGTATATATATAGGCAGGTTTCAGTTCTACTTCTGTATCTTTACGTCCAAGAGATCAGGCATGTTTCTGTTCTATTTCTGTATCTTTTACGTCCAAGAGATCATTGTGGGTTCCATAGTATACGTTCAATCCAGGTCACAAATGAGATAAGCAAAGTTATTAGATGAGAAACTGAACGCACGCATTAATGAGATATCTAAATAGTTTCGCGCTAGGGTACGAATTAACTTTTTCGGAGGGTACGAGCTGGTCAGGGTACGAAAATACTTGCTCCCACGACAGCGAGTGCGGTGTGACCGGAGTTCGATCGAACACAACCCAATGTTTAAAAATCCGTCGACTCTTGCAGAATATTCTCAATAAATCTCTCATTTTTGGAAAAGGAATATGAAAGGTATGTCAGGGTGATGCAGTAGCACATGTATTACCCGGAAACATCGCGGTTTGGTCGTATCTTGCGTCACATTCTTCCTTTCCGGACTTGAAGAAAAAGCTCCGTTACCAGCGATGGGGAAAGTTGGACTATACATTCAATGTATAGTCAATTTTGGACTAATCAGAATGGAACTGTTTCATGTTTAATAATCATTGTTAATTGGTTACTTAATGACTGTAGTAGTACTAAGAATCGGTATTGTCATTATTAATTTCAGACAGGGATTGATATCTGACAGGTTCAGAATTCTGTTCATGATTCGCTTATCGTACAGCGCATCAACTTCACTGTCAAATTTAGAACTGCTAGCATTTAATGATTGCAAACATGACATGTCATTGTCCCACGGACATCATCGCTACTGATCACTATCAGCCATGTAGGTCGCTTTCATATCTATCTGGTAGTTTCTGCTCTGATGAACAATAGCTGCAATTCTACACAAACCGGTCTGAGCCGATAGGCTTATCTTACTCTAAGGGGCATGATATTCGTGATGGCCTAGTAATGGTGATCGGTGGGGATTCGGACTAAAATTAATCGTGATTACAATTTCACTCTTGTCTCAATTCCAGATTTTAGTTATTATTGCGACTTTTATCCAAAATTAACCCATCATTTCAGATTTGCTGGGTTGTTTCTTGACAAAATGGTGTTTCCTTCCGGAATACAAACATAACTGCTATCCTTCCTGTTCAGGTTTACAGACGGAGGGTGTCGGGTTACTACGATTCTGGATATGGCTCTAATTTGGACCCAAATTACAAATCATGGGCGCTCAGGTTGGCGTTCTATCTTGTCGTCACTCTGACGGTGTTTCATCATGGTTTCTCTATCTACAAAAATATTTGAAGATACTTTCGATCCTTTCCCCTTCTTGATCCAATTATGGGAATGTGAAAGTATTATTTGCAATGGAATTATTCATGATCTCAGCCTGACAGGATTTAGAATCGTGGTGACTTGACCCCTCCATTAACTGGCCCACTGTCAATTGCTGCTGTGGAATGCTCGATTTCCTATGTGGCCGCAATGTTTCTCGCAGCATTACTGGCGACCGTGGCCTGGATGACGGTCCCCAATGAATAACGATATACTAGCGGTGGTATTCCAAGACGACAAGGTGGGGGGGGGAGACATTATTTATGACAAGTAACCATATCAAATGTGAGCTTGGTACCAGAACATGCTGTACATCTAATACAACGTGCATTGTTCATAAAGGGCATGGTGGGTGTTTTGAAGGTATTCATGGACTAGCTGGAGTCTCAATGAATTTTCAAATATATACGTGTCCCGACCTTCCATACTGTTGATATGGCGAATAGACTTCACACACGAATGAAGCATATTTACATGGAAAGCATTTATATTGTCACGTGCCCCACGACCACTGCCAATAGTCTTTCCGACAAGAGTCCATCACATGGCTCTTCATACTTCTATTGCCCATATCAATTTGATTATCTGGCACATAGACAATAAAACAGGCAAAGACGTTTGCGCTGTCCAGCTTAGCTTTCAAGGAAGCTCATTGACCAGCATTACAGACCTTTCCTCGCAGGCAGGGGAACACCCCGTACGAGTGGATCCCATCCCCATGGCACCAGATGCCCGATCGTAAGGGCCTGAAACCATGCTGCCAACTCTGCGCACTTCGGTCTATGCTGGATTTGTCCTCTTTTCCTTAAACATGCCTTAAGCAGGACCACTTAGGTAGGGGGAGTTCCTCTCTATCTTGGCTCTTCAAATTAAAATACAACATTATAAAAGGGATGTGTATCCTTTAATAGGAGGATGATAATTTCTTTCGTTTCCTTCCTAGGGGAGCCATTTTTAGAGCGGATCTTCCCCTAGTTTGCTGCATGCTTCACACTAATGACCTATCACACACCTAGGTCGTTCTGCAGCATGTTTGGGGGGGGAAAGTGACATGATGTTCTGGGCAGAGGCTCAGACCCGAATATTCCGTATGGCGACCGTGAAAATTTACCTGTGTTTATCATCCGACTACATTGTACATCATTTGAACTGATTTCGGTTGTAGAAGGCGCACCTTCATTTCTTAGAATCAGATCGTGGTGGGTATTCCGCTGGGAACGTGGACTGCTCTCAGGTGCATAGTGGTCGTGATGGCCTAATAATAGTAATGTGTGTGGATTTAGGCTGAACATAATACTTGTGATTGCACATTTTGCTGTCTGTCTCCATTCCAAATGATGGTGATCGTTGGGAAATTTCTCCAAAAATTAATACTCATACCGACACTATTGTTTGGCACCTGAGAGTAGCGGTTTGCTTTCTCAGTGGATGCTCTGGTCACCTGCGGTGTTTGTCCAGGCGCTCCCGATGCTCATGGCTGTTAGTCATGTTCTCTGAGGGGCTATATATATATATATCTTTAATGATACATTGGATCGTGCCGGGGATCTCTGCTCTGGCTCCGACCATTGGATTGTTGGGCGCAGCTTTGGTAGGGTCTTCTGACATGATCTCATGATGACATATATATCACCATGATATATCTAATATATCATTTTATATATCTATATATGCGAAAGATTTGTATCACCGGGTTTCTGCAATGATATCTTGTGATACATAGGTACCTCAGAGACATGCGACATGTTTCTGTGGGGTTATATATCTATATTTAGTGATACGTTGGATCATGACAGGGAGCTGTGATCTGGCTCCGACCATTGGATTGATGGGTGCAGCTTTGGTAGGGCCTTCTGACATGGTCTCATGAGGAAAACTTAATATATATATCCCCCGGATATATATATTATATCATTTTATATATATATATACGCAATGTGTATATTGTGATACATAGGTACCTCAGAGACATGTGAACGTGTGATAACTGTTCTAAGGACAGTTCACGCTCCTCCGGTTACGTCTCAACGGTTCAACCAATTCGTGGGGATACGTCTGGTGGAGCTGTCGGGGTACTTGGGACCTCCAGGCCATTTGGCCCACACCAGACGCTAGCGGTTCTGGGCGCTAAAGCTGCCAAAATCGCGTGCGCATATATCGACACTGGCTGGATGGCCTTCGGCAGCTTAAGCGTAGGGCAGGGGCCGTACCCATGAGGTAAAAGCGCCGAGTCCCCCTGGTCACGCTCGTCTTAACGACACGGCCTTGCCTGCCACTCCTCCGTGAAGGGATCGGAGAAAAATGACCTCTCCCCACCCTCCAGCTTGGCCAGGATATTAGCTTGGACATGACCACCTGCAGCATGCGATGGTGGGGCTCCCTCTGATCCGATGGCTTGACTCGCTTATAGTTGTCCAACCCATTTGGGTAGGTGACCAAAAAGTTAACCCTTTCCTACCGTGGCTTGCAAAGCAGGACATATATCCCATATAGTTCAGTGTTCAGGCTTTCTTTAAGGAAATATATATTATATTTAAAAAAATATCATATAGGTAATCAGACGATGTAAGTGTGGAACTGACGTGGTAGTGCAAAATGTTAAAGAAATAAACTGAACTTTATTGTATGTAAAGTGTGTATTCTCCAGTGCTAAATTAAAAGATGGCGAATTATTAATAAGCATTGGTAACCCAGCTATATCATCACATGCGTGCTATTGTGGAATCTCATTGGCTCCCACCGAACTACAGCTACGGCTTAGACATATCTTATCTAATGAATGGTGTGCCACGATGGCTGGCTAGAGAATGATGTTCATGACTGAACCTCGTGCCATCGCGGTCCTTCGGCAATACATAAATTATTTTATTTCATAAATACCATTTTTCATATAATTTTATTTGACGACTACATACACAGAACTTTGCCCGACTTCATTGATTGTGTCGACTTGAACATCTTTGTTGTAGAGTTCTTGCTTAATAATGTGGTATTTATGTTTGTAAAGTCAAGTGTAATCTTGGTGCAAATGAAAATCAATAGACGTATAATAACAATCAAAATGTCAATTCCAAATTAACAGAAGTCAAAATATCTCAAATAGAAATCAATAGGTGTCTAATAGCACACAGCACCACAAATGGACACCCCAGTTCCACGCAATCTGTACATGTATACATAGATTGTGAGTGTGTATGGTTAGTGTGGTGTATCATTGGGTATAATTTGTTCAAACTTCACAGGTGAGTGGACATATGGTTGGGCCACATGTAGCTGCTTTGCCCACCCTATGGAGGTCACATGACCTTTGTGGCCTTCTTGTAATTCTACTTGTATGCCTGTATTGCTGGTATATTCATGTAAATATTTGCAATAAAATAATGTAACCACTAGTCTGTTGATTGAATATTATTGTGTTATTAGTTGATATATTGTAGGCAATGACACACATCCTACCTCCATAATTTATTTATATTACAACCACATCTGAATGGGGTCACATGACCATGTTCATCACCATGGGTGCAGACCTGCTAGTATGTATATGATCCATTTATGTGGATTTGAGCATGGTTGTTGCATTTTATTAGTTTCATCTGCTGCATTTTCTGGTGTTATGTTCAGGTACGAATACCACATGACCTATATGGATCATGATTTGCCACTTTTGACCACCCATAAGGTTTTCGTGGTCATGGTGGCCATCTTGAAATTGCACCGCTGTGTCTGCATTTCAGATATATCCAGGCTTACATTGGAACAAATGGCTAACGTAAATATTGTATGCGGTAGCTTTTTGTATTTTGTTTCAATATCGCTAATATGTGTTGGTAATTGATTAGCGCATTACACGGCTGATCTTCTTATGACCATCTTTGAACAGGTCACACGACCACTGACTCCTATATGTCTATACTAAGCAATTTTCCAAGTTGAGACAATATTATTCTGTCAGAAACTTAACAGGCAAATACAGAGTACTGCCACAACCATAGAAATAAGCTTCTTGACCCCATTTCATCAACATATTGTCAGCTTACATCAGGTCCATCGATAGAAAATAAATATGCAACCGTGTGTGCCTATCTTCATAGAATTACACATTCTAGACCATGGACACCCTCCAATTTCACATAAATGCGCGCTTGGCATCGTATGTCAATTCGCATATTAAAATGTGCATTTGGCATCTTCACCTCAAAAACCAACAGGATACGTCTACACCCATACACCACAGGATACATCTATACCCATACACCACAGGATACGTCTAGGTCTTCTCTAATAGGCATGGGGCCTGAAGACTTATTAAGGTCACATATGTCCTCTTCTTGTCTTACAGACCGATATCCAGGCATTGTGTTGAGGATAGTTATTCAGATTACTGATGTGCAACTGTGTATTGATTATGTTCATTCATTTGATTAATATATGAGAGTATTTGTTTTCTGCAGATGGTGATGATGAAATTTCCTTTGATCCCGATGATATCATAAGCAACATAGAAGAGGTATGTGCCTAAATATACTGTTTATTTAGGGGTGATGTCAAAACTAAATTGGAAATTGCGCTGGTAATAACAGCTATAGATGTAGAGGTATTACCGTACTGACCCGGTTCAAAGCCCATGCCCGTGTTTAAGCCCACCCATATATTTTGGCCAAATTCCATGCACAGGGGTATATTCGTGTTTAAGCCCACCCCAAATTTTGTTCAATTTCAGCAGTGGTAAGTAAGTATTTGCTAATGATACTCCCCAAATAAATAATTCCAAGAAGTATATTCACAAACGATCGGTGACGGCGAGAATGTCACGAAAAATGGAAAGTTATAATTCGTAGGTAAGTGATAATATTAAATGAAATAAGATAGAGTGAATCTTAAATTCTCATTTGTTTATTCAATTATACTTCCCGGGGGAAACCAAACGTTAACAGACATCAAATACAATGTAACCCACTTGCTAACAGCATATAGCTTTAAAAGCCATGTGCGGCGATGCGCGTGCAATACTTTAAGTTTAATCAAAGCGCACCTGTTCCAACTACAGTACCGGTACTGTAAAAACATATTTTTCGTGTTCAGTGACACTGACAACGTAGACCTGTATGTTCCTACATGTGGCCAAACACAAAGAACTGGCCTCTTGGTTATGTAAACACACAGTGGGTATCATAATGGAGCAGAAGGGGGAACTTGTCATTTAACAACAATCTCTTCCAAACTACGTCAAATTTATTCACTCGAAACACGTGCTTTTGTATACGTTTTAGCATTCGGCAAACCTCGTCAGATTCCGTCACCGTTTGCCCCCAGAGGTCACAGGTCGAGGAGTTCAGAATGACGTATTAGTAGAAATACAACTGCCTTGTCAGTGCTGTTAAATAATTACACTCACTGGCTTTTGTTAAACATGCAATTAGTCGCTATTGTTACATTTGTAACATCCTCTATGTAGACAATGGATCACGAATAAAGCGCCGGGCATATTGTTTTCCTAATCGGATTAAATCTGAACATTGATATAAACTATAGACTATAGATAACCCACACTGCCGCTTACTTATCTTATCATGAAGTTCTGCCTTCAAAGACACACCGAGTGAGACTCGTATACATTATCAATCAACATATTACACAATACAATATTCCTATTCATATATAGGAGGTTACATATAATCACATATTACATACATGGAAGGTACATATAATCACATATCACATATCATATCAAATACTCACATATTAATCAGCACCAGTCACTATCGAGGAGAGATAACTCTATTACACCATCACCTGAAATGTCTATCAACTTACGCCCCGAAGGGAGGAATTTTGACCGGAGATTTTTGCCATTAACCCGTGGATCGTTGCCCACAGTAGGGTTCTTTATCGTGCACACATGGTTGTACACGGGACAGCCATTTACGTCCCCATCCGATGGGACGGTGTGATCAAACCAGTGTCATCCCTGTACATGACACCGGGCGGGAGAGGATTACCGCTTCACGACACCTCAGCGAGGCATTCACGGTACTTTATATAGGTACGCTCGGAGCTCCCGACTTTTTGATTTGTCGAGGATCGAGGTGAATCGATCCGGGGTCCAAGCGAAACCTCTGGCTGGTAGTCGAACACGCTAACCACTCGGCCATCCAACTCCCTAACACATGTGCTTACATAATAACCAGGGCATTCCTGACTTCAAGCATTCACTTTGGGAACAAGACAGCTGTCAGTCAAGACTACTTACATAATAGTGTCATTTTAACATGGGAATTTTGGCCAATAAAACTACAAGACTTAAAGTGTTATTATAATATTTTAATATTCACATTTAATTAAAAAAATTCCCAAATAATCGGCGTTAGATCGGCTTTCATCAGTTTTACTGTCCCGATTTCTTAGGATTTTTGGTTTGCAAAGGGCCATATCCGAGTTTAAGCCCACTTGGATTTTTGAGCTCAAATAAAACAAAGGCCCCCTGGGCCTAAACGTGGGTCAGTACGGTACTGACCGAAAATAATGTATAGGATTACCAATAGTTGCAAGAACAATTACCAATGAAATGATCTTTATTAATTTTCTGCAATTACGATTTCATACCTGGACCCACAAAACAGCTGAAAATCACCAGGGAAAGCCTGGAATTTGTGACCCCCCCCCCCCCCCCCCCATTTACTCAACCTATTCCTGGCAAAGATATGTTACATACTGAACTACATGGTATATTCATATTTATTCACAAAGGAGGGATCTATGAGAACCCGAATAAATTTTATTATTTTGGTACGAAATAGCATAGTACATTTTGAATCAGTATGTGACGTAGCACTTGGTGGTCATGTGCTGTCTAGCTATATAATAGACTGCTGGCCAATATTCGCCCTTTTTCATTCTTTTTGCACAAGATCAGGGAAGTGATATGAGTGACAATGGACCTGGACCTGGACCGTACAATATTACAGTGATGGTTAGGTTTCACTTGGCCATCGTACTTTGTATTATTTGTATTTTATCATCTGGTTCATTTCTTTTAACCCGTTCCAAGTTTTTAAATTGTTGTGAATTCGTTTCTGCTTTGGGAAACGACAAATAATTATTAAATTATTAAAGCAATAACAGAGTGGCAATTACAATCATTTTGCGATTACGCCTGTACACGTTGTTCTGGGTGCGTATGTCATATGACCTTGGTGTGTCATGTGTTTGAACAACTGAGCCTGGAATCCACACCTTGTTTTTCCTATCGAATATGCGAACGTTGTCATTTGCAGCCAGAGGTGGCAACTGTTTAGTGTTCCTGTCATAATAATGTTTTTGTCTCTTCGTCTGTTCAGACCTATTGGATCCAACATTTTTTTGTTTGGTTGGAATCAACTGTTTGCGAACGACCGGTATTCGAGTACGCATATTTCTGCTAAAGGAAGCCGTTCACACTGAACTATATGGATAGATGTCCTGCGTTTGTAAAACCATAGTAGAAAAGGGGTTAACTTTTTTGTGGTCGCCTACGGTACCTCGCGGTCTTTAGTGGCTTGCTCGTATTAGTCACGCATGCGCAGTCCCAATATAACTGACTGAATACGCCAGTTTATTTTCTGCTACGAACCGAACGAGAAGTCTAAGGGAGTATTTTTCCGAATTTGTCGTTTAACAACTAGACAACAAATTCAATTTATCGATACAATAATTACTGGTCGCCTACGCGTTAGTTTTTAGAATTATTGTTTCGAATTCACGGACCGTTTCGCTTCAAACATACAAATTGTCCGGGTTTTCGAAAAGGCGGCGGACTTAAAAAAAATTCGAATATGAAAATCGACATTTCGCCATAATCAGCCGCCATTTCAAGGCCTTACGAGGCGCATAGATTATTGTGAGCAATGCATCTATGTAATTATTATAGAACCTATAAGGTATGATATAATTTGTCAGATATAAATGCCACGTGATTCGCTACCGGAAGTATCCTAATTTCGTGGGAATTTATTTACGCGTGGACATTTATTTAGCAATAATTACCATCGCTACTGACGCTATCTATCATAATGTTGTGAACAACATTCTTTCTTATAATACTTTTATGTTTTATGGTTCAATACAACTGATACAGATGTGTTGGTCACATTTGAACTTAAAAGTTGATTACAATTTACATCTGGGTTTATCAATGTCAAAACAGTAGTGTCATTATTACTTTAATAAATCGACAGAGATTGATATTGGACAAGTGCTATAACAAGTCCCATTCGAGATTACTGAATAAAATCCGAATGCAAATGCCGACTTTCCCCATTACAACACTTGTTCAGGTATGTTGTCGTGGGTGCACTACGCTGTGCGATCGGGTGTGGACAATAAAAACTTGATGGCTGACCCATGTACACACCGAGGTGTGTGCATGTTACAGAACACTACTGGAGTCACTAGATCTCATCAAAACAACATGCTTTCACAAAATACTTTGTGTTTTCTGTTTTAATACTGTCACACATGTCTCCTATGATTTCGATGTGTTGGTCGACGCTTGAAGTTATCAGACTACAGTTTATCAATATCAGAAAAATAATGACTGTTGTCGTACTAAGATTCGTTAAGTGTCATTTATTTCAGACAGGGATTGACATCTGACAGGAGTCAGAATTCTGTTGAGTACATGAATCGATTCTCGTACAGTGCTTCAACTTCACTGTCAAATTTTGAACTGCTAGCATTTAATGATTGCAAGCATGACACTAAAATTAATCGTGATGACAGTTTCACTATTGTCTCAATTCCAGATTTTCGTTATTATTCTGAATTGTATCCAAAATTAACCCATCCTTTCAAAATTGCTGGGTTGTTTCTCGACTAAATGGTGTCTCCTTCCGGAATACAAACATAATTGCTTTCCTTCCTGTGTAGGTTTACCGAAAAGAAGCGGGGGGGGGGGGGGGGGGGGGGGGGGGGGCTGTGGGGCTGTGTTACTACGATTCTGGATATGGCTCTAATTGGGACACAAAATTACAAATCATGGGTGCTCCGGTTTGCATTCTCTAGAGTAAGGCAAGAAGCTTATCGTCACTCTGACGCTGTTTAATCATGGTTTCACTATCTAAAAATATATTTGAAGATACTTTGGTTTGAACAACCTTTCCCCTTCTTGATTCAATTATGAGAATGATTCCAGCCTGACAGGTATTTAGAGTCGTGGTGACTTGACCCCTCCAGGTACATGTAACTGGCCCACTGGAAATAACTGGCGACCGTGCCTGGATGACGTTCCCCAATGAATAACGATATAATAGCAGTGGTATTCCAAGACAAGGAAGGTGGGGGGAGACATTATTTATGGCAAGTAACCATATCAAATGTGAGCTTGGTACAAGAACAGGCTGTACATCCAATACAGCATGCATTGTTCATAAAGGGCATGGTAGGTGTTTTGAAGGTATTCATGGACTAGTTGGAGTCTCAATGAATTTTAAAATATATACGTGTCCCGACCTTTCATACCGTTGATATGGCGAATATGCTTCACACACGAATGAAGCATATTTACATGGAAAGCATTTATATTGCCATGTGTCCCACGACCACTACCAATAGTCTTTCCGACAAGAGGCCATCAGCATGGCTCTTCATACTTCTATTGCCCATATCAATTTGATTATCTGGCACATAGACAATAAAACAGGCAAAGACGTTTGCGCTGTCCAGCTAAGCTTTCGAGGAAGCTCATTGACCAGCATTACCGACCTTTCCTAAGACGCAGGCAGGGGACCACCCCGTTCGAGTGGCATCCCATCCCCATGGCACAGATGCCCGATCATAAGGGCCTGAAGCCATGCTGCCAACTGCGCATTTCGGTCTATGCTGTCCTCTCTTCCTTAAACATGCCATAAGCGGGACCACTTAGGTCAGGGAGTTCCTCTCTATCTTGGCTCTTCAAATTAAAATAAAACAACATTATAAAGGGATGTGTTTCCTTTACTAGGAGGATGATAATTTCATTCGTTTCCTTCCTAGGGGAGCCATTTTTAGAGCGGGTCTTCCCCTAGTTTGCTGCATGCTTCACACTAACTGACCTATCACACACCTAGGTCGTTCTGCTGCATGTTTGGGGGGCAGAGGCTCAGACCTGAATATTCCGTATTGTGACCGTGAAAATTTACCTGTGTTCATTATCTGACTACATTTTACATCATTTGAACTGATTTCGGTTGTAGAAGGTGCACCTTCATTTCTTAGAATCGGATCGCGGTGGGTATTCCGCTGGGAACGCGGACTGCTCTCAGGTGCCTAGTTGTCGTGATGGCCTAATAATAGTAATGTGTGTGGATTTAGGCTGAACATAATACTTGTGATTGCACATTTTGCTGTCTGTCTCCATTCCAAAGGATGGTGCTCGTTGGGAAATTTCTCCAAAATTAATACTCGTACCGACACTATTGTTTTGGCACCTGAGAGTAGCGGTTTGCTTTCTCATCGGATGCTCTGGTCACCTGCGGTGTTCGGCCATGTTCTCTGAGGGGCTATATATATATCTTTAATGATACATTGGATTGTGCCAGGGATCTCTGTTCTGGCTCCGACCATTGGATTGTTGGGCGCAGCTTTAGTAGGATCTTCTGACATGATCTCATGATGACTTATATATCACCATGATATATCTATTATATCATTTTATATATCTATATATGCGAAAGATTTGTGTCACCGGGTTTCTGCAATGATATCTTGTGAAACGGTGATACATAGGTACCTCAGCGACATGAGACATGTTCTCTGTGGGGTTGTATATCTATATTTAGTGATACGTTGGATCATGACAGGGAGCTGTGATCTGGCTCCGCCCATTAGATTGATGGGCGCAGCTTTGGAAGGGCCTTCTGACATGGTCTCATGAGGAAAACTTAATATGTATATCCCCCGGATATATATATTATATCATTTTATATATATATATACGCAATGTGTATATTGTGATACATAGGTACCTCAGGGACATGTGAACGTGTGATAACTGTTCTAAGGGCAGGACCAGTTCACGTATCGACGGTTCAACCAATTCGTGGGGATACGTCTGGTGGAGCTGCAGGGGTACTTGGGACCTCCAGGCCATTTGGCCCCCACCAGATGCTAGCGGTTCTGGGCGCTAAAGCTGCCAAAAATCGAGTGCGTACGTATCGACACCGGCTGGATGGCCTTAGGCAGCTTAAGCGTAGGGCAGGGGCCGTACCCATGAGGTAAAGCGCCGAGTCCCCCTGGTCACGATCGAATTAACGACACGGCCTTGCCTGCCACTCCTCCGTGAAGGGATCGGAGAAAAATGACCTCTCCCCACCCTCCAGCTTGGCCAGGATATTAGCTTGGGCATGACCACCTGCAGCATGCGATGGTGGTGGGGCTCCCTCTGATCCGATGGCTTGACTCGCTTATAGTTGTATAACCCATTTGGGCTAATGGGCTCTCCATTTGATACCTGTGCCATAGATTGGGCATCAGGTTATCTGCCGTTTGCATTGGTGAACAGCAGTTAGTTAAACTCTTAATGTTTAAACTCTTAATGTTGTCTTGCCATCTTTGGAGTGGGCCTCCTCCAGTGCAGGTCGTTATGTCGCTAAGGCGGAGAGGGAGTTAGTCTCCTCGAATCTCAAATCGGCTGGATTCTTAGAACTGACGGATGAAGAACAGAGAATTGCTCGGTTCGCTCGCAATTCCGAATTGAATGGCACCACCTGGGATGTTGCTTCCAAAAACAAGGGGGGGAGGTACATGTTTGGGCAATATAGCACTCTAATTATATGAGTTATTTCACGTACCTAATCGTAACAGATTCATTAAAGAGTTCATATTTAGGTACAATCTGTTTTAGAAGAGTGCATTCCCTCCAAAATTTGGCTATTAACTTTATTGCTCGTGCCTCCTCCTGGGCTTGCATTCTAATCCATATAGTTCAGTGTGAACGGCTTCCTTTAGCGGAAATATGATATTTTTAAAAATATAATATATATTTCCTTAAAGAAAGCCTGAACACTGAACTATCATAGGGCCCTCCCATGGCGGTGCCATTCCCAACCCCGCAACTCGCCAATCTCCTGATTGAGTTGAAAATAAACTGGCGTATTCAGTCAGTTATATTGGGACTGCGCATGCGTGACTAATACGAGCAAGCCACTAAAGACCGCGAGGTACCGTAGGCGACCACAAAAAAGTTAACCCCTTTTCTACTATGGTTTTACAAACGCAGGACATCTATCCATATAGTTCAGTGTTCAGGCTTTCTTTAAGGAAATATATATTATATTTTTAAAAATATCATTTTACGTCCCATGAGTAATTGAGATGGTGACTTGTAATTCATTACTGGACTGTCCCTATACACCATAATTGCTAAGTATGGGTCGTTCTTCTCCTCCCAAGCTTTTTGAAGGAGACCTTTGACCACTCCCACATAACGCTCTGCCAGTCCGTTCGAAATCAGGTGGTATGGGCTCGAGGTCACGTTGTTTATGCCCCATTCACGCAAGAATGTTTTGTAAGTGTCACTGACATACGAAGCTTGATTGTCAGATACGAGGCATTCAGGTATTCCGGAAACGTGAGAAAATCGATTTCGTCTTCATGACTAGTTCATTTGCAGTTAAAGGGGTACTGTACGCCATTTTCATTAAATTTCCGGTGACAACAACGATCTAATATCGATAATATATAGAAACATAAGTAATTTGAGTCGAAGATGTATTCTGTAAACGCTCAGGTTAATAGGCTATCTTAAAATTTAATAATTTAAAAGTTAATAATTTGATATAAATTGAATTTATGACTGGAGCCATAAAATGGCGTCAATTAAATTACGAATTACCGTAATCAAAAATAGTAATTGAGGGATACTGGATTTTTAAACCGATCGCACACACGATTGCTTAAAATATTATGATGATTCGGGGAGAACACTCAAGCCACTCACTGACTAGCGACGATACAATAACTTAAATGATTATATGGGACTAGTATGCATATAATATAACTTTTATTTGATTCATTTGGTTGAAAACTTTACAAAAATTACTCGACAACGACAATTTGTATTTTTGCATTCCGGTAAATTTGTCATCCGTAACATGACTTCGTACTCAACAGACTTTCAAATAATGGAAAAATTGTTACCTTATTCTCCGACTCGGAGACTATAGAAAGCAACAACAACATGTGGCGTACAGTACCCCTTTAATGTGGTTAGCTTAGCTATGTCAAAATAATTAGAATAATAATCTACAAACAATACATAATTGTCTCCATGCCAATGAAACACATCACTACCTAATTTAATCCATGGCTCATTCGGTCGGGCATGTGGTAGCATTGGCTCTGCAGCTTGTTTCGGCTTATATTTTTGACACACATCACACTCGTTGACATACTGGGTGATATCTTTACGCATACCAGGCCAGAACACAGAATTAGCGGCGCGCAGTACACATTTCTCTATACCCAGATGTGAATCATTGTGTAGCCGTTTGAGTAAATCCAATTTCCATGCACTGGGAATCATCAATTTCTCACCCTTGAATGAGAGAATGCGCTTCATCACATGATAATTCCTCTCGAAAGTTCCAGTATTTCACAAGATTTTCTGGTATATCCCGCTGGCTATCGGGCCAACCATTCAGAATCACAGATTTAAGCAGTTGTAATTCTGCATCCTTAAACACTGCTTCTTTGAATTCACACAATTTATCGGTAGAGAATGGCAAACTCGCGGATATCAGGTGCAGGTGACACTCTATTTCTTTCTCCAGTTTTGCGTCTTCCACAGTATGCGGCTGAGGAGCACGACATAACGCGTCCGCGATATGCAGCTCTTTGCCTGGTTTCCAAACATATGTGAAATCATATTTTTGTAGTCTCAGTAACATGCGCTCAATTCGCGGCGGTGCTTGAGCCATTCCTTTAGCGAGAATGAATTTGAGCGGTCTGTGGTCATTTTCGATTGTGACGTGACGACCGTAGACAAATTGATGAAATCGTTCCAAAGAGTACAGACAAGATAAAAGTTCCAATTCAATCTGACTCCAGTAAGCTTCTGATTTCGTCAAAGTTCTAGATGCATATGCCACAATTCTGCCTTCCTGCATCAGTGTCGTTCCGATACCATGTCTCGAAGAATCACAGGAAATTGTCAGTTCCATTTTAGGATCATAGAATCGTAGAACCGGCGCTTCTGTTAATAGCTTTTTTAGCCTTTGAAATATGAGTTCATGCGCTTGTGTCCATACGAAAGCAACACCATTTTTCAATAGTTCACGGAGTACAGTTGTTTCTTCTGATAGATCCTTTATGAATTTGTTTAAGAATGTCAACATTCCTAAGAATCTTTGTACGTCTTCCTTGCATGTAGGACTTGGAAAGTTAGTTATTGCGTCTATCCGATTATTGTCAATTTTCATTCCTTTTTCACTGATCAAGAATCCTAGGTATTTTATCTCGCGTGCATTCAAAACACACTTGGATTTGTTCAGCTTGAGATTTTTCTCTCTGCATATGTCCAATACAGTTATTAGTCTTTCATGCAATGTTTTTTCGTCAGGTGCATGTATGCATAAATCATCGATATATATTTCCACGCCTTCGACATCTCTGAACCAAGTTGACACAAGCTTTTGCCATACTTGGCTTGACACATTTTAGTCCATATGGAAGTCTGTTGAATCGATAGTTCCCAAATTCAGTGCTGAATGTTGTCAATAGCGAACTTGCATGGTTGAGTTTCAATTGCCAAAACGACGCACGGGCATCCAGGAGTGCATACACTTTTGAATTCGTCAATTTCGCGGCCATTTCTTCGCCTGTCGGAATTTTATAATGGTCACTCTGTATGTATTTGTTCAAGTTACGTGGATCAAGACATATTCGCAAGTCTTTCGAGGGTTTTTCTACAATCACCATAGAATTTATCCAGTCAGCTGGATCATCAACTTTCGATATCACGCCCTCATTCTCCATTCGCGACAACGCATCTTTCACGCGATCATGTAATGCAAACGGAATTCGCCTTGGTGGGTTTTGCACAGGAATTGCATTCGGTTTCATTGTTATGTTGTATTCTGCTTCACGTAACCCATCTAAATGAGTGTCAAACACGTCTTCGTATTCACCATATAGTGAATTTTCCCCGGAATTGACCAAGGATTCATTTTTCATGGATGAATTTTCTACAGCGCACAGTTTTTTAATCAGCTTTAGTTTGTCACATGCTTCGAGGCCTAAGATTGACATGTTGTCTTCATTTACAACGACAAACGTGATGATGTTTGACGTAGTACCAATGTTTATCAGTAGTCTGCATTCGCCAACAACGTTGATTCGCTGATTGTTGTATGCTGTTAACGTTTTCGCACATTTTGACAATGGTTTCTGAGTTATTAGTTTATAGTCTTTGAAGTTGAGAACGTTTACTTGAGCACCCGTGTCTAATTTGAATTTAATTGGAATGTTCCTTACTCCGACACGTGTGTCAACAACCCAATTGCGTCCATTTTCCATGTGATTGTCAATGCTTCCAACATAGAATGTTTCCTCGGAATTTTCGATCGGTGCACTTTCAACATAATGCACTTTCTTGCTTCGGCAAACGGACCGGAAGTGGTTAACCTTGTTGCAGAGGTCACATGTCTTTCCATATGCCGGACATTGCTTTTTAGCGTGCGACAGCCCACACCACTTGCAGTTACGAATTTCTGAAGATTTGCCATTACTTACAGTTTTTCGTTTAGTCCATTTATCGTTAGAATTATGTCCCTTTGATCGAAAATCACGTCTCTTGTCATTTTTCACAGAATGTACTTCTCCCGGTACACTATAGCACTTGCTGCTGATATCTTATTTAACTGTTCATGAACACTTTCATGTGCCCTGCAAATGTTCTTCACTTTGTCTAGAGTGATATCTGCTTCATGCAACAGTTTTTCTTTAACCTGCAAGCTGCTAATACCGACGACAATTTGGTCACAGATATTCTCCTCCATCGATGCACCAAATTCACACTTTTGTGATTGTGTCTGTAATTCCATGAGGAAAGTTTCGAACTGTCTGCCGTCTTGCTTCAATGATCTGAATATGTGTCTTTCAAATGTCTTATTGCCTTTCCCTATAAAGTGATCATTGAACTTTTTGAACAGTTCCGCAAATGTCGTAGCGTCCACAATGCCGTCAAATGTATTAAATATCGTCCTCCCTTCGTCACCAATTAGATGCAGGAGTAGAGCCTTTTTAACAGCATCGCTCTTCTTATCAGCCCCTGATGCAGTCAAATACAAGTCAAAGCATTGTTTGAAGCGTGACCAATTTTCAACATTGGAGCCATCTGCGACAATTAGAGGCTTAGGTGGTGGAAGTCCTTCCATTCTGACACCATGTAATGATTAGACTTCGTTGTATATAGAATTTAATAAAGCATCAAGCATTTAGATATGAATACAGATCAGAGCCATGTGTATTCTTACGCATCAGGTTATATATAAGCGGAATGGTCCATTGTCTACGTGGGTGCTATAATAATTGCAACATCTTAAGGGAGGAGATGTAACATTTAATGCTTAGAGCCAATATAGCACCCACGTAGACAATGGACCATTCCGCTTATATATAACCTGATGCGTGAGAATACACGTGGCTCTGTTCTGTATTCATATCTAAATGCTTGATGCTTTATTAAATTCTATATCCAACGAAGTCTAATCATTACAACCCCTATGTCAAGCAGGCTCAGGCTAATCAAATTCATCGTTCCAGGCAGACCTTGGGGAGGCCCTGCCGCATACACTGTGATGTCCATTGTTCCGAGGGTAGTTCTAGTGTACACGACACTCGATCACCATGTTCAAGGTTCCGTTCCTGCCAAAGATTCACGTCATTCCACCTTTCCTTTCAAAGCTGGTGGAATGAACAACAATCTTTCAGCACACCCTCGGGTGGAATTGCTGACTACAACCACTTCTTGGGACTCTGCATGGCCTTAAAATGCATAAAATTTGGCACGAAGCAAATTATAACAGCAAAGCACCTAATTCTTACGAGTTTCAAATTAAGACTCGTGATTCTGCTTCTTGTCAAGTTTAAGCCTGGTCCGGGTTCGGGGAAACCGTCTGCACCTTATTCATCCCTCAATGCCTCTTTCCTGACAAGTTTATTCAGTTTTTACTTTAAACAAGACAGTCAATGACTGTAAAGACTGAGAAGAAAGGGACTTTGAATACTAACACAGTCAGTACTTGTCAAAATAACTTAAGACAAGTAGTTCTAAACAGGGACATAGCTAGGGATTTGATGATGAGCCCTTGAAATTTCTAAGTGCACACTACTGTCAAATCTCCAACCCCCTTTTAAACAAGATAATCTTAACCATACCATAGGCCTAAGTTCACAAAATTCCTTTTGCACATCCCTCTTATGTTGAAATTTTATAACTGGAATGGGTGCTTCAAGCTCTCAAACTTTTGGGAATTTCCAACCTGACATCTCCCATAAAGTTAAAATTTGTGCCCCATTTAGGTACAACAATTTAACATGAAGTAGGCAAATATGGACTGTTGGTTTAAAAACATACTGGTTGGAAAATCAAATCAAATTATGAGAACTATTCTAACTTATTTTTGGTGTGAAAATCTAATCTACAACTAATGTTGTATCAGAAATGAAATTTTCAAGTGGAATCTATATATTATTATACCAGTAGCATACAACATAGATACAGGTAGTGTGGGGGAGCTAAATATCTAACCTCTGCCCCTATTTGAACAAACATGAATCCCCATCTATGAGATCTATTCATCTAGTAATTTTAAACAGTCGCTTTTATGAGTTGAAGTTAATTGATTTTCCAAAAAATGACCCCATTGGAACATATCTGAACATGCCCAAGGACCCTGCATACCAAATATAAGCTAAATAGACTTGATGGTTCTTGAGAAGTAATAGTTGTTAGAATTACTATGGAGTGAGAAAGTTATGGCCCTGGCATCCCTCCTATTTGACCCGATGAACTTATTTGAACGAATCTGAATGTGAGTCGCCTACAGGTAGGGATTTCATATGGAACTTGAGAAGAAAACAATTGTTGATGGATAGATGGACAGACCAATGGATGGAAGGACACTCTGGCAGACCGACAGTTTTAATCCAACAACAGCAATATACCTCCATTGTTTGTCCATAATCAGGTGTAATGAGTTCACATAGATAAGTGGTTGTTAAGAAAATAAAATATTGGAACAGCCAAGCCTGAATTTAGTGTGTCTGAGGTCCCCAAAGGGTGAAAGTAGTGATGCTATTCTGTAAGGTGGGATAGCATCACCAAATTCACAATCTGGGAACCTAATTTTACTTAATCCTCAACTGCTATGGGAGACCTAGGGACAGATAGAAATTCTCCAGCTGAAGTTGGTGACGTATGCGCACCCATTGGGCACCTCAATTATGCATTTTATTTTCGGAAAATTAGGGGATATAGAATCTGAACAGAAGGGAAAAAAGCAGCTAAAAATGTCAATTTGAGACTCTAGATACTTCCCAGAAGATGAGGCATAAGCAGAATGAGGTCCTGAGAGGGTGTATTTGGTGATGCTAGCCTGTTGTGTGGGGTAGCATAATTAAATTCACCCTCTGGGAACCTCATTCTACAAATGCCAGACACACTTAATTCAAACTTGGAGAAAATGAATTTAATCTGATTTTAATGACCACTGAGTGTTAATGTAAACAATGAGGGTGCTTCATTGACAACACTATTAATCTCATTTACATTATGAATGACATGAATATACACTCTCTCTGGATGGAGAGTACTATGGCCATAGCAATTATTATCTACCCATATGGCACTGTTTTATAAACATGTGTCCATCAGAGTACATGGATGGCTTGCTGTAGTGGGAATACAAGGATAATAAAGTAACTTACTGAACATTTCTGTACATCTGTCTGTTCGTGCTTTCTCCCAAACCCCTGATTTCAACCAAATTTATTGGAGTGACTAGAGGTACATCCCCTCCCCCTCCCGAAGATGTAATGTCATAAGTTCTTCAAAATTTTAATGATTTTGTTTTTATTTTATTTAAAAATAAAATATTTTATTTAATAACAAAAAATTATTTCTTAAAAAAAAAATATATTTATTTTGTTTGTGGTTAAATTGAGCAATAAGTTAAATCTAAAAAAAAAATTGTTTTATTCAGATTTATGTCCATAGCCCCACCCACATTTGACCCAGTTACCTCATTTGAACAAATCTGAACCCCAGTCACCCAAGGACCCTTCATACCAAATATGAACCAATTCGGCCCGACGACTTCAGAGAAGATGTCGTTTTAAGAATTACTATGGAAGGATTGAGTTATGGCCCTATTATTGAAATTGTAGGACCTGGTGACCTCTTTTGAACAAATCTGATTGTGAGTCACCTAGGGAACATTCACACCAAATATGAACCCGATCGGTCTCATGGTTCGGGAGGAGAAGATGTTTTAAAATTGTTGACGGACGGACAGACGAGGAGTGATGACAATAGCTCCACCGGAGACTTCGTCTCAGGTGAGCAAAAAACACATTACTTGGGTCTAACCATCTGGTTTAAAATGTTCTCCATTTTACAAATTGCCCACTGAGGTCGACAATTCTCATTAACAAGGGCTGCTTACCGTCAGACGCGAATTACGATTCTCACTTTGGATTTCACAAAGCACTGGATGCTATTTCCTGGGTATATAGCTGAACTTTGGTTCACCTACAAATATTTAACAGGTATTTAGGGATCTGCCAGGGGCCACGTTTTTCCCTCAGTTTGAAAAGTACATTGCTGAATCGAGCTATTGACAAAATAACATGGGATGGACACTACATGAACAAATCATATGTCTCCAAATTATTCTCTCGATTTCAAGGTAAAAAGAGTGGTTCGCAGCTCCTTCATTCAGTCCTTTCGAGGACTATTAATATTGATGCTGGACGGTTGTTCCACAGTGGGCTTCGGGAACTTACATTACAAATTCCTTCTGACTGTATGGCCTCTGTTATGGTTGATGGGCATCGAGGGAATCAGATGAAGTTTCCTTCCACCGGTATGTGTCCCAAGGGGTTCGAGGGGGAACCGAGTGTTGGGCCATCAGACAGCGCTCCGTCTAATGCCAGGTAATCTCGGGTGCTGTACATAACAGTGAACATAGCACAGTCATCGGCCAGACTTGAACAGACCCTCAATTTGTTTTATCATGGTTAGCATGAAGTTTTACATGGCCTCAAACTTATTCACCTTTCCACTTGTCACTGATAGGCATTGTACTTTGTTTATAGGTGACCGATCATTTCTTCTGAATGTTAACTCTTTCGCTGCCAAACGCGCATAAATGCGAACTTCGAAGACGCTGCCAATCGCGCATTTTTGCGAATTTGGTATGTAGTCTAATGTATGGGATATAATTCTTATTCTTTCGGGCATGTTTGACAGTGTACAATGTATTTATATGTAGTACTGTTGCGCGCGAACAATTTAAAGTGACAATGTCCTCAAGGTCATGCTATTTCTGACGTTATGGGAGTACAGTCAGAGCCGGAATATTGCGTCATTGTTGTTAGCACGTGGTTATCAGTCGAAAATGGCTGCTCACAAAAGACTCAGGTCTGAAGAAGTTATTGTTATTACCTCTACACTCTAATGACCGAGGGGCGCCTGCGGCGCATAAGATACTTATACCTATTATTTGGGTGGGCAGTAGCCTCTATAGGGGCGCCTGCGGCGCATAAGATACTAGTATGAGTGGCGGGATGGGGTGGTGGGTGGGTAACTAACCTCTATACTCTATTGATCGAGGGGCGCCTAGGGCGCATAAGATACTTATACCTATTATTTATGTGGGCAGTAGCCTCTATATATAGAGGCGCCTGCGGCGCATAAGATACTATGGGTGGCGGGATAGGGTGGCAGGTGGGTAACTAACCTATATACTCTAATGATCGAGGGGCGCCTGCAGCGCATAAGATACTTATACCTATTATTTATAATACACCTTTACTTGCTTTGAACAACACTTGTCTATTGTATCATTTTCCAGTGATGATAACAGGCAACTAAATTAATTATGCTGGTGAGTTGACCATGCGTACGCCCGCGTGACCGTTATAATTAACATAAATCATCGTAAAACCCAATTTTCCTGAAATTCAAGATGGCCGTCAAGATCACGTGACTTATAAGGGGCAGAGCAGGGTCATATGTCCCCCTGCAGGTATATATATATACATATGGGTATGGTTATATATATATATATCTATATTTGGAATTGTACCTATCAGGGAATATTCAAGCAACAAAAGCACGAACTCAACAAAGTGCGCCATTGTATCCCATTTTGCTACAAATAGGTGGCAACTTGCATAAATCCAAGATGGACGCCAAGGTCACGTGACCTATTTTATGTCCAAATTGGGTTCATATAGGTTACTCCCGTGTACCCTACTGTTGGACATCGTATAATTGGGTTGAAAATTAGAAAACAAACAACACACCCATTCATAGCCACACAAACTGTACATTTACCGGCAAATAGCCACTAATCCAAGATGGCCACCAATGTCACGTGACCTTTGTGGGTGTGTCCATGGCGGCATTCGACAGGGTATACCTATGTCTATATACATGAGAAGTTTCAACTAATTATATTAGAAACTGCTTGAGATATAATGTATTACCCATATATACCTGAAATACATGGATATATGTACAGGATGCGTGGCACTGGGGGCTACGTCTGTGGTGGCGGGTGGCAGCGAAAGAGTTAACGCTCCTCATTACAAAAAATTCATCTTTCGCCTTTACTAAAGGTTTTCGTGTGGAGGAACACCAGGCCTTGGAATCCTTCATACAAATTTGCAAGAACAATTTGGCATTCTACAGTGATAGGCTGCTTTTCTGCACACCAAGCTGCGAATGACGTTTCTATGCACATAGGGCATTCATCATCATTTGGCTCACCAGCCTTAGACAATTCCCAATGAGCAAGAATCAGTGGGAATAATAAATTACCTCCAAAGTTTGGTTCGGATAATTTAAAATTTGAATTCCCAGTGAATTGTTCACATGTGGTACCAGGCTTTAATAGATCGATTCTCGCACGATGTCATGGATTTTACAGTTTGGGTTAGCTTATAGGTTTACGGTATCGACAATCAAACACAAACAATCTTCTGGGGTGGCTGGTAAGAAATAAATAACCTGTTCCATGGGAACAGGAGAATTTCAGAATTTTGAGCCCTGCGTCATGCCAACGACATACGGTGATGCCCTGAATGATTGAGTCCTTCACTGCCGGGGAGTTGTGGGTGGTCTTACGGGATTCGGTAGGGGGTGTTGCTTGTTGCCGGTCATCAGAGGGCTCTCACTGAGAGCTTTCCATGGGTGGCTGTGGGCCGTGTTTCCGGCTTGGTCCTGGGGAGTTGCCCATGGTTCTGCTGTGGTTGGGGGTTGGTTGTTTAGGGCATTACTGTACTCAGTGCTCCTTCTTGAATAACTCTAACAGACAGGCAATCCGTCTAACGGCGCACATGAGGCAACAACCGTTAGTGACCGAAGTGTCTCTGCCCACGGGGAGGAACGAGGGTCCGGGTCCTCGCTGTATGAGCGACAGACAACCGTCCGACCATACACACATATGACTGGTCTTTAATTTTCCTCATTCTGTCCACATCACTGGCATGACTCCACTCGACCCTAATGCTGAAAGAGAGTATACTTCCTCATTGGTGGCTGCGGTGCACTGAAAACACTAGCAGCACATGGACCCGGGCCCTTCATCTGTTAAGAACAATCAGTGAATAACAAGAAGACAAAATCTTCTTGTTATCACATATTCTGGTTGTTTTTAGACCTTCATCATCCACAGCCTGTTCGTCCTTTCCAGTCGTTTGAAGTTGGGCACCCACCTTCCAACCAATGCTTGTTTGGAACAAATCATTCTGGTCGAAATCGCCTTTCTGTGCTCAAATCAGCATTATGAAAGGCCCGAGCACATTTTCTGATAACATTAACATGAGTAATTTCACCCTTATATTCATTAACTGGAATGTTTGATTTCGGTGGGGGTACATTAGTGACACACTCTTCGTCCTCTATGGTAGAGTCTCCCTTTAGGCTGGTTCCTGATCTGCCTGTCATGCTTCTATATTTACATCCAGGCTGCCAATTGTCACTTTCAGCACTACAATCAAGGTATTAACTGAATACACTCGATTGGATCGACAGGCTGTGGAGGTAGTTTGCAACTCGGGACTCTCCAGACTTTTTCTTCTCGATTGTTTCGATACCAGAAAACATCTTAGGAATTTCTGTAATCATACTATACTGGTTTCGTGTCTGCTTCCCAAATATGTATGCCAATCTGGTCTGGAACATTCAGTCTGGGTGAACGTCGACTCTATATTTGAGAGTCTGGAGCTTATGTCGCCAAAACCATTTCTATTCAGCAAAGAGCTTCCCTAAAATGACGTCACGGATTTTTTAAAATACATCGATGATTGACAGGTGTCCCCACGTGTTATTTGTTGTGCTTCGCAATAGCAATGGCCTGTGTCGCGACATAAACTTACAGCAGATAATATTTGTCGTGTGTGCGACTATTCTTTTTCGGGAGATGAACTCGCTGCATCAACCGGAAAGCTGCACCCGAGAGCCAAAAATAAGGTCGTCATCAAAAATGATGCTTTAGAACTATTTAAAAGCATAAAATTAAGTCATTTTCTCGGTGTTAACTTTCAGATGACTTTTTTACGACAAATAATTTGATTTGCAAACCATGGTACAATAAAGTAAATCAAATACACGGACATGAGTGAGTTCTATTTATATTTATGGGAGGCCAAGTTGGTACCATGCGCAGGCCTATCTATCAGGTCTAGCACATCCTTCAAATTAATCCGAATCGTACCGAATATATAATTTCGAAGCCATTGTTTCTGTCTCTGTTGTATTTGCAAGCATCGCTTTCGATCGGAGAAATTCCGCTCTGTTACTATATTTAGAGGTGACATTATGGGAGTCTCCGCCCGCTAACACTTGTTTATTAACCCATACGGTTTCATTGGACGGAAAATAATTTACGCAATCAATCAGATTACGGAATCCCGAGGACTTGGAAATGAGATAGCGATGTTATCCGTCAGACCTTATATTCAATGTTGTAATGAATATTTAGGTATGAGTTTACTCAGACTGTGGAACATTATGCCATGGTTCATTACTTTTGTTTAGTGTCAATCTCCGCGTTTTTTTTTTCCTACGGATGAGCCTTGTAACAAATTTGGATGGATATTGCTTCACTTTAATACTCCATTCTAGGTTGGTATTCCATACCTATTGTGAAATATTTAGTAATTCCGCAGTTCTACCTTAGTGTCTAAATCCTATAACGCTTGCGATGAACTTAGTTAACCAGGGTCTTTTCCAACCAGTTCGTCACATTTGGGTTTGCACCTTTGCTGACAGTATAAGATTTCCTTCCTCTGGTGTCGAGACATCGGGATATCTTGGTTCGTACAGTCACATACCATGGATAAGAGTGGTCTATGCTTTCTGCATATGACCAGCTTGCTCCATGGAGGAGGTGGCACATGCATGTGCATGCATATGAACTTTGGGCGATTTACTGGTTTGCAAAGATTCAGCCATTGGGCTCATTGTTCCACTTTACCTTGTATTGTTAATTAAATATGCGAATCAGTTCCTTTTGGATAATTTTGTTGCTACCCAGTAGGTTCAAAAGAATCGCTCTTAACCAAAATACAACAGTATCTCATTCCTCGCTGCCTCCTCCTATGAGTTGATTCTACCATATAGTTCAGTGTGTAACATATCTTTGCCGGGAATACAACATTTACAAATAGAAAATACATATTCCCTAATAAGATACTTACACACTGAACTCACATGTCCCTCCCAAATTGGGATTTCCCTCCCCGCTGCTCGGTCACACCCCTTGAATCTTGTAAGAGGATGAAAAAGAGTGACTAGTGGCCAGCAGTCTATTAAATAGTTAGACGGCACATGACCACCAAGTGCTATGTCACATAACGATTCAAAATGTACTTATGCTATTTCGTACCAAAATAATAAAATTTGTTCGGGTTCTCATAGATCCCTCCTTTGTGAATAAATATGAATATACCATGTAGTTCAGTGTGTAAGTATCTAATATTAGGGAATAAGTATTTTCTATTTGAAAATGGTATTTCTCTATCCAGGCATTGATCAGTAATGACGGCAACACAAAATTAATGCCAAACCTGTATACATCATTTGATATTTGCGCTCATGTCAATTTTAAGAAAGCACACTAAAGATTATATCGGTCTGTTTTTAAGAACATTAAGGATCTTCTACACCATCAACCTGCCAGTTAATTTTTATTCAAACTCATTTCTGGCTTGATACATATAGGTCCAACACCACCATCACACATACAAATTACACCATGATAGTCATCATAAATCAAGTCTAAATTCTGTTCTAACTATTGATATAAAGCTGGCGTAAGCCCCGATAAATGATGATGGGATCGAGTTTTTTTTAAATAGGTTATAGCTATTAAAGGATAAGCAAACATCTTTGAAACAATATTTCCTGTTCCTTTATCCCCTTTTAACCCTTCCATGACTGGAGTTTCCTGTGCCAATGCATTCTCTTATGGGAACGAGTCATTTGGGGTCATTCGGCCTTAAAATATGGCCATCAGCAGTAGACCCCGAAGCCACGACAAATAATTTTCACGGCTGGCTCAACCGATTTCGTGGCTGGTTAGCTAGCTAAGCCGGCTCAGTCACGACGTTCGTGGCTGACGAAATATGGCGGCTCAGCCGGCTGAGATGTTATCATTCAGCGTATGTTCGTTTCCGAAATGTTCCTAATCCCCAGTTATAGACGCCGTTTTTTTTAGCGTTTGTGGCGAACCCGTAGAATTCCAGACCACACGTAATCTTTTGATGTTGGGCTTTTCCATTATGGCAAAAATTCACGAAGGACTGGCATGGATATACTATGTAGTTTCCCATCTAATCGGTATAAGTAGTTACTTCAGACTATCATCACTGCCATCTTGCGATATATGCATGCATCATTGAATGATGAACCCGATATTAATGATATATAATATTTCAAACTATTTTCTATTCTTATGTGTATATATTGACAAATGCCAGCGATGTCTGAGACTGGGTGTTGTCGATATAAACAATTTATATTTTAACCCTTTCAATACCGACTGTGATTGCCCATTCAGTTATATGAAAGCATGCATTGTGATAGTCTATTCCACATTAACGGGCCTGGTGTTCTGATAATATAACAACCATGCCGTGTCCATGCGAGTATGCCAATATTAGGCAAATATATAATGCGGTTTAGTTCTTTGCGATTCACAGTACAGCTGTGCTTGACATATAAGCCCATGCACACGGCTCAGCCATTTTACAATTCCGGCGGCGGAGATTTTTAAATGTGGCTGGCGTTAGAGTTAATATGGCTGGCGGCGGCTTGTGGCCAATATGGTTGGCGGCGGCGGCGTGCGATGGCGGCTTCGGGCTCTAATCAGCAGCCATCTTGGATTTTACTCTTTGCATGACTAAATCCTTTGGCATGGGTTACAGATTGTACCTTTGATCGGATCATCATTAAATTTGTCATGGCTGTTAACATTGATATGTAGTAGGGATATAGTCATTTTGGGGTCATTCGGCCATAAAACATGGCCACCGGCAGCCATCTTGGATTTTACTCTTTGCATGACTAAATCCTTTGGCACGGGCTACAAGTCGTATCTTTGGTCCGATCATTATGAAATTTGTCATGGCTATTGATATTGACATTTAGATGGGAACGAATCATTTTGGGGTCATTCGGCAATTAAACATGGCCAACAGTGGCCATCTTGGATTTAAAAATTCAATCCGTTAGCACGGGCTACATGCCGGAGTGTTCCTCTTATCATCATCAAATTTGTCATGGATGTTAATATTGACATGTAGATGGAAATGAGTCATTTTGGAGCCCTTCGGCCATAAAACATGGCTGCTGGCAGCCATCTTGTATTTTACTCTTTGCATGACTTAAAATCTACAGTCCACTTCCCTCATCCGATTGTCACCAACTTTTAGATGGGAGCTATCAAATGTCTTTGAATTTTATTGGAAAACATAGCTGCCAGTGGCCATCTTGAATTTTACTTTATATATATATCTCTTCATGGTGATAATCTAGTATTACTTCGACATTTCAACTTTCTACATTCCTAATCGCTCCATTGACACATGAAATTATTCCCTTTCCAAGTTGAGCTACAGTGTCATTGACACTTTCATTATAAAAATATTAGCGATAAGATCTTGTTATAGCACTGGTACAGCCTAACTTTTAAAAAATGTTTCACCTGGCAGTGTATAATATTGTAAGGATTGGATAAATTTTCTATGAACCTGGTCCGGACAATCACTTCAAATCACAACAGCGACGAGATTGATCAAATTATGTATACCCATGTGCCAATTTCTGCAACCTACATGGGTGCCCATATTCAAATTTTATGGTGAAGGGTATAGTACTAACCCTATAGTTCCCAAAAATGAGGAGACACAGACCCATTCAGATTTCCAGGAGGATTGTGCTTCTATTAGATTTATAAAGTGCACATTCTCTTCATGTCTCTCATTTGATGGAGTCCACCTTTTCATCTTCTCTGTTTCTTATTTGATGAAGTCCTCCTCTTCATCTTCTATGTCTCTTATTTGATTGAGTCCACCTCTTCATCATTTCTGTCTCATTTGATGGAGTCCACCTCTTCATTTTCTCTGTCACTTTATATGTGATGGAGTCAACTTCTCCATCTTCTCTGCTTCTTATTTGATGGAGTCCACCTCCTCATCTTTGACGGAGTTCACCCCTTAATCATCTCTGTTTCATATGTGATGGGAGTCCATCTCTTCATATTCTTTGATGTAGTCCATCTTTTCATCCTCTCTATCTCTTAGTTGATGGAGTCCACCTCTTCATCGTTTTCGTTATCAGACGCAGTAAGGCCATAGAATGTATGCTATCTATAACTACAATAACTAGGCATAAAGTACTCAGTTGAAATACAACGATCACAGCCATATAAACATTTCAGTTTTCTCACCTGCATTCTACATCTTATCGACCATGCTCGATTTACTGGTAGCTCTGTTTTTCTGGAATTGGGATCTATAGCTAGGGCATCTCAGAAGGTCTCCTGTTGATTTTTTATTTGTCATATCATTGGTTAATTCCACACTAGGAGATATCATACAGGGTTCTAACTGCCAAGCCCATTCAATCCATCATGGACTCGTTGGGTGTGGCAACATTCTAATATGTCTTGACATTAACTTACTCAACCATGTACCAATGATTATGATAGATCGCTATTTGCATTATTGTGATGTGTTCATTCTTGATTAGATATTTTCCTCACTTGTCTTGGTTTGGTTACTATTATTCATCGACATTACTGGTAGGAAAGGCAAGGTGCTGTACTGACCATAGTGCTCACAGATTATCTATCTGGCGATTGCTTGGTAGTTGCCTGGGTGTTCTATTTTCTGTCATAAGTTTTAAACATTAACAGAACATGTTATTTTATTTTCAAACTTTGGTGGAAGGTTTCCTCTGAATTTTCTGCTTCCATTGTCACTGAAGCCACATGATATGGCGCATGTATACACACCTGCTTTCTGACCATGGTGGGAACCGACCAATCACTTTTATGTTTGTGTTTACATGCCACTTTATCACCCAGGCCAAGTTGCTGAGCTCTCTTACTTCTGGACATTAACTGACGAAAGTAGTCCCCTTCCTCCTGATGTTTTCAATTGTTGATAATTCCAGATTTCCCAGTAGCATATATCTCTCTACGAATGCCATTGTATTACTGGTTGGATATCCGATGACATTTTCCTATGCTAAAATGTTGCCCATATAAGCCATGGAGTGGATTATTTATTAACCAAAATTACTACCAGATCTGACTTATTTCTGAGTACTTGCCCAAACATTAACATTATGCAATGGACACGCTTCTTCTTCAAGTATCTTAAGCATAGCTAGAGCTCCTCCAGTGTCAAGAAATATCGAACTTCAATCACCCTTGTTGACTTTGTAAGACCGCTGCTACCAGTGACATTTTACCCACATCCACGATAGTAAGATATATATTAAGCGAACATGTTGCCCTTTAATTTAAGCACCAAAAATATTGAACAAAATTTGTGTAATTTGAAATAATTTTATACCTTAAGTTTGGAAAGTCCCACTAGAACCGATGAACTATATTACGAAACGGTGTGATTTGGTTCTCCGATTATATTGTCAAGACAGAAATCTAAACACATATGGACAACTAGTTTTTATTGCGGGAATTGTTCTCAAAGCATATAGGAAATTTTACATTGGGCCGATCGGTTTTGCCTGGAAACCTCTCGCTAAATATAGAAAACCACATACCCGTACCCAGCCGTTGACAGAGTCAGAAAGGAAATATGACTGGTGCGCTCTAGTGGAAATTGAAGAAATATATCAATTAATTTCATTAAAATGTACAAGTTCCCCTCTTGACAAAATAGAACTATTTACAATTTGATGTTGGTTGTTTATATTCTACAATATTTTGTACCAAACGAACAGTTTCTTATGTTTTATTTGGGTTTGAAACTGTGAGGTGGTGAACCTGTTTGTTTACATTATGAATCATGGATTTCTCAGTATAATCCCGGATGTTAACCAGAGATATCTGACTCTAGATTGACAGCCGTCTTTTACCAATGCAGACTCCACGGATATACAATTGGCCTAATTTATGCACAAAATTATAATTAGGGTCCATTCTTTCAGCAAGCTGTTGTATATGGAGTGTAATTGTATACAGAGTGTAATTGTATACGGAGTGTAATTAATAATAATCACCACACGAAATAAGGCTTATGTGAATCTTATTTGGTGGGAATCTACAAACTGATTTTGATAATTAAAAAAAAAAGCCAAGTATACCTGAATGTGAGTGGTTTAGCTTTGATTCGTTAATTACGCTAGCGTATGGTCAGATTACTATTCTACAAGAAAATAATATTACTCATCATAGTGAAGTTATAAGAGCAAGAATATGTGTATGATCAATGTGGTTTTTTATACGCCTTTTTGAAAACAAGACAGTCAATGACTGTGGGGTCGCTCACCAGACTGCAAAGACTGATAAGACTGGGACTCTGGAGACCACAACAGTCAGAACTTTTCATAATCACTTCAAAAGAAGTAGATATCTAAAGAGTTAAATCTAAAACAAAAAATTTGGAGTTATGTCCCTGGCCCCGCCCACATTTGACCCAGTGACCTGATTTGAACAAATCTGAACCCCAGTCACCCAAGGATCCTTCATACCAAATATGAACCCATATAGCCTGATGGTATTTGAGAAGAAGTCACTTTAAGAATACTATGGAGGGAAAGAGTTATGGCCCTGGCTTCGCAACTATTTCAAGTGAACTCATTTGAACAAATCTGAATGTGAGTCACCTAGGGAACATCCACACCAAATATGAAACCATTCGGTCTTATTGTTCTGAAGATGTTTAAAAGAATTACTATGGTGGGAAAGAGTTATGGCCCTGGCTTAGCAACTATTTGACCCAGTGACCGCATTTGAACAAATCTGAATGAGAATCACCTAGGGAACATCCACACCAAATATGAACCCATTTGGTCTTATGGTTCCAGAGGAGAAGATGTTCAAATAATTGTTGTCGGACGGATGGACGGACAGACGATGGACGAGGAGTGACGACTATAGCTCCACCGGAGCACGTGTAGGGTGGCTGGTTGGTAATTAAATCTCTTATCTCCGCCCCTATTTGAACAAACGTGAATCCCCATCTATGAGATCCATTCATTTGGTAATTTCAGACATTAGATTTTAAGAGTTGAACTGAACTGATTTTCCTAAAATGACCCCAAATCTGAAAAAATCTAAACCCCAGTCACCGAAGGACCATCCATACCAAACATAATCTAAATAGTCCAGATGGTTCTGGAGAAGAAATTGTTTTAAGAATTATTATGGAAGGAAAGAGTTATGGCCCTGACTTCTCACCTATTTGACCTGATGAACTCATTTGAACAAATCTGAATGTGAGTCACCTGGGGGACATCCACACCTAAATATATAAACCCATTTGGTCTTTAATATGTATCTGGAGAAGAAAACAATTGATGGACGGATAGAGACATAATGACAGATGGATGGATGGGAGAACAGTCTGACATAGAGACTGACAAATTCAATCCAATATACCCCCCCCCCCCCCAAGTTTTCTTTGCAAAATCAGGGTATAATGAGTTCAACTGGATACTAGTGGTTAAGAACATAATATTCGAACAGACAAGCCTGAACAAATTGGCTGACATTTGCAGAATGAGGTCCCCAAAGGGTGAATTTAATGACACAATCCTGCAATGCGGGCTAGCATCACCAAATTCACCCTCTGGGGACCTCATTCTGTGTAGGCCTCAACTGCTATGGGAGACATAGCATTAGATTGAAGTTCTCCAGTTAAAGTTGGTGATGTGCACCCATTGGGCACCTCAATTATGCATTTTATATTCACAAATTAGGGGATATAGAAACTAAACAGAAGGGCTAAAGTAAGTAAAAATGTCAATTTAAGTGCCTATATACTTCCCAGAAGATGAGGCCTAAGCAGAATGAGGACCCTGGCTAGTGTATTTGGTGATGCTAGACTGCTGTGCAGGGTAGCATAACTAAATTCACCCTCTGGGGACCTCATTCTGCAAATGCCAGATAGAAGACAAATTTAATCCAATATATACCCCCCCCCCCCCCCCCCCATTTTTCTTTGAATATTAGTCGTATGATTTCATCTGGATAATTGGTGATTAAAACAATAATATGAAATGGCCAAACCTGAATTTAGTATGTCTGACATTTGCAGAATTAGGTCCCAAAAATGTGGATTTAATGACAATATTCTGTAAGGCAGGCTAGCATCACCAAATTCATCCTCAATCTGATTAGGCCTCAATGGCCAATAAAACCAAGGAACAGATTGAAGTCCTACAGTTGAAGTTGGTGATACACACCCATTGAGCACCTCAATTATGCATTTTATCTTCTGCAAATTAGGGGGACATTGAAACTGAACAGGTGGAAAAAAGTTACTAAATCAATGAAGTCCTACAGTTGAAGTTGGTGATACACACCCATTGAGCACCTCAATTATGCATTTTATCTTCTGCAAATTAGGGGGACATTGAAACTGAACAGGTGGAAAAAGTGACTAAATCAAACTGTCAATTTGATACTTAGGATACTTCCCAGAAGATGAGGACTAAGCAGAATTAGGTCCCTGGCGGGTGTATTTGGTGATGCTAGCATGCTGTATGGGGTAGCAACACTAAATTCACCATCTGGGGACCTCACTATGTAAATGTCAGACACACTATTTCCAGACTTGAAGAAATCAAAGCCATTCACAGTATCATTGAATGTCAGTCATCACCTAACATTGAATGGAAGCACCAGTTTGTTGTTAAATTGCTACAGATATGTTTAGATTAGAATAATACATGTCATCTGGCCAGTTTATATAATTAATGACCTGTACCTTTACAGATATATATGTCTTGTAATGACAGATGGTAAACTGGTCTGAAGCAAGCAGTATTCAGCAAGAGGATCGGGTGACCACCCTATGATAAATTGGCTTTTTCAATAATACAGGCTTGAGTGTCCTCTTAAAAATTAATAGTGCATAGCAAAGGGGTGTGAATTATAAAGGGCCATAACTCTGTTAAAATATATCGGATCAAACCCATATTTTAACTTGATCTGTATATAAGTATCGAAAATTCATATACCAAATTTGGTGTTGATCAGATGAAAAATGTTTGAGTAATCCTGTCTTGGATGAATTCTATATCAAAACAAGAGTGGAAGGGGTTAAATAAACAATACCAAAATCCATACAGATGAAGCACATGCTAAGAAAAATCTAGGTAAGAAATATGAGGCTGTGATGTGTCCTAAACAAAAATTAAAGGTAAAAATGCAAAAATTAAATTTTTTGTTTTTAAAGTTATGTCCCTGGCTCTGCCCCTATTTGACCCAGTGACCCCATTTGAACAAATCTGAACCCCAGTCACCCAAGGTATCTCTGTACCAAATATAAGCTAAATCGGCCAAATATTTTTTTAGAAGAAGTCATTGTAAGAATCACTATGAGTTATGGCCCTGGTTTCTCAACTAATTGACCGGGTGACCTCATTTGAACAAATCTAAACACCAGTCACCCAAGGACTCTCCATACCAAATATTAGCTAAATTGGCCCAATGGTTATGGACAAGAAGTTGTTGTAAGAATTACTATGGAGGAATAGAGTTATGGCCCTTGTTTCGCAACTATTTGACCCAGTGACCTCATTTGAACAAATCTGAATGAGAGTCACCTAGGGAACATACACACCAAATATGAACCAATTCGGTATGATGGTTTAAGAGGAGAAGATGTTTTTAAAAAAGTTGACGGACAGACGGACGGACGGACGAGGAGTGATGACTATAGCTCCACCGGAGACTTTGTCTCAGGTGAGCTAAAAAGGTCGTATTATGTAATCATCTGTCTGTCTAGCCGTCTGTCCGTCCATCCATTAACATTTTTGTCCAGTTTCGATTATTTGATCTGAACCAAAGTTGGCATGTGTATTTCCGAGCTAAAAATACAGGCCAAGTTCAAATATGGGTTCTCTTCAAATATTTTTACATGTGTTACGATCATTTTTCAACTTAGAATTTGACTGATTTCTTAACATATCGGTTTCTGACCGATAACTCATGTTTGGATTGTTTGATATGAACCAAAGCTGGTATGTGTGTTTCCCAGCTAAAACTACAGGACAAGTTCAAATATAGGTTCTGTCCAATTGTTTTCACATGACTTACGGCCATTTATCGACTTAGAATTTGACCGCATTTTGGCATCGAAATTAGGGGTATATCATGATCAGATATTCTTTGTATTATAAAGCTCAAATTATTATTTTATTTTGCGGTGCACTTGTTATTCTTTTATGTTCAGATAATCCTAATGTTTTTGTTCTAATCACTTACAGATTGATGCAGGTTGGTGGATGGGAGACTGTCATGGCAAGCGCGGTCTATTCCCAGCTAACTACGTGGACCTAAGTTAGAACAAGAAAATGGAGGTTCATGGCTGTTTTTTTTAAACTTCTTTCAATATAATTTTATTTTTATATTAAATGTACATTTAAAATGTTCCTGGTAGAATGCCAGTTATGAATAATATTCTTGAAAATTAATCATGTATATTATATAGATAATAGTTAACTGTTCCGAGTAGCGTACTATTTTTCTCCTCGAGTGAGATGTGGAGGATTATTTTTACGAGGCGATAAAAGTGTGAAAATAATCCTCGCATCTCCTGAGATGAGAAAACCCTTAGACTACTAGGAATGGTTGACTGTTGTGTTTATTATATTTTCTATACCAGTGTGTAATGACCCAGACCACAATGAAACACACGGTTAGACCTCATACATTCTTAAAGCTACAATATCACCAGCCATTTCTGTTAAAATAAAGCACAAGGCTACCAAATGATGCAAAAATTTACATCATGATACAGTGCTGAGAGTAGGATAACACATTCGGACTTCTGGGAGTGGGGATATGATATTTATATTGACTGAAAAAGTTGATGAAAATATAATAAATAATATTTTAACTTTACAAACAAGCTGAGATCATTTCTTGACTAAATCATACATTACGAAAATTATAGTATGTGATCCACATTTCCTTTGTATAGACTATAGTCAGGGTTTCCGCTAGGGGTTAGGGGAATGGTACCCATATAGTCGCTGGGGCGAAATCTCAGTCCATCAACAAACTGCCAATATCTAATACTATGGTAGTATTTAGTAAATCATTCGATAATTTAAGCCAAATTCTGAATGACTATGGTAATATAAGTAGAAAAGACAAGGAATCGTAATTAAAAATGTGCTTTATTATTAACAATTTGAAGGGTTTAATAATGTAAAGGGATTTGTCATTTGGCACTGCATATAAACATTGATATGCTATAGGTATCGTAAACTTTGCGACAAGTCAAGTTTAATTCGTGGGTAAAATAAGTGTACTGACAATTTTTCGTACCACAACCAACAGTAGAGGAAATTGCTATAATTTTCAATTTATTTCCATGTCCAACTTCATTACATTCATGTCATGCTATACTACTGCCAATTCTGTGAACATAATCGCAACGTAACCAGGCAGAATCAACCACTTGGCATTTTATTTTTATAGCAATGTCCACTTTGATATCTTTCAGAAAAATGCAATATTGTTGATGAATGTAGAACTTTTTTTCCCGCCACAAAATGGCTCACAAGTGATCAGTGTTGGCGTGCAAATAAAATTATTTTCGTTTATCACTCCCTGGCATTAATCTGTGGATATGGTAGGGGAATATGTCTGAGGGGAAATTTGTGTGAGGAGAAAGAGACCTTCTGCCCATATAGCGGAAACCCTGCAAGTACACATTTTTTCGTCAGATTACTATGAAACTCCATAGTTAATATAAGTTACCATGAGAAGATCAATGACAGATTTTCCATCATACAAACATGACCACCTGAGATCTTCCAGTTTATCCCTGTCTTCCCCGACATCAATTATATGGTTCATCTAGTTTTAGATTTGTTCAATGTCAACACAATTATCAGAGATGGCCTATAAGATGTATGTTTGTACCACATAAACTTGTACATTTCCTTCAAAATAATATATGGCTGCTGGCAATCTGTATGTTGGCCCAAATTAACATACCCCTGAATGGCCACTTATAGATTTTTTTTTTTTTACGCTGGATCAACATTTACTCTTTAATACCAAAATTTGTGCCAAATAAATTATTTTTTGCCAAATTACAAAATGATTTGCCAAATAGTTGGGGAAACTCATATTTATCTGTGTTATATAATGTAATAACAAAACTAAACACAGACACAGATAAAATGAGCTAGTACAGAAAGTTAGTATTATTAATAAATATCAAAGTAGCAATAAATATCTATTTATAAAGAGACACCCAGAAACTATGTTTAATATTGCGACACAGTCATCAACAAGTATCTGTCATCAAAGCATACATATAATTTCACCCTGTGTCCTTGCTAGCAACAACAAGCCACAAATGAATCTGTCGGCAATCACATTTGACTGATTGTCTTTATATACTCGCTAGTCATAAAATATGTGGTATACAATGTCGCGAGCAATATGCATTGTTTATACAATGACTGAGTCCATGATCCATTGACAATGGGCGATTTAATAACTGTAACAACAATTTTATAATTTCCTTTCGCTGTTTCGTGCAAAGTGGCGCTATCTACAATGAGAGCCTGTTGCAAATTACTTACACCAGCCTCAATGAAAACTATACAGAACATCGCCTTTTTCTGACTCATATTTTAACCACAATCGATTATATGTTTGATGAAAGTTGATTATAACAGAAATAAGGTATAATTTATAATACTGTTTTGTGTGAAAACTAAACATATAGCTTTTGACATATCACTGCTGACTGCGATAGATTGATAGATTGGTTAATATGGTTTCCCTTTGTACTGTCTGTAAGTCGGCACACATAACGAGTAGTCAACCTTTTATGATGTTTTATGACTAGATAGTTCACATCCCATAATTAAATACTTGTTTTGCCATTGGCAAATAACAACCCTTCATGAATGATTGGGGTAACCTCTTCAATGATATAGTCATAAACTTTTCCAAAAAGCATACACAAAGTTGAATCAACAATGTAGAGATGTCGACCGAGGTTAAGTCTAGGTCATTAATTTCAAATTATGTCCGATATGTATTCCCATGAGACTCCAGTCTCTACTCAACTTATATATTACCAGTATAAAAGGTCAAATAAGGACTGAGTGCATATCAGTCCTTTTTTGACCTTTTATTATATGCTTCCCCATTAAATAGTTAAAAATTGAAGTGACATAGAACGTTCTATTAATTCACATTAAAGTTTCAACGCATTTCAGCATGCAGACTACTTTTGCATTTTGAAATTTTTAGAACTCATTTTTCCCCCTGGACTGTTCTTTTGTCCTACATTATAGTAAATTGTTATCATTAAATTGTGTATACAATCATTTCTGACATTGTTTCAGAATAAAATAATGACTATTTCTTTTGTATAAAACATTTAAAAAGAACATCTAAAGGTTCTGTTTGAATACCCAAGATTATCTCATTTGTGGCTACAAGGAAATACAGAATTCCCACTTGCCACTATTCAACTAAAACCTGTAGATATACTCTATTTATCACTTCCTTTCTGTGAATTTGTTTTTTAAGACATACTTTCTGAAATCACTATCCATGTACCAGTGTCTGTGGTTGGTGCAAAAGGTTTTTCGTTGATTGTGATTGCTTCTGATAGAGACATTAACCTAATAGTCCGTAAAGAGATTACTTGAGTTGTTAAAGTGAGACTGTAACCCAATTTCAATAAATTCCCGGTAACGACAGTGATCTAATATCGATAATGTATATAAAAATAATGAATTTTAGTCACAGATGGCTGCTGAAAACGTTATTAAGAGGCTATCATCAAAATCAAATTGAATTTTTAATATAAATAAGTTTATTGCTGCAGTCATAAATTAAGTTATGAATCTCTGTATCTCTCAATTAATTAACAGATGTGGATTGGGTAACATTTAACTTACATTGAGTACAAATCTATGTTGAGATGGGGGTGTCAACACCAGCCTGAAAATTGTCTTGATGACAGCGTTCTATTCATTGCATTTTGGTTTTGTTGCCATCAGTAAAATATTTGTATTCCCATCGATTCGTACTCCTGCCATACCACACTGTATGTCAATACAGTGAAAAATGACAGATTTTGGTTGGCTATTACATGTTTTATTCCAGAGAAATTTCCATTTCCATTGGCACTCACACTTGGCATATTGGTAATATTCTTGTTAATACTTCAGGCTAAACAAATCCCTCAAATACAGGAAATTTGAGTAGTCTCCCTTTAAGTTCACATTTGGTACTGATCTAGATTCATCATCATTCCCATGATTATAGTTTTGATATATTATCAGATATTCTTAAGTATATATATATATATATAATATAATTTATACCATAATTGCCTATTCTATTTTGTATATAATACCTATTTTGTAATCTTCATCTTTACACCCTACTGTGGGTATACAGCTTCCTACTGCAGGTATAAATTTCTACTGTGTGTGTAAATGTTCAAACATAATTTCATATTTAAAACGTTTATACCCATAGTAGAACCACATGGTAGTTAGCAAAATAGCACTTCCTATGTCACATTCATTTAAAATTGGAAGTTGTCATGATATCAATTAGATATGAGGAAAATTGCTTGCATTTATATCAAATGTAGCTTGCTATTGTTATATGAATTAGGAAACATGAAACATATAAATGATAATTCCAAGTGACTGATCTCTCAGAAATAGGCTGACGTCATGACGTAATTGTATGCATCACTATGCGTGATGCACATTCCTTACAGCATCGTGTTTGTGTCTCTCGGTGTGGATACTCTTTCAATGTAAATAGCTGGGTAGTTGAATTCTCGGAACAAAATGACAAAAATAATAATTAGGGCTTAAATAAAATACACGCTTAGTATCCGAGAGTACAATATTTTACACCCCTCCTGGTATTGTGGTTTTAACCACTCACAAAAAGGCTCGTGGTTAAAACCAGTTCCACTCATGGTAAAACCAGTTCCACTCATGGTAATGTTATATAATGTTAACCCCTTTCTGTCTATCCTAATGAGATCTATGTACATTTATGACATTGATACAATAGAGGAAGATTTAACAGTGCTGATTAACCCTTCACTAAATTTTGTTGCTACAGTTGAGGAACATGGTACCAATGAAATAACTTCAACTCCTAAAACATATACTCACTAGAAATCACTAGGCCATATTTCTTATATTGGGGTCGTGACGAGTCGGGGCTAGGGCACTTAATTACCACTTGTCTTTCTAATGAAATCACTGATATGAAATTCATTAAAACATCTTCTCTGGAACAACCTGACTGATTAATCTTACATTTGGTGCGAAGGGTCCATGGATTAAAGTGAGATTCAAATATGTTTTAAGTGGGGTCCGCCAGAGTTGGACTACTAACCCTTTGGTGGGAGAGTATGTCATATTTGAAGAACATATACATGGATGATATATTATTGCAAATAAACTGAGTAATATTATAATATTATTAAAGGCACAAATCAATGTAAATAGTAAAAATAATATCCATCCACATTATATCCATGAAAAGTTTCCCTTTAGGAGCCCTGTATGTGCCTAAATAAACCTTGTAAGCCTGTAAATTCGAATGCATCGATTCTGGGACATGTTACGTGTAATGAACAAGTGTGTTGATGGGTTTGTTGATACGACACTTGTGCCATCACAGAAGGATATAGCCTCTTGTTCTATCCTTCAGCACTAACACTTGGTCGTGCCGTATCAACACTTGTCGTTCAGTGTATATACAACATCTTTATAAAGGTGTTGTATCTATAGGACTTAAAAAATGATCTGTCTTTTTAAGGGCCGCCGTTTCCGTGAACATGGATTATTTGACACGAAGGTCTTCTTCAAGGAAACTGTTACTCATTTCATCATCCTATACTTTATAATGGCATCATCAAATCTCAAATCATCCACTTTCTCAGAATTTGTTCAGATCAACATAGAAAAATTAAATCTGAAACTATATATGAATTTTGTCAATTTAAATCCCCTTCACTTTCTTTCAAACTGTAACTGAACGGCCGCTACTTCTCGAACGGAAAGGTCACTTTAATACTGCAAAAAGAAGCGTTGCGCCATGAGCACCAGACAATATATTCAGATAGGGAATTTCTTTCAGAGCGAAACCATTCGCGTTCAATATCGGATCACTCATCAAATGGATTGCTACTCTGCAAATTTGATTTATCTTATAACCTGTCAGTTTTGCAGATTCCAATATGTAGGTCAGACAAATACTGAACTCATAGTCTGCATGAGGTTACATCTCTCAAGCATCAAACTGAAGTTGGACAAGCCAGTTGCCAACTATTTATGTTCACCGGGACATAACGTTATCACTGATTTTCGTTTCAAGCCCATAGAGATAGTGCCTCTCTGAGAAGAAGTCTGAATATCCACACTTAAAACCACAACTCCTTATGGAATGAATGTGTATCAACCAGCTCCACCCAACAGCTTGACATGTCTTCCTCTTCCTCTATATAGTCGCCGCAACACAGAAATTGCGCCAATATTCAAGTTGAAGGAGAACTGGCTGAACCACTCAACAAAAAAGTGATAATCGCATTTAAGAAGAATCAACTTGGTTAATTCAGTATCTAATGTTAAAGGTACTCAATCCGTAAAGAGGGTCCCCATCTCAACAGATTAAAACAACAACAATCCGATCAGAGGGTCCTATATTACCATTTCTTTGGCTTTGTGGGTAAAAAATATTTGATTCGAGTCGAGGAACCCATCAAACAAAGCTCAGAGTTATTAGATATTGATTTTTGAAATTTGTTATGTTCTCGAGATGAGTACTAATAATTGCCGTCAATTTCGTATCCTGCTCGAGATTTTTACACCAAAACTCTATTCAAACAGACAAGGATGGATAACTCTAAAATCAAGTGGTAATAAAAACGCAATTTTGACTGAGAAAGTATTCCCGATAATGAAAAATAATAGATTTCTAAAATTGATATCTAACAAATCTGAGCTTTGATGGGTGACTTCCTCGACTCGAATCAAATATTTTTGACCCCCGAAGCCATTGAAATAGTAATTGAGAGGAGTTTTATCGGATTGAGTACCTTTAATCTTTGGGCGTACATACTAGTTTCTCTTTAAAGCAGTTTTTATTTTATATATTTCGGACCGCGAAAAGGTTTAAGAGAGATGTTTGATAACTAATTATCGGCATAATATCACGTATAACTGTTTACAATGTGTTTGTGTTGGATAGTGTTTTTGGCTCGGATTGTCAGTGGATTCAAAGCATTGTGCATGGAGTTATGGATCTACAATGGAGAGTAACTTCTGTATTGTGCAGATAGCAATACCACCTTTTGAAAGAAATATGTTTGTTTAACCTTTGTTTATCTATTTTTTTTTATTGATGGAAATTTCTTAATTTATTTACTACCATCAGTATGCTTAAATTACTCCTCAGCGTACCATTTCAATAAGCCCTCTAGGCAAGCATGCAGGGGTGATCACATTTAATGTTCACCAACTTGAAGGACAGTGAAAGAAAGTTCTTATTTTAAACCTTTCGAATGTCGAATCGGTTTATGAGAGATGTCTAACAATTAATTATTCGCATAGTACAAGGTATAACTTTTTACAAGCTGTTTGGGTTTGGTAGTGTTTTTTAGCTTGGATTTTCAGTAGCTTCAAAGCACTGTGCATGGAGTTATGGATCAACAATGGAGAGTAACTTCTGTACTGTGCAGATAGCTTATACTGTCAATTAGGCTAAAAGGAGAAAACACTTGCCACCTTTTTGAAAGAAATATGTTTGTTTAACCTTTATTTATTTAACGGCAATTTCTTAATTTATTTGCCAGCATCGGTATGCTTAAATGACTCCTCAGCGTAGCATTTCAATCGGCCCTCAAGGCAAGCATGTAGGGGTGACTCACATTTAATGTACACCAACTTTGAAGGACATTGAAAGAAAGAAGTGATATATTTCACTAAGCCCGTGCCACATACCTTTAAATATATATTTATAAATTGTCTGGGGTATAAAATATTAAATATGGACAGGGGACACCTGTCTGGAAATGCTTCAATCAATTAATATTGATTTTAATATATACCTGACCCCTGTAGGAGGTTCAGGGTATATAGCCGATTGCTCTGTCAGTCGAGCCATCCGTCTGTTCGAAAATATCATCTTGTTACTCGGGTGTTAATTGGTCATTGCCCTTTGGCATATTAATAGCACATTTGGGGGGGGGGGGGGAAATACTCACATACTACAGGTTTTGTCCATTAATTTTTAACAGATTCCTCGTTTGATTTGGAAATTTGTGATTTTGTGTCTGTAAAAACATTCTAGCTTGTAACTTGTGCGTTTATATATGATTGGATTTTATTGACCATTGGCATGGTAATAGCACATGTTGGGAAAGGATACGCACATACTACGGGTTTTGTCCATTTACCTTGTTTGACTTGGAAATTAGTGAATTTTGTGTCTACGAACCACGCCCAAGCGATGCTCTTGTTAAGACTTGGACTTTGTGAATTTTGTGTCTGAAAGAACATTTTAGCTTGCAGCATACACAAAGATCATTGGATTCATTTGTGCTTCCATATGGTGATAGCAGAGCTTGTGGGAAATAGGGCCCGACGAAGCTTTGAGATTCGATTTCGAATCTTACGTTCTGATTCGATTCGAAAGCGGTTGGGTGATACGAGATATTTCGAATCATTATATATTATTAAAACGAAATAAATATATTAAATAACATTTTGGGCTCCATCATGTCGTCTCCAAATCCTACCAACATCTTTAAACAGCATATATGTTATCCGGGAAATGGAATATTGTTGACCATTCAGCTTTCTGATGGACAGGCTCAGGTTGGGATACTATAGTTCCTGTAATCCTGTTTGCATATGCGCCAATCCCAAGTCACAATGTGCCATTTTAAAATCGCGGGTGCCTGCTGTGCACGACAGGGTGAAGCGTACATGCGCAGAAGAGTTTCCGTTTGCAATAACTTGAATCAGATTCCATTGACTCCAAAGTTCCAAACTGCTTACTTTTCACGAACTTCACGCATAGTGCCAGTGGCCCAAAAGATGAAATGATGTGCCATTCTCTTATATTAAACTGTTTTAAACTGCGATTAAATATTGTTCATATCATGTCATAGAAGTAATAAGTTTAATGAACCTCCTTCGTAATCTGAGTTATCTCACTGACGTTATAAAATCATCGGACATTTGGCCCCATTTTGCTCGTACTTCCCACTGATCGGTACCATGAATGTTTAAAAAAGATTCAATTCGAGATTCGATTCGATTTGGAATCATTATCATTCGATGTGGAAATTGCTGATTAGTCGGGCCCTAGTGGGAAAGGATACTGACTTAATACTATCAAATTAGTATATTCATTCTTCCGAGTTATGGCCCTTGTTCGACTTGGAAATATGTGAATTTTGTGTCTGTACGAACATTTTAGCTTGTAACCCGGGTGTTCATTATCGGATTTAGTTATGCTTTGATATGGTGATGGCACAGCTTGGGAGGAAGAATACCCACATACTATGGGTTTTGTCTATTCATTTTACCAGTTATAGCCCTTGTTTTAAGGACTTTTTACGACTGGCCGCGTAACCAACGGAATGACTTTTCACGGCCGCAAAAAATGTATATTGTTACTCTGTTTGGCACCACATTTGAATGTTTTTAACAAATCAACCAACAGTTTGTGTCTACAAAAAGCTGAGATTATGATATATCTTTCACATTATTTTCTACTTTTTATTGAGTTTATGAAGATATTCAGCTTGTAAACTTTTTATTTTCAACAACAAAAATATTGGGAAGCCACCTTCGCATTTGCCACCTGTTGCCAGAGACGCTTTCTTGTTGATTGCACTCTAAAAGGCCTCGAGGGAAAATTTAAGGGGGAGGTTGGATTTTCGGCTTAAATTCTTTTCCTTGAATATACTGTGGTCATCGTTTGATCATTCCTGTGACGATGCACAGTTGAAAATTATCACTGCCTCCAGAAATGGAATGTCCAATTCTACCAATATTAAATGACACTCTCAGAAATATTTGAGTTGAAATATGGAAAAAATGGCGACTGAAAGTGGTATAATTGTATACATATACCATTTTAAATCAATGTCTGATAATTGTGAGCCATATCACAAGGATTGGGCCCTTCAGCATGGGGTAGAACTAGAAAAATTCTCTGTGGAACAGAATCGTTTTTGATTTTTGGTCCAGTTCACAATCAATCCGTGTCCAGTTCACTCATGAGTTTTCTACATTAAATGGCGGCTACTACGATCATGCAGGTGAGTATATTCCCCTGAATTTAGTTTTTAAAATATTCGCATGAGGAAACAGATAATAAACACTACATGTTCAAAACACTAACAATTTAGGCAACATCAACACTAATTCCTTCTAACATAACTACTGATCAGTCTGGGGGAAAAAAATTACATAACGACAGATAACAAAAGAAAATCTTAGCACCAGCAATTTCGCTGCCATACAAAGATAATATATTTTGAGTGGTTTTGGTAAAACGATGTCGCTGAAGGAGTGGGAGTGGTCCAATGTTCAATCCCTCATAATTTTTATTTTCGAAATTCCGAACGTGATTTAATCATTTTGGAGCCAACAAAATGTGTTTGTGAATGGATCTCCAAAATCAATCTCATAACTTAAAGTTAAAAATCTCAAACACTTTGGAACCACCTACATATGGTCTCAGCGGTAATATATATGGACGAAGAACACCATTCCAACATATACCCACATACATGTAGTTTGCACTTTCAAGACAAGCTATAGCGAACCAAATTAATTTTATAACAAGGTGGAAGCAAGCATGGGGGGGGGGGGAGGCTATACCCAGGTAAAATTGTTCAGTATTTGAGTCTATGGGAGCTATTTTACAGCAAACTGAAAGTGGTTTTATCTGTATTGGGTGAGCACACGCCCCACTATCTCACTTCCCATATTCTCTACAATGGCCCTGCCATTGTTTCTCCAATATATGTATCCCATGATCTCCCATCGCATGCTGCCTTTACAGATACGTGCACTGATAATAAACATGTTACTTAACACATATAAAATTCTTTCAAACGATCAAAATAAGATACGTGCACTGATCATAAACATACGTGTTACATAACACATAATTGTATCAAAATAAGCTCTCTCGACTATAGGAGTGGTCAAAATTGAGAATCTGTCATCTTAATCTGCTTGAAGTGTAAAATATGAATCTACAGGATATTGTTGATGGCAATGAACTGGGTCTTGTGTTCGGGAAGTTAAATAATCTTAGCTGTGTACTGGAGCTTTTTCATTTGGAAGCCGAGTCGGCGGAGCAATTCCTATCCTGTGTTCAGGGTCCCTCAAATTTGAAATACATGTACTAAATTTCAAAGAAAACACAACAGTATACTGAATACTAACTGGATGTCAGATATGAACCACTGGGCAATAATCGCTTAAGTTCACCAAATTGCTTCCATATAGATGAAAACTATTGACGTAATTGGCTAGTTGCACCACTATAAATGATGTTCAATCCTAATCTGATAATAATGAGCTCTGTACCAAGAATTTATCCCTTCAGTGTCCCAAAATGGCATGGGGAAATGGTGATCGAAAGAAAAACAAATTTTGTTCATCTTTTTATATAAAAATCTTCATGTAGACTATCATTCATAGCCAATTGTCCTTTTGGGCTGAGAAACTCACATACCAAATATGGTTTCGATCAGATAATTTTTTATACGCCCATTTGAAAAAATGGTCGTATTATGTAAATGGGTTGTCCGTCCGCTTTTGTTTTCCGGATGACAACTTTAGATTGAATCCAATGAAATGAACCAAATTTGGTTTATTAGTTTACCACCCCAAAATACAGATCAAGTTCGAATATGGGTTTTGTACGCATGACTTTGACTGAGTTATGCCCCTTTTTCGACAGATTTTACCTTATTTGCGGTTTCCGGATAATAACTTTAGATTGAATCAAGTGAACTGAACCAAATTTGGTATATTAGTTTACCACCCCAAAATACAGATCAAGTTCGAATATGGGTTTCATCCGCATGATATTGACTGAGTTATGCCCCTTTTTCGACTTAAATTTTACCTGATGTGCTGTTTCCAGATGATAACTTTAGATTGAATCAAGTGAATTTTTCGTCTTAAGTCAAAGGATTCAAACAAATGAATTAAACCTTGCCCTACTCTACTCCAGAAACGGGCGTATTATGCCATGCCCAAACGGCGTGCTCTTGTTTTTAGTTATTACAGCATGCATGAATTCTGAGTCAAAAAAGGGCCATAACTCCATAAAAAAACTCTGATCAAACCCATCTATTCAAACTCGATCTGTATTTTGTTCTGAAAAACACATACAAAATTTGGTTCCGATCGAATAGAATATATGTATAAAGTGTCTACGGACAGACAGACAGATGGATGAAAGATGAGTGGTCATTTAAGACGTTGACACTACACTATATGTACTATGGTATGGGTACATATAACAAGACGGTCAAAGACTGTGGGGTCGCTCACCAGACTGCAAAGCCTGATGAGACTGGGACTCTGGAGACCACAATAGTCAGAACTTTTCATAATCACTTTAAAAGAAGTAGATCTAAACACGATATGTGGCTAGAGAGGCTTCAGTAGTGTACAGTGGGTAATTTCAAGGTGAATATCCACCTTGAAATTACCCACGGTACACTACTGATCACCCCCCTACTCCTTCTCAACAAGTCCCCTCCCGACCGGGCTCCAGACTCCCAAGTCTTGGGTTGGAATTTCACAACCGACATCTCAAACTTTCTCAATTTTTGGAAATTTCCAATCTCACAAGCACCTTTTTATAAAACCATTTAGACATGTTTGAAGCCCATTTATCCATGGACCCAAAACACCATACATGTATGTCAGATTAATCAGTTAGGTAGTTCCAAGGTAGATGTTTTAATGAATTTGGTATTTCAATGATTTTATTAGACACAAAAGTGTTAACTCCCCATAGCCCCTGTCATTTCTTAACAGGTTGACCTGATGTTAACAAATCTGAATATTAGTCACTAAAGGATCCTCCATACTATATGTAAGCTAAATAGTCCAACCTCTCTTCAGAAGACAATTTAAGAATGACTATAGAGACATACAGTTATGTCCCTGGTCCCACCCTATTTGACCTGGTGACCACATCTAAATAAATTTGAATACCAGACACCAAAGAACCCTTCATACTAAATATCAGTAAAATAGACCTGATGGTCCTTGTGGTGGAAGCATGTTAAAATTTGTGGCTATTTCGGTCGAACAGTTTAACCCGAAGTAGGAAAATATGGACTGTTACTGGTTGAAAAATCAAATCTACGGCCTCATTGCCCCCACCCAGGCAGCTTAGGAATCTATATATTATTATACCAGTATCAAACAGTATACATACAGGTAGAGTGGGTGGTTGAGAGTTAAATCTCTTATCTCTGCCCCTATTTGAACAAATGTGAATCCCCATCTATGAGATCCATTCATCTAGAAATTTCAAACGGTAGATTTTAAGAGTTGAAGAAAACTGATTTTCCTCAAAAGTTTCCTAAAAATGACCTCACGTGTACAAATCTGAACCCCACTCACCAAAGGACCCTCCATACCAAAAGCTAAATAGGCCTGATGGTTTTTGAAGAATTACTATGGAGGGAAAGAGTTATGGCCCTGGCTTCTCACCTATATCACCTGATGAACTCATTTGAACAAATCTGAATGCGAGTCAAAATATATAAACCCATTTGGTCTTTAATATGTATGTGGAGAAGAACAAAATTGATGGATGGATGGAGACATCCCAACAGAGAGATGGATGGGACTCCCATCATGGGAGGACATACTGACAGACAAATTCAATCCAATATACCCCCCCCCCCCCAGTTTTCTTTGCAAATCAGGGTATAATGAGTACAACTGGATAGGTGGTGGTTAAGAATATAATAGTGGAACAGCCAAGTCTGAATATAGTGTCTGACTTTTGCAGAATGAGGTCCCTAAAGGGTGAATTTAGTGCTGCAATCCTGCAAGGTGGGCTAGCATCACCAAATTCACCCTCTGGGGACCTCATTATGCTTAGGCCTCAACTGCTATGGGAGACATAGGAACAGATTGAAGTTGTCCAGTTAATTGGTGATGTGCACCCATTGGGCACTTCAATTATCAATTTTATCTTCAGCAAATTAGGGGATATAGAAACTGAACAGAAGGGAAAAAGTAAGTAGAAATGTCAATTTAAGACCCTGTATACTTCCCTGAAGATGAGGCCTAAGCAGAATGAGGTCCATACCAAATATAAGCTAAATAGGCCTGATGGTTCTTGAAAAGAAGTTGTTTTAAGAATTACTATGGTGGGAAAGAGTTATGGCACTAGCTTCGCAACTATTTGACTCAGTGACATTATTTTAACAAATCTGAGTCTGAGTCAACCAGGGAACATCCACACCAAATATGAACCCATTTGGCCTTAGGGTACTGGAGAAGAAAATGATTCTTGACAGGCAGACGGACGACGGACGAGGAGTGATGACAATAGCTCCACCGGAGACTTCATCTCAGGTGAGCTAAAAACGAATTTGAGTGGACAGGACGAAAATATTATATCCCTGAAAATGGTAGTCTTCTGTATAGATGTTATACAACTCACTTAGAATGAACTTTTAATGAATATTTACACAATTAAAATGAGGAACGTACTAAATTATACCTGCAAATGACACACTATGAACACAGCAGTTAAAAAAAGTATCTATTTACAAAGTATACAAGACCTCATATATAGATGAAATTCAACAGCAGACATATTCATAACCACATGTGCCGCAATATAATTACATGTATTTGTAATAATTTGTTGGCCCAGATATGATGTCTTATTCAAATACCAGTATAAGCTGTAGTTGAATCAGTGCATTTTATTGTTTATACTCCATCCAAAATTATGTGTACAACAAGTTTACTGAGGCAAGTATTTCCCAAACATTTTAGTTGAGGTATATTCATCCAAATCCTAGATGGCAACAAGAAATTGAAAAATGGGGAACATGAAGCAAGTTTACAAGCTGATCAGATTGAATCATTTAAATGTGGCCATTTTCTGCATCTTCTTACAACAATTGGCCCACTCTCACCTTTTAGAAAATGTTGATATAAAATCGCTGAAGTTTACTCGACATCAAAATCGCGTAATATACCTGTCAAAATTAATGTGGGCGATTAGTACTAAAGGGGTATTCCCTTCTATTCCACATTTTGTTTCAATGCAAAAATGTTGATATAAAATTGCCGAAGTTTACTCGACATCAAAATCGCGTAATATACCTGTCAAAATTAATGTGGGCGATTAGTACTAAAGGGGTATTCCCTTCCACATTTTGTTTCAATTACATGTATTTGGTGGCCCAGATATGACATCTTATTCAAATACCAGTATAAGCTGTAGTTGAATCAGTGCATTTTATTGTTTATACTCCATCCAAAATTATGTGTGTATGGGGTTACTGAGGCAAGTATTTCCCAAACATTTTAATTGAGGTATATTCATCCAAATCCTAGATGGCAACAAGAAATTGAAAAATGGGGAACATGAAGCAAGTTTACAAGCTGATCAGATTGAATCATTTAAATGTGGCCATTTTCTGCATCTTCGTACAACAATTGGCCCACTCTCACCTTTTAGAAAATGTTGATATAAAATCGCCGACATCAAAATCGCGTAATATACCTGTCAACATTAATGTGGGCGATTAGTACTAAAGGGGTATTCCCTTCCACATTTTGTGTAACTATTAAAGTCAGAGTTATACCCATATTCAAACAGACATAGTTCATTTGAGCTTCCAAATTTATCTACATAAGATAGGTTGATAAATACACAAAATATTGATATATCGGCTCCATATGCTCTGAAATTAATTCCCCTTGTTCACAGCCTTTTTCCACCTGTTTTAAATTTTTTGAACAGAAGTGAAACAAACGCTCTTTATTTCTACCATATCTGGAATAGACTTTGGGTTTTTATACGATGCTGAAACGTGATATAAAGTTGCTACTATAACTCATAGTCGGCACCTGGGATGGAATTTACCAGTGGTCATCACTGTTGCCAGCTACAAGTTATCTCGTAGTTAAATACATATAACATTTTTGACATCTTAGTGTACCACTGATTATATATAAATTAATTTACTGTGTCTTATACATGATATGCTTGTACCTGCATAGCACTCTTCTATGGGAGGCGAAATTCACTTTATTAATGACTGCTTCAGCACCATTGAATTGTGCTTCAGAGCTGTCAAATGTGCCTCTGCGCAATTCAATTGCAATTTAGCGCAATCAATTGCGCTTTATTGTAATTCAATTGTGCTTCCGCGCAATTGGAATATGCTTCAGCGCAATTGGAAAATGCTTCAGCGCAATTCAAAAATAATTGCGCTTCAGAGCAATTCAATTGTACTTCAGCGCAATTCATTTTCTATATATGTCTAAACACCGAGTCAATTAATGAATAGATACAATACAAAATTAATTGTGCTTCAGCACAATTTAATTGCACTCCAGTGCAATTAATTCTCCATATATGGCTAAACACCCAGGTAATTAATGAATAATACAAATCCAATACAAAATTAATTGCGCTCGAGCCCAATTAAATTGCGCTGAAGCACAATTCTCAATCGCGTTTCTGCAATTATTTTCCCATATATGGCTAACCCCCAGTTAATTAATGAATAAATCCAATACAAAATTAATTGCGCTTCAGCAATGGAATAGCCTACCTATCTAGGGGTGTAAGCTTAACAATTGAATTGCACTGAAGCACAATTGGTGGATATCCCATATGAATTGATGATAAGGAATAACCTAAATAAATACACCATTGCGGAAAGTTGAACTTTTTATATGTTCATTGCAATTATACACTGCTTCAAAACAAGTTAAAACCATTTCTGTTCAAATTTTGTCTTGGTCAAACCTTAGTTTACACTGTCGGATACCCTTTTAGGTTCGTACCATTCAAGATGGCAGCATCCAGTGGTCAGGATAAACGGGTAGTTGTCTATATTGTCTTCAAGCATCAATTAACGACATCTTTCGAAGATACACATTTGAACAGTTATGTAGAAATTAGTATACTCAACACCTACAAAACACACCTTTCGCATGACAGGCATGTGAAATGTTGCATTTGGCATTTAAATTAGTCATAAAATTAGGAAGTTTTCTCGAGGCGGCGAAATGTTGGCTTTTTCGTAATATTTTTGCCCTGGGCTCATGGATCCGAAAATTTATGTATTGTCATGGGTAGATTAGGTTACTACACATCTTCGGAATGCAAAACCCGCGATATTTTTATTGTCTAACTCCGAAAAACGACCTTTGAAAATTTCCAAATGTTCAGGTTCAGATTCGCAATATTTCCGCTGATTTTGTTCAGGTTCAGACACAATTTTCATTCAGGTTCAGATAATTTTCGTTCAGGTTCGGACACACCAAAATGCCAATGAGATGCGAAATGTCTACATGCATTGTTATTGTGTTTTTGTCGCCTTCCCATCACCATCTGCATGTCAAAAGGTTCCGCACCCCGCTGCTTGTGAGAAATTACATTCCGCACCGATCACATATCTTGTCCCTATCCCCATGAAATGGAAGTGTCCAGAGCTGTGAATTTGCAAAAATATATAAAAGGCCTCAATCACTGAATGCTTTAACTCAGTTCTGAAGTTGACAAGAATGTTACCTCATTACCAGTGGGAGGCCACATTCACATTTAATGTCTAATTAGGCTGAAGCGTAGTGCATTACGCTTATTGTAATGTCATTGTAAACACTTAAGCTTATAAGCGCAATTGCCTCACTCACAACTACATTACGCAATATGTGTATTTGGTTTTCATAGCCGTTCTACCTTGCATATAATGGCATCATCTAAGGTAAATAAATGTCAAAAGTTACTGGTATTGAAAATTGGCTGCATCCATTTCAGCTTCAGAGGAGTTTTGAGAAATGAAATTTGAATTTGAATTAGCTTAATCGTAATGCCATTACATTTAAGCGTAATTCAAATTCCATTATGCTTAAGTGCAATGACATTATGCTTAAGCATAATTAATTATGCTTAAGTGCAATAGCATTACGCTTAGGCATAATATCATTACGCTTAAGTGTAATAATAGCATTACCTTATGTGTAATGAAAATCTGAATAAGCCTTAAGTGTAATGGCAATACACTTAAAGCGTAATTGGCTAATAAATGTGAATTTGGCCTCCCATAAATACCAGTCTAATATCTCAATGACCATGCAAATAACATGCAACAGGAAGAAGGATCGACATTTATGAACAATCTGTTCATCCACCTGCGGTGACCTTCATGGCCTTGTATGTGGATGGGGAAAGGAACCATATATGCGAATATATATATCTTGCATGCATACTATTCCGCAAATGACTGAAATAATAAGAAATTCCTCCCAAATTATTCCCGAGTGCATGGGCTAAAACCATGCCACAAGTTCCCCGCTTATCGTGTGTGTTTTTTAAGAATAGAAGATAGAAGATAAACAATACGCCCAAAAACACAATAACAATGCGACTGCATCTCGGCATTTCGCTTCTCGGTGACGTATTGAAGTGTCCGAAACTGAATGATAATTGTCCGAACCTGAACGAAAATTGAGTCTGAACCCTGCTGAACCTGAACAAAATCATCGAAGGTATTGCGAATCTGAACCTGAACATTTGGAAATTCTCAAAGGTCATTTTTGCATTCGGAAAATGTGTGGTATCCTAATCTACCCATGAACATGCATAAATTTGCGGATCCATGAGTCCAGGGCCAAACAAATACGAAAAAGTGAACATTTCGCCACCTCAAGAAAATTTCTAAATTTGATGACGACTTGACCCCCCCAAATGCAACATGTCGCATGCCTGTCATGCGAAAGGTATGTTATATAGGTGTTGGGTATACCAATTTCTACATAATTGTTCTAAGGTGTATCTCCGAATGATGTCGTTGATTGATGCTTGAAGACAATATATACACCTACCATTAATCCCGACAACTGGATGCCGCCATCTTGAATCGTACGAACCTAAACGGGTATCCGACAGTGATTTAAGGAATCGTGAATAGTGCATTAACTTTATGATAACAAGGTCATCGCAGTGATTTCGAATCAAGTGACTTTTTGACGTCAAATTAAAAGTTAAAGTGCACTTTGATGTCACTGGTTTGTATTAGATTATGTCTGTCAAGCTGGTTGACAGATTTGCTAGAAATTCAATTGACACTGATGAGAGTGAGCAGTAGTTATTGACACAGACGAGAGTGAGCAGTGGTCAACAAGTTTTGAGAAGCAGTAACCAATTAAATAGAGTATGTTTGATATAGTCCAGTCAAACTAAGGAACTAACACAATTGCCACATATTATATCACAATGGCTACAAATGATCACTCTTGTCACTATTATCAAAATAGTGGGAATCGTCTTCCTCAATATACCCTACTGTTCTTAGTGGTATTCATGAGTTGAAAAGAACCTTCGCCCGCATACCATCAGCACAAGCTCAGGTTCTTCTAACTCATGAATACCTTGTGAGTAGGTAATTATCAACACTTGTTTTTCGAAGAAAAAAAAACACAACTGCATGTTGGGGGGGGGGGGGGGGATGATTGTATAATGAAAAGTGACAACATGCCCAGGAAACTCAATACACGATTGTCGGAACTCCCCAGAAAGTAGGCATTCAATGAGTTGATCAAGATAATAAGTTGAATAATCAAGATAGTAACTAAAAGTTGTTTGGTGTTTCTACACTGCCGCACAGTTGTCTTATACTGGGTACAAATTTGGAAACTTATTACATATTGCTGGAGTTGAACATTTTAACAGGATGCATACATATGGCCGTAAGTATGAATCCATGAAAAATACAAAGCATAACATAAAACAATGCAAAAATCATGGTGATCAGAACTAAATCAGCCTATTTCACGATAGATCCCGATAGTAGATACAGTATATCAGGAAATGATGCAACATTTCTGAATACTTAAATAATCTAGCAGGATTCTTTCCAGGCCTATCTTTATTATTGATTTAATAGTATCCTAAGATTGGAGATCATCTGTATAATTTAACCCCGACAATACACTGTCCACCACCCATCGGGAAATCTGCAAAATTAGTCAGGGAGCATACCACAACATATATGCAGTAGTACCACCCTTAATCGGCGCTGCTCCATGACAATTTTTGGAGATTTACACATTCCACATGACAGAGTAATCAAAGTCTATACAAATGTAAGGGATACAAATGTAAGGGATTTGTATTTATCCTCGAGTTGTGACGACAATGCACAATCATGAGCTTTAGAAATCAACTGAAAGATCTATACACAGTATTAATATGTTGTACTTTTATATTTAGTCCGATTCCAGGAATTGGGGGTTATCCATGTTTACGTATCTGGGAACAACACATGTGACATTGCAGAGTAGGCCTACAATCCTGCGTGAAGTCACTAGGGCTGCCACGATTATTTATTTTTATAATTGATTATCAGCCAACGATAATCATATAATGACTGCAATATAAGAATTTTCAAATTGTATCTGGTAAGGTGAGTTATAATTCAACAATTGACTGCTGTTTCTGTTCGTACCTTTTAATGAAACTATTCCTTTGCACGTGTCCTTCATGTAAGATATATATGCTGAATACATGTATACTTTGAAAAAAGAATTTAACTGCTTTGGATCCAAACTTGAAACATGTAGAGTTTCAACTCTTTTAAACAAGCTTCCACCCCAATAAAATTATGGAGGAAGCTTTGGACGAATCCAAAAGTAATGACTAAATTGAACCAGAAACTGAAATAAATATATAAACAAAACACACTCGATTCATCTATTCAAAACTAACATACCTTTTCATGAAATAAATGTGTAAATTATTGGAAATGGGCTATCAGGAAATTATCGGAATGTTATCGGCAATACGCAATATAACTTTTGGACTGTTTTTTTGAAATATTCTGGAACTCAACGTGTTATCTAATATAAATTTTGGGACTTCTGTCTGTTTGTTTGTCTGTTAGCTATGGCCGGGAAAACTGCCGGACGGATTTAGCCCAAACTTGCTATCTAAGGGTAAAAAGCCACGGGAATGGTCATCGGACTGCTTTTGAGAAGGTCCGAGCACTCCTTCTCCATTCCCCCACCACCGCAATGGGAATTCATGGGTTAATCGCGTGATGATTAAAGAGCGTTCGTATCTGCGGCGTCTTTGTTAAAGAGCGTTTAGACACTGTTAAACCGTTACATAGGAAATATGCATGCATTTCCATTGCATAGAACTCGCTTCTACGAATCTTCCCAAGGTTGCAAAATTGTTAATAAATGCGTTTATGTCTCTTCGATAATTGCCTAATACAATTAAAGCGTGGAGTCTGTCCATTTTCCCATGAAAAATCGAATTCTATGACCACCGGGTTCGAGAAATGTTATTATTTCCGACATCGTCATTTTTGTCACTCAAAATCACTCGATTCGGCTTCAATTCATCCCTTGCGAGGCCTTCTAAAATTATGTCTTCACTTCCCAGTTATGCCCCAGGGTGTGGACTATGAGGAGAGATTTATTGCAAGTTATTTTTTATTGCCCGGGAAAAATACTTATTAGTTGATTCCATCTATCGTCTTATGTTTCTGTTTTCGACGCATCGCGTAAATAATGTACTTGCACTAAATCGTACCTCTTGGCTTTATCTGTATGACATCATAAGGGTGCTGCTTTGTTTGGACGGGTCAAATCGTTACCTCGACCTGACCTTGACCTTCAAAATGGTCAATTCAAGGTCAAATCAGGTAAAACACACGGATATCGACGAAATTTGATACCTAGAGGTACTTTTTCCGGGGACTGTTTTCGACGGGTCAAATCGTGATCCCGACCAGACATTGACCTACAAAATGGTCAATTCAAGGTCAAATCCCGCCTTTCGACGGATGAAAGCATGGGACCATCGACATGAAATTTGGGGTTACCTTGAAAAACAAAAATTAAATTTAATGGATCGACCAAATCCATGGGACCAATCCCACCAGTGGCGGGCTAATCTGCTAGTCTGAATATATTTAGATGCGGTATCGGAATATTTTCAGAAAATCGGGACTGCTCTATCGGAATCGATCGGGAAAGTTAGAAGATAGTTTTAGAACTTTTCAGAATATTTTTTTTCGTGATCCCGATAGTAGTTATGAGATCTTCCCTATTAAATGAGATATACCATATGTTTAAAAAGTGAACATATGTATTTTTATCATGAGAAACTTGGACATTCTGAAGGGTTGATACATCTCCCATTGTGCAGGACCTTGTCAGCAGTGCACTGACAGCTAGCTATACAAGGCTTGAAACAATTCTCTGTAATATTTCCAAGTGATGTCTTCATGTTCTCACAAGTTCTTGGACAAGCTGGACCACAATCATCAAAGACAAATCCCAGGTTTGTCTGACATGAAATAGCTGCAAAACAAATTTGGTTTAATTATAATTATAATGCAATCTGTATTCAAATGACCACATGCATACATCAAGCCCTAAGTAAACACTGAATTTTTCACCCACACTCCGGGCCAAATGAAATTTCCTGAGCTGGGATCAAACCTATGACCAAGACATCTGACTCAAATGAAAATTAAATTGCAATAATTTTATCAAGTGATATCACTAGCTAGCAGGGAAATCCTCCATTGGTCACTAGGAGATCAAAGTTGAGAAGTAGCATCTATTTTTTTGTATACTCCTCCAGCCAGGAATTCCCAAAATAACAAGGGGTACGCATCTAAGATGCTATGTCAAGTTTATTGGCAGTCGAAAAAAACTTCTGCCAATAACTTGGCAATAAGGCCCACACAAGGCCCAAAAAGTTGGACAAACCTGGTTTTCGAACTCGTCTGAGATATTATTGCAATAGAATTATATACCAAATATAAATTGAATGATTGGTTAATATCTCATAGAGTTATCGACTCATATATCAAATATGGTTTGAATCAGTTAATATTTAATTGAGTTATCGCGCTAGCGGTGAAAAAAATGCTAAAAATAGACAAACTAAGGCCCATAACTCCGGGGAAAAAATTCAGACAAACCTGGTTTTCGAACTCGTCCGAGATATTGTTGCAAGAGACTCATATATCAAATATGGTTTGAATCAGTTAATATTTAATTGAGTTATCGCGCTAACAGTGAAAAACATTGCTAAAAATAGACAAACTAAGACCCATAACTCTGCGAAAAAAATTCGGACAAACCTGGTTTCGAACTCGTCCGAGATATTGTTGCAGGAGATTCATATATCAAATATAGTTGAAATCGGTTAATATTTCATCGAGTTATCGCGCTAACGGTGATAAAATTGCTAAAAATAGACAAACTAAGACCCATAACTCCGGAAAAAAAATTCGGACAAACCTGGTTTCGAACTCGTCCGAGATATTGTTGCAGGAGATTCATATATCAAATATAGTTGAAATCGGTTAATATTTCATCGAGTTATCGCGCTAACGGTGATAAAATTGCTAAAAATAGACAAACTAAGACCCATAACTCCGGAAAAAAAATTCGGACAAACCTGGTTTCCGAACTCGTCCGAGATATTGTTCCAAGAGTCTCATATACCAAATATTGTTGAAATTGGTTAATATTTCATTGAGTTATCGCGCTAACGGTGATAACATTGCTAAAAATAGACAAACTATTTAAAGACCCATAACTCTGCGGAAAAAATTCGGACAAACCTGGTTTTTGAACTCGTCCGAGATATTGTTGCAGGAGACTCATGTACCAAATATTGTTGAAATCGGTTAATATTTCATCGAGTTATCGCGCTAACGGTGATAACATTGCTAAAAATAGATAAACTAAGACCTATAACTCCGGAAAAAAAATTCAGACAAACCTGGTTTTCGAAATTGTCCGAGATATTGTTGCAAGAGTCTCATATACCGAATATTGTTGAAATTGGTTAATATTTGCGTGAGTTATCGCGCTAACAGTGAAAAACTAAAAAAAAAGTCATCAAAGATGGATAACTCTTGTCAAAAAGTTCGGACGTGACCCATTTTCTACAGGCAGTAAATAGTCATTGGGAGCAACTCACATACCAAATTTGTCAAAGTTATAAGGCATTCTTTAGGTCCGCCCGCCGCCGCCCGCCAACCGTCCCTCGTCAAACCGTAAGTCGAGTTTTTGAAAAACTCGACTAAAAATTCGGACAAACCTGGTTTTCGAACTCGTCCGAGATATTGTTGCAAGAGACTCATATATCAAATATGGTTGTAATCAGTTAATATTTGATTGAGTTATCGCGCTAACAGGTGATAAAATTGCAAAAAAATCATTAAAGATGGATAACTCTTGTCAAAAAGTTCGCTGTGACCCATTTTTTACAGGCAGTAAATAGTCATTGGGAGCAACTCACATACCAAATTTTTTTTTAATCCGTTCACAAATGTCAAAGTTATAAGGCATTCTTTAGGTCCGCCTATATTTTATATTCATTTTAGCATATGTAATTGGTTTTGGGAAAAACAAGACAGTCAATGACAGTGGCGTCGCTCACCAGACTGTAAAGACGGAGAAGACTGGGACTCTGAAGACTACAATAGTCAGTATGTTGTTACAACATAATTAGTTTTTCAAAATTAAAATTTTTATTTTCCTAAAAAAAACGAGAGGCCGATCACGATCGGCAGATGTTAACCCATCCCTTGACGATAGTAAATTACTATGATTGGAATCATAAATGAGAGTTTATAGAGTATACTGTTATGTACTATTATAGACACATGTACATAACACAATTTTTTGGAATTTATGGGTCACTCGCATTTATATAAGAGAATGCACTGGTACATGATCTGTAATGCTGCACCAGCCTTGGGGTTAAATGTGAAAGGTGACCTGGACATGGAATACTTGGGTTAAGAGAGTCCAATTTAAGTTCTACCAACAATATAGATCAAGATAAACCACCTCACTGCTGACCCATTAACATCAATTATATAGCAGTGCTATCAACAAATCACAGGAATTGTTTATGTTGAAAGCTGACATCTCTATTAAACCAATAACATTTATAATGACCTCAGACCATCTATAGAGTGATACAGGTATATTCAGCTGTGCAAGGCAGCACAGATGTCCAAGTCTACTGTAAATATCATGTGATGTGTATTGTTGAATCTTTATTTTAAATTAGATACAATATCTATCAGATTATCTGCACATTGGCATAAGAGACATCAGAAAATAATATAGCCTTATAGTCTGGTCGATAAACTCAAATTTTAGGGTCAACCTAGAAAAAATTCGGACTAAGTTGGTTTTTATACCATTTTGAAGAGGCAGCTCTCCTCTATAACATATCCAAAATCCGCTAAAATCCGCTTTGAGTATTTTTTGTAATTCAAGATGGCGTCCAAGATGGCTGCCATTTTCCTATAAGTCAGCTTGATGCAATTATAGTGAGAACAACTTGTCATATGTATACACATATATACATTTTTGTGAAGCTAAGACATAACGCCACCTTTATGTGCCACAATTGGAACTCTCCGTCCAAGATGGCCATCAAAATGGCGACCGGAAGTGGATTTTTTACATTTTTAATAATATCTTTAAGATAAGTTTCTGTGGTTTGGAACTGGTTGAGAATTGTGACTTTATTTTGTATTTAGCATGTTAACTGACCATTGGAGCAATGAAATATGCTGTTCGTTGGGTCCACACCCCTTCCGATCACTCAAAATTTTGATTTTACAAAACGTGGTATAACATTTCACAAAAGATCCCCATTGGGATTCTAGTCATATTTTACAAAGAAGAGGGAAGAACTGTGCAATGTAAGTGATGCATTCTATATCTTATTGATATTCGAACTCAATGGTACCAAAATTGTCACTTTGGCTCAAAATGGATGTCAAAATAGCCGCAAAAATATGGAAAATGGTAATTATTATCCCAGTGTGCCATGCAACCGCTTACAAGTTGTGGTGATGCACACAATTGACTATTCTGTCTTATATACATTGAATACCAACATTTCTTATGCACCTTGATTAATTTTTATTATTTACTATTCTGAAATTACCAGAATTATGGGATTTTTCTATCACAAACAGCATCAAACTCGGCAAAAAATCACTTTTCATGTTTGGACCATATTTTTCAAGTAAAATGGAACTATCTTTAGTATCAAAGGTTCTTTTTATTTTGATATGCCTTAAATGTGTCATAGTGTAGTGTTTTAGACAATATTACTCAAGATGACTTGCAAAATGGCAACCAAATTTGGTAAAAAGTTTATATTCAGAACATTATTCTCTGCTGTTCCGAAATGGTAGCAAATTGTGACTCACTTGGTTATTATTAAAACATGCTACTTAATAAACTGACAAATAAATCCTATAGCTTGGTTGTCCCAGCACCTTATGAGGCACGAAAAATTCATTTTAAGGGATGCAGTATGGATTTTGCCGAATACCTCTTTTGGGATTCTGTCCATGTTTTTTAACGGAAACGGACAGAACGTTGAAACTGAACTGAAATGGGTCATATTATGTGGCTACTCTGGCCCATTAGCGTCAATTGATTAACTTATAAACTATTTTGTCAGGAAAACCGTTTTCTTCACATTGCATATAAAACGCAATTAATGTGGAGAACACTCTGATATTACCTCTATCGATTAACATTTCCTTGAGTTATTGTGGAAAGCGATAGTCACCCAAAGGTGCACCAGTACAAATCACACATGAGCATGCAGTCACTCCATATATACATTGACACCACATAAATGGCCATGTGCCACTCGCTGTATAGACATATACATCACCCATTACCACAGAGCCACACTTTGGTTTACCCATACACCAACGCATGTCCCAATAGCCGTGAATAACCATGCAGACATACCAGGTATACACCTACACCTCACATGACCTGTATACATATTCACTACATACATGAACACAAAGAAACCTCTTCAATCTTGTATACCTATTCACCTCACCATAGGTCATACAGTCGTCACTCCATGTATATTTATTTGCCACATGCATAGCTATATAGCCACAAAAGATATACATATACACCCACCGATGACCATACAGTCACTCCTAGTATACCTGTTTCGCTGCATCCATGATCATACATCACTTCTTGTATACCTATTTGCCTCACCAGTGGTCATACAGTCTCACTCCCTGTATATATATACATATTTGCAACACCCATGGCCATATAGCCACCCAAGATATACATATACACCAACCCAAAACCATAGTCACTCCATGTAGTAATAATAATAATAATAAGGTTTATAGTCACCACTCCACAAATGTGCTCTCGGACTTAACAATAAACACATAAAACATATACAACACAATACAAATATACAACTTAAACTGCGGCTATTTCTTCACTTTACGCAATGTGGGCCGAAGACCAAATGCCACTTCCAACAGGTGGGTTTTAAGTGCTGATTTGAAATCATTTATAGTTTGTGGAATCCTTAAGTGATCAGGAAGCAGATTCCACAGCTTTGGGCCAGCCACAGAAAAAGCGCGATCGCGATATATATCAGTTCAGTTTTGTCAGGATTCAACTTAAGGAAATTATCAGTCATCCAGATTTTAATATCGGATACACAGTGCTCTAGGGATTATCTGGCTGGAATCTCACAACCAGGGTTGACATGAACGTAGAGTTGGGAATCATCCGCGTAAAAGTGAAAATTCAGTCCATGATGACGGATTATGTCCCCCAGCGGTAGGACGTAGATCACATAGAGCATGGGTCCGATTACGGACCCCTGTGGCACACCGTACTTAAGTGCGATAACATCCGAGTGAACGTTGTTCACTGTGACACTCAATGTACGGCCGTTCAGATATGACCTAAACCAATCTAAGGCTACACCCGTCACACCGAGTATGTTTTCAAGTCTCTCCAATAGCACAGCGTGGTCGATGGTGTCGAAGGCGGCACTGAGATCCAGCAACACCAAGCATGACACTTCCCTTTGATCCATACATATAGACCTCACCAATGGCTTGATACATCCCTTCTAGATATACCAATGTCCCGTACCGCGCACACGGCCATTCATACACTCCAGACTTGCATATACACCTGACCCATGACAATTCAGCCTCTCGCTGTATATGTAGTGATATAAAGAGTATAGAAAAGGAGTTTCTAGTGAACAATTATTATTTAATATTCAATCTCCATTTAACCGGAAGTTACTCCCCTGGTAACCTTGACATTCCAAAGCAACTCGAAACAGTACAAGTCTAGAGCATGTATAATAGTCATGCTACATCTCCCTTTGGAGAGTTCAAATTAAAGTTACAAAATAAATGTTTATGCCATTATCCAAAACTGGTATTTCCATGAATATAAATGTCAATCTACTATGAAGTCCTTAAGGAGGACTGAAGGCGTTCACTTTCTATTAGAGCTTCTAGTTGCGAGTTCGTTCTGATCACTATTAATGTCAATAGTTGCTGGCTCGATCTGATCACTATTATCTTCACTTATTTCCTCATTGATTGTCTCGGAAAGTTTATTCATCATTGCTCTGTTACGTCGAAAGGTTGTTCCTCCCATCTCTACCACAAGCGAATGATCATGGGGGCCTTCGCGCACAATTGTACCTGTCTCATTCCGATCAGGAACATAAACCTAATCCCCCTTTTCCAAAGGGCGTGTTCGCACAGCATGTCTTTTATCAAAGTTTACTTTTGACTGAGCTCGAAATTGGTCCTCGCGTTCCTTCAGACTATCCGAGTCTACACATTTCGGGCTCAATTTGGAAGGATGTACTGCGACTTTGCCATTCAATTGTCTGGACATCAGAAGTTGAGCAGGGCTGTATCCATTACGTAATGGAGCATTCCGATAATTTAACATACCAATGTATGGGTCAGTAGTATTATTCAGGATAGTTTTAACAGTTCTCACTGCTCGTTCAGCTGCTCCATTACTTGATGCATGTAAAGGACTGCTTGTTATATGATTTATTCCATATTCAGTGGTAAACGTTTCGAAATCTGCTGAAGAATACTGCGGTCCATTGTCAGATATAATAGTTTGTGGGATTCCCATGTGTGAGAATATTGACTTCAAATGGTTTATTACTGATGATGAAGTCAGTTTAGTTAATTTCCTTATCTCAATCCATCGTGAATAATAATCCACTACAAGGACATAAGTACTTTTGTTATGCTGGAATAGATCTGTTGCCAATTTTAGCCAAGGAGAACTTGGAAACTCTGATGGAATCAATGGTTCTGGTCTAACATCTGGTTTTCTATTACAAACACGACAGTTTGTGATAAGTTCAGCAATTTGTCCACTGAGTCCTGGCCACCAGACCGAACACTTGGCCAGTTCCCTACATTTAGTTATACCCTGGTGTCATGCAATTTATCCAGGATATCTTGTTTCATACTGCTGGGAATGATGAGTCTGGACCCGTACATCAATAGTGATGTCACCTTGAAACGGCCAATATAGCTTTGCTAGTCCCTTAATGCGACTTTTATCTGGCCAACCCTCTGCAACATATTGGAATATTTGGCGACATACATCATCCTCTTGCTGGTGCTCTCTGATTTGTTCAAGCCGTTGGTCTGAAACTGGTAAGGTTTTCATAATACAATTAACAAAATTGTCATTTTCACGTGAGTGGTTAAGATCATCGCATGACGATGTAACAGAGGGTGCTCTAGATAATGCATCTGCAGTTTTCAATAGCTTTCCGGGAACATGAGCCACTGAGAAATGGAACCACATTAACCTCATTTAGAAACCGTTGAATTCTAGGTGGCAATTAGTCAAGATCTTTAGTTTGTAGCAATGGTAGGAGTTGTTTGTGATCTGTCTCCACGAGGAATCGTTTTCCAACTAGATAATCCCGAAATCTCTCGCATGCCCATATGATGACTAAAGCTTCCCTCTCAATAGAACAATAACGCTGCTCGGTGTCATTTAATGAACGAGAAGCGAATGAAATAGGCATCCATTGATCATTGAGCTTCTGCATGAGAACACTTCCTAATCCGATAGATGAGGCGTCACTTACAACTTTCGTTTCAGCATTTACATCATAGAATGATAGTGTCGGAGTTGAACTGATGATTTGTTTCAATCGCTCGAATGACTGCTGTTGACATGGTCCCCAATACCACGAAGACCGTTCACTTAGTAAATCGCAAAGAGGTTTCGATGTTTCTGCCAGTTCTGGTGAGAATTTACTCAGCTGATTAACCATACCAAGAAATCGCCTTTTTCCACTTTTGTCTGTTGGAGCAGGATACTGGGAAATTGCACTGACTTTATCAGGATCAGCAGAAACTCCCTGTGCACTCAACATCTGTCGGACCCACTTGAGAGAACTCTTACTGAATTCACATTTCTCCTTATTCAATGTCGCCCCTGCAGTCTGCAACCGTTGTAATGTTTGTCTCAGTCGCTCGTCATGTTGAATTTGGCCGCGTCCACTGACAATTATATCATCGCATATGCATACAATTCCGGGAATGTCCTTTATAATCTCTGTAACACGTTTCTGGTAATGTTCAGGCGCACTGGAAATTCCCATTTGGGAGTCTGGCATAGCAGAATCTACCAAATGGCGTGATGAAAGTGGTTAACTGCTGAGATTGGTCACTAAGAGGAATTTGGTAAAAACCAGAATTACAATCCAGCTTAGTCCACACTGTTGCATCTGATAGCTGTGCTAATGTGTAATCAACAGATGGCATCATGAGGCGTTCTCTTTTGACTGCATTGTTCAACTTGGTTAAGTCAACACACAACCGAACTGTATTTGTGTTATGTTTCGGGACAACAACAATAGGTGCACACCAATCTGTAGGATCATCTGGTTCAACTGGTTTGATGACATCCAAGGCGAGAAGCCTATCAAGTTCCTGACGCAAAAGTGGTAGGAGCGGTAATGGAACTCTACGTGGCACTGTCAAATTATATGGTTTGGCATTTTCTTCTAATTTCAAGTCATAACATGTCGAGAGTTTTCCAAGTCCTTCGAACAGCCTAGGAAATTCTTGTTCAGCATTGACTGATTGAACGAAAGAGACAATACCCAACTTCTGAGATGCAGAGCAGCCCAGTAGATTGCAAGCATTATTAATGACGTATACCTCTTCTCGGATTTCATTTCCTTTAAAAGTCATATCAGCTATCAGCCATGAGTGTTTAATAATGCTTTGTCAGCGCCACGGAGAATTTTGTTGGTATTCAACAATTCCACATTTGGAATTTTTCTGAATGTGTCTTCGCTGATAACAGAAATGTCCGCTCCTGTGTCCACACGAAATGTGACATTCGCTTCGCAGATCTTCAGATCAACATTATATTGAGACCCATCTTTTTGTTCAGAAATTATTCCTCCAAGGAAAACTTCATTACCAGTGTCAGGTGATTGAGGTGTAGCTGAAGCTTGTTGGCCAAAATTGTCAGATATTTGATTGACAGACCTTCTCTTTGTTCTCGAAGCTCTACAGACTTTCAAAAAATGGCCCCGAATTGTACACCCATGACAAATAGCATTTCTCGCTGGACACACCTGTCTATCTGGCTTATGTTGACCTCCACACCAAGAGCATGTATAATAGTCATGCCACAGTATACGCATAAACCACATTTGTGATCATTGTCACTCCTTGTATATCAATTCACCCCACCATTAATTTTGCCATGCTGTCAATCCCTATATACATACTCTCAGGTGCCAAATAAAAGTGCTGGCCAAATACAAGTGCTGGGTGACATTTTTACCAAAAAAAGAATAATAGTGCTGGTGCACAATAAATGTGCTGGGTTACGGATTTTACTTTTCATGGTAGTATGCTTAAAACTCGAGCCATGAAGCTTGCTTATATGCATACATTTATATAGTACAGGGAATCATACCTGTGCGGAGGATGTGACATTTAGGTATTATGCATCATGTATCTTCACTATCTTGTTTACCCCATTCATACATTATGTAAGACAATGCGTGAAATTACATATTACTCATCTATTATATATTTTGGAAGATCTGTGTGTGTGTGTGTGTGATCGCGATGGACTCGAACACGGCTGGACCGATTTCGACCAAACTTGGTACGGACACGTAATTCGACCCGGGAACGAACATGGGCCCGTCCATTTGTCCGTGCGGTGTCACCTTGACCTTCAAAACTCATATCTCGGGATCCGCAGTGCTATCACGCTGGATTTAGCACTGCGATGCAGGGAGGATAACTCTATATTCATACGTCGACGAACGTAAGCGTTTTGCAGGCCATTGCGCATCGTGTATTTTTCCCAAAATTATAACATTTACAATATATATTGTCAATTTGCAGGCTATTAAAAATCGTGCATCTATCCCAAAATATATCATTTATTACAATTTCTGATATATAAATTTTGTTACAGCTAATATTCTTACGTCTATTGTCGATAGATTTATTTTTTGTATATTCACACCACGTATAGGCTCAAGCTGTGTACATTTACCCCGCGGGTCTGGAATCTCATCCAAGAATCCATTTAGCTGAAATAATACTTCGTTGTTGCGAAATGGAATCTACCGGTGGCCCCAAACCATCAATGCCAACAACATCGACATTGTTCAACTTTGACGGCGAGAAAATAATTAGTTAAAATTTACTTCACAATGCTGATTTATCTTTACGTTGAAGCTTGATAATTAACGAGTGTGTATATGAGGCGCGTTTATATACTTTAGTGGAAATCAAATCGGGTAAAACTGGCGGATTTTTACGGACGAAATTTGCTAATTTATCTTTACGTTGAAGCTTGATAATTAACGAGTGTGTATATGAGGCGCGTTTATATACTTTAGTGGAAATCAAATCGGGTAAAACTGGCGGATTTTTACGGACGAAATTTGATACATAGGGTATCTCGGTATCCGCTGGGCCGATTTCCCGGTATCCGCTGGGCCAATTTCCACCATTTTTGGGGTGTTGGTGTTGGTAAACTGCCAGACGGATTTTGACGAAATTTGATACTTAGTGGTAATTGTTTCCAGGGAGTGTTTTGGACGGGTCAAATCGTGACCCACCTGAACTTGACCTTCAAAATGGTCAATTCAATGTCAAAGCCCGGACGAAGTCGGGTCACCTTCTAGTATGATATAAAGTTGGTATAAGATTGTCTTACATGTTGATTGTTGTATTATACAGTACACACTGCACATGACTTGTTTTTCTCTTGTAGCTTGGGGGTCTTCGGGTATAGATGGTTCATTATTCCGATGGTTCATTATTCTGAGGGTTCATTATTCCGCTTTTCCATGAGGGTTCATAATTCCGACTATTTCAATATTCCGATACCTTCTATATGGCTTAGAATACTAGATAATTTGGGATCGGAATAATGAATCAAACAAAACAGAAAAAACCTAAATTACACACCATTTCACCACTTTGTATACTATATAGGGATTAGCCATACGGAATACAAGAAGGGGTGGGAAAACTTAAGGCTGTTTATTAAATATGATTTTCACCTGTGTTGCACAAAACAACCCCTTTTCGACATCACAAATAAAAGGATATCTAATGGTGAACAAACTATGTACAATATGCTATGTGTTTGCTCCTAAGTTATGTATATCAACAATCTATTGTATTTATATATGTGTTATTATCATTGCCAATACAATCAATCAATCAATCAAAGAGTGATAGTTAACTCAAGTAACTCACTCACTGTATAATTCAATTGATTAATATATTTAGGTTGAAACTTGTGTAGCCCTACTAGTAGATTGAAGTTCTTGTCCAAAATCATACTCAGTTTACAATTTTACATTAAGCCTAATTTGATTTTTTTTCAAAGAATTTACGATCAATTTTACATTTCTCTCACCAAATAATGCATTAAAACAGAAAAAGTATGAAACTGTGTTGTTTAAATATCTTAATATTAAAGGAATATACTTTAATGCTTCTCATGAAATTATTTGTATGCAGAAAACACTCAGTCAAACTGGTAACTTTTAGCGCTTTTTCTGGGTTTCGCGTTGCCTATTTTCGAGGCACATCGTTTTTCATTATAAATTGTGATTATGGAACTGATTTTGGAGTTAACAAAAACATTTTAATTGTAGAATAAGTCCTGTGATCCATGGGCCATCTTTTCTATCGTTTCGGGTCCCGTGAACTCTGCCCAGTTCACGTTTTGCGCTTTATTACAAACCGAAAGTAGACGAAGTAAAAGATTGGGCGAACCGTGACTCTCAAAATAGGTTTTATATCGAAGCGATGTCGCATCTCAGTCTACTAAAACAATTTTATTTAGTGGTTTGTGACTTCTAGTATTAACATTAGCACACTCGTGATTCGTTCCATTCTTATATTCGTTTGTTTATCACCCAAAAAAAGAATAAATGCCACAGTATGTGATGGATTTACCCCCAAAAAATAATAAACGTGATGGGTCACAATAAGCGTTTATTTGGCACCTGAGAGTATTGGCCGTGCCATGGTCATATAGTCACTCATGATATACATATACATACACATCACCCATGACTACAGCGTCACTGCAGGTGTATATATATACCTCATCAATGGCCATACAGCCCTTCTAGATATACCAATACCCCGCACACGCGGCCATCCGTATACTTCAGACTTGCATATACAGCTCAACCGTGACAATTCAGCCACTCGCTGTATACTTATAAACCGTTTCCATGAGCATTCAGCTATTCACTGTATGCTTGTACTCACCACCAATGACAATACAATATGCCCTACATATAAACATATACATCCCACCCATCACCATGAGGTCACTCTCTATATACACTAGCCGCCAATGGCCATCAAAGTGTACTCCGGGTATGCATATACACTTCAACAATGACCGTGCAGTCATTCCATGTACACATATACACATTGCCCATAACCATACAACAACACCCTATTTATACATACACCCATCCATTACCATACATCCAACATATGTATACATATACACCCAACCATGACAATACAGACCCAATGTACACCTATACAGCCCACCCTGATCACACACTCACTCCATATATACATACAGGACAGTGTAGCTGCTCTTGTTATGCCCATACACCACTTCAATGACCAGACAGCCACTCACTGTAAACATGTTCACCTCACACATCACCATACAGCTACTCATTATATACCTATACATCTCACCATGGACACCCCATCCATGACCATATAGTCACACATTGTATAACTATTCACATCATTCATGAATACAATAATTCCATGTATACCTACTCACCTCGCCTATGACCATACAGTCAACAGACATACACACTGGATTATGTTGATTAATGTTGATGCTAATGGGCCAGAATAGCCACATAATATGATCCCTCTCAGTTCCGTTTCAATGTTCTGCCCATTTCCGTTAAAAAACAAGGAAGTTTTTTTAGCAAAATCCATATTGCATTCCTCAAAATTAACTTGTCATGCCTCGTAGGGTACCGGGACAACCAGAATAGAACATTTAGTTGATTAAGTAGCATGTGAGTCACAATTGATTATATATACATATGTATACATATACACCACGTATATACACATATATATGTATATAATAATGTTTACCGAATTTGGTTGCCATTTTGGAAGCCATCTTGAGTAATTTTGTCTAAATTACCTCAGTGTGACACATGTAACAATAGACATCTTTGATACCAAACATAGTTCCATTTTACTTTTAAAAAAATGGCTCAAACCTGAACAGCGATTTTTTTCCCGATTTTGATATCAGGTTTGTGCAGAAAATTTCGAATAATTCTGGTAATTTCAGTGGTTAAAATAGTAACAAATACCCAAGGTGCATCAGAAATGTTAGTGGTCAAGCTATATAATACAGAATAGTCAATTGTGTGCATCACCACAACTTGTAAGCGGTTGCATGACACGCTGGGATAATAATTACCATTTTCCAAATTTTGGCAGCCATTTTGAGCCAAAATGACAATTTTGGTACAATTGAGTTCAAATATCAATAAGATATAGAATGCCTCACTTACATTGCACAGTTCTTCCCACTTCTTGATGAAATATGAGTAGAATCCCAATGGGGATCTTTTGTGAAATGTTATACCGCGTTTTGTAAAATCGAATTTTTGAGTGATCGGAAGGGGTGTGGACCCAACGAACAGCATATATTTCATTGCTCCAATGGTCAGTTAACATGCTAAATACAAAATAAAGTCACAATTCTCAACCAGTTCCAAACCACAGAAACTTATCTTAAAGATATTAGTAAAAAAAAACGTAAAAAGTCCACTTCCGGTCGCCATTTTGGGGGCCATCTTGGACGGGGAGTTCCAGTTTTGGCACAAAAAGGTGGCGTTATGTCTTAGCTTCACAAAAATGTATACATCTGTATACATATGACAAGATATTCTCACTATAATTGCATCAAGCTGACTTATAGGAAAATGGCAGCCATCTTGGACGCCATCTTGAATTACAAAAAATGCTCAAAGCGGATTTTAGCGGATTTTGGATATGTTATAGAGGATATATTCCTCTTCAAAATGGTATAAAAACCAACTTAGTCCAAATTTTTTCAAGGTCAAACCTTATATCGACCAGACTATTATCAATAGCTAAGATTTTGGACCGAATTTATAATAAGCCAAATTTGGTGTGGTGACTCAGGGTACCATTGGCAGAGTTTTAATGTTGTTAATGTTTTTTTTTTTATTATTTAAACAAATTTTGTTTTGTTTAAATAATTAAAAATTATTGGTAAGACACGCGTGTAATATTAGCGCGTGCGATGATGTCACGCCATTATTTAAATGACTCGCGATTGCTGAAGTTTATGATTGTTGTTTTCGATGAATACTTCGCGTTTATTTGATCATGTGATAAAAGGTATCTCAAACTCGTTATATTTTATAAACCTTGTCCACTAAATTCTATTTGAGCCTCGGTAAACCTCGGCTCAAATCGAATTTAGTGAACTCAGTTGATAAATTCCGTATAAAATAGAAACTCATGTGAGATCCAATGGCTCTTGCGAAGCAGTTGTTTTAAGAATTACTATGGAGGGAAAGATTTATGGCTCTGGCTTCGCAACTATTTGACTTGGTGGCCTCATTTTAATGAATCTGAATATGAATCACCTAGGGAACATCCACAAATTCGAACCCATTCAGTCTTATGGGTCTGAAAAGATGTTTAAACAATTTTTAAGATTATCTTAAGACACCTCACACCAGACTTAAAGTTAGGACCAAAGATAAGACCTTGAAGTTTGAACTTAAGACCATCTTAAGTCCCAACTATGTCATAAGTTGCTTTCATGAAACTGGGCTCAGATCTTTGAGAAACTTTTTAATAATAAGTTTTATGTGATATTTTTGGAGTCAAGTACATTGTTCCAGCAACAAGAGTTAATTTAGATGGCTGTTTGTATATGATTTAACATTGAAACATAAACCACTTCTTGATGTCTATATACTGTCTTACTTTGCTTGGATAAATAATTGTTGCCTGCTAACCAAGAAATTTATCTGGTAATACTGACAGGAAGCTGTCAAAACCTTCACGGAAATGAATCACGGAAATAACTGGCTTGCTAATTTAGAAATCGCTGACTCGAGAGCAAGAAAAGAATAGTGGAAAGAATCTTCTACAAAGGACAGACAACATATAAAATATTTATTTGACTTGTTTATGTTTTTGAGCTGTTAATATGCACCTAATATATCATGATTTGACTAGTGAAGCGAAGACAGTTCTATTAACTTCAAGACACATGCTGTGCATGTTATAACTTACTAAGGATGCTGTTTTTATCTATAACTATATTTTGGCCCTGTATATGTTCTAAAACAAGACAGTCAATGACTGTGGAGACGCTCACCTACTGTAAAGACTGAGAAGAAAGGGACTTTGAAGACTAACACAGTCAGTACTTGTCAAAATAAGTTAAGACAAGTAGTTCTAAACATGGACATATACATGTAGCTCGGGATTTGCTGATGAGCCGGGCTCTTCACCTTGAAATTTCAAAGTGCACACTACTGTCAAATCTCCAACCCCCTTTTAAACAAGATAATCTTAACCATTCCATAGTCCTAAGTTCACAAAATTAATTTTGCACACCCCTCTTATGTTGAAATTTTATAACTGGAATGGGTGCTCCAAGCTCTCAAACTTTTGGGAATTTCCAGCCTGACATCTCCCATAAAGTCAAAATTTGTGCCCCATTACAACAGATTAACATGAAGTCGGCAAATATGGACTGTTGGTTTAAAAACATACTAGTTGGAAATTAAAATCAAATTATGAGAACTATTCATATAGTGAGTCTAAGTGTGGTTTAATGATGTCTTATTTTTGGTGTGAAAATCTAATCTACAACTAATGTTGTATCAGAAATGAAATTTTCAAGAGGAATCTATATATTATTATAACAGTAGCATACAACATAGATACAGGTAGTGTGGGTGGGGGAGCTATAACTTTTACCTCTGCCCCTAGTTGAACAAACATGAATCCCCATGTATGAGATCTATTCATCTAGTAATTTTAAACAGTGGCTTTTAAGAGTTGAAGTTAATTGATTTTCCAAAAAATGACCCCATTTGAACAGATCTGAACATGCCGCCCAAGGACCCTGCATACCAAATATAAGCTAAATAGACTTGAAGGTTCTTGAGAAGTAATAGTTGTTAGAATTACTATGGAGGGAGAAAGTTACGGCCCTGGCATCCCTCCCATTTGAACGTGAGTCGCCTACAGGTAAGGATTTCATATGGATTGTTGACGGATTGGATGGACAGACCAATGGATGGAAGGACTCTCTGACAGACCGACAGTTTAAATCCAACAACAGCAATATACATGTACCTCGATTGTTTGTTCATAATTAGGTATAATGAGTTCACATAGATAAGTGGTTGTTAAGAAAATATTGGAACAGCCAAGCCTGAATTCAGTGTGTCTGAAGTCCCCAAAGAGTGAAAGTAGTGATGCTATTCTGATAGGTGGGATAGCATCACCAAATTCACAATCTGGGAACCTAATTTTACTTAATCCTCAACTGCTATGGGAGTCCTAGGGACAGATAGAAATTCTCCAGCTGAAGTTGGCGATGTATGCACACCCATTGGGCACCTCAATTATGCATTTTATCTTCTGCAAATTAGGGGATATAGAATCTGAACAGAAGGAAAAAAAGCAGCTAGAAATGTTAATTTGAGACTCTAGATACTTCCCAGAAGATGAGGCCTAAGCAGAATGAGATCCTCAGAGGGTGTATTTGGTGATGATAGCCTGCTGTGTGGAGCAACATAATTAAATTAACCCTCTGGGAACCTCATTCTACAAATACCAGACACTCTTAATTCAAGCTTGGAGAAAATGAAATTAATCTGATTTTAATGACCACTGAGTGATAATGTAAACAACAAGGGTGCTTCATTGATAACACCATTAATCTCATTTATGAATGACATGAATTACACTCTCTGGGGATAGAGAGCACTATGGCATAGCAGTTGTTATCTTGTTTTATAAACATGTGTCCATCAGAGCACATGGGTGGCTTGCTGTAGTGAGAATACAAGGATATTAAAGTAATTTACTGAACATTTCTGTACATCTGTCTGTTCCTGCTTTCTCCCAAACCCCTGATTTCAACCAAATATAGTGGAGTGACTAGAGGTACCTCCCCTCCCCTCCCAAAGATGTAATGTCATAGGTTCTTCAAAATTTTAATGAGTTTTTTTTTATTTAATTTAAAATAAAATATTTTATCTAATAAAAAACAAATATTTATTAAAAATAAAATATATATATATATATATTTTTTGGGTTAAATTGACCCAGTGACCTCATTTGTAACAAATCTGAACCACAGTCACCCAAGGTACCCTCATACCAAATATGAACCCAATCGGCCCGACAACTTCAGAAAAGAAGTTGTTTTAAGAATTACTATGTGGAAAAAATAGTTATGGTCCTGACATCAAAACTATTTGACTTGGTGACCTCATTTGAACAAATCTGAATAAGAGTCACCTAGGGAACATCCACACCAAATATAAACCCAATCGGTCTGATGGTTTCAGAGGAGAAGATGTTTAAATAATTGTTGACGGACGGACGGACGACGGACGAGGAGTGATGACTATAGCTCCACCGGAGACTTCGTCTCAGGTGAGCTAATAAAACTGTTAGCAAAGTTGATTTTTTTTCTCATTCATCACAAGAACATATGAAACATATTTATTTTAATACATTGAGTGAAAAGTGCTGACCATTCAATAAAGTTTTGATGTGACATCAACAGAAAAATGTTATCTCCAAGCACAGCAGAATGAGGTATGTCCCAAAGTCACACCAAGTCAGCCCAATGCTTAATGAGCGCAATTACCAGCTATGGGCGGGGCTAAAGAAGAATCTGCAAATCGCCAACAAGAAAACATTTAAAATACTATTATGAGCGACGAAAAATATGATATCGGGCTACTAGTTAAATGAAATGAATTATCTATGCATAGTACGGATAGATTATGAGATAATACCAACATAGAAGTACCGTTATAACTTAATTTAAGATATTTTGAGAAGAATGTATACTCTGAAGCGATTGAAATTTGCCAACTTTCTGAATGTATGGATGAACTTTCCGATTGTATGGATGTAATATTTTGAGTGAACAGGGTCCGTGAAGATGTGGCCGAAGAAAGATTTGGCTAGTTTTCTTGGCTGTATCTCCTATAGGGTTATACCTATTTTGGGGGGGGGGGGGGGATTTTAATAGTTTTATGATATTTTGTCGGTTTTTTTGAACATATTTTATAAGATTATTTTATGTTTATAATAAACAAAGTTTATTTGTATGTTTTATGAATTATATGGATATATTTTTGGAGTCACACTAATTTTGGCTTAGTTTTAAATTCGCGCACCGATGCGAGTGCAAAAATAGTACTACGTGAATTTAAATATGAGTAAGGTATTATATAAATACAATGTAATACCACAATCAAAGAAATAAGGTTGTTTTGAATGATATGACTTCAAACTACGCACCCCAGCAATGGTTGATTGTATTGTGAGTTATCATAAACTCACCCACCCCTAGCTACACATTATTATATAACCAGGTGTATACCCTTGACTATTATATCTGGATCTCATCCCTCTATTCTATTGCAGCAAATACCAACTAAATATACATTAAAACTCATTCAATTTGATGCTTGCCACCAACAACAGTATTGATACAAAGTATTAATATTTTCGCTTTATTCTGGCTCTGACTCTACCGACTGACTTCAAAGAATTCAATGGCCTTTAACCCGTATCATCAGAATATTGTCAACTTACATCATGTACGTCCGAGTGTGCCTGTATTCACAGAGTTACACAATCTAGGCAAGGGACACCCTCCAATTTCGCAAACACACCTTCCATTCTACAGACTGCAGCAGCTCAATTCTCATCAAAGTGCTATTCATTTATATTTTGGAATTTTGAATGTTTAAATTTCAAATTAAAATTTTCAGATTAAATCATCAACTTGAAAAGAATCTTCATGTAGAAATAACTGTAAAGGTGTCAAAACATTGCTGATAAATTAACTTACCGCACAATGCTGATGTCCTCCACTGTACATGTACACCTGCTTTTGCACATTGGTGAGCATATGATGATAATACCTCACAGAGACATAGATTGTTGTCTACGCAGGCACACATGTCATAAACACATGATGAATAAAATGATTGTGGCGGCACTACCTTGTGGCAACGGAGGAATGATTCACCCTGAAAGAAAGTAGGAAATTAGATATCATCAGTGAAAAAGTATGTGTTCTTATAGGCACCACTCACATCCTTATTAAAGTTGCCTATCTATGAATATTTTGCATGGGATTTTTCACCAAAGGACATTCAAGTGATTACAAAGTGTGACACTTGTCTTGTCATTATACGAGTCTACCAAATATCAATATAAATCTCTAAATAGCTTTGCAGAGTAGTCTCCCTTGATTTTTATTACCTTTGAACATCAGTTAGGGAGTATGTCAATACCTTTTTCTCATACGCGAAAAAAATGCGATAAAAGTGCGAAAAATGTGTCATCATTATCACTGTTATTTCGACATTATCAGAGTTTTTCGTCATTATCGCACGCCATAACCTTGTATGTTTTCGTCAATTTTTTGTCATTTTCGCCATCTTGGTTCGATGTCTTTGCAGTTTTGTGTTGCAGTTTCGGAGTTTTGCTCAAATGTTCGCTATTTGTTTTGACATATTTTCGTATTGTTTGTTCATCAAGATCGCAGCATTGTTTCCATCAATATTGTTGTAGTGTCGATATAATCGGCAGCACAGTTTGTGTTATGCCATGGTCGCAGTTTTATACCGATGTGTCGCGAACGGGAAGATGTCGGTGTCCGTGCTGAAATTTCTCAGATCGGAGTTTTTCTCCGGTAAAAAATCTGATGAACACATAAACAAAACATGTAATGACTGTGGGGGTCGCTCACCTGACTGTAAAGACTGAGAAGAATGGGACTCTGAAGACTACAAGTCAGTAATTGTCAAAATCACTTAAGACAAGTAATTCTAAACAGGGACATAGCTGATGGTTCTCAGATGAGCTTGAAATTTTGAATTGCACACCACTGACAAATATCAAACCCCTTACCATTTTTAAACAAGACAACCAGACCACAGTCCTAAGTTCACAAAATTCCTTTTGCACATCCCTCTTAGAATGAAATTTTACAACTGTTACCAGTACTTCAAGCTTTCGAACTTGGAAATTTCCAACCTGACATCCTCCCCCATAAAGTTAAAAATTTGTGGCCATTTCGGTCCTACAGTTTAACCCAAAGTAGGAAAATATGGACTGTTACTGGTTGAAAAATCAAATGTAACACTATCAGGCATGAAATTTCTAACTGTTCGAAATTTTTTTTATCAAATTGGGGGTGGGGGTGGGGTCAAAACCCCACCCCCTCTACACTTCCGCCCCATTGCCCCCCACCCAGGCAGCTTAGAAATCAAGAGGAATCTATACATTATTATACCAGTATCAAAAAGCATAGGTAGGGTGGCTGGTTGATAATTAAATCTCTTATCTCCGCCCCTATTTGAACAAACGTGAATCCCCATCTATGAGATCCATTCATTTGGTAATTTCAGACGGTAGATTTTAATAGTTGAACTCAACTGATTTTCCTCAAATTTCCTAAAATAATCCCAAATCTGAACAAATCTAAACCCCAGTCACCGAAGGACCCTCCATACCAAACATAAGCTAAATAGGCCCGATGGTTCTTGAGAAGAAATTGTTTTAAGAATTACTATGGAAGGAAAGAGTTATGGCCCTGGCTTCTCACCTATTTGACCTGATGAACTCATTTGAACAAATCTGAATGTGAGTCATCTAGGGGACATCCACACCAATATATATAAACCCATTTGGTCTTTAATATGTATCTGGAGAAGAAAACAATTGATGGATGGATAGAGACATAATGACAGATGGATGGATGGGAGAACAGTCTGACATAGAGACAGACAAATTCAATTCAATATACCCCCCCAAGTTTTCTTTGCAAAATCAGGGTAAAATGAGTTGAACTGGATACTGGTGGTTAAGAAAATAATATTTGAACAGCCAAGCCTGAACATAGTGTCTGACATTTGCAGAATGAGGTCCCCAAAGGGTGAATTTAATGACGCAATCCTGCAATGCAGGCTAGTATTACCAAATTCACCCTCTGGGGACCTCATTCTATTTAGGCCTCAACTGCTATGGGAGACATAGCATTAGATTGAAGTTCTCCAGTTAAAGTTGGTGATGTGCACCCATTGGGCACCCGGCTAAGCATTTGTTCACACCTGTCAGCCTGATAACATCTCAATTGATGACTGTGTATTTATATTAACTCTCTCTGTCTGTAGCTAATACAATTGACTGAATCTGCTGGTGGGAGAGATCCTGTGAGTTAGGAAATGAGATGGAGTGGGATGATGTTGGTTGGGGGCAGGGTGGTGGTCTGGGTCATGTGGGGGGAGGGTGATGGAAAGGGAAAGTTTCCATGATTTTCATAACTCTGCGGATGTTACAACGGTGTCAGTTTTTCTAATTTTTAAAAATGTTTTTAAAAATATATAATAATTTTGTTTTGTATGTTAAACTGAATTTTTAATTATTTTTTTTTGGAGTTATGTCCCTGGGTCCACCCCTATTTGACCCAGTGACCCCATTTGAACAAATCTGAACCCCAGTCATTCAAGGACCCTCCATACCATATATAATGGTTCTAGACAAGAAGTCATTATAAGAATTACCAAGGAGGAATATAGTTATGGCCCTGGTTTCGCAACTAATTGACCTGGTGACCTCATTTGAACAAATCTGAATGTGAGTCACCTAGGGAACATCCACATCAAATATGAACCCATTCGGTCTTATGGTTCCAAAGAAGATGTTTAAAGAATTGTTGACGGATGGACGACAGACGAGGAGTGATGACTATAGCTCCACCGGAGACTTCGTCTCAGGTAAGCTAAAAACTCTCTGATATGAAAAAACTCTTATTTGATCGGAGTTTTGTATATTACAATGCAGTAAATTTCTCCAATCTGCTAAAATCTCCAATTTGGTTAATATGGGACAATTCAAACTTCATTTAATGAACTATTAATAATAGAAGATTAAAGTCCCAAATAAATGATTCCCAGACACCGATTTATATAATAGGATACACAGGATATTTTCCGTGTCACATTTAAAAACCTACATTTTGATGTGGCCGCAAATCCGTGGGTTTACAATAAAGGTTGAAGCCCCCAATATCTCGTGAAGCAAGCGCTATTTAATAATTGCTACATTGTTGAATTATGACAATACCGTAAACCAGTGCTGTAGTGGTACCGTAAACAATGCAAATTTTGATTTTGTATAAGTTTTTTTGTGTGATTATGTAACTTGTCCTCATTTGGGTCAACAGTTACCGTTTAATTGTGCGAACTATTATGAATAAAAGAATACAGGCCCACAATAAATTATTCCGCAACCCCGATGTATAGTATACTTTCCGTGTGCCATGTGGAGTTTCTACAGTTTCAATTTGTCTTTCTATATCAAACCCAATCATATTAGTGGTGTTTTATAAGGTCTAGGAAAAGTTGACACCTTTATTAGCTGATAGCATTAGTATCAATGGGTGAAGGGATTACCTGCATTTAGTGTGGTGGTGGTGTTTACATAGCTAATCCTCTTGTAATGTGCCCTTCTGATGAAGCAACCCTTTTACAATTTTATTGTTCGGTGATTGGTTTATTGTTGTGTGATAAACCACAAAATAAGACTCAATGTTGTAGAAAATTACACTATCAGGGATAACATTTTGCAAATAATTTTTTTTTTTTTTAATATTTTCATTTGTCAAAAGTTAATTATGGTCCAGCGCTGGACCCTGGACATAGGATCATGCACTCTGGTTTCTATAATTGTACTTTCATTATCACAATATATTAAGTATGAAATCATTGTTAGATAGATATCGGAAGCGCAGCGCTATTTATTCGTTGGCGACTTTTATTTCAAATCTACACATTTTATTCAATATATATCAGCGATCAGATGCTTAAAGTTAAGTTAATACAAAACCTAATATAATAGTTTGTTAAATTGGAATTTCCACGAATTGCATGTGCTCAGATTTTACTGTTATGTTGTGCTATTTTTAGCACTGTAATTTCCCAGGCCAATCCTAGTTTCGTTTGTTTGACTGGCAGAGGATTTGAGTGTTGTATTTTTCTCGATTCTTTATTGAATAAATAATTAATGGATAATGATATACATACCATTATAAAACAACGAACTTAGGGGGTATGGCTCTATGTCTGGCGTTGATACAACGTGATGAGAGCTTGTTCTATGTCGGATCCATGCTTTGCTGGATGGACCACTGTCGCTCCCGTTGTGGGTTGGTGCAGCTGGTTTCAAATTTCTGTGTGATTTTATCTTTTTTTTCTGTTGGATGTGTGATACCTGGGGTTGTGAAAACCCTAACTTCTTCGCAATTTCTATCTGTGTAAACTGCTGGTGGAATATTTTCCCAACTGCGTATATGTCCGCCAACGATAGATCTTTTCGATTTCGTCACCGTTTTGTAGCCATGATTGAACTGATATTATTATGACATCAAGTCGCTTGATCTGGGATATTATATATCAAATGTTTTTTTTTTGGCCAACGAGTTAAACCATTGTTCACTAGTTGAGAAAACATCACAACAACAAAAAAACTGTTGCACAATTCATGCATAGTTGTGAGGGACCGGTATACATCATAGGTTTGTATAGCTTTTTACTAAATATCACCCCTTCACACATTTGGAATGAGTTGACTATTGTTTAATTAGACCTAATGCGAACTCATAGCTATCAAAACAGTCGAACTGTCAAGTCGTTTTACTTGTGTGTTAACTGCATAGAGTTGTTTGTATGGCCTTTGGCTGAACTTTATTTTCCTTCACACAGTTCAGCCTATCAAAATTCAGCTGGCATCTGATTTTGCAGAAGACAAAATTAAATGCGCGAATTTATGAAGTGTAACAACATCGCATCAATGTTTTAACTTTTCGTCATTTGCGAATATCGATCAATGTTTTGACATCGCGACTTTCGCGTTGTCGAAAGTTTCAACATTTTACTAAAATGTTTAGTCTGTAGTGGTTTCGACATTATAGCTCTTTTATGGCCAGTCGCTTTTGACGTTATCGCATTATTTTTCGTCATTTTTGACATTTCATTTTTGCACATTTACGTCAAAAGTTTTTCGATATTATCGACAAATTTTTTGCATATGCGAAAAAGGTTTTGGCATACTCCCTGAGAACCACTAGTTAAGTATCATCATAATGGGCACAGTCAATTTTATATTATAAATGAACGAGAGGCCGATCAAGATCGGCAGATGTTTAACCCATACCTTGGCGATAACGATTAGCTATTTTCATAAATCCTTACACCAACCTTTTCAACAATTCACACCTTACTATTAAAGCTACTCGATCCGATTAAGCACCCCTCAGTTACTTTTTATTTGGCTTCGGGGTTAAAAAATATTTTATTCAAATCGAGGAACCCATTCCTCAAAGCTCCGAGTAAGCAGATATCAATTTTTTAAATCTATTATCTTTAACCACCTGGAATATTTAGTGGCCGTATGAAAGTTGATGAAGATGGATAACTCTAAAATCAAGTGTTTTTTTTGTGTCAGATAAATGACAAAGTAGCAAAATTTCATTGTACAAAATGTTGATAAACAACAGATTTTGGGCAATTTTATACTATAGTGGACTGTGGTTAGCATTATTTTTGGGCAATTAATTGATTCTGATAACAGCTAGAAACGGAATTTAAAAAAAACTGTTGTTGTTGGAATCTGATGATATGGGGACCATCAAATCGGATTGAGTACCTTTAAGTTCACAAGTGGACTAAGACTTATTGGGCACCTTCCATATGAACATATGGCATTTGATTCCAACCTATTTAGTCAGTTTAAAATAGATATATAGTCTTATAGAGCTTAGTCCATAGTCAGGCAGAAGAACCATACATAACAGTTAAAGATAAACTATTTAAAAAAATTCGTAAAATATGATTGATAATGATTGGATATAACATACTTTAATGCATAATTATGAGATAACTAGAGGTCACCAGGGATATGAGATTGAAGATAGCATACTGTGTGTTTATGGAATGGGTGGGTTAATTTTGTTAATATTTTAAAGCAATTAAACCAAATGAACCTCTCTGTACAGGTTAGGGGTGTGTTATCATAAACTATGACTTGAAATATAATATAATCAATGACAAATATTTGAGTTATTAAATGAGATAGCAAGGGGTTGATCTTAATCACACTAATGAACTGATAAAAATAGTCTATAAATGCATGTATATGGATTTAGAAGCCCACACAATAAGTCAGTCTCAAGAATACAAGCAACATAATTATTATCCTGCACCCCAAATGCAATAGAGGAATTTCAAAATAAGACATTTCCTCTAATGTTTTTAGAAATCCTTACTGAATCTGGCTCAAAGTGAAAGATATAATTTAATATCTGCATATCAGATATCATGTGTCTATGGAATGGGTTAATATTAATCCCAAAATCCATGCAAGACCAGAGAGCTATGTTGGAGTTGATAAATCCTGAGAAGTCACTGTCCACACACTATGGAAATGCAATAAACAATTAACATATAGCTATTAAAGTGCAGCAGTGAGTATCAGATTTCATTACCAGGTATCAATAATAGAGATTATCTCTAGTCTCTCTTACTAATACAACAATTGTAAGCTGCTACAGTTATATAGTGTAAGCAAATCTCAAATCTGTTCAATTCTTAGTTAAAAGGGGCCATAATTCTGGTATAAAAAACAGGATCTGACCCATATTCAAACTCGATCTGTATTTTGAGTTGATAAACTCGCATACCAAATTTGGTTCTTATCAGTTGAAAAATGGTTGATTTATCAAAATATGCAGAAATTCTATATCAAAGGGCCATAACTCCTTTAAAAAATATCGGATCAATCCCATATTCAAACTCGATCTGTATTTTGGTCCGAGAAACTTGCATACCAAATTTGATTCTGATCAGATAAATTTTTTTTGAATTATGGTAGCATGCATGAATTCTAAGTCGAAAAAGGGCCATAACTCCGTAAAAAAAACTCGGATCAAACCCATATTCGAACTCGATCTGTATTTGGTGCTGAGAAATTCATATACAAAATTTGGTTCCGATCAGATATAAAATGTTCGAGTTAACGCACCATGCGTAAAGTGTCTACAGACAGACAGACAGACAGACAGACAGACAGACAGACAGACAGACAGACGGACGGACGGACGGACTAACGACGAGTGGTCAATCCGGACAACGACACTATGTTTACCATACTATGGTATGGGTAAACATAAAAATGCAAGGGGGTATTTACATTTTCAGGATTAGCTTAATTATGGACTACACAGCTTGCATTGTTAACAATTACAATAGAATTGTCACATACTCACCAGGAGAATAGAACATTTTGACATGGCAGCCTTTCTGTTAATAAACCCTGTATGGAGACATGGGTCAAAATCTGTTGCTGCCGCACAGTCAGAATTCACCTGAGTCGATGCCTACAAAAGGAAAAGTTTATGCAATTAATGCCTACCAAACTCTGGTAAAAATCCAATTTGAAGTCAATTTGTATTCAACCCAGTTCTTTCACCTGACAAGTTTGGGGAAGTCGGTAGCGTACTGGTCTCTCGTGCTAGCGGACCGGGGATCGCAACCTGGTCAGTGTATTCTGACAAAAATCAGAACTTGGTCATATACCAAGTTTGTCAGGCTGTAAAGTCTCATTCGAGATCACTGAATAAAGATCTGAATGCAAAATGCTGACTTCCCCCCATTACAACACTTGTTCAGGTATGTTGTCGTGGTGCAGTACGCTGTACGATCGGGCGCGGACATTAATGGCTGACCCGTGTACACGCCTCGGTGTGTGCACGTTAAAGAACGCTACTGGAGTCACCACAGGGTTAAAAGTTATTCGGTCGTGGTAGCACCTGGACCAGTGCATCTACAACCAGAATTGGTTCCTGCACTGTAATGTCTACAGATACAGACAGCAATCATAACTAGAGAATTGTGAAAAAACAAGAGATGGACTGTCGTCCGGTGCATACCCCCTTGTGGCATACCGCCTAGTTTGGTTATATCTATAACTTATGACTGCTATACTCAGACAGATGGACCCAACATTTTCATATAAACAAAAATGAATAACTATAGAACAAACAAGACAGTCAATGACTGTGGGGTCGCTCACCAGACTGCAAAGACTGATAAGACTGGGACTCTGGAGACCACAACAGTCAGAACTTTTCATAATCACTTTAAAAGAAGTAGATATCTAAAGAGTTAAATCTAAAACAAAAAATTTGGAGTTATGTCCCTGGCCCCGCCCACATTTGACCCAGTGACCTAATTTGAACAAATCTGAACCCCAGTCACCCAAGGATCTTTCATACCAAATATGAACCCATATATTTGAGAAGAAGTCACTTTAAGAATACTATGGAGGGAAAGAGTTATGGCCCTGGCTTCGCAACTATTTCAAGTGAACTCATTTGAACAAATCTGAATGTGAGTCACCTAGGGAACATCCACACCAAATATGAAACCATTCGGTCTTATTGTTCTGAACTTAAGATGTTGGGAAGAGTTATGGCCCTGGTTTCGCAACTATTTGACCCATTGACCGCATTTGAACAAATCTGAATGAGAATCACCTAGGGAACATCCACACCAAATATGAACCCATTTGGTCTTATGGTTCCAGAGGAGAAGATGTTCAAATAATTGTTGTCGGACGGATTGACGGACAGACGATGGACGGACGGACGAGGAGTGATGACTATAGCTCCGCCGGAGCACAGGTAGGGTGGCTGGTTGATAATTAAATCTTTTATCTCCGCCCCTATTTGAACAAACGTGAATCCCCATCTATGAGATCCATTAATTTGGTAATTTCAGACATTAGATTTTAAGAGTTGAACTGAACTGATTTTCCTAAAATGACCCCAAATCTGAAAAAATCTAAACCCCAGTCACCGAAGGACAATCCATACCAAACATAATCTAAATAGTCCAGATGGTTCTTGAGAAGAAATTGTTTTAAGAATTACTATGGAAGGAAAGAGTTATGGCCCTGACTTCTCACCTATTTGACCTGATGAACTCATTTGAACAAATCTGAATGTGAGTCACCTGGGGGACATCCACACCTAAATATATAAACCCATTTGGTCTTTAATATGTATCTGGAGAAGAAAACAATTGATGGACGGATAGAGACATAATGACAAGGTGGATGGATGGGAGAACAGTCTGACATAGAGACTGACAAATTCAATCCAATATACCCCCCAAGTTTTCTTTGCAAAATCAGGGTATAATGAGTTCAACTGGATACTGGTGGTTAAGAACATAATATTCGAACAGATAAGCCTGAACATAGTGTCTGACATTTGCAGAATGAGGTCCCCAAAGGGTGAATTTAATGACACAATCCTGCAATGCGGGCTAGCATCACCAAATTCACCCTCTGGGGACCTCATTCTGTGTAGGCCTCAACTGCTATGGGAGACATAGCATTAGATTGAAGTTCTCCAGTTAAAGTTGGTGATGTGCACCCATTAGGCACCTCAATTATGCATTTTATATTCACAAATTAGGGGATATAGAAACTAAACAGAAGGGCTAAAGTAAGTAAAAATGTCAATTTAAGTGCCTATATACTTCCCAGAAGATGAGGCCTAAGCAGAATGAGGACCCTGGCTAGTGTATTTGGTGATGCTAGACTGCTGTGCAGGGTAGCATAACTAAATTCACCCTCTGGGGAGCTCATTCTGCAAATGCCAGATAGAAGACAAATTTAATCCAATATATACCCCCCCCCCCCCATTTTTCTTTGAATATTAGTCGTATGATTTCATCTGGATAAGTGGTGATTAAAACAATAATATGAAATGGCCAAACCTGAATTTAGTATGTCTGACATTTGCAGAATTAGGTCCCAAAAATGTGGATTTAATGACAATATTCTGTAAGGCAGGCTAGCATCACCAAATTCATCCTCAATCTGATTAGGCCTCAATGGCCAATAAAACCAAGGAACAGATTGAAGTCCTACAGTTGAAGTTGGTGATACACACCCATTGAGCACCTCAATTATGCATTTTTCTTCTGCAAATTAGGGGGACATTGAAACTGAACAGGTGGAAAAAAATGACTAAATCAATGAAGTCCTACAGTTGAAGTTGGTGATACACACCCATTGAGCACCTCAATCATGCATTTTATCTTCTGCAAATTAGGGGGACATTGAAACTGAACAGGTGGAAAAAGTGACTAAATCAAACTGTCAATTTGATACTTAGGATACTTCCCAGAAGATGAGGACTAAGCAGAATTAGGTCCCGGGCGGGTGTATTTGGTGATGCTAGCATGCTGTATGGGGTAGCAACACTAAATTCACCATCTGGGGACCTCACTATGTAAATGTCAGACACACTATTTTCAGACTTAACTAGAAGAAATCAAAGCCATTCACAGTATCATTGAATGTCAGTCATCACCTAACAATGGAAGCACCAGTTTGTTGTTAAATTGCTACAGATATGTTTAGATTAGAATAATACATGTCATCTGGCCAGTTTATATAATTAATGACCTGTACCTTTACAGATATATATGCCTCTGTGGTGAGAAGAGGTATTAAATATGGCTTGGAAGGGATGTTGGTTGATGGCAGGGTTGGGTCTGGGCCATGTGGGAGGGGGTGGGTGGGGGAGGGTGGAATGTTTCCATAATTTCATTAAAGAGTAAAGTTTCATAACTCTGCAGATGTTATATATAATGGTGTCACTTTTTTTTCAAATTTTAAAACATGTTTAAAAAAAAATTGTCCCAGAAGATGAGGCCTAAGCAGAATAAGGTAATTGAGGGTGTATTTGGTGATGCTAGCCTGCTGTATGGGGTAGCAACACTAAATTCACCATCTGGGGACTTCATTCTGCAAATGTCAGACACACTATGTCCAGGCTTGGAGAAATGAACAATGGACTATTCCTTGTAGACTCTGGTAGAATAGTTGTTTAGCTCATGTCATGTCTTGTAATGACAGATGGTAAACTGGTCTGAAGCAAGCAGTCTTCAACAAGAGTATCGGGTGACCACACTATGATAAATTGGCTTTTTCAATAATACAGGCTTCAGTGTTCTCTTAAAAATTAATAGTGCATAGCAAAGAGGTGTGAATTATAAAGGGCCATAACTCTGTTAAAATATATCGAATCAAACCCATATTTTAACTTGATCTGTATATAAGTGTCAAAAATTCATATACCAAATTTGGTGTTGATCAGATGAAAAATGTTTGAGTAATCCTGTCTTGGATGAATTCTATATCAAAACAAGAGTGGAAGGGGTTAAATAAACAATACCAAAATCCATACAGATGAAGAACATGCTAAGAAAAATCTAGGTAAGAAATATGAGGCTGTGATGTGTCCTAAACAAAAATTAAAGGTCAAAATGTAAAAATTAAATTTTTTGTTTTTAAAGTTATGTCCCTGGCTCTGCCCCTATTTGACCCAGTGACCCCATTTGAACAAATCTGAACCCCAGTCACCCAAGGTATCTCTGTACCAAATATAAGCTAAATTGGCCAAATATTTTTTTAGAAGAAGTCATTGTAAGAATTACTATGAGTTATGGCCCTGGTTTCTCAACTAATTGACCGGGTGACCTCATTTGAACAAATCTGAACACCAGTGACCCAAGGACCCTCCATACCAAATATTAGCTAAATCGGCCCAATGGTTCTGAACAAGAAGTCGTTGTAAGAATTACTATGGAGGAATAGAGTTATGGCCCTGGCTTCGCAACTATTTGACCCAGTGACCTCATTTGAACGAATCTGAATGAGAGTCACCTAGGGAACATCCACACCAAATATGAACCAATTCGGTATGATGGTTTCAGAGGAGAAGATGTTTAAAAAAAAGTTTGACGGACGGACAGACGGACCGACAGACGGACGGATGGACGGAGGCACGGACGGACGACGGACGAGGAGTGATGACTATAGCTCCACCGGAGACTTCGTCTCAGGTGAGCTACAAAAACAAAACAGTTGAATGTGCCATTAAATGTCCTCATCGTGGTGAACATCCATAAAAAATTTCATTGAGATCCGAGCATTACTGTTCAAGTTATGACCTGAACAGACATCGGATGGACCAAACAGCCAACATTTCCAGATAAACAAAGATGAATAACTCTAGAATGGAAAAGCGGAACAAAACGATGGAACCCTCTATTTAATGTCCTCATAGTAGTGAACATCCATACCTAATTTCATTGAGATCCGAGCACTATTGTTCAAGTTATGACATGAACAGACATCGGACGGACGGCTCGACGGACGGACGGACGGACGGGTGTAAAACAGTATACCCCCTTTTTTTTAAAAGGGGGTATAATAAAAGGCCAAATCGCAGATTGGACCACATCCAGTTATTTTGCAGGATCCCAAATTTTCAAAGTAAAACAAGGTGAATATCTGATGAAGAAATCACAATAACCCATATTAAACCCAAAACCAAACTAAACTTGTATTTTCATAAAAGTAGGCCTGTACTTAATACAATTCAGTCCACACTCAAATTAATATCCAGAAATAATGAATGTGTCAATGACACTGTAACTCAACTTGGAGAGGGTTTAATGTCATACATTACAGTCAAGTGAGAAATTAGTAATACCAGAGGTAAATCCAAAGTGCCTTATGACGTTTGGGATCAATTGGATGAAAAATGTTGGTTTTAGGGCATGCCAAATATCTAGTCATGTAAAGAGTAAAATCCAACGATATCTGCCGGCAGCCATGTTTTTCAGAAACAAGACAGTCAATGACTGTGAAGTCGTTCACCAGACTATCGGGACTGAGAAGACTGGGACTTTGAAGTCTGCTGGAGTCTGTAGAATTAAAAATAACTTTAAAACAAGGGTAAAAGGGTTTAAATCACCTAGTTCGGCCCTGTTTGATCCAATGTAAGACCTAGAGCTCCATTGGTCTAGTAAAATAAATGGACCTGGCTAAGTATTGGTTAACAAAAAAACAATTAAAAACTAATTTTTTTTAAATTTGAAAAACCATAAATCCGTTAAAAAAAAAATCTGAACAAAGCCATATTCAAAATCTATCTGTATTTTTGGCATGCGTAAATTGATCTTGATCTGTATTTTAGGCTGAGAAACTCAAGATCATATACAAACTTTGGTTTTTGGTTCCAATCTGATAGATAATGTTTGAGTTATTGCACCATGTGTAAAGTGGCTATGGACAGATGGACGGACGGACAGATGGATGGATGAACGAACATACAAACATTTGGGGAGATATGTGGCTATTGAGTTATGTGGCTAAAATATTTATGTGTCTACAAAATTTATGTAGCTATCAAGTAGTTGACAAAATTTTATGTTGCTATCAAGTAGTTTATAGTGATAACATTTCTGATTGTGGAGTCAGAAAATGTAAGAATTATAGCATAAGCAGATTGAAACTCAAAAACTTGTATACAGTAACTAGGACAGTGGAATATGAGAAACTGACAGGTCCGTGCTTGGGGACTAGCCACATAACTGTCTGTACACCTCCCATTGACAGATCATGGATGTCTAAATCTATGGACTTTTTGTTTACAACTTTTGAGTGACTACAAAACTAAATATGCTGATTGGGCCAAATAGAACATTTTTGAGGGTTCATCTCAACACTGTTACATGGATAGCCACCACTCGTCGTGCTTATATCTGACATTTAAGTTGTCCACATAGATGTCAGATGTAAGCATGACGAGTGGTCAATCCAGACACTATGTGTACCATACTATGGTATAGGTACACATAAGAACACTCTTCCTAATCGAATATTTGTATGGCTTCATCTAGCAGTCTAAACGTGTTTTAATTCACAATGCACAAGTCATTCATAGCATGCGGGGAGCAAGTACCAGTACCCTATATAAACTGCAGACATGTACTCAAATAACTTTGACAAGAGAGAGTGCAAATAAATATATAACAAGTTTCATGTCTGACCTAGTTATATCAAAATTTGTTTGCTAAACAGCAATAATGTTAACACTGCTTACAATGTCAACACTGTCAACTCTGGAGGTCTGTGCAAGGCGTGACCGAACTTCAAAGAAGTCGCCAGTCATTATCATATTGTAATTATTTATCTGATTTACAATAGGACATCAAATTCCTTCCTTGCTACAGCAATATGCCATACAGAGTACATAAGATCTGGTGTTACTTTCAATAGGTTTCTAAAGCATTATGCCATACAGAATACATAAGATCCAGTGTTACTTTCAATAGGTTTCTACAGCAATATGCCATACAGAGTAGATAAGATCTGGTGTTACTTTCAATGGGTTTCTACAGCAATATGCCGTACATAATACATAAGATCCGGTGTTACTTTCAATGGGTTTCTCCAGCAATATGCCGTACATAATACACAAGATCCAGTGTTACTTTCAATGGGTTTGTACAGCAATATGCCGTACAGAGTACATAACATCCGGTGTTACTTTCAATGGGTTTCTACAGCAATATGCCGTACAGAATACATAAGATCCGGTGTTACTTTCAATGGGTTTGTACAGCAATATGCCGTACAGAGTACATAACATCCGGTGTTAATTTCAATGGGTTTGTACAGCAATATGCCGTACATAATACATAAGATCCGGTGTTACTTTCAATGGGTTTGTACAGCAATATGCCATACAGAGTACATAAGATCCGGTGTTACTTTCAATGGGTTTGTACAGCAATATGCCGTACATAATACATAACATCCGGTGTTACTTTCAATGGGTTTGTACAGCAATATGCCGTACATAATACATAAGATCCGGTGTTACTTTCAATGGGTTTCTACAGCAATATGCCGTACATAATACATAACATCCGGTGTTACTTTCAATGGGTTTGTACAGCAATATGCCGTACAGAGTACATAACATCCGGTGTTACTTTCAATGGGTTTCTTCAGCAATATGCCATACAGAATACATAAGATCCAGTGTTAATTTCAATGGGTTTCTACAGCAATATGCAGTACATAGTATATAATATCCGTTGTTACTTTCAATGGGTTTCTACAGCAATATGCCATACAGAATACATAAGATCCGGTGTTACTTTCAATGGGTTTCTATTTATGTACACTCATACAGCCTTTAACCCTTTGAGTGCCAGGTCGATTTTTGTATCAACCCATATACCCTGTGCCAATGCATTCTCTTATATATGCGAGTCGACCATAGGTCGCCTCGCATATATAAGAGAATGCATTGGCCTAACAATTTTTTTTTTTTTTTTTTACTATTTTTTACAATTTTAATAATTTATTCTTATATTCTTTAACAGACTTATTTTGTAGGTTTAGGTCCGATGAGATCGGCCCCTGGCACTCAAAGGGTTAAGAAAATATATTTCGAGTAGATATTATGTCCTCCTAAATTATGTCAACATACATACATGTAGGGTTTAAAATTCCGCTACCCCCGTTTTTACGGACCCTTGTGCCCTGCATCCACCACCCCCCCCCCCCCCCATAACAAAAGATGGACTACCATATACTCAAACAGATGGACCTGATAATCAGCATTTTCGGATAAACAAAGATGATTTACTATAGAACAAAAAACCTTGAAAGACTTCATAGTGGTGAACATCCATGCCAAGTTTCATTGAGATCCAAACACTACTGTTCATGTTATGACTTAAAGCCAACATTTCCAAGTAAACATAGATGAATAACTGTAGAATGGAAAACCCGAACAAAACAATTGAACCCTTTATTGAATTTCCTCATAGAAGTGAACATTCATATGAAATTTCATAGAGATCATAGCACTACTGTTCAAGTTATGACCTGAATAGACATTGGACGGACCAAAAAGCCAACATTTCCAGATAACCAAAGATGTATATCTCTAGAATGGAAAACTCAAACAAACAAAATGATCGAAGCCTCGAATGAATGTACTTATAGTACTGAACATCCAACTAAATTTAAATTGCGATCTAAGCAGTACTTTTCAAGTTATGACATGAAAAGACATTGGATGGACAGACGCCTCTGATTAGCAGAGAGATGAACTGATACATGAAGAGTTATGACTATAGCTCCACCGGAGACTTCGTCTCAGGTGAGCTAAAAAGCGAACCATTGTTCGCTTTACGATGAAGTTTGATGCTTAATTGACCACTGATGCAATGCAATGTCAATGAACTGTCAAGAGTGTACCTTGGTGGAACTTGGCCATGAAACTTGCATTTATTAATATAATACTATTAATGCATACCTGGTATGTCAATGACGTGATATGGAATTTGAGTCGATGAATTTCATGGATTCCACAGTTTATTTCTAATAAAAGTATAGAACTTCATGGAGTGGAACACAAAATCACAAAATTACACCACACAGCAAGTTTAATCCACAAATGACCAACCCAAAGCAACTAGTGCCTGTTATTTTGTCAGATACCAAATTTTAAGTTATTTCCAGGCATGTGAGAGTGTTTTACTGTCCTCCATTCCCACCAACTTGTTAGATCACTGTGCTATTTTAATAATGTTTGGTTACTCTTCAAATAATGCACCAGATCTCATAGTGTCATATCACTATAGCATAATTGATATGTAAAGCTATACACCTATCATCCACAAGCACCTATTATTTTGTTATTGAAACTGTGTCAAGATGTGTACAAATGTAATAGGAAACTAATTACTCAACGCCTTATAGAGTGACCTATTCTGTAAGACATATGATTATTACAAACCAAGTTCGTTTGAAAGTTTTTGCTGTTAAAATTGAAAATAATAATTCTTGTGCTATCACATTAAAAAGACATTGTCATATATATCAGTCCCTCTATTAGTATAGCAGCTAAGACCAAAATTATGGGGGAATCATGCACTTTTTAGTAGAAGCATGAAACTTTGTATACACCTTCAGGGACATATATGAAACAAATTCTGATATGGACCCAACTCAAATAACCACTTTGTTGGTCGTCACAACGACTTTCGGAAACCACCCGATTTTTTTGAAAAAAAACAACAAAAAAAACATGTTTTTTTCAAAATATGATCACTGTGCATAGCAAAAGTGTATTTAGAAGGTAGTTTTGCAGTTTTTATCAATATTACTGTCTATAGATGCATTCAGGGTTCCAAACCTCCAATTACAACAACAACAACATTTTACATGAAACTCATTGACTCATAATAGTTCATCATGTTCATGGGCTGGTAGGACCCATCATGTACCCCCACCATTACTCAACTTCTTTGGTATTGTCATGTGCCTGTATTGTTCAGGTAAAATTATGTTACCAGCAAATTTTTTGGGTCCTAATGTAGGGTAGGCCTACCTACTGGGTCAAAGTTACTAAGTTTCCTTTTGTTTTCGATCATGATGGGGAGGGGGAACGGTAATCCCATATAAGTGATGTCATTGTGATTGGATCTTAACAGCTAATGTGTCATTTTGGTAGGTACATGTATTTGGTTACTGTATCTACTGGTAGCAAAACCAATATTATGTTGCCATTGATGACGTTGAGATGCAACAGCGATGAAAGCACAAATTTATAGTCTGGGAGCTAATGGGGTACCCCTACACCCTCATCCCATGACTGAACTTCACCCACTCATTTCCTTCCTTATTGTGACCTTCAACCTCTTAGCACAAAACTTGAAAAGGTGGCTGTGTAGACACAAGACAAGACGGCGTCAGAGTCAGACACGGCCGCCCATTATCAGACGAGGCACTATAAGTCAGTTAGGTGCAAACTATGTAATGGATAATTTTCGAAGAATAGGGGATTCGGTAAAAGAATAGACGAGGCTCTTGCGCCGAGTCTATTCTTGACCGAATTCCCGACGCTGAGAATATTATCGGACTTAAAACCCACACATTGAATTGTCATTGGAGCCAACTATCCATTTGGTCTGGTCCACATCTCTGTCTTGATTACCTGAGTATACGCCCACAGTTCAGCACGGACAGTTATTGTTGTCCACGGCGAAAAGCAACACGTTTCAATTATTATTTAATTCGAATTAGGACTCGCCAGTTGAGGGACGTTTCCTCCGAAGTTTGCCGTTGCGCTATGGATTCGGCCAGTGTATGTGAGCAATATATTTCTATCCAATTGTATTTGTTTATTCTTTTTTCTTTCTTGATTTAAAGATGCCCCATCCAATTCGACATAAAATAAGTTAACATTCCATAATAATTTAGCAGGCAATAAAACATGAAATATAATGGTCGTTATACATATGCATCACAAATACAGCACCACAAGAAACATCCAAAATAATGTGATCAGAATCATCATAAATAGCTTATTTTAGAAATTTCTCTTCAATTTTCATCGTTGGTTGGTAATGAAGTAAAAACGCTCTTTATAAAATGTGATTTTTCGAATATTCTGGCGCCAAACAACACGAAACCTGGTGAAAACTGTCTCATTATTAAGAAGTCGAAACCACATAAGAAGCTTGCATAAATGGGTTCACTGATTCTTTCTCACTATTGTCTTGTGTAGAATATGCAATAGAAGTATTATAGTGTCCAATTGTATGGGTATCTTGAATTTCCAATTATTATCAGGAAGACACCTAGATGTACTATAGCTTGAATTCTAAGTATCATTCTATAGTTTATACACAGGAACGTGACTAGACGTGACTCAGAGCAGTATGACAATTTAATTTCGCACACCCACCCCCTTCAGGATAGATGTTTCAAACTGAAAGGTATCATAACATTTTTAGTTATTGGACAATTCTTACATGACATGGGCTATCCCCCGTTGTTAGCAAATTCCCATCAGTCCCATCGTATATACATGATTTCCAACTATTCCCCCATCACGATGACCTTACATATGCCTTTAAGTATCACCCCCAAAAGTTAACAAATGGTCAGTGCACAAAATAATGTATAACCTGTGTTATCTTTTATTCGAAACAGCATGCGTAAATAGTGCCTATATTGTATTTATCATTCAATACATGTATATAGTTGATTAGTCATCAGCGACGTGGCTAGTATAGTGGGCTCCGGGTCATCGGTGGGGATGTCCAAGGTGATATGTATGTATATACAATGAGTCGCTGTATGGTCATGTCTGAGGTGAATAGGTATACAGGGAGTGACTATTGTCATGTGTGCGTTTACAGATATATACCCGATGTGACGGTATGGTCATTTATGCAGTGTGGGTGTAACGAGAGTAGCTACACGTACATGGTCAAATATGTGTTGTCTGTGTATAAATGGAGTGCATCTATTGTCATGGTGGGTTTTACAGGTGTAACTTTGTATTGTCTGTATTGTCATGGGTGGGTTTATAGATATATGTATTGTTGTTGGTTGTACGGTCATGGATGGGGGGGGGGGGGGGGTTCTGTGGATCAATATGGAGCAGTATGTTGTATAGGTGTACATGGAATGAATGTAGTCATGGTTAAGTGTATATGCATATCTGCAGTATAGCTTGATGATGGACATTGGCGGACGTGTCACTTGTGGGTATATGGGGAGTGCCCTTGTTGTCGGGGTGGGATGCATATATGTAATGGCACTAGTCATTGGTGGGTGTATAGGTATACATGGAGCAGCTGTATGATCCCAGATGGGGTGTATGAGTATATTGCATGTGGCTGAATTATCACGGGTGAGGTGTATATGGAAGTCTGGAGTGGGCAAATGGTTGTGTGTGCGGGTTGTTGGTATATCTGGAAGGGCTGTATGGCCATTGGTGGGGTGTATATGTATACCTTGAGTGACTATATGGCCAATGGCGTGACCATATGGCCAATGGTGATGTGAATAGGTATATAGTGAGTGATTGTAAGACCATGAGTGTGGTGAATAGCTATGCAGGGGATAGTGACAGTATGGTGATGGATATATAGGAGTATACCTGGTGTGTGATGTACATGTATATATGGGTATATATATCCAAGTGTGGCTGTATGGTCATGGGTGAGGAGGTGCATGTGTATAAAGTGAGTGGCCACATGGTCATTTGTGTGGAGTTTATATATATATGGAGTGACTGTATGGTCACGGGTGGGTTGCACAGGTGTACCTTGTGTGGCTATCGCTGCTTTCCACAATAACTCATGGATATGTTAATCTAAAGAGAAATCATGTTAGAGAGTTCTCCATCTTTGTGACATTTATGAACAATGAAAGAAACACTACACGGTTTTACTGACAATAGTTGGTCAGATTTGATGTAGCCACATATTATGGTCCCACTTAGTTCAGTTTTTAAGTTCTGCCAATTTCCTTTAAAAACATGGCCATACTAGTAGCGTAATTATAAAATTTGATCGTACACACATTTGTTACATTTATAATTTAAAATAAACGTACACATTTTACCTTACAATGATAAATAATTCCCAGGTGCTGAAGCCACCACAACCTCACCACACACTAGAAGAGACAGTGCCGTGGCTGTTGGGGGGGGTGCTTAAATTTCCAACTGAACCCTTCTGAATCATACCAAACTCTCAGGTCCTCAAAATTGGATTTGCACCCTGCTTTGAGTCCAATCTGTTACCACATACATGTAGGCCTACATGAAGATGGAAAAATATTCAACCGACAATGTAACACCCCACCCCTATTGTCACGTTATGGAGAATATATTATAGAACAAACTCCCAACTCTTGGCATTACTACCCATCTTGATTGATATTCTGAACTCTCAGGGTGACATCAACCACTGTACAGTCATCCCTAAAAAAAATGCATCATGGTGACTTCAACACCAAGAGCTAGATTACAACCCGCCCCTACCCCAATCCCCAATTTCTACAAATGTGACAGTATTACTTGATCACGACCTGCCTTCAATAAGTCGTGTATACATCAATTTAATAAGTTCTTTTGATTTGATTCAGAAAATTAACCATATCTCCGATTATCATTTAGTAATTTTCGCACATTGCAATTCGTGAAAACCACAACGAATCGGCTTTCCGTAGAATGGAGAATGGGTTTCCGTAGGCGATCGTGCAGTTCAGCAGTATTTGTTAGTTTTGTTTATCGTCTATTACAAAAGTAAATTGCCTATATTTATTTAACCATGTTCATAAATATTGCACATTAACTTAACTATTTCGACCTAGTGTAGTATTGCGACTATGAATTGTATCAAATACAGCGAATATAACTCAAAATCAAATGTAAGATTGACGGCAAAAGTGTCAAATAGTCATTTTCCACATGTTCAACATTAATTCTAATATTTCGTCAACCGTTGCCAAATTGCGTAAGTTTGTGGCAATTGTGATGAATAACAGGGGGAATGGTGTTATTGTTTTTGTTTTACCGTTGGTATTTATTACGTATTCGATAATTGAGCAAGTTAGCAGACACAACAAGTGAAAACAAATCGTATTTTGTTCAAGTAAACATTAATCTCACGCGCGGTTTATTAAAAATGTGGAATGACATTGAACGTGGAAACGGATATCTTTCGACACAAATATGCAATATTTTAACGCGCCCTTGAGTGAATATAGGGAAATTTTGAGAAGAGGTCCATATCAGAAATTAATTACCTTGGTCCATAGTATCTATATGTAAAGTATGGGACTTCTACTCAAAGGTGCATGATTTTTGTTCTTAACCGCTATACTATATCATGTCATTATTAATATACTGGTGCTGAGAAAATAGATTTGAAAACATATATCTGCTAGTGAGTAATTTAAAAGTGTACCTTCCAGCTATTTCCGACTGCAGCGGCTGAGTTCGAGATGTGACCAGCTTTGGTTTTTAGATCATCCTGCGGATACCCATTGAAGTTACCACACAGTCCACACATCTTCCTCTTATATGTACTGGGAACAATCAACTCTGCATAACTGTCACCATTCCAAGTCATCTGTCAAGATAATATCAATAATTTTATAATGCCAAATATTATAGACAAACTTAAATTTGTATATGATACTGTTAGTCTGGTCATTGAGACTGGATTTTGAGGTGAACCTAGAACAAACTGTTGACAAGCTGGTTTTGGTGTCATTTTGTCATGAAGAATCTGTGGAACAGTATATCCAAAATCCGCTGAAATCCGCTTTGGGAAAAAAAATTCTACTGCTCTTTGAAATTGGGTCGTATTTATGGCTTTTTGTGTCAATTTTTCTGTTATTAGTCGAGTCAAACTGATGGAATGAAACACCCAACCATGAACAAATTGCTATGCAATGTATTTTGGTGAATTTGAATGTGAAATATACCCATATAATAACATAACCAAAATCCCCAAGAATCCCGGGTGGGAAAGTGGTCATTTTTGGGTCAAAACTCACCCTTACCGAACATAATCGCTTATTTAGCGTTTCCTTAGCGTTTCCTTAGCGTTTCCTTAGCGTTTGGGGCAATTTGTTAGCGTTTGAACGTTATGAGAAGAAATTTCTTAGCGTTCGAACGCTAAGAAAACGCTTCTGTTAGCGTTTGAACGTTAAGCATTGATGATCCTTAGCGTTTTTTTTTATTCCTTAGCGTTTGGAAAAAGAAACGCTTAGAAAAACGTTAACATATTTGCGATTTTCTTATTCCTTAGCGTTTCTTTGTATTCCTTAGCGTTTGGAAAAAGAAACGCTAAGAAAAACGTTAACATATTTGCGATTTTCTTATTCCTTAGCGTTTCTTTGTATTCCTTAGTGATTTCCATCCTTTCATAAACGCTAGTAAATGCTTCTTAGCGTTTCTTACATGACTGTGCATTTAAGGCTCCCATTATCAATTCAGAAATAAACTAAGTCGAGTTTAGGTAAATTTTATGGAAAAATTTAACAAAACTTCATATCTCCTATATATGTGACTTGTTTTTGACAATCTACGTACGAGAATGACCAGAATTCTTTACACTAGACAATGACGTAGAATTCTGAAAATATTTTTTTAAATACATTTATGCCACTCCCTTGCCTACTAAATGATGGTTCTTCATTTGAAGAAGGTTAATATACCCCAAGGAGTGAAGAAACTAATAGACTAGAGTATGCGGTCCGACGAAATAATTTTATTCGCCAAAATCACTCAAAGGTGTCAACTGATTAAAAGTCCTTGTTGCTGGCTACGAATTAATCAAGGTAATATTCTTTGAAGAAATCTAAATGTCCATTAGGTGAATCAGACCATGATCAAAATTTTAGTGAAATACTGTTTGTGGGTGTAAAGCGCCAAAAGCCAGCATATAGTCACAGCTACAAAACCCTGAGGACTCTTTATGTATATTTTGAAGCAGGGAAAGCTATGACTATCAAGGACCAAACATGGAGATCTGAAGGAGCTTCCCACTAACTATACATTGGAAAGATTGCCATATTGCAACACATTCATTCGGAAACTCCTTCAAAACTAATGGGGCAATGTTAATTTCCACTAGTAATTTGCCTCAAATCAGACAATGACGTAGAATTCTGAAAATATTTTTTAAAATACATTTTAGGTTCATGTACTGTGGTATCCATTGTTTGTAGTCGCATGTAGCTAGGATTATTTCCGTTTCTTGATTGTCAATCATAATGGCACGACGTTGCTTAAATTGGGCAATTATTTTAACATAGAAATTCAGAATTTTTTTCTGATTTTTGCCTTGGAAATAATTTGAAAACTCCAGACATGAACATTTAACTGAACAAGCCAGACAAGCGATAATATTTGACAAATTTCTGTTTCTTTTTGTTTTTCAAAGTTCATAGTGATTAAATTCAACAATTAAAGTGACATCCAGATTTAGATTTTTGGATGCAGTAAAATATGTTAAAATTAATTGAACCCCGTTGAAACATATACATGTATACATGATGTATATACTAAGTATAAGGCCCTTTTAACACAACAGAATTATGGCAGATTTTTTCAGGATTTTGTCAGAATTCACGAATGTCAACAAGCAATATTTCCGACTAAATCCTGAAAAATTTCCATTAATTATTTGGTACGTGGTTAATTTATGGCAATACTGTAGATGTCCTTTTAATTCCTCGGATACTGACTGGGAAATAGATATTGGACAACTTGTTTGGTACAAACATTTATATCCCGGCCCATACATGTAGGGAAAATTAAAACCAACAACCTCAACTCATGAATAATTTAGGAACAATGGAGAATAGAATACCGGTACAATAATTGATTTGAATAATGTACTCATACATTTATGTTATAAACAGAATGAACAGACTGACAAGGCAAAATTAATAAAACAAATCTGTGTTCTCAGGTACAGTACGTACTCAATCAAAAATTAAATCAGTTTTAAAATTCAGTTTCATCAGATATGTTTCGATAGTAGAAATATCATTTGAATCGTGGAATGATGGAAATAAATTTGTTATTGTTTCTGGGGTATGTGTCCCAGAATTTGAAAAAAGCCTCCCTTCCGTATCGTATATTCGGGATATAAATGTCTGATATTAAACACAGATATTTTATTTTAATTACCTGAAGTGAGACCCTTTAGAAAATTGGATTTTGATGTCAACACATGTATATTCTTTAATATTTTTAGTGACATGATGATGACACCATAATGTTAAGTTTCATTTCCTTGAAAACTATTGAAATTCGAACAGATGACGATTGTGCCATAATTGTGTGCCATTAATTAAAGGCACGGATCACAATCACAGTGGGTATATTGCTGTTAAAGTAGTCACAAACATTAAAACTGCCATTGCCAAGTTTGTATGCTTTGTTATGTAAACAATTTAAGCCAAAATTGTTACGGAACATGGCTTTTGTTTAACATAACACAGCATAAAAACATGACAACAACATACTATTTACGTGATATTTATGATCAGTATAAGAACAAATTATGTCTACTATTTTTAAATGCTTTCTTCTGTTGATGGCAGTTTTAACTATTTTAACAGAATACCTGCCACGAAGGCATCGCACCTCTTAGTAATGATGAACATAATGCCATGGGATCTCAGAAAGTATACTTTTGAAGTAAAAAGTCTATACATGTATATACATGTGGACCAAACACAGTAGGCGTACAACTTGACTATTTTTGCAAGACAATAAAATATACATTGCAATGTTGGCACCGATTAGAACATACTAGTATGTACAGTATGTCCACCGTTTTATTGGAAAATAGACCATGTTTGAAATCATAATTTGCGCTCAATAGTACAGTGAGCACACCTGATGCAGTTATGTTTTAATGCATTCAGTGGCATGTGAAACTATTTATATTTGTTATTGATCTTTTTTATTATTATTTGGAAAGTGAAACAGTACATGTAGTGTTTGGATGTATTAAAGAAGTATTTAATCCAGGCTAATGGTGCAATCATTGTGAATGGCCTGGAATACAAAACCATTAACACTTTCATGATGGGAGCTGCACTGGTGCAGCATAAAATATCATGAGCCAGTGCATTCTCTTATATATGTGAGTCACCCAAAGGGAGCCTTGTATATATAAGAGACTACTATGGTAGTATATATAATATAAGAGAATGCAGTGGCACAGGGTTTTTTTTGCAACATTTCAGGAAGCTCCAGTCATGGACGGGTTAATCTGAATCGACTCTGTTGGGATGCTCACATATATAGTATCTCTTTCCGCTTTGACAATTTATAATCATACACAGTGATATAATATCCTCAAATATGACAAAACATGTCTGGCAAGCATGTTGCGGAACAACCTTGTGAATTTTATTCTGAGGGTTATAAGTACTTGTCCCCTTCAAAGGAATAACCAAAGCACCAGCAACTGCACAGCCATTAGAATCCTCAAATCCTATGAATGAAGTTATACTGCCGAAACATATCTCACCATTTTTACAATATTTAATGATACTCTGATCCCGGCGAAACATTCTTGTATATGAAGTTGCGAACAGTAAACAATGTCTTGACTTCAAGAAAATCCTATTGAAACATTTGACACTGGAATCTATACAAGTAAGTGCATAATCTGAACTTAAGGTCTTATATTCCAAATCAGTCAGAACCGTGTCAGTGATTTTTCCGATCACAGAGAATGTCTCATTTATTTTAGTCCAACTATGGTGTGAAAATTTCGTCATTGAATTGTAGAAGACTTCCTCAGCAGAATCATGAAGCAGGAATTTTTCTTTTAGTACTGGAATTGCCTGAATTATGCTGATTGTTTTGATAACCTGTTTATCAACGGCCTGCGTGCCATGTATGTTTTTCTTGATGAAGCCATTTAGATCTTCGAAAACAAACAGATTGTTTGCAAATAATGGACCATTGGCTCTAACATTTTCAGTTAAATGCAAGATCTGATGCAAATTCATTGTCATGTATCTTAATGAATACATATCCGCGAAATTGGACACAAATTCTATGATACATGATCTAGAAGTATCCAACTCAACATCAGTGATGTGATCAGATAAAAGAATGTGCATGGCTTTAACTAGCAGGCAGAAATGGAGGTAGTGCTCACTGGAAAGGACATCACCCATAATTGGTATTCCCCAGTATAGAAGAAAGTTCCGAAATTCAGAGGCCTTCCAATGAACTAAGTCAGACACTGGTCTTGGAATTCTTGTTATATCCAGATTTGGCTTTATATACTTAAGATCCGAGTCAACCTGTTTGCATAATTTATGGTATGAGAAGTGTTCTTGCTTGTGATCTTTGTGAAACCAGAGATTCAGGAGTGTCTTCATCACACCCAGACACACACCATGCATATAGTCAATCACAAAACCTTGTATGACATTGAAATGTGGCAGAAACATAAACCAGTTTGGTCCTTTAATCCCATTAACAACTTGCACTTTTTTGTAGTCATTTTCCTTGAGCTTTTTTATTGCTGTAGAAATATCACTTTTCAGATTCTCAGATGTTCTGGGTGGGCCTGTGGAATCCTTGTCCGAGAATGGGAAAACATGTGTATGTCCTCCTTTCTGTGTGGTGTATGTCTCACCTTTTTGAAGGCAATACCAACAACTATGAGCACCATTATATTGCATGCTGTTTGTTAACAAGCACTTTGCAGGTAAATCACAAATTGATGAAATGAGGAGAGCTTTGCAAGTGAATGTCTCTTGTCTAAAATCCATGAAACTAATGCCATTTCCTAACAGTTTCAGTTCATCATGAAGGGGTTTGAGAAAGCTCCACATCATGGGTTTATGTGCAGAAATCCAAATTCCGAAAAACAACACATTCTCCCTTGCTTTTCTGTCCTTTATTGGTAGCTCATTCACCAGAAGATATACAGGCCACATCGACACACCAGAGCTCTTGAAGATAGGCACACCATCTGTATTCATAGAGAAGGACACATTATTGGGGTCGGACAGTATGCCGTTGTCGTATAGTTCCTTATAGTTGGTCCCATCATACACATCTCGGAGCCCACTGTCAGCATTTTGTCTGTAATGCCCGAAGCGATGTGATCGAATCTTTTCAGTGAACTCCTTTCTCAAAAACATAACTCTGAGTTGTGAGATCAGTGAATGCTGCACAAAGTAATCTTTACTCCCAGACAGTGTGAGATCTTTTGAGCAGACTTCATTTGTGCATTTTGTGTTCCCAGCATCAACATGAGTGTAACAATATGCACAATAATGTCGAATTTTTGGAAGGCTGACAAAATTCTCCAAGTACTTTTTGATTCCATAAAGCGAGGTTGTCAGCCTAGATCCTTCTGGTAGAAGTAATTCCAAAAGGCTCAAAAATGCTGTCATGGCTTCATCTGACAGTTGGAATCGAATCATGAAACAACATAACAACAGCATTGTAACACCAAGCAATCTCTTCGAACCAGGATACACTGGATTTTCACTTTGGTCAACTGGGGTAGATTCTGGTGTAACAAGCTCAGGATTAACTTCAGCGGCAATTGTTTCGGTTATGTGATCACAAAGTACACTAAGAGGTGTTGATTCCTCAGCCAAGTCAGGTTCGCATTCAGTCATTTGATGCTTGAGCTCTTTAAAAAGATTTTCAAGATCAGGGTCATTAATTTCTTTTTGTTGATTCAACAATTCTCCAGCTATACCATCTTCAAAATTGATATTTTCTGGTTGTTGATCGTGAAATATTTCCTCAGCAGTTTCTGATGTACAGACATTCGAGATGCATGGAGATATGGTGGGCTGGGTCTCATTTTCTACAGATGTGGTCTTCGACTTTTTTGAGTGGAAGGAACATGTGTCCTGAAAAGATGTAAATATATCATTACATTGGGTATTGCTATATTATTCAACAATCAAGACCATTAAGATAAATTGTGAAATCCGTACCAGATCCATGATAAACGATTGAAATAAAAGATGCGCAATCATTTTGAATACCGTGCATATCGTTGCTGGGATTCTAAAACCTTGTATAACCAGTGATATTATTACTGGTTGTACGGTACATGGTTTTTAAATTAAGTGGATCATACCGTAATTAAGGTAGCCTAATGAGTTTGCCTTCAGGTGCCTATGGCCCTATAGTAAGTGATGGCCATTGGCCAATTAACCGTGACGAATCTGAGTTTTTGTTGAAATTTATATCAATGGCAATTTCACCCTACATGTATGTTTTATTGCCAAATAGTTATACAATGTAGATGGAATTTTTGGATTTTGGATGACATTAAGAATCGTGTCAATAATATCAATTAGCACCTGGAATTATAGTTAGAATAAGGTAATTAATAGACATACCTGTGCAGGATCAACAAATGCTTGTTCCAAAGCCACCTCCATAGTTTCAGGGACAGCCCATTTCAGGTATGGACCTCTACGTCTTTTTTCTTTGTTCATAATCTGAAAATGAATACAAAAATTAATACCATATTCACAGTCAACACAAATCTCGCATGGATCATTGAAACAATTTGCAGATATAGATATTGAAATTTTAATATCACAAGTTAATAAATCGAAAAGTTTATAGCGTACTAACTGACAACACATACGTACCACAATATGAATAATTGAATATTAACCCTCCAATGATTTGAGCTTCCTGGTACATGTTATATTTTGCGAAAATCCTGTGCCAATGCTACATATATATATGCTACAGTAGTCTCCTCGCATATTTAAGAGAATACTAGTATATTGGCCATGTTAACAAAATAACCTTGACTTTGTAAGCCAGCACTTGCATTCTCTTATGCATGTACATGTATATGCGAAGCTCGCAAGTATAAGAGAATGAACTGGACAGGATCTTTAATGCCACCATCAGGCCAAAACAAATTGAATACGTGTTTCCCGTAACCCGACCGACCGTCTTCAAAACCCCCGACCCAAGCTCATTTTATTGGTCTTAAATAAAAAAAATCAATCTATAAACTGACCGACCGCACTGTTAACCAAACTGTGTATGCGTGATTCCATTTTATCTGATTCACTTCCTCGCGAGATAAATGATATCTTTGATATAATAATTGGTTGGCTAAGGGCAGACCTTATCACTGGAAACAATTATATTTTCTGATATATTTTAGTGGTTCGGTCCCCCTAACCTGACAAATAAAATATAGAAGAGGTTTTGAGAAAATTAAAAATCAGACATTTGTCGTAATTTCATAATCAAAATGTCTATAATTATACCAATAATAATAATCGCCTTGTCCCTGACATGTTAGAGGCCCCCACCCCCTTTTCGTACGCCGTATTCCATGCCCAGCTGTTTATGTACCCGTATTCCGGCCCCTCTGTTAAGGAGGCATTCGGTATTCCAAAAATACCGGTATTCGTATGCCGACCTTCCAAAAAATTATATAAATGTGATTTTTGTCACAATAAATTCACGGTTTGACATACAGATCATCGATCATCGTCATTTAGACGTGGACACTGCAGGATGACCGGCATTCGTACAGCAATAGAAAATTTATCCGGAAAATAAATATGGCTATTAACTGGTATTCTGTATTCAACCTTGTGTGTTAAGTGGTATTCCGTATTCCAGGGGGTGGGGTCTCATGTTATTGTTAAGACTATAACTGTATAAGAATCGGGGGATCCCACTATTTAGTATTAAATTTACCTTGAAATTGGGTGACTTCAATTGTTTTTCAAGAATTTTGTGCTCATGTTGTGTTCAGAACAATTTAGTTTAGTCAATAGTTCGATCAATTGAGCAATAGAAAGCTACACTATTTGATGCATATTGCATTGGTGAAAAGGCATGTAAAAAAATCGGGGTGATTGCATCCTTGTTGTTCAACTTGTTGCCATGTTGGTCCTTTGTTTACAAATTACTTATCTCTATTATTTATTATTGTCAGCTATTTCTGATAAATATTACATCATAATCACATCAGATAATGAAGGTGTGTGGTCTATTGTTCAGCTTACCTTTTCTCCGATTTCGAATATATCACAAATCTAATCAAGGTGTTAACTTAAGTCGGTGAAATAAACTGCATGGAAATACACGCTTGTTTTACACCGGAAGTCGCATACTGGATTACACGACGAACTGTGTAACTTCGTGCAATGTGATCTGCGCGTAATTGGTAAATTAGGCCTACACCATTTTCATCTCTCTTAATATAATATACAAATAATAAAATATATATGTACTTACATAGTATACAACGAGCGTGCTGGTCTTCTGTGATATAATACGGGAATTAGAAAACAAATCGAGAATGTTGAAATCCGTACGTGCACATATAATAAACCAGCAAGTTCACAAAGTTCCGAACTCCTATTATACACGCATTAGGCCCTATACGGCTATGGCGTATACTAATATAGCATATGAGTATATATATTATACCATATATGCGTCTATATATATATATACATATATATAATTGAAAACATGCACTGGGCATCGAGAAAACCGGTGCAAAATCCGTCGGAGTTTTACCAGCGCGGCGCTCTCAATCGACGCATTTTTGGCATTTAGTTGATTTACATAATCTCCGACAAATGAATCAAAGACAATATATATATATACATAAACGCAAGTTTATACTCGTCTCATCAATATTAGGGCGGCCTCAGCTGGAGCACGGTCGGTTATAGACAGAGAGTTAGAAGACGACAAAACTATACAGGCAGGAAAATCACGGAAAAGAGTCTCAGAAAATCCATTAGACACTGATACGACAAAATCTACCAAAGTGACCAAACAGAAGAAGACTGAGAAACAAGATAGAAGTGCGACAACGAACACCATACAAACCGACACATCAAATTCCACTACACAATCAACCAAAAAGATAGAACAAACACAACAAAAATCACAACGAATGGCTATGCTTTCCGGGTTCACCGACTTGCTAAACGACGACTCAATAATCGATATTCCCATGGCCGTACCAATATCAGAAACCCCAAAAGAAACAGCTGATGAAACACTTGTACAGTTATCAGCCATACTAAAAGAATCTAATGACATCATACACTCAACAATGCCATCACCACCTGCCATTCACCAATTAGATAATCAACAAACTTCAGAAATTAAATCCCTGCATCATCCATCTGACATTCTGCAAGATCAGATAAACAAACTGAAGCAGCTAATAAATGAGAAGGATCACATAATTGACCAGCTTCAGCACCAGCTAACTCAGAAATGTCATGAGTTGGAAATTGTACACCAGAAAGGTTTGTGAAATAAGTTATTTATGTGCTTTATATGCAACAATTAAATATATTAAATAATTTAACCAGAAACCATTCATTTTCATATATATTAAAGGTACTCAACCCGATAAAACTCCTCTCAATTACTATTTCAATGGCTTCGGGGGTCAAAAATATTTGATTCGAGTCGAGGAAGTCACCCATCAAAGCTCAGATTTGTTAGATATCGATTTTAGAAATCTATTATTTTTCATTATCGGGAATACTATCTGGCCCAGAACTCAGTAAAAATTGCGTTAAAATTACCACTTGATTTTAGAGTTATCCATCCTTGTCTGTTTGAATAGATTTGGAGAACACATCCAGAGCAGATTACGGCAGTTAGTAGTACTGATCTCGAGATTATAACAAATTTCAAAAATCAATATCTAATAACTCTGAGCTTTGTTTGATGGGTTCCTCGACTCGAATCAAATATTTTTTACCCCCAAAGCCAAAGAAATAGTAATATAGGACCCTCCGATCGGATTGTTGTTGTTGGAATCTGTTGAGATGGGGACCCTCTTTACGGGTTGAGTACCTTTAAGACGTAAGTACATTAATGCCCTAAATAATCGACTCGTTAACCACAGCAGAATTATGGGTAACTTTTCAGAATTTAGTCGGAAATATGGCTTGTTGCCATTCATCGGAAAGCTCTCACTCAGAGATTTCCGATGAATGGTGACAAGCAATATTTCCGTGAAAATCCTGAAAAGTTACCCATAATTCTGCTGTGGTTAAGGGGTTGATTATTTAGGGCATTAATGTACTTATATAAAAAATAAGCCTATGTATAACAAATTGAAAAATTAATGAAATCTTGACTGCAATGAATAATGTATAATTTATATAAGAACTAAGTGTGAGAATCCATATCCATAAAACTTAAAAGATACTACTGTAGTCTATGTGTACGAACATGTTAACTTTCAATGATTAATTAAAATTCTTTTATCTCAGATCGGAGTTGATTCAAAATATGTACATGTTTATAATTTATGATCTGGAACACAAAAATCCCACCATAAAAGGTGATCATAAATAAAACCTATTGATGGACTCTGAGAATATATCTTTGATAAATGTATTTACACATGTAGCGTGTAATATTACTCAATAATTAATTTTATATTCTTATTTTTCAGCCTTGATCACACATCCAAATGGTCTGGTCTACCATCTTGAAGCAGCCCTTGCTATGGCGAAAGCAAATGGAAGTTATGAAACAAATCAATGGCCTGTACCTGGTAAGTACCGGTATGGATAAGGCCAGAGAAAAAAGATACTATGTTTCTGTACATCGACCGACTGTTTTTACCACTAATGCTCATAATTATTGATGATCTTTAGTGTGCAAAACACATGGTTTTAACATATATCACTGTCAAAATTGACAGCTGTCTCAAAAGCCCCAGGTGTGTGATGGGTTGTGGATTGATGGGCATACATTTTGCAATGTTAATTTCATGAGAGTGGATCTCCTGTCTGCTTTATGTCTTGTTTGGCACCTATGGAACACTACCAACAGACATGGTGGGTGTGTATCTGTATATACATGTATAGAGGTTATCGCCACATATTTTAGGGGTATAGCTACTGTTTCCAAAAACCAGACATGCTCGGTGGGCATACTGGCTACCCCCAGACAATGGGATGTAGTCGTCACAATACAAGTACGGTATAATGGCGGTATTATTGGTAAAATTCTTATAAAAAGTTAGTGACATCAATTTTGTACAAAGTTTATAGCCAAATTTAAGAAAATGTGGTATGTGAATAATAAAAAACATACTTAAGCATGTATATTTCCACTGTGTTGATTAAGTAATACTTTCCCCATGGCACTGGTTGGCATTTTATGTCACATCAGTCGAAGTAGTTCAATATTTCTGCAGCCTAACTATCTTCTCATTGTTTCAATAATATCCATGTACATGTGTATATATGTGCTGTATATCAACTTTGTTTATAAATGGTCTCTTATCACATTCTTTTTTTTCTGGCTAAAATGCATGTTCCAGACACGTATGAGTTCATGGATGTCCATGCAGTGATCAGTCCCAATTTTGCTGATTTCCTTTGGATCCATTAAGCTATTATCGCTTTACAACATTTACCTGACTATGTTAGTAGAATAAATTCAGAGTGATAGTAGAATTATTTACTGATATTTTCATATAACCATACTGAATTTCACATATTCAGAATAATATGCACATTGAACTGTATTTTAATTTTCAGAATATCTCAGTGATACAATAAACTTGACTGACGCACCAACAGGTCCGATAACACCAAAAACGCCGAGCAACAAAGGACGACAGTCTTTAAACAGTATTTTTTCAAAAACCACCAAGAGCATTTTGGAAGAACAAGTAAGTTAATTTAAATACTTGTTCCATTGAATTTATAAGTTTTTGTAAGGTCTAATTATAACAAGAAACACAGAGTATTGTTTTACATTGTCTATAAATGTTCAAGATGAGCAAACAATGAAGACGCTATTGTTTGAAGAAAAATGCTTGATATGATATAATTTAAATGATATAACATCACATCATGGTAGCAGATATAACTCCAGAAAGTACCATTTATCATGCATATCTTTGACAATCTGCCACAAGGATCTTATATCACCTAAAACTGGATAGATACAATATTGAGTCCTTACTGTCTTACTTTCATGTTACTGCTTAGATTCCAGTGCACTATCATCCAGAAAAAATAATTTCTTCATTATTATTTCTATTACAGCATGAAATTCTGGACCCCCTGCCCAATAACCAATTGGAATCAGGAATAATGGCAGAGGCATTGGCAGCAAATGATCAGTTTGGTGAGTCAGATTATCAGTACTATTGAAGTGTTCATTAACTCCCTATGTATACACTGTACCTAAGACATGATTTAATTGGTTACTACATGTATATGTCCATTTTCAATAAAAGCATCAAAGATATATCTAATAAACACATGGAATCCAATGTTACAATACATATAAACAGCAGACAAACTGTTGTATGTTAACTATAACCACTCATATGGCGATAAGAGAGCTGATTTTCTTCGGGACCAATAAAGCCAGAGGTTGCGCAACGATTTCACCGAAGCAGGGGCTATGATCACCCCTGACACAATATGTTTTTTTTTTACAATTTACCTGACTATTTTAGTAGAATAAACTCAGAGTGATAGTAGAATTATATACTGATATTTTCATCTACCATACTGAACTTACACATATTCTGAACAATATCCATATTTAAATTTAAATTTTCAGATTATTCCAGTGATACTATAAAATTGACTGACGCACCAACAGGTCCGATAACACCAAAAACGCCGAGCAACACTCGACAACAGTCAGCGCATAATCTGTTTTCACCAACTACCAAGAGCATTTTGGGAAAACCTGTAAGTTAAATTCATATACTTGTACCCTTGTATTTATAAGTGTTTTTAAAGCCTAATTAAAATTAGTATGATCTTTAACTACGCAATGCTCTCTATGGGAGAATCGCATATATGCATGTAAGAAAATGCACTGGCACACAGGATCTTTAAAGCAGCACCAGCGCACCTCCCATCATGAAAGTGTTAAGAGGTTTGGAGAACTCAAAATGATGTTCTGGGTTTGAATAGTATGACCACATTCCTGATCGGGAAAGCAAATTAAATTAATACTTGCCTTCCTCTCTCACAGTCTAAAAAAACATTTCTCTGAGAAACAAATTATTAACATGATTTTGCCTCAACTCTTTTCTACGTACCCTGTATATCAATACAAAGTCAATAAAACAAGTAGTTCACTGAGCCGTGGCCATATTGGATGCATCCAGCCCCCCGTTCCTTCTGAAATTATATTGAAGTCATGAATATTTAAAAGTTCCATATATGGAATGGACCTCCAGAACATTGACCTGCAGCACTTTAATATAACCATGGAATGGGGGTTGTATGAATCCAATATGGACGCGACTCAGTGATTGCCTATTACATGCATGCACATATTCCATTCAGAGTTTTATGAATATGTACCCTTAATTGATTTAAATGTTTACTTGCAGAGTGGTATCATGGTTCCACTGGTTCTTCACCCAGGGAATCCTGATTTATACAGCGGCGTAAAGGTAGATAGCCACCAGCTATATAATGCAAAAAAATTGGCCTTTGAATGTGGTCCGAAGAGGTCAGCACCAGCAGTGCTGTTGAGCCATATCATGGACATGGTATTTACGCATGACGAGCTCTTCCAGGGTAGCGGCTTAGGGATCCGGGGGAAAAAGGCGGAGAAAGAGAATCATCGCAAGCCCCTGGATCCACTTAAAGTCGCAGCAATAAAGGGTAAGCTTTACATTTAAGTATATTACAATTAATTCCTTATCAGGTCCCTTTAATATAGAATTTCCATTGTGATAAACATTTATCTTACTAATTTATATTCTATGTTGAATAGCATTTCCACTTATCATAATTATTATGAACTCCATATTGAATGTTCAAAACTGAAACCCATACCTTCTTTCAGGGTAATTTCAGGTGTTACCAAAATAATTAACTTAACAGCAGAATTGATGAGTATTTTCTCAGCAGATATTTCATGGTGTGACAATACACATAATACAAATATATTTTATGACTTGGTTGTAATACACGTAATAAGAACAAGTTTATATCCCCTATGTTGGACTGTAATCCTGTACATATATTCTGCATTATATGAATGCAATTATTGGATTTTAATATCCTTTGGTACTAATATGACAAAATATATATACCAGCATTGGAAGAAGGATATCGAAATACAAACTATATTTCATCCGTTAATTACCATCCATTCAAACTTTCAACATTGCACCCTTTCCAATCTGCAAATCAGGAAATATGCATGCTATATATTACAGTTGTAATAAATAAGCCAATTATGAAAGTGATCATTAATCAGTTGATACATGTACATAGCCTTTATCATTGTATTAATTCTTCAATTTTCAGAATTCCTAATTTCGGTTTCAAAAAAGGAGATGTGGGAGCTCATGAAGGAGACGGAAGTGAATGCAAAAATCTGTTCTAAATGCACAAATGTCAGAAGTCGAATGAAAATATCATATGATAAGAGCAAGACTAATGACGGGTAAGTTATACTTGTCTCATAGGGATATGTTTGATACCTTTTCATTGTGAAAAATATGCAACATTGTTTGGCACATTGTGTAAGTATATAATATATATTAATGCCAAGCGTATGACCGCACCGCTGGCCAAATAATATTGTATAAAGTAACTCCATCAGAAGGCCAGCATGGGATTGTACCTGCTCGCAAGGGATATGTCTTATAAAATTAGTTTGCATGTTAAACATAACTGTGGGGGAGGGTCATTTTGCATAAAACAAAGAAGCAGAGTAGTTGCTCAATTATGTTAAATTGAAGGAAATTTAATCAATGATTCTTGGAAATCTTAATTTTTTCTTATTTTTTTTTTCAGAAATGAATCACCAGGACAAAAGTGAAGGAAAGAACCCGATCAGCAATATTATCTGTTAATACAATATTGTTATAGCCTGAATTTCCTCTGGCCTTCATATGTTATTGTGACTGAGTGGAAGACAGAGTTAAAACAAACTTCAAAACCCTGCATATGTTTCCATCAATCTTTTATAGCAGACCACCATGCAGGTTTTAATCAATTTCACACTTTTCTTCACCCAGTAACTATAGCATATGGAGATGTGAGGAAAATCAGGCTAATATCATTTTTTTATATTTGAATAAATTCTATTGATTCTGAAAATGGAGTAGCCTACAGTTCATAATTCCACCATGAGGAAGGAATATTTTGGGAGAGTCAACAATCAGTGAATGAGTTAGTGAATCTTTAGGAAAAGAATGTAAGGTACTGTAACATTAGATAAATGCATGTTCTAAATATGTGTGAACAAACAGAGAGGCCTGTCTAAGCAGCCTTTAATTCATAACCATGCAGAAGACTGTACAATTCAGTAACTTGAGGGTTAATATTAGCGTTTAAAAGATTATATTTGAATGCGAAGGAAACGCTAAGGAAACGCTAAGGAAATGCTAAGGAAACGCTAAGGAATAAAGAAACGCTAAGGAAACGCTAAGGAAACGCTAAGGAATTGCAACAGTATATTTGCCAACATATCAACAATATGCAAATGAGGTAAGCGTTCAAACGCTAAGCTTAGCGTTCGAACGCTAAGCTCATAAATATTACACCCTATATACACGCTAACCAAACGCTAAGCAAACGCTAAGATAGCGTTTGAACGCTAAGATTAACATTTGTTTGTCCCATTCCTCTTAGCGTTTATTTTATGCATTTGAACGCTAAGAAAACGCTAAGAAAACGCTAAGAGTAATCGCTAAGCAAACGCTTAATAATGGCGTTCGGTTTTGGTAAGGGCAGGAATATGTAAACAAAAAATGGTGAAAATTGTAATTTTCCGATTGAGACTCGGATTTTAAGGTGAATCTATATTAAATAGGTAACAAGCTGTTTTTAGTTTTATTTTGTCGGGCAGAATCTGGGGAACAATATATCCAAAATTTGCTTTCGGGAAAATTTTCTACATATCTTTGAGAATAGGGTAAAATTTATGGCCTTTTTGTGTCCATTTTGCAGTTCTATATTAGTCCAGTCAAACTGATGGAAAGAAATGCCCAACAGTGAACAAACTTGCTATGCAATGACTTTTGGTGTTTATGAGTGTGACTATACTCAGATAATAACATATCCAAAATCCCCATGAATTCCAGAATGGGAAAGTCGTCATTTTGGGTCAAAACAATAAACAATGGAATATGTAAAAAATATTGTCAAAACTGGAATTTTGTTAATAAACAAATCTGCTAAACAGAAACGCTCAGTCGAGTTCCCTGACTGCTAAATGTAAACCAAATAATAACATATAAATAATTTCCATGCGTTTCATGAAGGGAAAGTCGTTAATTTTGGATAAAATGAAGAAAATATGTAAAAAAAATGGTGAAAATTGGAATTTTTGTCTGGGAACCAGGTCGGCCAACGTGCATCTTCCAGACTGGGGCCCCAGTATTAAACATTTGGTGTCTAAAAAGTTTCAAAATGACAGCGAAAATGGCAGTCGGAAGTCAATTGACGTGTTTTTTTTTTTTTGGACTGTTTTTCACTAAATCTTACGATATCGAATAAATGTATAGCCAATATGTAGTCATATATGCCACCATACGAGTTTCCAAAGCCACCAAATAGTTTCATAATACATCAAATGAGTGTCCCAAACCACCCAACGAGTGCACCAAACCATTTACAGAGTTACAAAACCCATCTAGTATCCAAAAACCAACATGTGAGTATCCCAATTCAAAAGACGGGTGCCCCAATTCCAAATATTGTCCCAAACCATCGAAGGGGTATCCCTATCCCTATCCACCAAACAAGTTCACAAACCACACAGACTGATGTAGACTGAGGTAGGTAGTGGCCCAAACGATACTCAACTGATGTCATAACACCTATAGTCCCCCAAACCATGCATCTGGTATTCAAACCCACCCAAATGATTGTCCAAAACCACCAAATGAGTGTCTCAATCGACCTGATTATGGACCCAATCCATTCAACGAATGTTTCCAAACCACACCGGTAGTGCTCCAGACTTTGCAACCGATGTTCGAAACCACATAGGTTTGCCCCAAACCATCCAACAGGTGTCCAAAAACTATCCAACGAGTGTTCATAACCATCAAATGAGTAGAACAAACCATAAAATGAGCACCCATTGAGTATGTCAAGCCACTCAATCAGTGCCCAAACCACGCAATGGGTGTACCAAGGTAACCAAACCATCCATCGGGTGTCCAATATGTATCCCATGCCACACAACTAGTATCTGGGGAATGTCATATGTCATACAACATGCATATAACTGTCATCTCAATCCATTCAACTATAGTGTCCCAAACGGCCCAATCAGTGACCCAATCAGCCACGCAGTGTCCCAATACACATAACCAGTGTCTATAATCTATAGTGAGTGTCCCAAACCACTCAATGTGAACAAACCACCCAATTGGTGCCCCAAAAACCATCCAACTGAAGTTACAAATTACCCAGTGGGTGTCCCAAACCATAAACCTAGCATCACAAACCATCCAACTGAAGTTACAAATTACCCAGTGGGTGTCCCAAACCATAAACCTAGCATCACAATGAGTTCCGTATCCAGCCAACTGGAACGGTGTTACAAACCAACTACCAACTGTCATCTCAATATCTACAACAGTGTACAAAACCCTCTATAGAGTATCTCAGATGATCAAGTGAGTTTATCAAACCATCCAATGAGTTTGCCAAACATGGTTTGATATATTGATTTGATGGGTGGTTTTGTACACTAGTTTTTGACACTCATTAGATGATGCGGGACATTCAGTGGGTGGTTTGAAACACTAGTTGGACGTTTTTTAGACACTCCTGGTGGTTTGAGAAAATCATCCTGTGGCTTGGGACACTCATTGGATAATTATGGGCACTCATATGTTGGTTTGGGACACCCATTGGATGGTTTGTGGCACACACTTGGTTTGAGACACCCATTTGTATGGTTTGGGACATCATGTGTATGAATTGGGCCACACGATGGTGACATATGGCAATAATTGGATGGTATGGAACACACATTGGACTGGTTTGGGCACTATTTGGAAGTTTGTGACACTATTTGGGTGGACTGTGTTTGATATGTGGTTTTGGGTCACTAGTTGGCTGATATGGGATGCCCGTTCTATGGACTGGGACACTTACCGATTAATTTGGTATATTATTAAGAAGGTGGTTGAGACACCCGTTACGTAGTTTTATGCTCCTTAGATGATTTGGGACACCCATTAAGTTGTTTTTGAACACTCATTGGATGTATTTCGATAATAGTTTGGTTGCTTTAGGCACTCATCAAACTATATTCGATATGAGAAGATTTAGTTTAACAAATCAAGGACAAAATTAAAATTTTCACCATTCGATCGCAATTTTCGCTGCCATTTTAGGACAAATTCTCGACATATAGCTCATTATTATCGCATTATGATCCGACGTCATTTACTGTGGTGCTAGGCATTACATAAAAACAATTTGTCTAAATGGAAACAATCTGGTGAACTTCAGCGAAAAATTGCCCAATTTTACTACTTTCGGTAGCCATTTTGTCCCTATTTTGGGAAGTGATGGCCTCAGTTCTGCTAAAATGGGCACTAGTGGTTCATATCTGACATCCAATGAGTATTCAGTACATTGGTGTGTTCGATTATCGGTTTTTCTGGGCATTAAAATAATGATTTTTCTTCAAAATTTAGAACATCTATTTTGAATTTGGGGGACACTGAATGACCCAAATTCCCAAATCCTCGTGATAGGGTTGACAATTATCAGACATTGTTTTAAAATGGTATATGTTGACACAAATGGCCAAATTTGTTATAAATAGAAACGATCTGTTGAAATTTAGCGGAAATTGTCCAATTTTACCACTTTCGGTCGCCATTTTGACCGCCATTTTGAATTTTGACAATCAAATTTAACACGAAATGACATATGTCTGTCATGACAACAATAATGTGCATGTTCCTGCCATCTGTATAACTTTAATTTAAATGCCATGCTAGTGTATATTTCATAAGGAACGGAAAATCATACATAACAGTCAATGCCTGGAGTGCTCACCTGACTTTAAAGACTGAGAAGACTGGGACTTTGTCAAATCACTTTAAAACAAGTAGTTATAAACAGGGACATGGATAGTGGGTCAGGGGGGGGGGTAGAGGGTGTTCATCTTGAAATTTCCAACTGCAAACCCCTGACTTATAGCCAGTCGACTCCCAAATTGACCAATCTATACATTTTACAGCTGGTACTTTCAAGATCTCCAACTGTTGGAAATTTCCAATATAAAGTTAGAAATATTCTAAATGTGGTGATTTGTTGGTCCATATATATGGTATAAATCCATTGATCTTGTAATTTCAATATATCATATCATTAGCATAGGTGAAAATAAGTTAATAGCCTATAAAAATAATATCATAACATCTGTTCAGTGTACAACTGCAAAGAACAAACACATGGCTCATTTAAATTGAAATGAATGACAAATATAACCATTCTCCCCATAAATCTCTTATTTGTTTATCAAACTCTATCAAGATAACATCATCTGTAATTACCAAGCACATAGCACTTGCGAGAGAGAGTGTGTTGACTTATTAAGCATATTGTTGATATTAAGCTTATTGTTGATAGCGAAAGTCATGACTTGTCAAACAAATTTAGTTTCATTGGGAATGTGAAATAACAAGGTAATATGGATGTTTGACCCTTCAAATGGCAAGAGTAATCTGTCTGTTCCTGATTTTTCTACCAGACCCTGGACTGATTTCAACCAAATTTGGCGGGGTGATTCGGGGTGCCCCTGTGGAAGTTATAATCGTGATAGTTTTTTATTATTTAATTTGTAAAAAAAAAAAAAAAAAAAAAAATTATTTCACATTTTAAAATAAAGTTGAATTTTTTAACTATTTATATATAAAAAAGCATTTTAACTGCTTTCTTTTTTGGTTAAAATAAGCAAGTAGTCTAAAAAAAAAAATTTGTGTTTGAGTTATGTCCCTGGCTCTGCTCACATTTGACCCAGTGACCTCATTTAAACAAATCTGAACCCCAGTCACCCAAGGACCCTTCATACCAAATATGAACCCATTCGGTCTGATGGTATTTGAGCAGAAGCTGTTCAAATAATTACTATGGAGAGAAAGAGTTATGGCCCTGGCTTTGCAACTATTTGACTTGGTGACCTCATTTTAACATATCTGAATGTGAGTTACTTGGGGAACAACCATACCAAATATGAACCCATTTGGTCTTATCGTTTTGGAGAAGAAGATGTTTAAACAAATTGTTGATGGACGGATGGACAGACGGATGGACAGATGACAGAGGAGGAGTGATGATTATAGCTCCACCAGAGACTTCGTCTCAGGTCAGCTAAAAAGGAATTTTCCCCGAAGCGGATTTTAGCAGATTTTTTATATGTTGTTCCCGACAAAATGACACCAAAAGCAGCTTGTCAACAATTTGTTCTAGGTCCAATGCTTCAACGACCAGACTATGTTAGTCTCACACTGAAATGAAGCACACGTTGGGTATTAAAAATTGTAATCAGAATTAAAAGTATATCACCAACGAAACACATATCAAGGTTTATACATTACTTATTCCATGAATAATTACAATACGTGAAATAAAACAATTGAATACAATAATTATGTTGTCATGGAACGGATTTGATATCAAGCATTGTGCTTATATTAGTCATTTCCGAAAACATTATACAACATGCTATTCTGCAAGAATGTAATATGTGTACTTTGTGTGAATACGATATATTGAATTAGTAGATTAGTTAAAGATGTATTTAGGCTCCATGCATCCAGTGACAACAACAACAACACACAGTCCAAATACTGTCATTATTGCCCCTCTCCACCAGGAAATGTTCAGTGCAAAAATGTGACATATCAACTAACCTTGCAAACAACAATGGATGCCGATGGATTAAAATATGAAATCCAAGATGTCTTTTTAATGAATTCCAAATATCCATATGAAGTTTGGTGACTATCAGGTGAGGGATGTGGCCTGTAGGCCGTGCTGAAAGATGTAATCTTGCAAACAGAACCATCCAAGATGGCACTGGGGTGCCATGTTTTTTAACGAAAATCAGAAAATTTTAGTGGTTCCCATCTAGTGGTCGCCCCGACGATCCATATGAAGTTTGGTGATGATTGGATGAGGGACGTGGCCTGTAAGGTGTGCCCTTTAGTCAAGCAAAGAGTAAAATCCAAGATGGCTGCTGGCAGTTCAAATTCAAGTTAAAATTAAATAGCTGCCATCTGGAGATGATCCTAAACATGCCTGTTAATTTTCCTCCAACAAATGTGGACTGCAGGGTGTTGGGAAAATATGATTTTGCAATTAAGCGGGTGATACAGATTTCTTATAGAAAGTTTCCAAAATAACAAGGAAAACAAAAAATGGAAAACCCGAACAAAACAATTGAAATCGCCTCTGAATGTCCTCATAGCGGTGATAGCCATACTAACTTTCATTGAGATCTGACAACCTGTGGTTGAGTCATCTGCTCAGTTGGACAGATGGAGGGCCTGACACATGTCATCCTTCTGTCATGGGGGTACAAAAATCTCAGACAAAGTATTATCCATGTATGGATGGAGATGAATGGATGAATGAAAAGCTGGTTCCAGAAAGGGGGAGGATGGGTATATACAAATATCACACACATTTATATTTATATACAATCAAGGTAAGGACAATCAGTGTCATGTACCCAAAATATTGTAAAGCCCTTTTTTATTTACTTAATGTGTTGATTCATCGGAACCACATACTCTAAACCCAGTTTAATTAATTACAAAAGCAAACATGGCACCCAAGATTCATGCCCTTAGCCAGAAATTTAATCAAGTTATAATCTTGTGCTGAGAAGAACTCAAAACTGAAAAAGATGACATTACTCACCATGACACCAATATCTGTGTTTATAAGTATTGTTTGTCCTGTGTGCTCTATATATAAGTGTGGTTTGTGGAAATATGGCAAGGTTACCCTCTCTCCATCCACCTGTAAATATAGATGCCTACATATTGAAGAAACAAATTGATTCTGCATTAAAGTTCATACTGCAAGCAAAAATAATGAGAGGATTGTGCTTCCCAGAGGTACCATCATTCCTGATAGAAACATGTACACCGATACTATATACTGGATGGCATTTTGATTTGGGGCAGTTTATTTGTAGGTTGATTGCATATTTATAAATCGTGTTAATTTCCATTATTTTGAGTTTTGGGTGATTAAATTACAATGGATTATTCAAATATCTTGGATAGCTTTAGACAGATAACAGCATATAACTAAGAAGTCATTATAGCTCAAATTTGGATCCACCTATAAATGCATTGACCGTCTGCAATTATTTCATGAATTTTAAATTAGTTAAGCCTTCGAAAATAGAATTTGAACTTTGCTGATTTGCAGTACTTAGGCTGCTAACCATCAAATTGAAGCCACAGCAATATTAATTGGCAACAATTTGGAGATAAATTATTGTTTGGCATCTTCTATTATAAAAACGAGAGGCCGATCATGATCGGCAGATGTTAACCCATCTCTTGGCAATAGTAAATTACTATGATCGGAATCATAAATGAGTATACTGTTATGTACATAACACAAACATGAGTATACTGTTATGTACATAACACAAATTATTGGAATTTATAGGTCACTCGCATTTATATAAGAGAATGCACTGGCGCAGGGTCTGTAATGCTGCATCACCACAGCCGTGGGTTAAATGTGAAAGGTGACCTGGACATGGAATACTTGGGTTAAGAGAGTCCAATTTAAGTTTACAATGATAATGTATCAAATTCTACCAACAATATAGATCAAAATAAGCCACCTCTATCAAATTCTACCATCAAATTTAAGCCACCTCACTGCTGACCCATTAATATACATTTATTGCATGGTTTCGAGGTTGACATGAGGATTTATCAACCCGAGGAAGTTAATATTCACCAAGGCCGCAGGCCTCGGTGAATATTAACTTCCAAGGATTGATAAATCCTCATGTCAACCTCGAAACCATGCAATACGTGTTTTATTATATGATCCACCAATGGTATCAAGCCCATTAGGCCTGAACTACTTTACTGAGCCATATATATAAATCCATAAAATGCACAACAATGTTTTTCAATAAGTCAAAAGTTAATAAACAATACATGTATGATGAAAACTATTACAAACGTCACTACATTGTCATGAACATACTTCCCATCAATAACTTACAACGTCGCGTGATCTTGTTATTATTATTATAAACCCATCTGGCCTATTTATAGAACAACCAGGTAGATATCGTGATTTATCAACTTCTTTTGCCCATCATTTAGTATGGGACTATTAGAAGAAAGTTTATGATCATATAATAATATCCATTATATAGCAGAGCTGTCAACAAATCACATGAATTGTTTATGTTGAAAGCTGACATCTCTATTAACCTCTTCGCTGCTAAATGACGTTATGACATCGTGTGCTGGGCTGTTGACGTTATTGCCATTTTCCAATGGGAAATTATAACGGGAATATCACAAGAACCATAAAACTGACTCAGTTGAAAGGCTATTATTGTTCACAATTGTGGAACATCATACACTGTTTGAAACTTCGAGATACAGTTATTCCGATGCACTGATCTCTGAGTTCCAGTTATGTATATAATGACCTACTGCTAGTGTGGTGAAATAGGTCCGTAGTACCTACGGACCGTATAGCACACGGCGTGCACTTTTACGTCCGTAATAGTTACGGACGTCATAGCAGCGAAGAGGTTAAACCAATAACATTTATAATGACCTCAGACCATCTGTAGAGTGATATCTTCAGCTGTGCAAGGCAGCACAGATGTCCAAGTTTACTGTTAATATCATGTGATGTGTATTGTTGAATCTTTATTTTAATTAGATACCATAGCTTTCTTTATCAGATTATCTGCACATTGGCATAAGAGACATCAGAAAATAATATAGCCTTATCAATAGCTAAGTAGTCCAAATTTACCAGTTCATAACACAAGATTTTGGACAGATTTAAACAAATTTGGTGTGGTGACTCGGGGTACCCTTGGCAGAGTTTAATATATTGCTGTTAGTTTTTCAAATTTTGTTAACTTTTAATTATTTAAAAAAAAAAAAATTATTATATATTTTTTTATATATATATTTTTTTTGTTAAATTGAGCAAGGAATTCAATCTAAATTATTTTTTTTTTTTTTTAAGAGTGAATATTTTTTCGAAAAAAGGGCCATAACTCAGTTAAAAATAGTCGGATCAAATCCATATTCGAACTCAATCTGTCTTTTGTGCTGAGAAATTCATATACAAAATTTGGTTCCGATCAGAAAATATTTGTGTTATCGCACCATGCGTAAAGTGTCTACAGACAGACGGATGAACGGACGGACTAACGACGAGTGGTCAATCTGAACAACGACACTATATTTACCATACTATGGTATGGGTAAACATAACGAGAGGCCGATCACGATCGGCAGATGTTTAACCCATACCTTGGCGATAGCGATTAGCTATAACTGATAAATTGGTCAAAGATATGATCTCAGTGATACACATATCAGTACCTAACTTAAAATCAAAAGCTCAAATAATTTGTCTTAAGAAGAGGTTAAGGTAATTGGGGTGGGGGAGGAGTCGTTTTAAATCTCATAACTCTGTCCCTATTCAACCAAGGACCTCTCATTGTGAGATCCAATTGTTTAGCCATTAATCAATTTGACAGATAGGACAAACAATTATCCAGCCAGCAGGTTCATCTTTACCTTCATACAACCACCCCCTAGAGCTATGTAACATATGTCATCACTCAATTAATAACAGATTTCACTTGGAATGACTTCTATTAAAGGTATTCGCATGTGCTCTGGATATTGGATGTTCACATGGCAATTTATTGATATCATTATATTACATGCAACTATTTTTTTTTTTTTAACTCAATAATTGTTTTTATTATTATAAAAGTTTTAAAATATTTTTTATGTTAAATTGAGCGAGGAAATTCAATCTAAAAAAATATGAAAAATCAAAATTTAAAATTTTAAAAAAAGAAAGAAGGGTCATAACTGCTTTACGATAAATCGGATCGAACTCATATTCAAACTCGAACTGTATTTTGGGATGAGAAACCTATACACAAAATTTGGTTCCGATCAAATAGAAATAATAGAAAAATAGAGTTATCACGTTATGCCTAAAGTGTCTACGAACTGACAGACAGACAGATAGAGACAGACGGACAGATGAGTGGTCAATCTGGACATTGACACTATGTGTACCATACTATGGTATAGGTACACATAAACAGTTTTATCTCATGCAGAGTACAGGAAAAATACATCAAACCTGGTGTGCCCCTTTAATATTTCAATTCACATTTGTAATCAATTGAAATCAATGTCGAAAAAGCTTTTGATTAATATATAGATAAAACAAACTAGACCTACAGTTCTAAGAGTGTTATGAACAATTATTTTGTTCCCATGGACTGATACAGAGCTCTCCTTTTTTAAAGTTTGAAAACCAAAGTTGTCTTCCCATGCAACCAACAAAATTCCAATGGTAATGCTATTACACAATGAAACCAGATTATGCCTTTAAGGTGAAATTTAAATAACCATGAATATAAACATTCCACCTATGATATGGCCAGAGATACTTATAGAGTATAAAGTATATCTGATATAGCCAACACAACTCCTAGCAGTTAATTAACTCAATACCAGTACAAGAGAGAGAGAACTTCATGGCATTGTAACTGGATTGTATCTCTTGTCTCCATAGCATTGTGAAACTGATTTATTAGATATTATCTAGAGGAATCTTATTACATAGGTCCCATTGCCATCAGTGCCTGTGTATCTTTGATATATTTTAGCGATGAATAAAATAATCAAAGGGCCATAACTCCAGTAAAAAGTACTGGATCAAACCCATATTCGAACTCGATCTGTATTTTTAGTTGAGAAACTCATATACAAAATTTGGTTCCTGTCAGTGGAAAAATTGTAGATTTATCGAAGCATTCATGAATTCTATGTCAAAGGGCCATAACTCCATTAAAAAATATCATATCAAACCCATATTCGAACTCGATATGTATTTTGGGCTCAGCAACTCACATACCAAATTTGGTTACGGTCAGATAATTATTTTTTGAGTTATGGCAGCATGCATGAATTCTAAGTTGAAAAAGGGCCATAACTCCGGATCAAACCCATATTCGAACTCGATCTGTATTTGGTGCTGATAAATTCATATACAAAATTTGGTTCCGATCAGATATAAACTGTTCGAGTTATCGCACCATGCGTAAAGTGTCTACAGACAGACAGACAGACAGACAGACCGACAGACAGACGGACGGACGGACGGACGGACTAACGACGAGTGGTCAATCCGGACAACGACACTATGTTTACCATACTATGGTATGGGTAAACATAAAAATGCAACAAAGCAATCAGTTTTAACTTTGAAGTGAATACTGTCAACTCACCAAGAAAGGTTTGGTAACCAAATACACAACATAAACACTCTAGATACATTCGCCCCGGGGACAATTGACTCTCGCGAATGTTAATGCTTCGAGAATTCCTACACAAGTGACCACTTACATCTTTATCGAGAAATACAAGCAACAAGTAACTAAGGCATTGTTAGGACTTGTCCAATCAGAATCGAGGAAAATTAAATTAAAACGAGAGGCCGATCACGATCGGCAGATGTTTAACCCATACCTTGGCGATAGCGATCTTTTTATGAGTGCAAGAATTTCAACAATTCACAGCGTACTATTATTTATTAGTTTCATAGTGGAATCAGACATATTGAGCAACTTGCTCATTTAAACACAATAGGAAGATGGATATGACATTCGATTTCAACCTATTCGGTCACTCCAACAGAGATACATGTATGTGTGATAGATTGATAAAGATAATTATACCCAAACACAGTCAGACAGATGCACCATAGCTGTTAAAGATATAATTGTTACAATATTAACATCATAATAAGTTATATAACTCTATTTATTTAATTCTTACAATGGAACCTGAGTCATAACAGATTATGTTGTTGTGTTACTAGTAGCTGCATAGTAAAAGTTATGGGATGATTGAGATTAGAGACCAACAAACACCTGAACATCTATATAAGTGAGGGGTGTATAGACCTTGATATTAAATATGATTGATAATGGTTGGATATAAAATATTTTAATACAGAATTATCAGATAACTAAAGGAGAGATATGAGAAGGGTCAAATTGAAAATATTAGAGTCATAACATTGGATCGCGTACAGTATACATGTACCTATGGTTAATTTTATTCTAAGCTGATCATTGGAAAGATACAATGTCTGTAACAGCAGAAATATTATTAAATATTGGGTTAATATTCTCAAAACCATTCAATCAATACCAAAATCTATACACATGAAGAATGTATCACAATCAACCTGAATGAGATTATAAAAGTGATTGGGTGAAAAATATTTGACCAAAAAGTCAGCTTCAAGAATACCAGAACCATTATTATTATCCTGCAGCCCAAATGCAATAGAGGGAATTTCAAAATAAGATATATCCTCGAATGATGAATATTCAATTGGTGGCTTATAATTAATAGAAATTCTTAGTGAACATGGCCTAAGGCGAAAGAGATAATTTAAAATCTGCGTATCAGATATGATGTGTCTATGGAATAGGTTAATTTTAATCCTGAAATACATGCAAGTGAAAAGTGGATCACGATCAACCTGGACATAGAATAGGAGAATGAACATATGATGTGTGGAGAGTGTTAATCATTTTCAATGACATCATATGATGGAACTAATGTGTGGATAAATTGTTTTCTCAAGATAAGACAACAGTGTCTCTGTAAACAACAATTCTCTAAACAGCCATGCTCCAGAAAATCCTTCACATGGACAATGGACTATTTGTATTAATGCCATGAACATGTTTCAACAGGTTGGGTTAAATTACTATTGCACACAAACTGGAGTAAAGTATCATCAATCACTTAAATTTTACAGCTCTGGGAACAGCAGTGGTTTAGCAAAGAGTATCCAGTGTCATTTTCTGATCCCAATAAAGCAGATTACTGTGTAAAGTTGTTTGTCTTAAATTCTCACAGGGCATATACAATAGGTAGTAAATTACTTGAATTATAAAGGGCCATAACTCTGTTAAAATATATCGGATCAAACCCAAATTTGAACTTGATCTGTATTTCGGGGTGAGGACCACATGTACCAAATTTGGTGTAGATCAGATGAAAAATGTTTTGAGTTCTAAGTAAACATAAGTTTGAAAAGGGTTAATTAAACGATACCAAAAACCATACAGATAAAGAACGTGCTAAGAAAAACCTTGGTAAGAAATATGAGGCATATCAGAAGAAAACAGTTTGACTTAGATGGATCAGATAGCATTTGTGTGCAGGGTTAATTATTTTCTAAACCGATCAACCGATCGATACCAAAAACTATACAGGTGAGGGGTGTGTCATTATAAACCTACATATCAAATATGAAAACAATCGGACAAAAAATAATTTGGTTACAGCATCGGATAGCTCATGCCTATGTGCGGATGCAAAGTGTTAATAATTTCTAAACCGATCAACCGATCGATACCAAAAACTATACAGGTGAGGAGTGTGTCATCATAAACATGGGAGTAAAAAATAACTCTAATTCCCATAATACAGATTTACTGCTCTCAGAGCTAAACTGATACCACTGGTAATTAATTGTAGACTGCTATGGTTATCTGTTCAATTCTTAGTTGAAAAAGGGCCATAACTCTGGTATAAAATGTTGGATATAACCCATATTCAAACTCGATCTGTATTTTGAGTTGAGAAACTCGCATACCAAATTTGGTTCTGATCAGATAAAAAAAAAATTTGAGTTATGGCAGCATGCATGAATTCTAAGTCGAAAAAGGGCCATAACTCCATTGAAAAATATCGGATCAAACCCATATTCGAACTCGATCTGTATTTTGGTCCGAGAAACTTGCATACCAAATTTGATTCTGATCAGATAAAATTTTTTTGAGTTATGGTAGCATGCATGAATTCTAAGTCGAAAAAGGGCCATAACTCCGTGAAAAAAACTCGGATCGAACCCATATTCGAACTCGATCTGTATTTGGTGCTGACAAATTCATATACAAAATTTGGTTCCGATCAGATATAAAATGTTCGAGTTATCGCACCATGCGTAAAGTGTCTACAGACAGACAGACAGACAGACAGACAGACAGACAGACAGACGGACGGACGGACGGACTAACGACGAGTGGTCAATCCGGGCAACGACACTATGTTTACCATACTATGGTATGGGTAAACATAAAAAGAGGTGTAATTATATACATATATGGATGCGTCTGGCCTCAGTAAATTCTTTGGAGATGGGGAAATTGGCATATCACAATTCACAACAGTTTGTTCCATTTTGAATCACAGATTTGGCCTATATATATTAGTCCGGTGACAATCTTAATTTCTACACATATTAAAGGATTACACGGGTGTAATTTTTCTCAGTCATTATCGATCCCCGCTAATCCACTGAGCACACTGCTGAAAAGATTTTTGTGATAGGCCGCCCATAGGTGAAGTTATGCCAATTCATGCGATTGAATATTACATAATGGATTATGCAGTCTGAATTGTTAATCTTCCTTCGCGTGAACTCACATGAGGCTTCTTTTTTTTTATTTAGTGGTTTACGGATCCGCCGACCCCTTTAAAATACGTCCGCTCAAAACAAAAAAACCCGATTATAATTTTTTTATTTATTATTTCCTCCGACTATAAAAAATAAATCATTTCTCCGACCATCATACTTTTCATATCAGTTTTTGATCGGGCAAACTCATCCCCTGATCTCGGCGAGTCATTCCCGTACAATTAGTACAGTATTTAATCGATACTGGGTAGCTTTTGTAATAGTCGCGCTCTTCATGGTGATGGCGTTTCCAAATTTCGTGATATGATTTATCACTACGACCGTCATGGAGAGCGCGACGAAAATCAGTATTAACCTAATATTGATGTAAATGCTCGATGCCAACAAGAAAAAAAATGCTTATAACAATCTTCCACCTAAAAGGTACATGTCCAGTTATACTTTTGTAAAAATCTGCACTTTTAAATCGATTGGAATTTGGAGTTATGTCCCATGTATTTCATCTTCCAAACCCGGAAGTGTAAACAGGTGTCATCAATTTATCGGACATTTGTCGGCTTTATTAATTTATTGGTCACGAATACCTTCAGTTTTCAAACGCTGGTCAGAGATGCAAACCGGTATACTGCAGATTTATGGTACTATTAAAATTTAAATCCATTTGTTGATTATTTGGGTGTCCTGTTAAAAAAATTGTTAAGAATTATTTTGACCATGGAGTAAACTAGAAGTTTTTGTGAACTTGGGTGCAGCCATGGGGTGAAGTTAATTTGGTGTGTGGGGGGGGGGGGGGGGTGAAGTAAAACATACTAATTGGGGTGGGAGTTGAAGGAGCAATGGGGAGGCATCATCACATGATGAACTGTGTCCACACACATGATTTTTGTAAAATTGTCCTACCCTTTAAAGGGGCTGACAGGCTTCCTGTGATGTCATTCTTTGATATACTCTCATGTCCCGAATAAACGTACAGGTCGGAATAATCGTACGGGGTGGAAAATGCTATGATTTCTAATAATCGTAGGGGTCGGAATAATAGAACGGGGTGGAAATGTTTGGGAAACTGGGAGCAGAAATGTGTTTCCATGTTGGGAAAACGGCCGAAAACACACCAACGTTGACCCGATCACATATATGTTGCGCTGGGATTGAGAAGGGCGGTGTCTTGGCACAAATTTACATGTTATTCTTCCACGTAATGTACACTTTTATGTGAGCATTCCAATAAATCAGAAATGTTTCATTAAATGTAATAATCGTAGGGCCCAAATAAGAATCGTACAGGGTGGACTTTCACTTTAAAAATAATAATCGTACAGGTACATTTATTTGGGTCACAAGAGTAATATATGGATGGAAAGCCGTGACTTTAATACTGTCAGATGCAATATATCTGTGGAGCAGTATACTCAATATTAAAAAATTCTCAAATCTTTATTTTTTTGAATTATTCGGAATATTGACACCAAATATTGTGTTTTTTCCCAAGTATAATGTATTATCTTCATTCTGGAAGCCCCCTGACAGAAGTGCTGACATACATGTTTACGAACCTAAAAAAAAAAAAATTGATATTGCCATTTTATTTTGAACCAATGGGCAAAAATTCCGTAAACCACTTTATCAAAAATGGGACTACTAGCGACAAACAGTGTCAAACCTGAAAGGCTGTCTCCATTGGCTTTTGATCTACTGATTGTTTATACAGAAACAGCTGGACCATCAGAGCTAAAAATTTCCACATATGAGTTTTTTGACCCGAGGAATCTTATTACATAGGTCCCATTGCCATCAGATGTCTTAAAAGGGCACTAATAATTAATTAAATTAAATAATTAATTATATACACAAAACTGTTGCAATCTGGTTGGTGAAAATAGAAACAAATGGATAATTGACCCTTAAAGTGTCGTGAGATAGATGTCGTTGACCTCAGATGACTTAAAGGGGCATGTATTAACAATAAAGAGCATTCCTTAAGTAGGGAAATTGTTATGGATAGGTCTCTTGACCAGGGGAATGGCATGGGATAGGTGCATGTTCTCATGTTCCATCCACGAATAATGGCTGAACTTGGAATAAAACATTACTTACATACCTTGGACCTCAGATGACTCAAAGTGGGACTAATATATTATATGATAATATAAAGACCGTTTATTACTTATTACAGAAGATATGTGGGAAAATCGGTGTTTGATTTTTTAAATAACAGTCTTACACCTCTATCCTGATTCCATTTACGACATGTATAAACACGACACGACATACCTCTGACTAATATACTTCCAATCATACAATGGTTTTTCCACCAATTTCCCACATATCTGATAATAAATGCTCTTTAATGATAATATAATTTATTACCCCCCTTTTAAGTCATCGGAAGTCAAAGGTAAGTATTAAAGTTGTGTTTTATTCTCAGCCAGTATGCGCCTATTCCATGACATTCCCCTGGTCAGGTGACCCATCTGCTAATTTGTCTACATATAAAGGAACGATCTTTATTGCTCATATTTACTACTTTAAGTCATCTTTGGTCAACGGCATCTATCTACGGGTTAATTTATCCATGTGTTTCAATTTCACCAACCAGATTGTGACAATTTTGTGTATATGATTAATTATTTTATTTAATTAATCATTAGTGCCCTTTTTAAGACATCTGATGTCAACTGGAGATTCCCTGGGTCAAATTACTCATATGTGGAAATTTTTAGCTCCGATGGTCCAGCCGTTTCTGTATAAACAATCAGTAGGTAAATTTGCGACAGCCTTTCAGGTTTGATACTATTTGTCGACAGTAGTCCCTCATGTGACATCACATGAAGGAAGATTAACGATTCAGATTGCATAATCCATGATGTAATATTCAGTTGCTATGAATCGCCATAACTTCAGTTACGGTGGCCTATCACAAAACTCTTTTCAGCAATGTGCTCATTGGATTAGAGGGCATCGATATTGACTGAGAAAAATTACACCAGTGTAATCCTTTAAATGACTATACAAATTGAATAATTCCAAATTACAATCATTAAAGGTGCATTTTAACTGCCCTTTTCAGGTTAGCCCAAGAAAGTTGAAGTGTTTATTGACTATCATTCAAAGTATGTCTGTATGCAACTACTGTGATTGGTGCATGGTAGCACAGCTAAGCTGATACCACAGCTAAGCATAATATTCTTAATGACAAGGCATTGCACATGTTAGCATGAACAGGTTCAGTACATTTACCAATTGTGCTAAATCTCTCAATCAAAATACTAACTAGGCTCGGTGTTACTTAACTTCAATCGTCGGATGAGAATCGAAGTGCATTCACTTACATATAAATAGCCAGTTATATCATTTTGCAATTTTAGTGTTGGATGTGTTTTCGAACCCTTTTACAGCGGCAGGGTAATATAACAGCTCCCCGGTTGACTGTGGCAGACCGATATATCGGCTACGATGTCGCGACATGGGAAATTTGGCGGTGAGAAATGTCATTTATTTTTTAACTAGGGGATTGTCACAGTATAAAAGTGTTATTTACTGTATATAATGCGTGTATAGTTGTTTTTAGTCACTCCTGTAAAGTTTTGTCATTTTTTTCTATTGTATAATTTGTCCAACTAGTTCTCAGAGTCAATATTGGAGTGGTTTGGTCAACCTTAAGGACCATATAGCATACATACTAAATTTTTGGGAAATACTGGATAAATGTCAATGCAAATAAAAATAGAAATAACCATCACCAATATTTGCTTTTTGCTAAATAATATCAATTTAGAAATGTTTTTTTTTAAGAAAACTAAATCTTTAAGCCCAAATTAGCAAAACATACCATATACAGACCGGCCATTACAAACATTTCAAGCTTCGATCGATGTGCTGCAATGTACGTAAGTTGCATGAAGGCATAATGAACATGTGAAATGACCAAGTAAATTCCATTACGACTAATGTTTTGTTTTTATGGGGTTTGGGATTTAACCCAGGAGGATTTGAAAGGGGTGGAAACCCCTTCCCTACAACCCACTTTTGAAATTTATTTAAAATATATGTTATGAGATGTACATAAACATGAGATGGCGAACATGGATGAAAATGATCTAGGCCTTATTTTTTTTTGGTCTTTGCCTTTGTCTTTGCTGTTGTTGTTGTTGTTTCTGCTTCGGAGGCGATGGCCCTGGCTTGATCTCTTTTTTTTTACTAGTTCTTGTAACTCTGCCATGGCTTTCTTTGCTTCTTCCATCGCCTCCAGAGCGCTCCGAACGACTGGGTCGTCCCTAGCTGAGTAGGTGGAGCCGCTGTTGGAGTTTTTGTTGTTGTTGCTGGTGGTGGAGATGGAGGACACCGGGCTGTGATGGTATTCCGGTGTCCAAGGTGTTGACGTGTCCATCTCCGCATCCCTGTCTGCGCTGGCCTCGGTAACTATGACAGCAGGAACCTCCAAGGTGTTTACGGCGTCCCTGCGTCCGGTGGTGGTAACATCGACGGAGGCCAAGTGGGAGGGAACTGGGAATCTCTCAGTTTTCCCCTGTCTCCACTTGGCCCTCCTGTCGGCATCCCTGCAGCACCTTGAAGGGGTCATCTTCTTCCCGGTAGCCCCGGTCCGTTGGAGTCTGGTCGGTCCTTCCAGGCCACGGCCAGTAGAGGGTTCTACCGGGGTGACCTGGAACTTCAAATGGTGAGACCAGCTAATACAATGGGCAGACTGGAAACCGCTCAGTACGCTGCAGACTTGGCTGGGGATTAAATCCATAATCAGCCAAGTCTGACAGAAAAATCGACGGCCACTCAAAGGATTAGCGAAGAGCTATCGCTGGCACGTCCATCCCCTGAGTGACCAGAAGCATGACCATTATGATTATATAGTCTAAAAGTCTTAATATCTGATGCAGTAAAACAACTGACAAGTTGTCACTGAAATGCACTCAGCAAACTTGCCTTAAACAAACAGTGAGTAGTTCTCACTGAGATGTTATCAGCATCTGAAAGATGATTCTGGTACACCACCACTAGTTGTGTAAACACACTTTTAATAGTACCGAGTATGAACAACTGGTCAATGAAACATTTTTTATTCATTTTTTCCTCGAACAGTCATAGTAATTACTTATTTCTCAAACGTGATAATTTGGATTTAATACAAAATTCGTAAGTAACTATCGTTACTATACCCATATAACTCATAAACATGAGTTAAATTAATAACATAATGTATGTCTCAAAAACCAGGACAAAACATCATACAAGTAATAACTTCAATTTATTAATGACAAAAATTATTTTGAAAAATATGTGCACATAACTCATAAAAACATCATAAATATACAAATAATCTCCCTTTATTACCAAATGAATGAGAAATATGAAATAATGACTCACAAACTAAAATATTTCCTCCACAAAACAGCTCAAAACTGTTAGCCCTATTGAGGCCAATTCGGCACTACTAATAATGAAATACAACAGTAGTGCCATAGGGTCTAGTGCCAGTGCATTCTCTTATATATGCGAGTCTCCCATAGGGTCAAGGTAGATATTAATATTAGGTCAATGCATTCAACTTTTGCCTACAAATGCAGGTTCGCCTGGAGAATATTATCACCAGCAAAAAAGAAACTGAGCATGTCTATAGTCATTCTATTGTCAGTCATGTATTAAAAAGAAACCCAATTGTGCTACAAAATACCAGAAGTCCACACAAATGCATCGCAATCACCTTGCCATTATTCCTCTTTACCATAGCATGGTCCTAGCCACAAGCAGCACTCAAAAATTGACGAGAAAATGAAAATTGTGCTAACAAACTTTGATATGTCAGAATGGTTGTCAAATTGTTCAGTTTGCCTTCTAGTTTCAATGGAAACAATTGTTGAGTCAACATAATGTTTTCAGTACAAGAACATGACAAACAGATGATTTTTTCGAGCTTGAATGTCCAACATAAAATGTCAACCTTGTTGGTTGGTAGATTGAAAAGCATATACAACTTCCTAGATTTATATATATTGATGTCAGGTGGGTTGTTAACTGGCAATTATAATGAGGGAAAATATAGTTTCCTGGCGAAGTAAAACATAATTTATATTGCTGGCAATATAACTACGCTATAATCAGATTTCTGCCACTTAATGTTTACTAATGATTGTATCAGTGCATGCAAGGATGAAACCTACATTTCTATACACAAAACATCAATCAATAGAATTTTTTTTCTCCATATTAAATGATATTGCCCATTTCTTAAAATGTAGACTAACCTGTATAAAATATCATCCTACATGTTATTTTTGAAAGCATTTTATCATATTATCTGAAAGTTCAGTTTCATTCCTCGTTTTTAAATGAAACCTGTATATGTATTAAGATTGTTGAATTGAAATCAGATGGTAAACTAAAGCTTTTGCTTTTATAGCAGTGACCCACAATTTAATTTATACTTAAATTATCTTATGTTTTTTTTATCGGTTATCAAACAAATGTGTGATATTGTATCTGTTTTTCCATTTTATTCAATTTGAACTTTGGTTAGAAAATGAATATCCACAGATGATTTTGACAGTTTAAAGGTGAATCTTCAGATCACTACATACCATAACAACATGGTTCTGTAAAAGGTCGATAGATATTCCTGCGATCTGGAATGTGAAATTCTGTGCCCAGGCCACTTCCTCAAACTCAACACCTCTGTTATCATGATGGACCTCAACTCTGAAAACATTTTAAAAAGTACTTATCAATGAAACACAAGTTTGTAAATATATTAGCCAATTTGGCTTTAGGTCAGCCCAGCCTAATGTAAAACACCAGGTCATCTCTAACAATAAAAATTGCCATTGCAAAATTGATTTTCTTTGACAGTGACTAAAGCATTGCTTCAATTTTAGAGAGTGTGATTCAATGATGCCTGTATGATGTTTATGATACTGGAACAGTGTCTTCATAATAATAATAATAATAATGCAGTTTTGAGCCACAAATCCACCGGGGTGCTCCCGGACTTCACATGGAAAATATAAACATATATATATATATATATATATATATGCAATAAATAAATTGAGACACCATGTTTTCATCAAATAGAGCAGTGTATTTCATCGGGTCTTCTTGTCTTTTAATAGGCAGGAAAGCAATTTGGAAAATATGGGTCTTGAGGAACAATTTAAATTCCGAAATATCTAGTGTAGTTTTGAGAGAAATGGGTAGTTGGTTCCAAAGAAATGGCCCAGCTACCGAAATGTCAATCTCCACACGTTTTGAGATCACCGAGGTTCAGTACATTACACAACCCTCCCTTGGAAACTCATAACCACACCATTGTACACATTACTGCGGTCGACTACCGCTCTAGCCAACAGCCGTTAGTAAAGGTGGTAATTAGTTTAGTGGGCACCTGAATTTCGGTGCGTGTACAAGAAGATTACTTTGTGCTATCACTACAATTAATTATGATTTTATAAAGTGGTGTTGTCGCTTATTTAAGCTTACGATCATGTAGTTAATCAAAGGAAATAATTTTTATCAATTGACCTAATGCGCCGACAAATAAAGCCGAATGTCATAGTTTTACGGCCGAAAATTTTATTTATATATAATTATGTCCGTCCGCCGAATCGAAGACCGGTAGTGAACCGCAGTAACTTTGAGGAATGATTTCACCCATAAATATTAATTTTTCCCCATCATGTCATGTATTGACTTGTTGGTAAAAGATAGACATTCACGATTATGTAAAAACATCAGCTGATTTATACAAACCAGCTCCGATAAATAAAGCCAAAATGTCATTGTTTTACGGCAGAAAATTTAATTTATATATAATTATTGTCCGGCCGCCGACTCGAAGAGTGGTTGTGAACCACACTAACTTTGAGGAATGATTTCGCCCATAAATATTATTTATTCCCCACCATGTCGTGTATGTACTTGTTGGCAAAAGATAGACCTTCACGATTATGTAAAAATATCAGCTGATTTGTACAAACCAGCTCCGATAAATAACGGCAAATATCATAGTTTTACGGCAGAAAATTTAATTTATATAATAATTATGTCCGGCCGCCGACTCGAAGAGCGGTAGTGAACCGCACTAACTTTGAGGAATTATTTCACCCATAAATATTATTTATTCCCCACCATGTCGTGTATGTACTTGTTGGCAAAAGATAGACATTCCCGATTATGTAAAGACATCAGTTGATTTGGACAAACCAGCTCCGATAAATAAAGCCAAATGTCATTGTTTTACGGCAGAAAATTTAATTTATATAATAATTATGTCCGGCCGCCGACTCGAAGAGCGGTAGTGAACCGCACTAACTTTGAGGAATGATTTTACCCATAAATATTATTTATTCCCCACCATGTCGTGTATGTACTTGTTAGCAAAAGATAGACCTTCACGATTATGTAAAAACATCAGCTGATTTGTACAAACCAGCTCCGATAAATGACGCCAAATATCATAGTTTTTCGGCAGAAAATTTAATTTATATATATAATTATATCCGTCCGCCGACTCGAATAGCGGTAGTGAACCGCAGTTGCTTTGAGCAATGATTTCACTGACAAACATTATTTTTACCCCATCATATCGTATATATTCTTGTTGGCAAAAGACAGACCTTCGTGAATATGTAAAAACATCAGCTGATTTGTACAAACCAGCTCCGATAAATGACGCCAAATATCATAGTTTTTCGGCAGCAAATTTAATTTCTATATAATTATGTCCGTCCGCCGACTCGGATAGTGGTAGTGAACCGCTGTAACTTTGAGCAATGATTTCACTGACAAACATTATTTTTTCCCCATAATATCGTATATGTTCCTGTTGGCAAAAGACAGACCTTCACGATTATGTAAAAACATCAGCTGATTTGTACAAAGCAGCTCCGATAAATAACGCCAAATATCATAGTTTTTCGGCAGCAAATTTAATTTATATATAATTATGTCCGTCCGCCGACTCGGATAGTGGTAGTGAACCGCTGTAACTTTGAGCAATTATTTCACAATTAAATTAAATGCACGGCATGAAATAATGCCTGAGTACAAACTGCACACTTTGTGGCAGATCTGACCCTTGATGGGACAACCATCTTGCCTCCCTTTGAGGTTTCTATTACTCTTCCTCTATTAGGGGCAGAATTGGAGGCAACTGAACTAAAACTATAACTGTTGCTATAACAATTATTGAAAGTTCTCCAACAAAAAAATGCCGCACAATGAAATTATTGTTATGTAAACAGAACTGTTACAGTGATTTGTCAACAACTTAGTAGTGAAATAAGTTCGATTACTTTAGTCGAAAATATTATTAGAATATTTCTCAATGCTTTGAGCTTTTCCAATGCCATTTGTTTGGTATCTTATTGGATTAATTTAATTTACTCAGTAATGCCATTCTGACTGTACCAGTAATGTTCACATAACAATGGTTTTGTGAAGTTAAATCTCGTCATTGGTAGTGCTGGGGCGGTTGTCCGGATAACCGGTTACGGTTCGGTTATGCGTGTCAACCGGTTGGAGGAGGCCACAGCCGGATAACCGTAATATTGATAACGATCGTACTATCAACGTAGTAGCCGCTTATAGAAGCGATTTGGACAGTTGATTGTGTATTCATATACCCCACAACACATGCCTGTTTGATCACCGGTGGCTTTTCTAGACGTGAAACCAACAACAACACTCTTATCTGTGTCAGTCTGTGAATCACTTGCTACACATTCAATGCCAATTTCCTTTGGCGGCATTACATGACGTTCCGGCTGCACGCGCACCGCGGCATACATCAAAGCAATCAAGTCTAGACTTTTACTACGTCATCAATATTATGTCTGTTTTCTTGAAACTGCCCCCCCCCCCTTGTCATTACCATTAGTTCGTCTCAAAGCGATGACAGAAGACCTACACAAACGGAAATCAAACGTTTGGGGACATTTAGTCATATAATTCAAGATGACGAAAAAAAAAAGGAAGAAGAAATGGGCGGTATGCAAGGCCTGCCGAAGGCGATTCGTTTATTCTGGATCAACATCCAATATGAAGTCGCACATCCAGAAAAAACACAGGCCTAATGGGAGTGGGAAATAAGAGGATATCTAGTGATAACGTTAATTCCTAAACACTGGCTGGGGCTTGAGTAATGAATCACGACGATTTAATTTTGTTTGAATTTATTTATTAAATAATTGAAGTAACATCGTGTAGCCACTGTGATTAATACATACCTGCCTATAGGCTATACCCAAACACTTAACATTACTAAACAACAGTATGCCTATCTTCAGTACATTGTTTGGGCTAATCGTGCCCGGGATACACACAGGGGGGGGGGGGGGACTATATTTCGTCGTTGAATGTTTTGCAAGCAAGCGTTATGCAGTGCGAAACTCCCGTAAACATTGATTTACAACTATTTGATCGCCGTAACGGGAACGCATTGTATGTCCAAGACATCGTTTGTGATCGCATGTATATCAACGTTTCCGGGACGCGTAATAAACATTTGTTTTGCCGATATAGTATGTAGTATATAGTATGTATTCAATCTCGTACTGAGGGTAATACTGGTCACGGTTAACCGGTTATGGTTAGGTTAATGCCCGTGGTTAACCGGTTAGGAAAAAAAACCAACCGTCCCAGCACTAGTCATTGAACAGTTGTTCAAGTTAATAATGACAATTAGAACATTGCAGAAAGTGAACACCATCCATACTTTTTATATCTAAATCCTAAGTTGTGAGATATAACCAATCTCATAAGTTTATGCTGCCATCCATCTCAGCCTGGTGGCCAGTTTTACCAGAAATTAATTGGTGTTATGCGCCAGAATACGCACAACGTGAAACCCTAAAGAGCGTTTCAAAAGTTTTACCCGTAAATTATTAACGAAAATACGCCCCCACTGAACTCTATATTAACTGATGATTATATCATTATAATAAATATATATTGTTCTCACTTCCCACAAACTGGGATAGAAATTTTACAAATACAAATTACAAATTTAAATTAAATCCTGCTGAAATTGAATAATTAATAAAGTCTCATAGAATTTTAAAAGGTCGGCTAGCTAAAGCTAAAAAATGTGTACGGTTAACCTTAAGTGTGTATAATTCGGGCAAAAATGTGAAAAAATACTGTAATATACATTAATTTGCACCTGAAATACCATTCAATTTGCCTGAATATTGAGCTTTCAAAACGTTGGGAGGGGCTGCAACCCTCCAAGCCCCACTCCCGGCCCATGCGGCTATGATGCAATGCAGTTCACTTGTTCTGTCTTGCTTAACATTTTTCGACCGGCAGATCGATACTAGTATACGAATATATAATATTATTATAATTTGAGTGTTTACCGTCCGATTTTTGTAACTGAAGAGTCAAACTATACAGAAATTGTTGTATATTTAACAATGCATAGTTGATTTAGAAGTTTGAGCGCACACTGAAAAGATAACATTTTAACTAGGAATCTCCAGAGTCTCGTGTCATGTTACGCAATGTTTATTCAAACAACGGCTGGTACCCGCGAAGCCGCGACAGCAGGCTACTCAAGGGGAATAACTCTATCTGCTTATATGATACTATATCCTATCGCGGTAGCCTTACCAGGGGACAGTTGTGTAATGACAAGATGGCACGCATATCTGGGCCTCAGAGGATAGGCCGGTTCATAGTATGTAATCAATTCAGCCAGGTATTAAGATGGTGCATGTTTATAGTAGGATTTGTACACAATTAGTAATATTTTTAAATTGATCTGATGTCTGATGGGTAGACAATGCAGACTTTCAAGAACTGGGGAAATGTGATAAAATATTGTTGTATGTGTTATCATTCTAGCTTCAAAATTTTGAACTATTTGAAGTTAATAAGAGCTTGCTTACATCCGTAGTAATGAATTGCAATAGTCCAGCCTGCTGGTAGTGAATGTGTGGACTAATTTCTCTGCTGTTTTTCCGTCAAATACAATTCCGCTGATATTTCAGGGATGATAATACTATTATGTCATTTTGCAGACTTGAGTAACTTGTTTATCTGCTGACAATTCATTATCCATCAGATATCCAAAATTGCAGACCACAGTCGATAGAGGAACAACAGAATTGCCAAGAATAATAATGTGTTTTACAATATTTGACAATTGACGGTTTGAGCCAACATATGAAACTTCTGTTTTATCTTCCGTTTTATCAGAGTTCAATTTGAGAAAGTTTTGTGAAATCCAGAGTTTGATGTCGGAAACGCATTGTTGCATCACATCTCGTCATTTATGTTCAGAGGAGGGTATGTCCGTATTTAGAATGCTATTATCATTAGTATTGCCAACTTGTGTCTGACTTGCAGTATGGAAATTCCAATGAATTCATTTTAAGCTACCAGAAGGACAACAAGATGGCCACCAGCGGACAGGTTTTATCGAACATAGTTTATAGTTCCCATTGAATAACCATATGCAGGATGTGCCGAAGAATTTAATCAAGCAAAGAGTATAATCCAAGATTGCTGCCAGTGGCCATGTTTTACTTTGATAATCGTTCAAATTCATAGCTCCCATCTGGAAGTGATCTTAAACATGCCTGTAAATATTACTCCAACGAATGTGGGCTGCAGGATCTGCCGATGGATTTAAATGTAAACTTTGAGATGGCTGCTGGTGGCCATGTTTTAACAAATATTGGAATAAAATTGATGGCTCCAATCCACAGCCCCCCAAAGATCCATATGAATTTTGATGACAATGGGATGAGGAATGTGGCCTGTATTGAAAGGTGTGCCGAATGATTTAGTGATGAAAAGGGTAAATCCATTTTCACGCTATAATAAAACCTCATAACATAATAAGTGCCATAACTCTGGGAAAAATCAATGGACAACACCCGCTGTTTGTAAATACTCTTACCACCCTGTTGGTTCATCAACATACCAAAGATCATTAAAATCCGACAGATGATGACCAAGATAGAGAGCTTCAATATTGTTACAGATGGACGGTGCATATTTCTACATCCCTTGCCAAACTTTGTTTGTGGGGGATAATTAGCGAGATATGCATAGCATATAAAAATAAGTTTTTCTGTAACAGAGAATTTTGTTGGTAATGATTCTTTAAAGGAATGTTTGTATTATTTGTTAAGATGAGAATTGCTACTTTGAAGATCAGGAATCATGTCAAAATTAAAATTAGTATTCTGCAGAAATCTGATAATTCACCCATATGCTCATTTTCGATGACATTGAGTGTTTTACTGAAAATAATTGCTTTGAAATTTAACCAAAAATAGGTAAAATGCTTCTTGTGAAGCGGAAAAAATTGGCAAAAGGCTACTCATGAATTGAAAACTGTTAGTTTTTTAGTTTCAACACATTTTATTCTATCATTTATGTACTGTATGTACAATTGGGATTGGGCAACAAGTTATAGCAACTTAGATCACTCCTCTACACATACAAATACAACAAATAAATAACAAGATAGTAACATGTTTGCAGGGGTCATGTCCAAATGCAAAATCGATAACAGATTGATAACCAACTGAATTACTTCTGTACGTCGGTCAAACGATCAGTCGACCGATGCATCATCATGAAAAATGCCCGATGTCAACCGATGGTGACAATCATAACTGATGCCACTAATAATTAAACTGATGGCCAACCAGCGCATCAGCATACGACTGATGGAATTATATTACGACATCATAATTGTAAGCTAGTGTTATGTGTATTACTCTTGGTATCAAATCGTACAGGTAATAATTGTTGGCAAAAATTAGACGGCCAAGGCTTTTCACTGAGAATTTGCTCAGGTAGGTCACATGATTGATCAACTGGTCAGCGCGGTCACATGACTATCAACTGGTAAACATCACCTGTTTTACTAACCAGGTGACAGCGGTGGGTGGAGCTTAAATGAATGCTGCCAATCATGCAACGAGTTGATAAATACAATACATTAGAAATATTGCCGATTATCTGCCTTCATATGAAAAATAAATGTTGATCATTGAATAAATATCAGTTGAATGTGCAGATTATGAGCTGGAATTATATTAGGAATAATGATGACTAAATGTGTACTTTGAAACGATAAAAGTGGATTGAAATTAGATAATTTATGCGGTCCAAACTCAATGTGTGGTAGACAATACCAATCAAAATTGAGATGCTTCTTATAAAAAATAAAGCCCTGCAGTAAATTAAAGATTATACTACAATCCACAATACCATGATATATACCAATTAACAGAGGGTCACATTTCATAGCTATATGCTACCAAATTTTAACGGAATTCAAGTTATCAGACAGATGCCATTTTATCGGCTTTATGAAAACATGGAAAGTAAATAAAAATTATGAGTTGGGTAACGACAAATACATTTTGAGTTGACAAATTGGAAATTCAGAAAGATACTCCCTTCAGGTCAGTTGGTTGTCAGGAGGAAAATAAGACTGATGAATATCAGCCAGGATACAGGCTTATACTCTGAGGGCATTCATGCTTGACTAATCCAGCCAGGTATATTGGGGTAGACAGCGACAAAAATTTAAACCCATCCTTGAAGGATGACCCTTCAGTTGGCAGAAAGGTGGAGAAATTATCCATATAGTGAGGGCTTCTTTACCAGAAAAAGTAACATTACAATTTGAAGAGAATAATGTTTTAACCATTTCAGGGTTCATTCACCTAGCTGAGAGTAAAATTCCATAACTTTTCCATACTTTTTCAAGACTTTCGGACAAATTTTCCAAGACTTTTCAGTGAAAACATTCCATAACTTTTCCATACCTCTCACCGCAATGGAAATTTCTAGCCACCGCGCTGTCTGGGAACATTTTCTTGAACAGGTCACTTGCATTTGAATTTGAATTATAGGATGAGTGTGTTGAAATTATGTGTAGAGTCCAGAGTCTCAGATTGCAAAACCTCTTTTGCAGTAGCAAACTTGCAACACACTCACTTATGGAGGCAGCTTTTGGTTTTTCCTTTTGATCTGGTGTCGTTTTAGAAAATCTGCCATCTTCGTGTCGTTACTTTTCATGTTTGTTATGCCATCCAAGACTTTTCAGTGAAAACATTCCATAACTTTTCCATACCTCTCACCGCAATGGAAATTTCTAGCCACCGCGCTGTCTGGGAACATTTTCTTGAACAGGTCACTTGCATTTGAATTTGAATTATAGGATGAGTGTGTTGAAATTATGTGTAGAGTCCAGAGTCTCAGATTGCAAAACCTCTTTTGCAGTAGCAAACTTGCAACACACTCACTTATGGAGGCAGCTTTTGGTTTTTCCTTTTGATCTGGTGTCGTTTTAGAAAATCTGCCATCTTCGTGTCGTTACTTTTCATGTTTGTTATGCCATCCATGTGAGTTTTTGATTTAGCGTGGCTGATGAGTGCCGCTTCACCCATGTTGGCAATATCTATTAACTTTCCATATTTAACACACAGTTGGCATTTCGCCTTCATCCGGTTCTCTGGTACCCGATCTATCCATGCTTCAAACCGCGTATCTGTGACCCATTTGTCACGGAAGACACAGTTTCCAGGCATATTTGTTTACTATTACTATTCAAATTCTGATATATTTAGCAGTCAAACAGGAGTTCCGGTAAGGGAGACAATTCGTGTTTCGGCATACCGTAAAACGTGTAGTTCATCTATGACTACGGAGATGGTTTCGCAAGCTTACACGATAAGATCGGAAAGTAACAGCGTTTACCGGTATTTACCTAAGAACTCGGCCTTGGGATATTCCATGACTTTTCAAGACCTTGAATCTCAGGGTAGCTTATTTTCAAGAAAAAAGTTCCATTTTCCAGACTTTTCAAGGGTATTGAATCGAAATTTTTGAATTCCATAACTTTTCCAGGATTCCAGACCCACGTACGAACCCTGCATTTTTATATGTAACATGATATTCACAAAATCTAGCAGCACTAGGGGAATGAAGGAAAATGCAATTTATATAGTCAAACTTCAAAAGCATCCCAAAACCAGGGTCCGAACTGCCAATGGCAAAAAAAATTTAAATTGACAAAAACGTTTGGCAAGAGGGTTTTTAATTCTGTGATAGAAACAATCTAGTTAAAATACATCATCAAAGGAGATTATCCGATAATTGTGCATGTTTTAAATAGAGAGACAGAAATTAGCAGCCAGACCTCAAAAACGCATTCGACAGACTGACACAATTGACAAAAGGGACATTCGAAGATGTTTGGACATTTAATAACTGTGCATGGTTAAAATATGACACTCAGAAAAAGCAATGGTTTGTAAAGTTTGCTTGAGGCTATTATAAGTAATTTATTTGTAACATGCTCATGCAGTATTTGTCTCCCAATAAAAATTAGATCACATTGCACGAAACAGCAAACAATGATTATCAAATTGTTTTTACAGTTAATCCTCTTTGTCTGTTCGGGTCATGCACGCAGTCATTGTAGCCATCCATATTAATGTATTAATGATTAATTTTGGAGTTTGGCAAGAGAAAAAGTGCCAACCATTCCTGAAGGTTGATGAACTGCAGAGAAGTTGGACTGCAATACATAACAAACTTTACTTACTGGAAATCACCAAGCTCACAATCGGCAGCCATTAGGTATCGACAGGTTCCCTGGAAGTTGAATGTCACACCATCGAATGTCTGATAATGTGGATCACCATAAACGATGCAAGTCCCGGGTTCTGAAAAATCAGGTTATTTCTATTTAAAGTCGAAAAAACAGATGTATAAACTCTCGCAAAATACATTGGACCAAACCCATATTAAAACTTGACCGATATTTTTGGCTGAGCTTGCCAGCTTTGAAATCTGGAGTAATAACAGGAGTAATAACAGTCAAAACTAAAAAAAAATTATCATTTCAGCTAATGCCCTCTAAAACTCCAATATCACTTTATTTGATTGGTGATAATGCCATCTGCCCACTTACATTCATGTATCAAAACAACAAACTATTGACATCATAGTCACGCACCACCCAACAATGACCATCGCTACCCAACACGTTACCAAATTCACATTCAAACGCCTTGCTCATTCAATACAAGGAAAACTGGGCATATCATTATGAATACCCGCAACCACCCCACATACCTAAAACTCATTGTGGGTAAATATTAAAGACTGACAATTACAAATTCACCACTATAAAGGGACATACCTGCTATCTATATCAATTATCACAAACACCACAATGTGCCATGCAATAATATATAACCGCACTACCTTGTTGTATCACGCACAGCTGAAGGGACTAGGGTCTCAATTAGGTAGCAGTCACAATTCTGAGGGTTGTAGGGGGTTTGAACGAGAGGCCAATCACGATCGGCAGATGCTTAATCCCTTGGCGATAGTAAATTTCTATGATCGGAATCATAAATTAGAGTTTTGATGTTGAATTATAGAGTATACTGTGATGTACTATTATAGACAAATGTACATAACACAAATTATTGGAATTTATGAGTCACCCGCATATATAAGAAAATGCACTGGCACAGGCTTGGATTAAAAGTGAAAAGTGACCCGGACATGGAATACTTGGGTTAATAGAGTCCAATTTAAGTTTACAATGATAATGTATCAAATTCTACCAACAACAATTCTAGCCATCAAGATAAGACACTTTAGATAGTCCAAACACAGGATGAAATTGGTGAATTGGGTGAAATATCGCTCCAAACAAATTTACCAGTACATAACACAAGATTTTGGTCCGATTTAAACCAAATTTGGTGTGGTGACTCAGGGTACCTTTGGCGGAGTGATAATGGTGTTAGTTTTTATTTTATTTTGACAACTTAACAAACAAAACAAATTTTAAATTGAGCAAGGAGTTCAATCTGAATTAATTTAAAAATAATATATATTTTTTTAATTAGGCTACCGCAATTTAATGACTTGGTTTACGAACATCAGTGGAAAAATTCCCTAGATGGAGGAGGGGAAAAAAATATCTTGGGCATATTGTTTGACGACTTTCCCCGCATGATCACTGGTGAACTAAACATCATTAATTCATTTAGATATAATTTATTAACTTCTCATAAAATGTTAACAATAACATGAAACCTGATATTCATTATTTCCCCAGTCTTCTGTGGCTGAATTTGAGTGTATCCTATTGGTGAATATTATACAAGCGGATTTAATATATCAAAATGAATTCAGATTCAGAGATACTTACTCCCTTACACCAATACTGGGTGTATATAGTCTGCATATTAAATATTAAACAAAATGTCACATTGAGGGTGTAATATGTAAGTTGCTGTTGATAATTATGTCAAACATTAAGTTACTCAGATAGCCAGAAGAAATCAAGGGAAGGTGAACTTAAACTATATTGAACAATACCCTACAGAATTGGTGGAATTTCTAACAAAGATATTTTGGAATCAAAGGCACAGCTTTGTTCACATTATTTAACCATTTTCCCAATAGCACCTGTAGTTAAACCACGTCATATAGCCAACATCACCAGGTATGAAGGTAATTCCGTTAGCTAACAGGTATTTGACGTTATAATATCATTGGGTGTTTCCCCACACTGGCGACAGGTATATGTACCATGTGTATCATCAGATATGCAACAACAAACATGCTCTCACTTAAGTGTCATCTGTGAATACGATAATGGAAACATAAACCTTAGACGAACTAAATATGTGCCCATAAACAACTGTTTATCTTCATTTTTATCACACATGCGAGTCAAAAAATGACATTTTATGCAAATTTACGGTATGCCTATGCGAGTATGTCCTTTAAGTTTGTTTACCCACAGACTCCAGTCCTGATTGAAAAAAAAATCATTCATGATTTTTAAAACAAAAAGCGTATTATAAATAAAATAATTAAACCAAATGTCTTTATATTTGATGTGAATTAATCATATAAACCATGATTTGACAAAAGTCGTAAAAAGACTTCCGATAAAAGCGCAAATTATTAGCAATTACGCCACGTTGTGAAAGTTTGTCAATTTTCGTGCAAAAACCACATGTTCGAAGGTCACTTTTTGTTGATTCTATGAATGTTTTCATTGACAACCAATGACATCACTGATTAGAAGTGTGAACTGATTTCATTGGCTCAAGTTTAGGGGTGGATTTTCCCATTGATGCTAATTAGATGACAGAAAACGAGCGCGAATTGTTCAAAATGGCAGTGGGCTAACTTAGCCGTAAGAGTACTGAGACGTCGCCAGCAGGTGCTCGAATGTGCCGCTTGAGATAATCTTTGTTTTATCGACATTGCGTTGATATAAGTACCCTATTACTTTATACTTGGAAATTATATATGAACACACACAAAGAACCTTCCCAAGATGAATTTGAGATATTTGCATGCCAACTGTAAACTCACCTTTATTTAGAAGCACTTGCATTGGGCTGACTTGATGTCAAACCAGGAGATATTTATTTTTTTATTGATTTCTTTCTCGATCGATCAGGGTCGATGGTCTTTTGCGCAGTATATTTGAAATCTTGAACAGATGGATATATAAAAGTAATATATCATCAATTTATTATACTAATTATGTAGATTATATATATAATTTTTTTTAATTAATTATGTGTTCAGAATCCCGCCGATAGCACAACAGGGTGGTGCGTCCGTAGTTACATTACAACCGGAAATAATATTCCGATGCTCGACATAACCTGATTTCGCAGAGTAAATTTGTGCAATAAAAGCAGAAAGATCCACTTTGAGTCATCAATTTGGAATTGCAATATTCGAGTTCTCAAATTAAACAACAATTGTGACACTTAGTGAATATGTTTCACAACATTTGGTTTGTGGTGAAGTTCACCTAAATTAAATATTGAGACAAATTTCGTCTTCGTCGGAAATTCGCAACCAGTGAACCACGTGTTTCTGTTTCGTTTGTTTTCATTTTGTCAGCCAATACGACTACGAGACTGAGTACATACTCTATGTCAACATTTTGTAATATTTAGGAAGGCAAGGTGGAAATATGTGCCTTCATTATAATTTTAGTCCATTAAAACAAAAAATTATTATAAAAATCTTTTTTCATGGCTAAAGTGACAATCATAATGGAACTCGACAGGAAAAACATCCCAATGGCCAGTTCCACAACTATTACGCTGAGATTTTGCTTAGCTATGGCCGATTTAATTAGGACTGGAATTTTTTTTCATATTGCTCTATTTGGAAATATAAAATCACCACCTAAGAAATAATACATAATCCAAAATAAATATCAATTTCAAGTTGTCATATTTTACATAGATTACCCTCGCGGCCATGCACAACGCAATCAACAAGGAAGCGTCTCTGACAACAAATTTTGTTTTCGTTGAAATCACGTGTTTCTATTTCATTTGTTTTCATTTTGTCGGCCAAAACAGTATTCTAAGTAAACATTTTGCAAATCTAAAGCCTAGTAAAGGAAGAAAGGATTTAATATGTGCCCTTCATTATCTTAACCATCAGCATAACAAAACACAATCAATGTAAATCGTCATTATTACTCTTTATTCGAGTCTCAAATCCGAGTGTTGAAAATGCAAAAATTAAAGACGTCAAAAGACGATATGGACGCTACAACAAAAGACGTCAAAAGCCGATATGGACGCTACAACAAAAGACGTCAAAAGACAATACGTTGGAATAAGGGTTAATGTGCATTTTGTCCGTAGGCCTAGTAACTTTGTCGACTTCAATGACAATGTATTTTGCTTGGAACCCGGAGACAACGTGCATCGGGACATCATTAGATAATTCATGTCCAATGTCATTGTCAGCAGACGATGTTTTGGCTGACAGACTTTTAATAACATATTCATCACCCACATCCTTATTAATGTCAGAAACCTTTGAATTTAAATAGACATTTATTAGTTTTTGCGATAAAACGTTACCGCTAACGGTAAAAATGTTGACACTGAAGTACATTATTTCGATCAGCAGACATTCTTTCACGGTTTCAGTTTTGATTTCAGTAATTAACTACGGAAGTGAATTATTGCCATTTGCTACACGATACATAAAAAATGTTGAACGTGGGACGGAATGAGAATCCAATACCATAATAAGTCACATATCTAACAGATAACTGTCGGGAATTACTAGAAATGCAATAGATCAAGAATTTCGCATGTATCAAACATGATTGATTTTTAATTTTCCATCGCCAAATTTTTTTTTGTATTTTTTTTGCGATTTTCCTTAAAAAGTTGTACGAAATAGCATAAGTATGTTTTTCAACATTATGCTTAATCAGACATTGCAGCTCGGTCACGTGTCATTAGCTATATAAGTCTTGACATCGATGGCAATTCCTCTTTCATCCTCTTACCGAGCAGTGGGGAGGGAAATCCCAATTGGGAGGGATATGTGAATTCAGTGTGTAAGTATCTTATTAGGGAATATGTGTTTTCTACTGAAAATGTTATATTCCATGCAAAGATATGCTACACACTGAACTACAAGGTAGAGTCAACTCATGGGAGGATGCAGCGAGGAATGACATAATGTATTTCGGTTAACCCTTATTCCAACGTATCATCTTTTGACGTCTTTTGTTGAAGCATCCATATCGTCTTTTGATGTCTTTTGTTGTAGCGTCCGTATTGTCTTTTGACGTCTTTAATATTTGCATTTTCAACACTCGGATTTGAGACGCGAATAAAGAGGAATAATGATGATTTACATTGATTGTGTTTTGTTCTGCTGATGGTTAAGATAATGAAGGGCACATATTAAACCATTTCTTCCTTTACTAGGCTTTAGATTTGCAAAATGTTGACTTAGAGTACTGTTTTTGTCGACAAAATGTAAACAAACGAAATAGAAACACGTGGTCGCGAAGAAGACGCAATTTGTTGTCAGAGACGCTTCCTTGTTGATTGTGTTATGCGTGGCCACGAGGGTAATCTATGTAAAATATGACAACTTGAAATTGATATTTATATTGGATTATGTATTATTTCTTAGGTGGTGATTTTATATTTTCAAATAGTGCAATATAAACTTGTTTCCCAGTCCTAATTAAAACGGCCACAGCGAAGCAAAATCTCAGCGTAACGGTTACGGAACTGGCCACTGGGATGTTTTTCCTGTCAAGTTCCATTATGATTGTCACTTCAGCCGTGAAAAAAATATGTTTATAACAAACAAAAATTAATCAACTAAAAGTACATGATAATGAAGGAACATATTTACATCTTGCATCCTATATGTTACAAAATGCTGACATAAAGTATCTACTCAGTCACATATTGGCTGACAAAATGTAAACAAACGAAACAGAAACACGTGGTTGCGTACTTTCGACGAAGACGGAATTTGTCTCAATATTTAATTTAGGTGAACCTCTCCACCAACCAAATGTAATGAAACATATTCACTAATTTGTGAATTTGATAACTCGAACATTGCAATTCCAAATTGATGACTCACAGTGGATATTTCACTCTGATATTATTTCTGCTTTTATTGCACAAATTTACTTTGCGAAATCAGGTTATGTCCCCAATGTCGGATCATCGGAATATTATTTCCGGTTGTAATGTAACTATGGACGCGCGCCCCGTTGTGTAGTGATATCGGCTGGATTCTGAACGCATAATTAAAAACTTTGTTTATATATATAATCTACAAAATTATTACAATTAATAGATGAGATATTATTTTATATATCCATCTGTTCAAGATTTCAAATATGCCGCGCAAATAAGTCAGCCCAATGCAAGTGCTTCTAAATAAAGGCTCGTTCACAGTTCACATGCAACTAACTCAATTTCATCTTGGGAAGCTTCTTCGTGTGTATGCATTTATAATTACCGAGTATAAAGTAATAGGGTACTTATATCAACGCAATATCGATAAAACACAAAATATTCCAAGCGGCACATCAGAACACCTGCCGACGTCTTACGGCTAAGTTAGGCCACTGCCGTTTTGAACAATTCGCGCTCGTTTTCTGTGATCTAATTAGCATCAATGGAAAACTCCACCCCTAAACTTGAGCCAATGAAATCAGTTCACACATAATGAATGGTTCTAATAATTGATTTCATTGGTTGTCAATGAAAACATTTCACAAAATCATCACAAAGAGACCTTTGAACACCGTGACGTAATTGCTATTATTTTGCGCTTTTATCGGAAATCTTTTTACTACTTTTGTCAAATCATGGTTTATATGATTGATACACATCTAATTGCATATCTGCTGTTACATATGGTACATGCTGTGGCCAGTGTGGGGGAAACACCCAATTATGTTATAATGTCAAATACCTGTTGGCTAACGTAATTACCTTCATACCTGGTGATGTTGGCTATATGACGTGGTGTAAGTACAGGTGCTATTGGGAAAAGGGTTAATAGTGATTCTTTTTAACCTGCTGGGCAGCTACAGATTGATCCAAATTGTACAGATTCTCAGATTTGGGTGAGATTGGTAAAGTGGAGAAAGTGGAAGAATGAGCCCAATAGGCTGAATTTTTTGCCCCTGCTCTTTTTGTCCTTATTAAATTCAGTCAAGCCATCAAAATATTGAAAACCCATCAGGTAGAAATCGCCCAAAATTCATATGCATGTACACTCATGCACCACCACCTCCATGGAACAAGCTGGTCATATGCAATAGAATATAACGCAATTAAGCTGTCAAAACACAAAGTAATCAGTGATGTACATTCATGACCATGACTCATGGCAATCGGCGGACATCATGCATACACAGGTTTTGTATTCTTTGATTAGTATGCATCACAGACTGCGTATATATAGTCAACATAATCTAATTTCCCAGGACTGGGACTATATTTTAATGTGACGCGCACTCAGTACAACAAAGAATAGTGAGTGAAATGTTTCACAGATGGTGCTCTTTGAAGATTACATTACTTTATAATAACCATACGATGTGGTGATATGCAGATCAAATACATTATAAATAGTTTTGTGTGAAAGGGTGTATGTCATACTTACGATAAACATACTATGCAATTTCACAGTTATGTGTGAAAGGGTGTCATACTTATATGACATGACACAGAATTGGTATTTCTGTCCTATGAATCTAGACTGGTAACATGTCACTGTCTGATCATAGTAGGCATGCATATTTGCAACAATTCACGGGCAGCGTATGTATACATACTTCATAGATTGTCACTCGTGTATAGCAGAGTGGTGTCCCTTTGTGTTAGTCGTGTATAGCAGAGTTTTCCCCTCACCATGCATAGTGGAGTATGCCAACACACCAATCGACACATTTCAGAACTCCGGAAAATTATTGGTCTATTACGAGACTATTACCTATTAATTAGTGACGTGCTCTATGATTTCTGACATTGTGGTTGTGTCTGTAACAATTGCAACATAATCGGTTCTACCAGAACAGCAAGTCAGTAACTTTCGTTATTCCGTAAAATAACCGGGAAATTACCAGACGTTTGGTAATATTTTCGGAATTACCAAATTAATTATGACACCACCCCTAAGGGCCATACCTGACCATGTGGTAAGACAAACAGAACAAATTTCTGTATCCTTTTGTATTGGGTCATAATAATTAGCAGTAACAAAACACTATTGTGAAAGTGTACGTACGTGATATACAAACTGGACAACATTGCCCAGGTGATACAGTGGGAATCTCATCCACAGCACACTTTACGATCTCACATTTCTCAGAAGTACATCTAATTATTCCCTCGACACAGCGACATTGGGTACACTCATCAGTCTGCCATATATCACCGCCCTGTAAAAACAAATATAACATTTTCAATAGAAAATACATATTCCCTATAAGATACTTACACACTGAACTACATGGTATATTCATCTTTATTCACAAGAAAGGATTCTATGAGATCCGTTTAAAATTTATTATTTTGGTACGAAATAGCTTAAGTACCTTTTTGAATCATTATTTATATGACGTAGCAGGTCAAGGTCATTTGTTCACTTGTTATGTATATAAGTGGGGACACAGTCAAGATCTCTTTTTCATCCTCTTACAAGATTCGATGGGTGTGACCGAGCAGCGGGGAGGGAAAATCCCAATTTGGGAGGGACCTGTGAATTCAGTGTGTAAGTATCTTATAGGGAATATGTATTTTCTATTGAAAATGTTTTATTCCCTTCAAAGATACGTTACACACTGAACTACATGGTAGAATCAACTCATAGGAGGAGGCTGCGAGGAATGAGAAACTATTGTATTGTAGTTAATTAATTTGAACCGGCTGAGTAGCAACAAATGGATCCAAAAGGTACCGATTTGCAAATTTTATTGATGGTACAAGGTAGAGTGGAGAAAGTGGAAGAATGAGCCCATTGGCTGAATCTCTGCACCTCCCCCCCCCCCCCCCCCCCCTTTTGGTTCTGAAGTCAGACAAACCTGTAATTGTGAAATCTCCCCAAGGTCATATGCAGGTACATGCATGTGCCACCTCCTCCCTGGAGTAAGCTGGTCATATGCAGAAAGCATAGACCACCCTGCTCCATGGTATGTGACTGAACGAACCAAGATATCCCAACGTTTCGACACCAGAGGAAGGAAATCTATTGTTACCTGAATGGTCAATATGGATGCAAAACGAGGAAGTGGCAACTGTAAATACGATTAGAAACATACCACCAAGTCATGTATGGTGAAGAAAACCCAGAATTAAATAGCCACCACATCATGATTGTAAGGTTTGCGACCTACTGGCAGTAACAGTGTCTAACTCGACCAACTGATAAAGGCGCAAAAGAAGTATTTTCGGACTGACCATCAAAATGACAGTATTTTACTTCAGTGAATTAATACACCGGACAGAGGCCATATTCCGTCCGACAATGCCCATGATTGGTAGTTACTTTAAGTCTGGAAACTGGTAACAAAAACCCCAGGTAACTAAGTCCATGAAGAGCGTTATAGGACTTGGAAATTCCCAAAATGTTTTCTGGTATCGAAACAATCGAGAAGAAAAAGTTCGGAGAGTCCTGAGTTGTAACTACCTCCACAGCCTGTCAATCCAATAGTGTATGCAGTTACACGTACACTTGATTCATGTAACATATTAGAAAATGTGTAGAAGGAGGAGACCCATCGTGATGGAACTACTTCAAACAGTCTGAAAGAAGGAACAGGCCATGGATGATTAAGGTCCCAAAAACAACCAAACTGTTGATAACAAGAAGATTGTGTCTGCTTGTTATTCACTGATTGTTCTTAACAGCCGAAGGGCCCGGGTCCATGAGCAGTTATTGTTTTTAGCCCACCGCAACGACCAAGGAGAAAGCATATACTCGGTCGACATATTAGGTCGAGGAGGTATGCCAGAGGTGTGAACAGAAGGCAAAATTTACCGAAGACCAGTCACATGTGTGTATGGTCGGACGGTTGTCTGTCGCTCATACAGCGAGGACCCGGACCCTAGGTCCTCCCCGCGGGTAGAGACTCTCTGTCGCCAACAATGATTGTCTCATGTGCGCCGTTAGACGAATTGCCCGTCTGTTTGAGTAATGCAAGACAGCATGTCAAAAAAGGAGCACTGAGTACAATAATGCCCGATTCCAGAGGTGCCACGACTATTTATTTTGATAATCGACAATAGGTCGGAAACAATAGACTATAATCGATTAATCGTACCTAACACCATCAGTGGAAGTATTCTGTAATATGGCCTATTGGCTTGGTGCTGGGCAACTACAATGTCGCTGTTGTTTGAGGAATCGGCTCAGGACATGTTTACATTAATGAAGTGCATCACAGACCACTTTTATTGACCAATGAACAGAATGTATTCTATACCTGCACAATTATCGGCCATGTTATGGTGATAATAGAATTTGTGAGTTCATTAGAACGAACGTAAATATGAATTTCAGTGTCTGAATAGGCAAACATGCAAACCATATAAAAGTAGGAATGCATAATGAATGGCCGACGGTTTGTATTTGATAATATCGAGGTTCATTCAGCATTCACTGCATGATACGCAATAGCCTATACAATTAACCTCTAAGGATACTTATTCAAGCACAGTATACTCAAATGACATCATGGAGAACATTGCTGATTAAAATGCCATAGGTTCCCTAGTTTCCAGAGAATTTCAATCAACTCCCATTGGTTCAATCAGATTCAAGGGCAAGTGCATTCAGCTCATTGAAGACAGTGACAGTCGGCATATATCAAAGATGTAGTTCCGCCTTACAAGTAGAAATATACAATGACATCGCCATAATTTCAAAGCTGCAGGGCCGCCAATTTGTAGAATTAACAACAACATGAAGAGTAACCATGGCGCATCATCAAATGAACTGCAGACTGTTTGCAACATAGGTTAGTAGTACTCCTGTTGACGGAATTGATATGCGATCACAGGTTGTTAACCCATCGGTTGTAGATTAAACTGTGTAAAACAAACACGGTATTCAATAATACTGGACATGTCCTGATGTCAAATTAAATAATGCATATTAATCGACGATGTAAATGGTAATCGATGATCGGCTTTATCAACGGTTCATCGATTATACGACTAATCGTGGCACCCCTACAAAGGACTCCTTCAAGCAGGGCATCAACGTGTGTTGTTGGCATGATGCAAGGCTCAAAGTTCTGAAATGCACCTGTTCACATGGAACAGGTTATTACCTACCGTACCGCCACCCCAGAAGATTGCGTGAGTTCAATTGTCTATATCGTAACCTGATAAGCTAACCCAAACTGTAAAGCCATGATATTGAGCGAGAATAGATCTAATCCTGGTATTACAGGTAAAAAGCCCATTGGGATTGTCCTAAGACTGTAGAGTCAAAAGCTGATGAATGTTCTACGCACAGAGAAACGTGAGTCACAACTTGGTTCGCAGAAAAAAGAGCCTATAACTGCAGAAAGCCAGATTGACACTCGCAAGGAATCCAAGGCTTGGTGTTTCGCCCCATGGAACCGTAGTAAGGGCGAAAGATGATCTGTGTAAATTTATCACCAGAAAAATTGAACGGTCACCCATAAACAAAGGACAATGCTAATCAGTGACAAGTGGAAAGGTAATAAGTTTGAGCCCTGGTAAAACCTCATGGTTGTAGAACAAATTGAGTGTTTGTTAAAAGTCTCTGCCCCGGCTGATGACTGTGCTATGTACACTGTTCTGGACAGCACCCGAGATTATCCGGCATCAGCCGGCGCGCTGTCTGGTGGCCCAATGCTCGGTCTCCCCTTGAACCTCCCAGGACCCAAATCGGAGGCGAGAAACTGCGTCTGCCACACCTCGATGCCTTGCAATTAACTCTAGTTCTTTTTTAGAGCCACAAGAAAAAACAGCAAGAGCTCTCCGAAAACCAAAGTGAGAATCAGGATTCGCATTGGATGGCAAGTAGCCCTGTTAATTAGAATTGTAATCTAAATGTGGGATCGGCAGATCCAAACCATGGATTTTGTTATCTTTAAAGTTAAAAAAACTGAATAAACAGGGCTGCGTAAAGCCTGGGAAGAGACATCGAGGTATGATTAATGTTCAGACTGTTTCCCCCCCCTAACTGGAGCCAGCTTAAACCTTGACGTGAAGCTGAATCATACCGTGCAGCCAGTAGGGCGGTGGCAACATACTTGGTCACGACACAAATCCAGATACCTCACCAACATGATGACACCACACTTAATGTTTCTAAATGAACACAATCCGCATTGAACTACATGTTGAATGGGCAGATCAGTCAAATATACATAGAATGAATTGCCACAGCCCCAGTGGCTACACTGGCTACAACTCACCTCCCGTCAAAGAGCAAGCATTTTACGGCCATGCAGAGTCCCGGGAAATGGTCTTAACAGCAATTCCACCCGAGGGTAGATGCCAGGGAGCAACTTACTTTGGAAATTTTGATTATCCAATAAAGAGCCTCACATTGACATGATGAAAGTATTTTGTTCTCAATCTCAAAGTCACATAAAATTCATACTAAATTGCATGGCTATTATCCAAGTTTGGATGGCAAATTGTGACGTGATGCGATACCAGTTAAGTTGCTCCCTAGGGGGCTGACAGATCTTTGTACGTCCCACCTGCTTGTGAAAGGGAGATGGGAGGACGAAAATCTGAGGTAGGATCCAGCAGCAGCGGGCGAGCATGGTCGGATCCGTGCATACTGGAACCCACCCTCGGAACAGTATGGCGCCTTGCCTACAGTGACATTGGTGAAGTATGCGGCGGGGCCCCTCAAGGTCTGCATGGAACGAGGAATTTGATTAGCCTGAACCTGCTTGACAATGGGGTGACTGAAACCGAGACCATACGAGGAAGAAAATTGCTTGTTTTATGACCAGTTATAAGGATCAGGAAAGTGACCTAAAAATATTCCAGGAAATTAGGTGACTGATGTGTCACATTATTACGTGTGAAATTGTGTCAGTGATCTGACAAAAAAGTTATTTTGTTGGCAAACAATCTCAATGTGTATTGTATTGTAAACGAATTCATAGTGAACTATGAGCCAAGCAAAACCACACAAGTGAGTTAATTCCTAGATAAACGAAAAAAGGACCCAAACATGATCCCTAATTTTGCTACATATGTCAACATGAAACAGATGTGTGAGTGACAATTTCAGAATTTCGACGTAAACAAAACGAATGTTGTCACGTGGCAATTTCCACATAAACAAAGTTATAACTGCAATGTTGTCTCACTGGTTGAATGTTCTAATACTTACATTCTAAAACCACAAGAACAGAGATAACATAGCAACTGTGCTGTATAGGCATTCCCAAAGAGAGTTCAACACGTGAAAGGCTGCATATATACAGACGAATTCAATTTCGAATTCAATTCGGAATTCTAAACCACGTGCTCCGAAACCGGAAGTTGGGGAATTACCCACAATTTTCAACATAATAAAATAGTTTTAATTTTATTTTTTGCATAAAATAAAACAAGTGAAATTGAATGAAATTGTCACTCTGATATTATTTTAATAATTATTGTGTCGTTTCCCAAAATTGAAACGATGTCATAACAAATTAAACAAATTGGAACGGAATTGTTAAATGAAGCCGACAATAATATGTGGTTTTCAATTTGCTCATAGCATGTACTTCCCTTCGAGTCACAAGATGAAAAAGAGATCTTGACTGTGTCCCCACTTGCTTATATACATAACAAGTGAACAAATGACCTTGACCTGCTACGTCATATAAATAATGATTCAAAAAGGTACTTAAGCTATTTCGTACCAAAATAATAAATTTTAAACGGATCTCATAGAATCCTTTCTTGTGAATAAAGATGAATATACCATGTAGTTCAGTGTGTAACGTATCTTTGAAGGGAATAGTAATCTTCAGTCTGCCATATATCACCGCCCTATAAAAACAAATAGTAATCTTCAGTCTGCCATATATCACCGCCCTGTAAAAACAAATGGTACTCTTCAGTCTGCCATATATCACTGCCCTGTAAACACACATGGTAATCTTCAGTCTGCCATATATCACCGCCCTGTAAAAACAAATGGTACTCTTCAGTCTGCCATATATCACTGCCCTGTAAAAACAAATGGTAATCTGCAGTCTGCCATATATCACCGCCCTGTAAAAACAAATGGTAATCTTCAGTCTGCCATATATCACCACCCTGTAAAATAAAAAACAAATGGTAATCTTCAATCTGCCATATATCACCACCCTGTAAAAACAAATAGTAATCTTCAGTCTGCCATATATCACCACCCTGTAAAAACAAATAATAGTCTTCAGTCTGCCATATATCACCGCCTTGTAAAAACAAATAGTAATCTTCAGTCTGCCATATATCACTGCCCTGTAAAAACAAATAGTAATCTTCAGTCTGCCATATATCACCGCCCTGTAAAAACAATTGTAATCTTCAGTCTGCCATATATCACCGCCCTGTAAAAACAAATAGTAATCTTCAGTCTGCCATATATCACCGCCCTGTAAAAACAAATAGTAATCTTCCGACTGGGTATAAGGTTCATATTGGGTTTCTTGTGAAGGAGATAGGACAAATAATGTGCTCAACATTTTTAGCCTTCAAGTATTCCGCTCATTTCATATATGATGCAGACCAAGTGTAGAATGAGTTGATATATAACCTCCGACTAGTAAAGGCTCTTACAGAGAAATACTACACAACTCAAAGCCTCACAATTCAGATTCTATTGTTCTTTGAAACCTAATGGAGCTACATTGATAATTGGAACGTACTGCCTAACTGATATGAAAATGAGGGTCTATGTATTTTATTCATTTTATCACAATTTGAACATAACCTATATATTACTACTTATTACAACACACTTTTCCGATGACTTAATTACCAATAGGAAAGGTGCCACTTAAAATTGGGCTACAGTGGAACCCAGACATACCTGCCTGATGATTCCTCTGTGCTCGCATTCTCTAGCTCCAAAGAATTCACAAACAGGGCAACAATGGCCATCGTGAGTGACAGCAATCTCATCAACAGCACAATCAAGCTCTGGACAGTCAACAGAGGTACATGCCACAGTGCCATCCTACAATTAAATGTAAATTTACAAACATGTGTATGGCAAAACACTAAAATAATATAGCCAAAGCATCACCAAGTCTGCATAGTACGGGCCTACTAGTATGTATTTAAAATCACTGCTGACAGTTGTCAAGCAGGGCAATGGGCGCACAGAACAGCTATATGCCTGCTCAGCATTCATTGAGGAAGAATGTGAATGCCAGGTTTTATCTGACTGGGTACCTGGGCAGAGTGGTCAAAGGACAGATCAGTATAATGTAATGATCATGCTGTGGCTGACCTCTCCCTGTCTCAGTGGTGGAATCATTGCTAACGCTATTATTGATTTATCCAAGTAATTCACTGTGAACTGACTAATAATATATTAAAACAACCTTAATTGGTCAGGATCTGATTTTAAAACGCTGAACTGAACACCTCAAAAGTGTAATTTAAGTTCCCCCTTCATATAATATCCTTTTTTATTACACGATCCTACCTTTATTCCATTCAATAAACCCATTCTATAAATTGTGATATTAAACGTTCGTATGATAAAAGAAAATAGTGCCAGCTAGGTGACCTTTGACTGCCGTTTTGTCGTCTGTCTACATTCCGTATGCTAAAGTCTCAATATACTATGGCTTCCAATATTTTTCCCACAAACTATAATGAATGAAGAGTTTGAAATTATGTCATTAAGTATACGCCATTAAATACGCCAAAGAGTCTTTATTTATCTGGGACTATTTATTTACGTGGGCGAACAAAGCATAGTTACATGAAACGTCATCGCATGCCTTATAGAAGCCGATGTTAGTTTCACATCCCAATTGTTGATTTAAGTATGTTTTGTCGAGGTTTTGAATCATGTAATAAATAGAATCTACAACTCGTCCCCAGTTTATAGTGGAAATTACAAAACTCGTCCAGTAAATTAGGTCTAGACCTCACGAAAGGCTCGGTCCAGACCTAGTTTTACTGGACTCGTTTTGTAAATTCCGCCATACACTGAGGACTCTTTGTAGATCCTCTATATATTTCCTATGCTATTAATCTGATCATACTGAAATTTTGAAATAAACGAGAACATGGTAGATGCAGCACATTGAGGGAGTTAATTATCGTGATGGTTTTCTAACCTTCCTCTGACTCTCGCTTGACTGGAAAATTTACCCTTTTCAAAAATAACACTTTATTTAATTTATCAACTTATTGAAAAGAAATCGATATTTCTGTTACGTACATACATCATGTTACTTCATCTAAATTCATTTTGTTACTGTTAGGTAGAAATTTTTTTCCATAGTTGTTGTGAATGTCATACCCCCCACAGTATGGTATGGTGAATATATAGGCTTTATTTATGATATTTTATAATAATTAATATAAACAACAAACAAAATGTAAGTTTGTTTGTTTTCAACAATTTTTCCGTCTGTGGCATACCCAATGAAATTGGGTGAGTTTATCTATGTTTTCAGATATGCCATTGCCTAAACCTGCATACAATTTAAGCTCGTCCTGATTGGTAGTAGCCTGTGTTCCCATAGATGCATGAACGTTGATTTGTGGTACAATTCTAGATGTTCTGAATTGTACCACAAAAAATGTGGTACAATCAGTGCCATGCTGCCACGCCTCAAAGTTTTAGAATGCCCATAATTCAAACCACAGGTGAGTTGGATAATATCATGCTATAAAGTGAAGAAGCATGTAATGGCTAGCTGCTAATACTGATTATTATTTAAGATAGAAAAAATATGTCTTATCTGCCAAATTTGCCAGAGAGGCGACAAAAAGGAGTCGTTAAATAGTGATGTCATATATTTTATAGTTGGAAGGGAAGAAAATCATCTACCACGCCGATAAAACGAGAGGCCGATCATGATTGGTAGATATTTATTAACCCATCCCTTGGCAAATAGTGAATTGCTATGAATGATATCATAATCTAGAGTTATGATGTTGAATAATAGAATATACTATTATGTGTTAAAGTAGTAGACAAATGCATTGTGATACATGTAACACAAATTATAGGAATTTATAGCTCAAAATTCTCAAAATATTGGAAATTATGGGTCCTAGTGCCAATATTTCACTAGCAGTGTCAATTGGACATCGGTAGGCATATAATAACATTGGAATACTCCAGGATACCTAACCTGAGATAAATGAGCACAGTAATATGTTATAAAATCCCATATTACTCTTTGGCGTATTTAATGGCGTATAATTAATGTTATAAAATATACAGCTGCTTGAAGTATATTGCTCATATTCTGAAAACATCCCTACAAATGAACAGTGGACTATACCAATTTATACTTTTAGAACTGAATGGGAGACTCCATTCAGTCATGAGTAACTAAGAATAACTCAATAATATCCAATAATTCAATGCTCTGTGGGTGATAAGTTTCTCTCATATTCACAGTGGCAAACCTGTATTAACATACCCACTTGTGTCATACCACCTAGTGTGGGCATATCTATAAACTATGACAGACAGATGGACCCAAAAAATCAGTATTTTCTATAAACAAAGATGGTTAACTACAGAATGATAAACCTAAACAAAACGAATGAACACGCCATTGAATGTACTCATAGTGGTGAACATCCGTATTAAATTTCTTTGAGATCTGAACACTACTATTCCAAGTTATGTTCAACCTTCCATTGACAAGTTATGACATGAACAGACATCGGACGGACACCGCTAAATTTTTTGGGGGGACAATTATATGAATGTATCAATGGATTGATATGTGCAGCCTTTGCTTGGGTATAACATATATAAAATATTGTTTTTATTGTTTCAAGACACATTTTCAATTGTACTTTTCAATCTATTTGATCTTATGTCATATTCACTATCTACCATTTCTATAAGATCTCCGTGACATTACCTAGAAATGTGTTTAAAAATGGATGATCTATTTCCAATGTATCTCTGCCTAAAGACTCTTTTGAAAATTGCTAATGTAACTTGCTAGACATACCTGGCATTCGCATGACACACAAGGATCTAGTCGATCTGTATGCACATCCCCTTCATCTAAGTACACACCACTTGATTCAAGATAACAAGCTGAAAAAAGTTGCAATCATACTGTTTGTTAGTGAACAGTAAGGGACAGTGTCAAGTTTACAAATTAGCGACCACTAAAATTGTTGGTTTACAGCTATGAGTGGTAAAATAGCAGTCAATTAGTTGTCGAAATGTCAGGAACTTGCCTTAAATTTACCAATTAACAACCGCTCGTTAAACAGGTCATTTTACCTGCCACTCTGTAAATGTAATTACTGGGGGGAAGACATATAAATTCAGTGACAGCAGAAAGTAGCTACTCCAAATAAGGTAAAGGGCACTTGTTGTCATATCAGGAACCTGTTGCAATAGCTTACAATCGCTATTGGTATTAATAGAATATAGGTTGAAAAATTACATCCCATAATTATAATGATCCCCCTCAGTGCTGAGCACGCCAAGCTCAGGGGATTCTGACACATAATTTAAAATCATTGCAATTTTTTACTGAGACAACTTTTTAAAGAAAAAATCATGTGATTTATGGCAGTGGTTCCGCAAAAGCGTGGAGTCAGCATGGTCAACGCAATAAAAAGAAAATGTTGTCCATATGAGCCTTCCTTTCTGGTCATGTTTCGACTCATAGATGTGCCTGTATTGTGCAGAATGTAGGTCTGAATGTGGCATGCTAATTATCGGCTTAATTGTAGCGTAATTGTAACTATAAAATGATTTCATGAGTGCACATACAAATGTAAGTATATGTGGCAGGGACTCGGAACATGCATGATCATATATGAGGTGGCCTCGATTTATGTGATACTTCATGCAACAGAATGATAATGATGTCGTTAAGAAAGAGATTTTCATAGATGTACCGTACTGATAGTGTATTGATTTTATAACATATTACTATCTGTGCGGCATACTTGTAACGAAGAAGAAATAAGTTGTACACAAAACATGTAAACAATGGCGAATTGACATTGGAACTGAAAGTGAAAGCAAGATTTGATCTGGAATCATATCGGGTAGTTCTGAGTGATTGCACAAGATTACATAAAAAATAGTTCCCAATTGAATCACTATTTAATTGTTTTATATTCATAAAGACATTTGTTAGTGAATAAGACAAGGTGAAGGTGTTAAATATTGACGTTATTATGAATACGCATAGATCCAAAATCGCAAAGTAGATCCGAGCACGTGGTTGCTTTTTCAAGATATCAGACTAGATTATAGGTGACTTCTCTCCAACAACCTCTTCCATGTACAACTAAACATATTACAATGTATGACTAAATATAATACACTCAGCACGATATTTATTCAAATTAAGTTAATAAGTATCTAAATTTCAATGTATGTATGTGATTATATATGCATGATGGACACCTGAAGTACTATTTATATTCTTTTGGTGACGTCACTGTAACATCATATGAGTATCAGTCGCCAAAGGGACAACCGACAGAATGACCGATGGAACCTATAAAATGACCAATGGAACCAATAGAATGACCAATAGAACCGATAGAATGGCCGATAATTAGGCTGTCGTGATGTGTTTTTTACCATCGCTTGATATCGGTCTGCTATCGGATTTGTATTCAGACACGATCCCTTAATATAAGTAATTTCCATATAAAATTTTATTTGAAATCTGGGAAATCATGGTTGAGCCAAAATGTAGATGTTTGGATTGAACACATCGAATCACATATACCTTTTTAAAGAGGGTAGTATGATATACTTGTGCAGGTAACTTGTAAGTTGAAATTCAACTCCTATTAAAAATCTTCATTGCGACATAAACAGGACAGAGTGCAGCAGATTTGTACTGGACAATGACAGGTTCATTGTATGTATAAATGAACAGGTAGGAGATCTGTATCATAGAGTAGTGTTATTAAAATACCTGGACATTTTGAACAGCACTTTCCTTCAATTTCTTTCTGTACATTCGGAGGACAGTCTAGATTAGGACATGTCCTTCTTGTACAAACCCACATAAAATCAGCCTGCAGTGAAATAAAATTAAATCAGAATTAAATGTGATATCTGTAATCTCTTGGAATATTTCTGATAGTGTGTAATACCAAGGTACCTATATCTTTGATAGATAATATGGCAAATTTGTGTGTGATAATGCACACTTTTAATTCTGGAATTCACACGTACTGTTCTAGTGATATCCATAAAGGGAAATATTATCCAACAGATGTGGATCAAGATACATAAAATATGAGTTTTATATTGATAAGATCTCTGATCCAACAGGTATCTAACATGATGTTTAGTGAGAGGGCATTAAATATAGAAAACAAGTCATTGTTTTTGTTTTCAATTTATGATACCCAAGCTTGGCAGTTGATGATTTCTGAAAATTAAGTTCTGATAGACTCTTGTGCAGAGATTCAAAATAAGTGAGCCAATATTTCTCTATTTTACATTAGCGCTATGTGCTCTGGCCCACATAACCATTAGATAAAGGTTTTATGCTCTAAAATAATGCCTTAGAATGTTATGGATGCCAATATACCAAACTTTACACTGGATCATCAATGCTTTAAAAAAAACAATTTGATGCTTGTTTCTAGCACTATTTGTGCAGTTCAAAGAAGCCATGCAGCGACAAAAACATGCACTGATAGGCTTCAGTGCCGACAGCATATAAATACTATATCTTGATACTTGCATAAATGCAATAACTTTTCGAGAAGTTTCAAAGAATTATTTACAGTGAAATAATATTCTAATAATCACCTGACATTCACACGTGAAGCATGGATCATCAGGTCTCGGCTTTATTTCTCTTCCGATGAAATCTCGGGTGCAGTCTGACCCAACTATAAATTGAATATTGATAAACATTCTACAAACAGATTAAATATAAATTAATTCTATCTTCTTAGTTTCCACTGTTAAATCTTGGCAGAAACATCATTATTCCAGGTTTCTCAAATATTTCACCACCACTCCCCAAATTGTGGCCCCTGCTTAGTTTACATATGACAATATAAATGGCATGCATTCTCCTGTGATAAGTCTTTTAATTTGGGAGCTGATAGGGAAACCCCTGCACACCCAGGACTTAATTTCACCCCACTCACTATCTTCCTTATTATGTCCCTCAACTCTTAAGCAATGTTAATATGAAAAATAAGTGGCTGTGTAGACACCACAAAAGATGGCGCCCAACATGGCCGTTGTATTAATCAGATGAGGCACTAAGTCAATTTGATGCAAATTATAGAGAGAAAATCTTGTAAAATATATACAAGCAGTATCTCCGGTAGAGGGGAAGTGGGTCCCTTTCCCCATACTCAAATTTCCCCTCTGACATATTCCCCATCCGAACCAGATTAATGCCTACATCACCTGTGTGTATCTGCCACTAAATATTAAACACCAACTAGGGAATGATAAACAAGATAATTTGATTTGCCCACTAACACTGATCACAAGTTCAGGGCTTTTCAGGGCTTCACACATCAACAACTATTTCCTTATTCTGAAAGAGATCGAACTGAACATCACTAAAAGCCACATGGTTGATTCTGCCTGATTACGTTGCGATTACATGTATGTTGTCAAGAACACATTGTTCTGACTGGTTCTGACTTTTAGTTCCAATATGCAAATTGAACATATCTATTATAATTTATGAGTAGAACTGGTACTTTAAATTATAGTGGTATGCATCAAATAGTGTTTTGAATTCGCCAAGGGTCTCAAATTTTACGATGAAGCTCGATGATCAGTTCAACGGTGTAATCACCCTTTGTGCAAAGAAATATTTTCCTATGTCTTTTTCTGACCTCGGCATTTGTAATTTCAGGCTATGTCCACGGGTATTTCCGCATAGACCTCTCTCAAAGAATTTGTCAGGGCTGACATTGTACATGTGGTTCATTAGCTTGAACGTCTCAATCATGTGCCCTCTGAACAGTCTGTATTTCATGGATATCAAATCCAACTTTCTCAGATGCGGTATTAGTTTTGTGGCTTTCAGTTGCACACTCTTGAGTGTCACACACTTATATGAGAGGTGAGGTGTCCATGTTGTTTTGCAATACTCAAGAATGTGCTTGACCATGCTAATGTATAGTTTCCAAAACATATTTGGCTCTAAAGATGTGAACGTTCTGTTAAAACTTAAGTTTTTCGTCAACATGAACTTCTAAATCATTTTCACATGAACTGGCAAGTATGGCAGGGTTCTCAGGAACATCGGTCATAACACAATGGTTGTTTGGATTATTATGTCTGATGTGGACAACATGTATTTTACTCTAGTTAAATATTGAACGCCTCTGAGTCAAGAGGAGTCAGTGACAGCATTTCCTCATCTCCTTGGGGCGCCGTCCATCGAGGATAAGGAGGGTATAAAGCATTCCAGTTAGGTTGCCTGGTTCGACGATAAAGAAAATTTGGTGTCTGATTGGGATTGTAGTTAGAAGCTTTTTAGAAGATTCTGGCCAAAGGCCTGAAGAAGGCCAGGAACTGGAAGGCCAATACCACATTGGAGGTGGATGGAAGAAACTCAAATTGAGGACAGGTCAATTTGAAGCCTATGCATTTAACTCCCCTGGAAAGGAGGCGGTGCCAGTTTACACATGTCTTCCTAACTGGGATGAAAGACCATGTGTCGATAGTATCAGGACTAGCCGCTACATGAAATGATGTGGTAGCCATGGCAAGAGGCCGGCATGTGCAGTGACAAAACGGACCCGGACAACCCGGAGGCAGTTTCCAAATGGTAGACGGTCACAGAACTGCCACTGCTGGCCTTCTCCTTGGAGGATGTGGAGGCTGCAAATATAATAGAGGAGGCAGGACCACTCCCCAGCTCCGGACCCGCAGGCTGTATGGAGGTGGCAGAATAAGAAGCCACACAGAGGGAAAAGCAGAGGCTGTCTTCCTTTATTTGGTCACCAGAGAAGATACTCTAGTCCAGAAGGAAGGCAGCCAGCTAGGGCACATTCAGTCCCCGAAATTGGTCATGGCAATAATAGTCTGGTTGTTGAAGCATTGGACCTAGAAAAAATTCTTAACAAGCTGTTTTTTGTGTCATTTTGTCAGACAGAATCTTAGGAACAACATATTCAAAATCCGCTAAAATCTACTTTGGGGAGAATTCTCTATTCAAAATGGCGCCCAATATGGTTGTTAGTATCGCAAATTGTTGAATTTCTGTGGTAGGTGCAACCATTAATGCCAAATTCGTAATAAATTTAAATATTGACAAACAATGCTTTAATAGTCGTAAACCATATTTGTAGAATGTCTTTCCCAAAATGGCGGCCAAAATGGACAAAACTTTTATCACAAGAATGCATGGTATATGATGAACACAGTTTATCAAAACACAAAGAGTACCATAGTCTATCTTCAATAAATTCTAAACTTGACCAATATGGTTTACAAACTCTGTGTGGCTGAGACTGTTTATAGTTGGAAATTATATTTGGTTATATTCACCAAAGCCATATAAATGCGAAAAGCACTACAATTTCTGCAACCGCATCAGAGCATTTACCCCTTATCCCTGATGATACATATAGTTGTTGTACAAAAAACCACAAATAGCAACATTTAGTGAATGTTCAACACTGAAATAACAGTATTAAACAATGATCCCCTGCTATTTAGCACAATTACGTGGGTGTTAAACATATTGGTCAGATATTTTCAAACAAAACGATACTGAAAACTAATATTGTGCATTGTGTGGTAGTATATTCCAGTTGTAAAGTGGGGACTGAAGTAATTTGAACAAAATTGTCTACTAATAAACTGGTTTGGTAGCAGTACAGTGTCAACATTAGTCTTAATACATAAACTGTAAGATGTACCATCTCTTTGATCCGGTGAGATATGGCGCTAATCTATTGAAGAGATGAATGTTTGAACTTTCGTTGCAGTATGATACCGGTAAGCAGTGGGACATATGTGTATGGTATATTATCACGGAGAGTGCAGCAAATTCTATGTAACTAGTCTTTATACCACAAGGGTGTGCACTTCAGTTTATGTGTTACATTCAATAACTAATCACAATGTCAAATGAAACTACGATGCGCTGCATGGCGAAACATTACTTTGTGTGTTGAATGACCAATATTATTTTATTTTGGCCGGACATTTGGATGTTGGATAAGCAGAAAACCCAAACTTTAAAGACGTAAACCATTGGATTTGACTTATGTTGCAGTGACCAATAAATCCTTCAGATGGATCTGTTTAATGATATGTGTACCTTTAAAGATACTACACAACATACTTGTATATTAACAATGCATATTTTCACTCCTATATGGTTATACAATATGTTGCTTTCGTCGTGGCATGTCTGGAGTTGTGATTTTGGCAGCCATTTCATGGCCACAATGGTATTATTTTCTCTCCGTGTAACTATATTCGCTCCTGTGCTATAATTTCACATATACTTGTATAACTGTGTAATTCCTATGCCACAACATATTGTATACTTACCTTCATAATTTATGTCCGACCTAATCAGTGCATTGAACATTTTCTCCAAAGCAGATTTTCGCGGATTATTTGATATGTTATACACAAAGATCACCTCTTTCCAACGATACAAAATTTAGCTTGTTAGGAATTTTTTCCTGGTAGACCTTATATTTTCAGCCCCTATGGCCAGAAAGGTCAAGGGGAACATGTGAAGCAACATTATCACAGAATTAAATTTTTCTTGGCCATGTTCCCTAATTTCGAGGGATGCATACATGGTCGAGTCAAATCCCAAATTCTCCCAGTGCAAAGTTACTGCAAGCTAAGCATGGATCAGGGCTTAAAACCTGATGAGAAAATCATGATACAATATGACAGCTGATCTGCTGAAAGAAAAATGTGATTCTCACAAAATTGTTCAGTGTGCGATTTATTGAGTAAAAGCAACTGGCTAGTTTCTCAAATCCACAAAGCAAACAATAACTAGTCATTATGTTGATTGAAAATTTGTATGAATAAAATTTGACTTTATATCTTGCTGAAGCGCAGAAGAAAAAAAGAGAAAAATGTCTGTACGTACCTGGGCTTTATACCAAGGAACCCATGGTAACATTTGACAAGTGTGCAAAGAACAATGTAATGTAGGTAATTAATACCAGTTCTTTACCTATGGATATGTATAAACGGATTTAGCAAAGAAATTGAGACTGACTTGATCATCTGTGGCATGCTATAAAGCATGAAGGATAACCAATAGTTCAGTGTCCAAGATATCTTTGACGGAGATATACCATTCTTGAGGTGCCAGCCCATTCCAATCCCTCAAAATTCCATTTTACAATATGCGGTATAAAATTTCACCAAAAATCACCATTGGGATTCTAGTAATATTTCAACAAGAAATGAGCAGAATTGGGGTCAGCAAGTAAGGCATATCATTACATATGAATATTCCAACTCAATGGAACCAAAAGTTTCCCGAGATAATATGGATACGAAATCAAATTTTTACCGGAAACCAAATATATCACTATGTACTCTTTTGTACATGGTGATAAAAAGGGTATGTTTCTGTTTCGCTGTGTGGAAATTCCCAATTAGTTTCCGGATTAATTTTGTCTGTGTTTTAATCAAACAACTTCTGTTTCTTGTATTTCCTGAGGGTTCTTTTTGTAAGCAAGGCATATTTTAATAGGCAGCTACTAGATATCTTCAAGGTGGCTGGCATCTTTAATTTAAAACCATAATTGATTTGTTTTAAACTACGACTTGTCAGACAAAGTCAAATATAACATGGATGTCATTGGAGTGTGAATTTTCCAATAATAACTGAATCAAATCAAATCGGAGGTTTTTATCAGAGAAATACTCCGATCTGAGACAAATTCCGATGATTGGAGATCGAGTTTTTGTGGTTTTCCACTTGATTTTCCAATTAAAAGTCTGATCTCCAGCGGAAATTCTGATTTAATTTGGACATGCTCCCAAAGTAATGGTATGTGTACTACTCGTTTCTTGTTGAAATATGACTACAATCCCAATGGTGATTTTTTATGAAATTTTATAACATGTTCTCTAAAATAAAAATTTTGAGGCAATGGAAGGGGCTGAAACCCGAAGAATGGTATATTTCATTGCTCCAATAATAAGTTAACATGAACGAGAGGCCGATCACGATCGGCAGATGTTTAACCCGTATCTTGGTGATAGCGATTAGCTATAACTGATAATTTTTCAAAGATATGATCACAGAAATCCATACATCAGTACCCAACTTAAAATCAAAAGCTCAAATAATTTGTCTTAAGAAGGGGTTAAAGTATTTGGGGTGGGGGAGGAGTAGTTTTAAATCTCATTACTCTGTCCCTATTCACCCAAAGACCTCTCACTTTGACATCCAACGATTTAGTGATTTCAGAGGATATGTTTAGGAGTTTACCTTAAGTTAACACATTGGAAACAAAAGTGATAAATCCCTATCTCTGTCATTTTTGGCCAGATGTTCAAAATTCATTCACTTCTACAGACAAATTATAATTTGTTGACAAGCCAGACTGCTTATAACAACATTCATGAATGGGATTCCATCTCATATTTAAATTATATTTTAATTACTAACCCCCCCCCCCCCCCCCCCCCCACATTCTCCCCTGTTGTTATTTGTTTATAAAACATGGACAGATAAGATCATATCTGACCTGTGTAATAAGGAATGCTTAGATTGTTAGGTAGATGCAAGATTAAGTGTTTCATAGCAGGGGTTATGGTTTTCAAAAATATCTGTAGTTTATACAAAACAAAAGTGTTATCTATATAATGTTATACAGACATAATATGATGAGGATGCTGGCTCCTATGACCCCTAAATCGAAACAGATAACCATAGTTCATATAAAGAAAGTAAGTAGCCCTCAATCAAATGGTTTCACACATTACAATGTTTTACAAGTAGCTTGGAGTCCAAAATTCAATCAACCATGACAATATGAACAAATGGGAAAATAAGGTTCCTGGAAATATTAACAATATCTACCATTTTGATTTTCAAAACAGGGCATCACCTACAATAGTCATGTAAATTTATCTGCCCGTTACCTTCTGCATAGTATTGAAACATATTCTTGCTGACAAGTATACTAAGCACTTTATGGTCAATGTAATCTAAATCTAAATGCGTGCACATTGATAGACTTACATCCTGCACAAGACGGACAGCATTCACGTGGAGGAGGTTCAATCAGCTGTTCATGAGGACATGTCATAGCTGCAGGACATGCCTTTCTTTCACAACGTAAATTTCCATGCTCACATACACACATATCACATGGATCACCTGTTGGACTGAACTCGATACCCGTATTGTAGATCTGATCATTATATTCACAAGCTGAAAAAAATTGTAAATTGTCAATGCAAACACAAACAGGACTAATTTGGAACAAATAGTATATTGGTCCAATTTGTTTTTAAAATAACTTTTAAATTCTTGTTGTGGTGAGGAAACTAAAACAAAACAGTCTGAATAGCTCAAATCATACATTCCGTATCTCACTGGATTCCAAGAATACTATATAGATCTGACAAAACAAATGAATCATCGAGAATACAGGAAAAGATCTGTTATAATAGGCCTTCAATAATCATATATTTACTGATTGGTAGCTACTTGAATCTCATAGATTAAGCATCCCTTCAAATTAATCCCAAAGGATTTGTCTGCCTGTCTGCTTATATTTGTGCTGAAATACTTTCATAACCATGCCCTGTAATCGGTACTGGGCGGAAAACACAGTTCGGAGCAGGGGGGGGGGGGGGGGGGGTCTGGAAAAAAATTATGGATACAAGGTGGAATTTTTTGTTTTTCAGTTTTGGGAACCCACTACCCTGGGAGCATAAGCTTTTTCCACCCAGGTCTGGGACACCCACCCGGGACCATAAGTGTTTTCCACCCAGGTCTGGGACACCCACCCCCAAAATTGATGAAATTCTTGTAAATTCTACTAAATAATGTGTTTTTGGCAGGGTAAGGGTCTCTCATTGTGTCTGCACCGGAACTGAGAAATTTCCAACTTGTATCTCAAGCTTTCCAACTGTTGTAAATTTCTGAACTGATGTCATCCCTATGGTTGGACATTTTCCAACTGATAACCAAAAGTAAGAAAATATTCAGACATTTGGGCTAAAATAAAGAATTTCACTGTAAATAAACTGACTGGGATATCAAATTATCATGCCAAATTCAACACAATGGAAACATGATATTTCCATATTAATATCACACTTTTTGGTGAAAATTGACAACTTGGAACTCAGTTACACATGAAAATTTGCGTCCGAACAAACATTATCTCCAATCCGTACTGACTTTAATAGCATGGAAAAATATTGCTCCGTACTAACTTTGTCATAAATTTTTGTAGCTGCTTGATAAAATATGCTCAGTTAACCACACATGTGGATTCTTTTCCCACGTATTTAGGGGGCATGTCAAAATGATAAACTTTGATGTGAAAGTGTGAAAAATTAATTTTTAAAATGATGACAAATAATGCGATAACATCAAAAGTGACTGGCCATAAAGGGCGATAACAATGAAACCACAACAGACTGAAATGTGAAAACTTTTGACAATGCGAAAATTGATGTCGAAACATTGACGATAATTTGTATTTTAAAATGCTGATAATGAGTTAAAACATCGATGTGATGTTGTTACATCGATACGATGTTGTTACACTTTATAAATTCATGCCTGATAGACAGTGTAAGCATCCTTCACATGAGCAGGAACTTTGGTGACAAAAATAATGATTATACTCAGGTGGCTGAATGCAATATTGACACTCTTTCTCCTCCGAACTGAGTTTATCCTCCAGGCTGGTGGAAGTTGATTACAGGGCGTGTTTAACATAATAGTAGAAACCATTCAGTAATTAAAAACGTTTATTTCATGCACACCAGCAGGTATGTCTTATATTCGAGCCTATATCAAAATTGCTTGAAAATTAAAGTGTAGCAAGGAGAAAAATAAGTCCATCAGCATACATGGACACACAGGGCAGCACTGTCCAGGCAAGCTAATCGGATCCAAGCAGAATGCGTTACACTGCTTCTTCATGCATGTTACCAGTCCACCAAAGCAGGTGCATTCGATGCAAGGGTCACTGTCTAGAACCCATGAGAGACCATCGTCAACATATCCACGTTCCCAATGATGACAACCTGGAATGGAAAAGTGAAGTCATACTGAAGCAAAAGTTATGTGAAGTCTCAGACGATTCGTTGATAGGTGACTTTTCTCTATAGCATTGCCAGGAAGCAGAATAAATAGTTAACCTCAATCCAGGCAGATCATTATGAACCTATGTATGTTCATGTCTATAACACACAGCTTTTTAATAGATAACGTCAAAGCCACAGCATCATGACACTTTGATCGAGCATGAAAGGGAGTCATGCAGAGAAAGTGATAACAAGAGATGGACTGTCGTCCGGTACATACCCCCTAGTGGCATACCGCCTAGTGTGGGCATATCTATAACTTATGACTGCTATACTCAGACAGATGGACCCAAAAATAAGCATTTTCATATAAACGAAGATGAATAACTATAGCACAAAAAAACAAAACAAAACAGTTGAATGTGCCATTAAATGTCCTCATAGTGGTGAACATCCATACAAAATTTCATTGAGATCCGAGCATTACTGTTCAAGTTATGACCTGAACAGACATCGGATGGACCAAACAGCCAACATTTCCGGATAAACAAACTTGAATAACTCTAGAATGGAAAAGCCAAACAGAACAATGGAACCCTCTATTGAATGTCCTCACAGTGGTGAACATCCATACCAAATTTCATTGAGATCCCAGCACAACTGTTGAAGTTACGACATGAACAGACACCAGACGTACCAAAAAGCCAACATTTCCAGATAAACTAAGATGTATTTATGGAAAATCCGAACAAACGATGGAACCCTCTTTTTAATGTCCTCATAGTAGTGAACATCCATACCAAATTTCATTGAGATCCCAGCACAACTGTTGAAGTTACGACATGAACAGACACCAGACAGACCAAAAAGCCAACATTTCCAGATAAACAAAGATGAATAACTCTAGAATGGAAAATCCGAACAAAACGATGGAACCCTCTATTGAATGCCCTCATAGTAGTGAACATCCATACCAAATTTCATTGAGATCCGGGCACTACTGTTCATGTTATGACATGAACAGACACCATACGACCAAAAATCCAACATTTCCAGATAAACAAAGATGAATAACTCTAGAATGGAAAATCCAAACAAAATGATGGAACCCTCTATTTAATGTCCTCATAGTAGTGAACATCCATACCAAATTTCATTGAGATCCGAGCACAACTGTTGAAGTTACAACATGAACAGACACCAGATGGACCAAAAATTCAACATTTCAAGATAAACAAAGATGAATAACTCTAGAATGGAAAATCCGAACAAAACGATGGAACCCTCTATTTAATGTTCTCATAGTAGTGAACATCCATACCTAATTTCATTGAGATCCGAGCACCATTATTCAAGTTATGACATGAACAGACATCGGACGGACGGATGCACGGACGGACAGGTGCAAAACAGTATACACCCCTTCTTTTTTTTTAAAAGGGGGTATAATAAGTAACCATGTTCACTCAAATAATCAGATTCCTTGACACCAAAATGATCTTAGTTCAGTCTCATCAAACATTTTTTTTTTATTTTTCTTACAGAATTGAACCATGAAAATGATTACTTGAAGCACGTTTTCCAGATCTTGATGGAAAAATATAAAAATATTTTTGTGAAAGTTTCCCCAAGAACAAAAACTTTTTAATAGCCTTTTAGAAATTATTTTTGGTATTAAAAAGTTATTTGTAATAAATGCACTAAAATCATAAACTTAAAAAAGGGATGAACAAGTTGCAAGATTACATGACCCCACAACGATTTGACTATAAATGAACCCAGTGATTTTACCATAAATGAACCCACAATGATTTGACCATAAATGAACCCACAACGATTTGACTATAAATAAACCCACAATGATTTGACCATAAATGAACCCACAACGATTTGACCATAAATGACCCCACAATGATTTGACCATAAATGAACCCACAATGATTTGACTATAAATAAACCCACAATGATTTGACTATAAATGAACCCACAATGATTTGACTATAAATGAACCCACAATGATTTGACCATAAATGAGCTGACAATGATCTGACCATAAATGAGCTGACAATGATCTGACCATAAATGAACCCACAATGATTTGACCATAAATGACCTGACAATGATCTGACCATAAATGAGCTACAATGATCTGACCATAAATGAGCCGACAATGATCTGACCATAAATGAGCCGACAATGATCTGACCACAAATGAGCTACAATGATCTGACCATAAATGAGCCAACAATGATCTGACCATAAATGACTTGACAATGATTTCACTATAAATGAGCTGACAATGATCTGACCATAAATGATCTGACCATAAATGATCTGACCACAAATGAGCTACAATGATTTGACTATAAATGAACCCACAATGATCTGACCATAAATGACCCCACAATGATTTGACTATAAATAAACCCACAATGATCTGACCATAAATGAGCCGACAATGATCTGACCATAAATGAGCTGACAATGATCTGACCATAAATGACCTGACAATGATTTGACTATAAATGAACCCACAATGATCTGACCATAAATGAACCCACAATGATCTGACCATAAATGAGCTACAATGATCTGACCATAAATGAGCTACAATGATTTGACTATAAATGAGCTGACAATGATCTGACCATAAATGAACCCACAATGATCTGACCATAAATGAGCCAACAATGATCTGACCATAAATGAGCTACAATGATTTGACTATAAATGAGCTGACAATGATCTGACCATAAATGAACCCACAATGATCTGACCATAAATGAACCCACAATGATCTGACCATAAATGAGCCAACAATGATCTGACCACAAATGAGCTACAATGATCTGACCACAAATGAGCTACAATGATCTGACCATAAATGAGCCGACAATGATCTGACCACAAATGAGCTACAATGATCTGACATAAATGAGCTGACAATGATCTGACCATAAATGAGCTACAATGATCTGACCATAAATGAGCTGACAATGATCTGACCATAAATGAGCTGACAATGATCTGACCATAAATGAGCTACAATGATCTGACCATAAATGAGCTGACAATGATCTGACCATAAATGAGCTGACAATGATCTGACCATAAATGAGCTACAATGATCTGACCATAAATGAGCTACAATGATCTGACCATAAATGAGCTGACAATGATCTGACCATAAATGAGCTACAATGATCTGACCATAAATGAGATACAATGATCTGACCATAAATGAGCTGACAATGATCTGACCATAAATGAGCCGACAATGATCTGACCACAAATGAGCTACAATGATCTGACCATAAATGACCTGACAATGATCTGACCACAAATGAGCTACAATGATCTGACCATAAATGAGCTACAATGATCTGACCATAAATGAGCTGACAATGATCTGACCACAAATGAGCTACAATGATCTGACCATAAATGAGCTGACAATGATCTGACCATAAATGAGCTACAATGATGTGACCATAAATGAGTTACAATCATCTGACAACATATGAGCTACAATGATCTGACCATAAATGAGCTGACAATGATCTGACCATAAATGAGCTGACAATGATCTGACCACAAATGAGCCGACAATGATCTGACCACAAATGAGCTACAATGATCTGACCATAAATGACCTGACAATGATCTGACCATAAATGACCTGACAATGATCTGACCATAAATGACCTACAATGATCTGACCATAAATGAGCTGACAATAATCTGACCATAAATGAGCTGACAATGATCTGACCATAAATGAGCTGACAATGATCTGACCATAAATGAGCTGACAATGATCTGACCATAAATGAGCTGACAATGATCTTACCATAAATGAGCTGACAATGATCTGACCATAAATGAGCTGACAATGATCTGACCATAAATGAGCTGACAATGATCTGACCATAAATGAGCTGACCATAAATGAGCTGACAATGATCTGACCATAAATTTATGAACTGACAATGATCTGACCATAAATGAGCTGACAATGATCTGACCATAAATGAGCTGACAATGATCTGACCATAAATGAGCTACAATGATCTGACCATAAATGAGCTGACAATGATCTGACCACAAATGAGCTACAATGATCTGACCATAAATGAGCTGACAATGATCTGACCATAAATGAGCCGACAATGATCTGACCATAAATGAGCTGACAATGATCTGACCATAAATGAGCTGACAATGATCTGACCATAAATGATCCACAATGGTTTGACCATAAATAACCCCAGCATTATTTGACCTTAGATACAGTAAAACCTCTCCAAACCGAACACCCTTCGGACCGACTGTTCTGTTCGGTTTAGAGAGGTGTTCGGTTTATAGAAAATCAAACTATGATCGGAATGAATTGCCGTCGTTGCCAAATATTGTCGAAGCACAACCAACTTATTTTGAATAATTAAAGTTAATTCAATTAAGCACCAAATAAAATATAAATAACAATAGATAAAATATGGTATAATAAGGTTTAATAAGAACTAAAATATAATTAGCTCTATATGGTTAAATGATAAAATATCCGTTAATATATACATGCATGCTTAAACGAATGGGGGAAAAAATCAACAATGAATTAGAACAAGACAGTCAATGACTGTGGGGTCGCTCACCACTGCAAAGACTGATAAGACTGGGACTCTGGAGACCAAAACAGTCAGCACTTTTCATAATCACTTTAAAAGAAGTAGATTTAAACAGGATATGTGGCTAGAGAGACTTCAAGTATGTAGTTTGGTGAAAATCCACCTTGAACACCATCTGTACACTACTGATCTGATAAGGATAAGAATTAAGTTCCCCAGTTGAAGTTGGTGATATTCACCCATTGGGCACCTCATTTATGAATTTTATCTTCTGCAAATTAGGGGATATAGAAACTTCCTAGAAGGGAAATTTAACTAACAACAATGTAAATTTGATACTATAGATACTTCCCAGAAGATGAGGCCTAAGCAGAATGAGGTATCCAGAGGGTGAATTTGGTGATGCTAGCCCACTGTGCGGGATAGCATCACAAAAAGCGTGTCTGTTCCTACATTGTGCATGCCTGGCCTCAAGCAACACAATGTATTATACAATCAAGCCTTGAAATAGTGTGATAGTGTGTCTGTCATTTGCAGAATGAGGTCCCCAGAGGGTGAATTTAGTGACGCTATCCTGCACAGCGGGCTAGCATCACTAAATTCACCATCTGGGGACCTCATTCTGCTAAGGCCCCCAACCTCTATGGCAGACCTAGGATAAGATTGAAGTTCCCCAGTTGAAGTTGGTGATGTTCACCCATTGGGCACCTCAATTATGAATTTATCTTCTGCAAATTAGGGGATATAGAAACTTCCTAGAAGGGAAATGTAACTAACAACAATGTTAATTTGATACTATAGATACTTCCCAGAAGATGAGGCCTAAGCAGAATGAGGTCTCCAGAGGGTGAATTTGGTGATGCTAGGCGGCTGTGCGGGATAGCATCACTAAATTCACCCTCTGGGGACCTCATTCTGCAAATGACATTAGTCCTGATATGAACAATACATGAATGATTGGGAATTAATGACTTCTAGCAGATCTGCAAGGAATGTTTATAAACATATCAAGATTGACATGATTGTGTCGGCATACCCAGCAAATATACAGTTACAGCCAAAGTAAATGCTTCTTATTAATGATTCTGTCAAGAAATTGTGTAAATTTTATTTTTGGGACTAGGCCAGGGTGGCAGAAGCAGTGCACTTGCGTGAAGGGCCAGGGGGCACAACCTTCAGAAATGTAATGGCATTAGTTTTTCAATTTTCAAAAAATGTTAAATATATATATATAATTGACCATGGAGTTAAATACAATTTTTTTTTAATATTTTAATAAAAAAAACAATTCCACAGTTTTTTTAAATATTCTTTTATTTTTTAATATATCATTTCTTTTCTATTCTTTTCTTTTTTGAGTTATGTCCCTGGCCCCACCCACATTTGACCCAGTGACCTCATTTCAACAAATCTGAACCCCAGTCAACCAAGGATCCTTCATACCAAATATGAACCCAATTGGCCTGATGGTATTTGAGAAGAAGATGTTTAAAAGAATAAATATGGAGGGAAAGAGTTATGGCCCTGGTTTCTCAACTAATCAACCTGGTGACCTCATTTGAACAAATCTGAATGTGAGTCACCTAGGGAACATCCACACCAAATATGAACCCATTAGACCTTATGGTTCTGGAAAAGAAGTCGTTCTAAGAATTACTATCAAGGAATAGAGTTGTGGCCCTGCTTTCGCAACTATTTGACCCAGTGACCTCATTTGAACAAATCTGAATGAGAGTCACCTAGGAAACATCCACACCAAATATGAACCAATTCGGTCCAATGGAACTTAAGATGTTCAAAGAATTGTTGACGGACGGATAGACGGATGGACGGATGGACGGACGAGGAGTGATGACTATAGCTCCACCGGAGACTTCGTCTCAGGTGAGCTAAAAACACTACGGAAATCCAGCGTGCATAATAGTTAGAGCATCACTTAGTTGGTATAAAATTGCTATCACAGTGTTTATTTTATCCCCCAAAGACTGAACCAATGATGCAAAGCCTAATATAAACAATAAATGAGAAAACTGCATTTCCAAATCATGTAAACTATACTTCCGATTTAATATGTAAAATATCCAGCCTATACACCCATTGTTTATCTCATACAATGTGTTTACAACATCCCCATTTTCACTAATTGACAGCTAAAGTCATACTCAATTGATTGAATTTGGTAATTAGCAGTCACTATTCAAAGTGGCAATAACCACTATTGACCAGTTCAGCAATGTTACAATGCATCAAAGGAATTCCTGCTCAGTGTAATTGGTATCCATCAGTAATAAATGTTACATCGTGATAACTTGTCACAAATGTTGTCTATTGTAGAACATAAATTTAAAGATCCAGTCTACACCAAATCAAACAATTTCAGAGCTCAGCATCACGTATGTCAAATCTACTGCACATGCGTTTGGTCGGTATTGATTTCCACGTTCGGATTTCTGAGGTAAAAATTAATGTATTTGTTCACATATGGACTAAAAAATCTGTCCGATTTTCGGAATAGAGAGGTTTCAGTTTATAGAGGTAATTTTTAGTGAGAATGCACTTGTGTGAATTTGGGACCGGACAATTTGTTCGGAATTGAGAGGGATTTGGTTTATAGAGGGTCTGGTTTGTAGAGGCTTCACTGTAACCCCAAAATGTCTATAAGTCGCTACTTTTTGACCCAGTATTTCCCCTCAAAATGTGCATGCGCCTTATACTATGTACAATGGTACTGGTAAGTCAATAGGGGGCTAAAATATGGCCTACAACTGCTGAATTCTGGGCTACAACTACGGAATACAGGTGTGTTTTGGCAGCCGTCGCGATGAAGAGTGCATAACCGTTCACCTCAAAACAAGGTCTACACCAACAAAAAATTTAATTACAAATAAAAACAATTAAAATATTAATAGTTGTTACTAGTGTATTTATTCCCTATCCAATTAATAAAATATCATTATAAGAATCCAACATGAGACAGTCTCCGTCTGAGGAATGGCTTTTGAATTCACTGCACCACATTGTTTTGAGTGGTACTGTAAACACAATACCACTGAAGGAAAGCAAGCATGCATAACAGCACATGACATGACGTAACACTGCATTGGTTTACTGCTAGATTAAAGTACATTGCAGACTCTGATTGTGACAAGTGTTTTTTTTTTGCCCACCGAGGTAATAATATCTTTGATGTCGGCTGATAGATACAATGTCATTGAAGCCTGTGGCTGCACTGGAATCCAGGGGTTTCAATGACAATGTAAATAGCGACCAGTCATTATGTTGAATAGGGGTTGTTGATTAATGAACAATGGGGATGTTGTAAACCCATTGTATGCTATATATAATTACTTGATATTCTTAAGACTTCAAATATATCAGGCCCATATTGGAGACAGACGAGGTGGAACAACATTATGACAGATATATTTTAATATATTTTTTGCAAAACAATTAAGTCAAATTTCCACCGGTAAATCCCAGGCAAGTTTGGTCAAATTTGGAAGACGACTTCGTTTTCACCTTGCAGACATTCGAGGGTGAAGTCGCCGACTTGAAGGCGAGATCCTCGCCCGTCACCTTCTAGCTTGTGGCCTGGTAATGGGTACAAATAAAAGTGCTTAACATATACATATTAAAAACCTATAGCACATAAATATGTATTGGTATAGTTCAAGTGTCAGTTGTTCCTGCATCCCACTCTGAGCCTGATCATCAGTTGCTCTCGAAAGTATTCAAAGTAAAATTTGCTGAATAAATGAGATGTCAGGAGACCTTTGAATGGCGATATGGGTTCAATACCCGGTGGAGCCATTGCTGACTTTGTATCCCATATCCCATGGGGGGGGGGGGGGGGGGTTGCCAGTTACTCGCCGATGGTCGATGGTTTCGTCGGGCACAATGGGTCACTCTTCCAGCCAATGAAATTACTGCTAGATTTACATCAGTAAATTTGGCAATGTCGTGATATAGCCCTGGGTGCTGAAAGCGATGTTAAACACCAATAAACAATTTGATAATAAAGTCATAACTCAGTCTGGTGTGCCTTATTTACCTTTGCATCTTTCACAACATTCTCCAGGTCGTTTTTCACGCTGTAGACAATTGAGCTCTGGACATGGAACGTCATCACATTCTACATTGCCAGCCTGATGAAAAATAAGCATGTTACATTATTGTGTACAAAAATAACTAGGTTGTCATCCTGCATCTCCCTGCATTATTATAGTCCGGCCACCAACCCACCAATGCATGTTTTAACATATAAAGTTTTGTTCTCCGCAGAATCTGGTGGCCTGTGGTCCACTTCTGAAGAATCCACTGGCTGATCTGCCATCAGCCTTGAGAAATCAGGACAAAACAAAGATGGAGGTCAAAATGGCTGAAATTGCACAAGACAACGGCTTGTGCCACCACGTAGTTGGAAAAAGACATAACAAGACAGTCAATTACTGTGGAGTTGCCCACCTGATTGCAAAGACTGAGAAAACTGGGATTCTGAAGACTACAACAGTCAGTACTTGTCAAAATCACTTACAACAAGTACTTCTAAGCAGGGACATAGCTAGAGCAAAAAGCAGGGACATAGCTAGAGCAAAAAGTTAAAACTAATAACATTGATAAAATTCAATTTGAAAAAATTGTATAATTGAAAATAATGTGGTTTTTTTCAATCAAAATGGTTAAATGTTCAAAATTCTATGTCCTTAAACCTCTTATGATCAATGGTCATGAGAAGAAGTTGTTTCAAGAATTACTATCGCGGGAAAGATTTATGTTCCTGGCTCTGCCCATAATTGACCCGGTAACCCAATTTGAACAAATTTGAATCTCAGTAACACAAGGAACATCCATACCAAATATAAGCTAAATCGGCATAATGGATATTGAGAAGAAGTTGTTTTCAGAATTACTATGGTGGGAAAGAGTTATGTTCCAGGCCCCGCCCATATTTGACTTGGTGGCCCCATTTGAACAAATCTGAATCCCAGTCACCTAGCTATTATCCCCACCAAATATGACCATATCCCGTCTTGCAGTTCTGGAGAAAATGTTTTGAGAATTACTATGGAGGAAAAAATTTATGTCCCTGGCTCAGCCCCAAATCTGAATCCCAGTCACCCAGAAATCTCCATACCGAATAGAAACCAAATAGGCCTGATGTTTCTTGAGTAGATGTCGTTTAAGAATTACGATGGAGGGAAAGAGTTAAGACCTTTTAAGCTTCATACCTATTTGGCCTGGTGACCTCATTTGAACAAATCTGAATATGAGTCACCTAGGGAACATCCACACCAGATATGAGCCCAATCAGTTTTATGGATCTGGATAAGACGACAATTGTTGATGGATGGACAGAATGACACCCTGGCAGATGGACGGACAGAAGGAAACCCCCAACAGACAAATTCAATCCAGTGAACCTCTCATTTTTCTTTGCAAATGAGTTCACCAGAGTGGGGGTCAACAAAATAACATTAGAGCAGCAAATTTTATTCAATTTGATTTTAATGACAACACAAACACATCAGTGCTATGTGATTGTTTGTATTCCAGACTCCAGTTTGTCCGAGGAGATTAAATCTTAATTAATGACATGTGTAGGCTAGCTGGCCAAAGCTAATATCATTGACTGCACCACCTTAAGGTGGGAGAAGTAAGTTGGGGGGAGGGGGGAAATGGTATGGTCCATGTTGGGGGGGGGGGGTGCAGGAAAGGGGAAAGTTTAATGAGTTTCATAACTCTGCAGATGTTATAATGACTTCAATTTTTTAATTTTTTTAAAATATGTTTTAAAATATATATATACTAGCCGATGAGCCCGACATTGTCCGGGCTATTCAAAAACCAAATTTCAAGTCGATAGCTCCACCCGTTTCCGAGATCTGGTCTGCGCATGCGCGGAGCTGGTGTCGCACGGGCTCGGCGACCCGATAAAATTCGTATCCGGGACAAGATACATTCACATACCAAATTTCAAGTCAATAGCTTCACCCGTTTCCGAGATCTCGTCTGCGCATGCGCGAAGCTGGTGTCGCACGGGCTCGGCGACCCGATAAAATTCGTATCCGGGGCAAGATACATTCACATAGCAAATTTCAAGTCTATAGCTCCACCCGTTTCCGAGATCTCGACTGCGCATGCGCGAAGCTGGCGTCGCACGGGCTCGGCGACCCGATAAAATTTGCATCCGGGGCAAGATACATTCACATAGCAAATTTCAAGTCGATAGCTCCACCCGTTTCCGAGATCTCGTCTGCACATGCGCTGCACGGGCGTCGCACGGGCTCGCCAATACGACAACGACCACCGCCTGGTCAAACTACACACACGTACCAAGTTTCGTCCCGATCGGTCGAGAATCGTAGATTTGTATTAATGACAAACAGACAGACAGACAGAGGTCTTCAAAATATATATGAGATATTTGAGCAACGAGTTAGATCTAAAATTAAAACAAATAAATAAATTAAAAAAAAATATTTAATAACATTTAAATTTTTATTTTTAAATTTATTATTTTTTATTTGTATTTTTGTATTATTAGTTTTTTTTTTAAATTGAGCAAGGAGTTCCTTTTTTTTAAAAAGAGTTATGGCCCTGGATTTAAAACTATTTGACCTGGTGACCTCATTTGAACAAATCTGAATGTGAGTCACCTAGGGAACATCCACACCCAATATGAACCCATTCGGTCTTATGGTTCTGGAGAAGATGATGATTAGTGACGGACGGACAGATGGCTGGACGTACAAGGATTGATGACTATAGCTCCACCAGAGACTTCGTCTCAGGTGAGCTAAAAACAGACACTAGACAATGATTTCTGGACCAAATATTTGTTAATTAGAAAACCCATAAATGACTATCAATATATGGTATATGATGCTACATTTAATTTACTAACACATTTATCTAATTATTTTTTTCATTTCGACAAGAATAGAGGCACCCAGTCAGAAGCAGGAGGGAGAATTTAGGAAATCGATGAAGGATCCAAACCAAACATTTCCTTAACTCGATCATTTCTTGCCATCTAAGGGTGTATTGTATCATTCACATTCCTAGTTTAATATGGCAGCAATGTTTTCCATGACAAAATTCTCGATAGGATGTCACCCAGAGTACTAGAGTAATATTGAAATGATGAGACTCATCTTTGTGTTGCTGGAGAGTATGTCAAATGGGGTAAGGTTATTATACTAATTCCATTTATCCAGGCAAACTGAAAACCATTTGTAAGATCAAGATAACGTTGCCAGCAACTGATCAATTACAGTAACTGTTCTTAGACAACATCATATCTATTGTCGTTAGTGGTACGAAAGTAGGCCAGACGCCTGCAACGTGCTTGCCAGTCAAATGTATGCATAAATATAAGTTTGTTTCGTTACCCCCCTCACACATGTTTGAATGCAAATATTTATGTTATTATGACTGCATATGTATTTATATCTTTGGGTAATTAACATTTTAATTAAAAGGTTATTATACTACATTTTCAAATTTCCGTAGTTTTGAAACAGGTCTATTCACTTAGAGATGTTGAATCGCATCAATATACAGAATTGAGAGTCACAAAAATAATGACAGGTGACAAATATATAGCAATATCCATTCAATAAGCAATTGTACCAACTTTGAAATGAAAATGTATTATTAAAATGCACTTTTATTTCCGTGAAGCAGAAAATTAGACAGCTGATGTCCTTGCCCCAAATTAACTAGCTGCCTAATACTAATAACCTGACCTTTTTAAGCGAGAGTGTGTACCGAATTCTCTTTATACTTGCCCAAACGTTACACTTTCATTGGTATGCGTATGGCACCGGATTGTCAAGCCCACAATGCTATAGTCAAAACTGGTGTATTTAAAAGCATATTAATCCAAATTCCCTTCTTTGCACCATCAAAGTACCAACTCAAGAACATCTGATAATCACGTATTGGCTACAAGCAGAGCTGTTAAGTTTTGAAAATGTCAATCCGGGAGATTTTTACGGGAGGTATGCCCAAATATGTTCATGCTCCAAAAATCATTTTTATGATGAAGATTACAGTTTTATGAATTTCTAATTGTGTTTATTTTATAAATATATAAACCTAAATAAAATGGTAATGAATGTCCTGTTCGTAATTGTAATAGAAATGCTGTGAGTGGGAGATACCACCATTTATTGAAGAGAAAGAAGCAGACACTTAACTAAAGTAAAAATTCTCAGAATTCCACCAGATACAGCCGGATATGTGCTAAACCGAAAATACAAAATCGGAATAAACTACAAAATGGACTCGTCTTATGGTCTAACCCCCAAAAGAAATCCACACATTCCATCATTTACAAATGGTAAACTTTGTTTAAAATAATAAAAACAAACCCGAGTTACACAGGTTACAACCAGACATGCAAGTGTGAAACCAGAAGCACAAAATGACCCGTCTTACAGTTTTACCCGCAAACGAAATAGACACATTCAATTTGCAATGCATACCACTAATCCGCTACTAAGAAATGTTCATCAATGGAGCTTTACAATAAAGCTGCAACTTGTGATTATACGTATTGTATACTATATTAAACAACACCCTTTATACGTATGGCTTCACCAGAGTGTGAAAATCAATTAAGATCAGTCACATTTCACCACTGATAATTAAGTCTTCAATCAGGGAGCATCAAAGTTACTAACGGTAAATTCTGTGAATGTTAACGTGTGCGTATTTATGGTACCGGAAATAAGGAAATCACTGTCATTTGGTAAATCTCCCTCAAATGCATGAATTCGAAAAATAAAAAACTTGAACAACATTTATTTGGGATTTTGAATGCGGGGTTTTGCTGAATCCGGGAGAAATTAGGGGTTATCCGTATTTGCAGAATTGCAGTGGCAATCCGGGAGTCTCACGGACAATCCGTGAAACTTAGGGAGCATGTCAAAACCTATTTCGCATATGCGAAAAAAATGCGATAAAACTGCGAAAAATGTGGCGTCATTGACGTTGTTTTTTCCGACATTATCGGAGTTTTTCGTCATTATCGCACGCCGTAACGTTGTACGTTTTCGTCATTTTCGCTGTCTTGGTTCGATGTTTTCGCAATTATCGCAGTTTTGTTGTGCAGTTTTGCTCAAATGTTCGCTGTTCTGTTTCGACATATTTTCGCAGTGTTTGTTTTCGTCAAGATCGCAGCATTATTTCCGTCAATATTGCTGTTGTGTCGATATGATTGCTAGGACAGTTTGTGTTTAATAAATACTCCATAGTCGCAGTTTTATACTGATGTGTCGCGAACGGGAAGATGTCGGTGTCCATGCTGAAATTTCTCAGAACGGAGTTTTTCTCATAAGAATTCCAATGATTTAATCGGAGTATTCTCCGATATGAAAACAAATCCGATTTGATCGGAGTTTATACATATAGGCCTATTAGTAAATTTCTCCGATCTACTGAAATCACCGATTTGGTTAATATCGGACAATTCAAACTTCGTTTAATATTGAACTATTATTAATAGAAGATTATTTAAAGACCCAAATAAATTATTCCCAGACTTAATTTATATAATAGGATAGGCCAACACAATCATTTCCTACGTTTTGATGTCACACGGTGGCCGCAAATCTGTGGGTTTACAGCAGTGATATTGTATCACTGGTTTACAGTAAATATTACAGTAGGGCCTAGCTACAGGTTGAAGTCCCCCAAAATCTCGAGCAATAATTGCTACACCGTCGCATTAATACTGCAGAGTGGTACCGTAAACAATGCAAATTTTGATTTCGAAAATCGTTTTTGTGTGTGATTATGTAACTTGTCTTCATTTTGGGTAAACTGTCACCATTTAATTGTGCGAACTATTATGAATAAAAGAATACAGCCGAGGACGACAATAAATTATTCCACAACCCCGATTTATAGTATACTTTCCGTATGCCACGTAGAGTTAATTTCTACAGTTTCAGTCTGTCTTTCCAGACCAGACACATATTTTAATGTGGACACATATTTTAATGTTTACGGCATCGTCGCATTCTCGTTTTAGTCTATTGCATTCTGAAAGTACCGTAAACCCGGTGGTGGTTTTGTTGTAAACAATGCTTCCGTTTTCGCAAATTTAAGTATGAAATCATTGTTAGATAGATATCGGCGACTTTTATTTCAAATCTACACATTTTATTCAATATATATCAGCGATCAGATGCGACAAAGTTAAGTTAATACAAAACATATAGAATAGTTTGGAATTTCCACGTGTTGTGTTGTGCTATTTTTAGCACTGTAACTTCCCAGGCCAACCCTAGTTTCGTCTGTGGGTAGCATTGACTGGCAGAGAAGTTGAGTGTTATGTTTTTCTCGATTCTTTATTGAATGAATAATAAAAACATGGATAATGATATATATACCATTATAAAACAATGAACTTAGGGGGTATGGCTCTCTCTCTATATATATATGTGTCTGGCGTTGATACAATGTGATGAGGGCTTGTTCTATATCGGGCCTATTGCTTCAAATGCTGGATGGACGGTTGTCGCTCCCGTTGTGGGTGGGTGCAGCTGGTTTCAAATTTCTGTGTGATTTCATCTTTTTTCTGTTAGATGTGTGATACCTGGGGTTGTGAAAACCCTAACTTCTTCGTACTGTCGACCTGTGTAAACTGCTGGTCTAATATTTTCCCAACTGCGTATATGTCCGCTAACGATAGATCTATTCGATTTCATCACTGTTTCTAGCCATGATCAAACTGATATTATGACATCAAATCGCTTCATTTTGGAATTTCATATATCAGATGTGTTGGTTTTGTCCAACGAGTTAAACCATTGTTCACTAATTGAGAAGACATAACGACAACAACAACAACAAAACTGTCGCACAGTCCACGCATAGTTGTGAGGACCGGTATAAGTCATTATATGTCAATAGGCCTATATGTTTGTATAGCCTTTTGCTAAATGTCACCCCTTCACACATTTGGAATGGGTTGACTATTGTTTAATTAGGACTCGTGCGAACTCATAGCTATCAAAACAGTTGAACTGTCAAGTCATTGTATTTGTGTGTTAACCGCATAGAGTTGTTTGTATGGCCTTTGGCTGAACTTTATTTTCCTTCACACAATTCAGCCAGTCAAAATTCAGCTGGCATCTGATTACGCAGAAGGCAAAAATAAATGCGCGAATTTACAAAGTGCGACAACATCGTATCGATGTTTTAACTTTTCGTCAACTTTCGTCGTTTGCGAATATCGATCAATGTTTCGACGTCGAGACTTTCGCGTTGTCGAAAGTTTCGAAATTTTACGGAAATTTTGGTCTGTTGTGGTTTCGACGTTATCGCACTTTTATGGCCAGTCGCTTTCGACATTATCACATTATTTTTCGTCATTTCCGACATTTCGTTTTTGCACATTTACGTCAAAACTTTTTCGACATTATCGACAATATTTTCGCATATGCGAAAGAGGTTTTGACATGCTCCCTTAACAGCTATGGCTACCAGTGAACAACAAAACTACTGAAAGTCAGCTGCATGTGCATGCCATTTAATTATTCTGTGAGTAATGTCACCTGGAACAGAACCTAGAGAAAAATCTGATAGCTGATGATTGGTTGTGATTCCATGGCCCACCAACCAAGTGAGATGTTTGTGCTTCCATGTGACAGTTGCTATAGTTTCTGAAGCAGCGGTGGCATGCTTACATGCATGTGAAACATAGAGCTTTTGCTGACCGCTCTGGACAGTGGATGTTCTCATGTTATGCTGTCACTTTATAACTGTTAAATCTGGGACAGTTCTCTAAACAGAAAGTAGCTCTCAAAAATGTTTGACTCATGTAGTGATATAAACGTGATATATTTTTAGAGAGAAAATAAGGTGTTCAACATCGATTTATCACTAAACTATAATAGATTAAAAAACAAGAATATGACAGGAATGTGTCGGACATCACGACTGATAGAACAGTGTAGGGCTTGTGGTAAAATATTCATAAGAAAGATGAAATTGACAAAATTTGCGATATTACTTCTGCTGATGTCCCTGCGCGCTGCCTTTGATAGTTCTTTTGACAAACAGACCCCAGGTGCCAACTTAAGATAGGTGACTACAGAGTAGCATTATGACCACACACTAAGAATGTGTGACTGGTGTCAAAGTCTTTGAGTTTTTATTGACTACTTGTAAGTTGCCTCATAAATGCGACAATAATAGCTGTCATATCTGTCCAAGATTTCCCAGTGGTAATGCTTTATAATATATAGTACTAGACAGTCGGAATTGGACACTATACTATAAAGTTATCTGTTTATTTCACTGTGTGCAATCAGCGAATCAGCAGCGATACATCATACTTGTATTTCTTTTTCATATTTTTAACTTGTTATGAAAGCTTGATTTTTATCACACAAATATTACTGAATATGAACAAAATTGCCTCGTATTAACTACCATACACATCCACACTGGAACACATTATAACTGCTTTTTGTACTCAATACGACCGCTGTAGGGTGTACGTTTATTTAAGCTTGTATATTGCGCTTCGATAATCGAATATATTTTTGTTTTGAAAATTGGCAAAAGCTGATGTTCAACCACAAGGTTTGATGTTAATCTGATGGCTGATTCCAATTATCGGAACATCATGTCAATATATCAAACGCAAGGTCATATTCCATATAATGAGGTTCTTTTTTGGGAATTTGATAAAAAAAAAAAACAAAGATTTTAGCAATTTTAAGCTGCTATCTTTGGTGTCATCTTTGAAATTTGTATTAAAAGTTGAGCTGAAATTTATGAAGTTGCATCCAGAAAACTTAACAATAGTGACTAATTGTTGTTTCTATATCTTTTTTTCCAACTCCATTGGGTTAAAAGTCATTTTGTTTTGACAAATTCCGCCATTTTGACCACCAGCTTTGTTCATACCGATTTCTCAAATTCCCCCAAAGGCTAACACCGGGTCAGCCAGAAGATTCCTCTCAAAGGGACCTTAGACCACCAGAATCAGCCAAAAAAAAAAACTTTATATGCAGCGTTCGCGCTGCCACTTGCCAAATTTGCCAATGGCAAAAATAATTCACATTTGGCAAAAGATATTTTCATTTGGCAAGTCACTTATTAGGTCCTCAATAAAGTTGAAAAATATCGGTCATTCAATACCATTAATTTTAGGAGACTACAATAAAATTATATTAGTGGTGTTTTACTTGGTTTCGGAAAAGTTAACACCTCCAATAAGTCTGATAGCATTAATATCGATTGGGTGGAGGGATTACCCGTATTTAGTGTGATGGTGGTGTGTTTACATATATAATCCTCTTGTGGTGTGCCCTTCTGATGAAGCAACCCTTCTACCAATTTATTGTTCGGTGATTTGTTTTTGTTGTATGATAAACCATAATACAGATACGAGTATAATTAATAACGAACTGCATGCGTATCGATATCAAACGTCGATCAAACCTCGAGTGTCGAAACATAGCATCCTATCAATGTTGCTGAAAATGATACTATCGGGGACCAAATTTGGCAAATTCGAAAAGAATTTGGCAAAAAATATTTTCATTTGGCTAATAATTTGGCAAAAGTAAATTTCAGTCCAGCGCGGACCCTGTTTATATGCGAAAACAAGCATTAGCCAAATAAATGGGGTTTGGCGGTCTGACAACTAATATTAAGCATTTCCGTCTTAAGTGGTTTGAAGATGAGATGACAGCGACAGTGTTGTCAGTGGGCCAGTCTGCTGTTCAAGGACAATATGGAATTATCTATTTAATGTATACAATATTATCAAAATAAAGAAGTTGGTGCAGGTGGTTGTGAAAAAAATAAAATAAACTTACTGTACATTTACATGTCCTGCAATTGTCAGGTTTGAATGTTTGGCCGTTAAAGTAAGAATTATCCTCAAAGCGACAATTATTGCATTCTGGACAGCATGGACCGGGCTTTGGATGAGTGCATGTCAGTCGACATGATGGCCTCTCACAGTCAATCCTACCATCCTGAAGTGATTCAAATACAAAATTAATAAAATGTCGCCGACCACATGTTCCCCGAAAATGTGGCTTACACAGAACTACAGAACCAGTCATAGGGTAGAAATTAATTCACTGAAAGGAAGTGTTAAAACAGTATAAATGATCTATTTCGACAGACCCACCATTTGAACAAATTCCTTTACCTGTAACCAGTAATACTAGTAGTTCATATGAGTAAAGACTGAAGGCTCCTGGGAAGACATTCAATTTCAAAATTAATTACCAAAACAAAGCCTCTCCAGTGTGGCTAGCTAGAGAGAGCTGTGTGCTTCTTGATACTGCACTGTCAGATTTGACATGAGGATAATTATCTACAGAGCAGACTGGCCTTACTGACTTTCATTGTAAGAGATAGCATTCTAGCATATGCACAGGGTATATTGTATTGTGACTGTGAAATTAATTAATAAATTTAAAACAAGTGACTGACAACAGGTATGCTAGAAGCACCAATGGGCAAGGGTGATGGGCTTCTTTATATATTTGTGTCTTTCATAATTAACTTGAAAAAAAAATTATTATTGAAATAAATTTTAAAAAAATTGTAATTTTAATTAATATATATATATTTTTTTTTTTAAATTGAGCAAAGGAGTTCAAAATAGGCATCTGCGCATGCACAAAGAAACAGACATTCTGTCATCAGGTTTGTCTGTCAAAGTCACATGGGTAAACATGTGACACATGTGAGCAAAGTAGAAACTCAACTCTAGTTGATATGTGCTTTTATTGTGCAGTAATTTCGTGTCAAATATCATATGATTTCCAGACCGGTATTATGGTCTCCCGGAATATAGGAATATAAGGATTGGAACGGTATTCCGGTCTCTCAGATTCAAAAGGGTTAAGCCAGAGGTTCAGTCTTCAGTCTATGAAAAAAAAATATTTGAACGATAAACTTGTGCGCAGGCCCCTCTGCTGCTGAATAAAGACTCTGAAGAGATCCGTTTCAGCTAGGATATAATAACCCCATGACATCTGAACAGAAACTAAAACACAACACTTTAATTTCTGGATGCCATTAATTTTACCTCATTGAATATTACATCACCATTCATGGGGAGATTCAAGTCATGATGTTTTGTCTTTGCACAAAATTTGGATAGTTCGCTGAACGGCGATTTCTCAGCCGTCTAGAGACATCGCATTTCCACTGGTTAGAATCAGGGCCGCTCATGGCACATGGATATGAGGAGCCTAGACAATTCTATAAACCATTGCATATCACTTTTAAAATTAAAGAGTATCACCTTGCATGTGCAGTTCTGACAACTGTCTCCTGGATGTCTGAATGATTCTCCATCTGAATAGGTTTGACCCAGGAAGGAGCAAACTGTAAAGATAATAAAGGCTAAACAACATTTTGCATATATCAGTACCCAACTTGAATTCAAAAGCTCAAATAATTTGTCTTAAGAAGGGATTAAAGTATTTGGGGGTTGGTAGGGTAGTTTTTATCAATCTGAATACCTACCATCCAAGGCCCATGCACACCATGTCAGATTAATCAGCTTGATGGTTCCCAAGCAGATGTTTAAATGCGTCTCAGTGATATCATTGAAGATTTTTTGTTTTTTAAGTTAAAATTAAATATAATTTTTGTTTAATAATTCAATCTTTTTTTTTTATTTGAACAAGAAGTTCAATCTAAAAAAAATATGTTTAAAGTTTTTAATTAAAAAAAAAAAAGGCCATAACTCCTTATAAATCGGATCAAACCCATACTCGAACTCAATCTGTATTTGGGGTGGAGAAACTCACATACCAAATTTGGTTCCGATCCGATAAAAAATATTTGAGTCATCGCAGCATGTGTAAATTCTAAGTAAAAAAAGGGCCATAACTCCGTAAAAAAAAATGAGAGGCTTGGCGATAGTAAATTATTATGATCGGAATCATAAATAATAGTTTTGATTTTGAATTATAGAGTATATTGTTACATACTATTTAAGACAAATGTACATAACACAAATGGAATTTATGGGTCACTCGCATATATAAGAGAATGCACTGGCACAGGATATGTAATGCTACACCAGTGAAGCCTTGGATTAAATGTGAAAGGTGACCCAGCCATGGAATACTTGGGTTAATAGAGTCCAATTTAGGTTTACAATGATAAGGTTTCAAATTATACCAACACATCCATCAAGATAAACCACCTCACTGCTGACCCATTAATATCAATTATATAGCAGAGCTGTCAACTATTTACTAGCATTATTATGCTGAACATTGGAATAAAACATTTATAATGATCTCAGACCATCTGCAGAGTGATATACTCAGCTGTGCAATGCAGCAAAGATTTTCTAGTCTACTGTTACTAGCATGTCATGTGTATTGTTGAAACATTAAAACAAAAAATAGATACCATAGCTTTCTTTATCTGGACATTGACATAAGAGACATCAGAAAATGATATAGCCATATCAAAAGCTATTAAAGTAGTCCAAAGGCATGGGATGGAATTGGTGAATTGGGTTTAATATCGCTCCAAACAAATTTACCAGTACACAACACAAGATTTTGGACCGATTTAAACCAAATTTGGTGTGATGACTCAGGGTACCCTTGGAGGAGTTATAATAGTGTTAGTCTTTCAAATTTTGTTAACTTAAAAAAATATAATGATGATAATTAAATTGAGCAAGGAGTTCAATCTAAATTAAATTAAATTGTTTTATATATATATATTTTTTCTATTTATTTCTTCATTATTTTCTTCTTCTTTTTTTGAGAGTGAAAAAGGGCCATAACTTAGTTAACAAGACAATCAATGACTGTGGGGTCGCTCACCAGACTGCAAAGACTGATAAGACTGGGACTCTGGAGACCACAACAGTCAGAACTTTTCATAATCACTTTAAAATAAGTAGATCTAAACAGAATATGTGGCTAGAGAGACTTCACGTATGTAGATTGGTGAAAATCCACCTTGAAATTACCAACTGTACACTACTGATCATCCCCCTCCTCCAGCTCAACAAGTCCCCTCCCGACCAGGCTCCAGACTCCCAAATCTTAGGTTGGAATTTCACAACCAACACCTCAAACTTTCTCAATTGTTGGAAATTTCCAAACTCACAAACGCCTTTTTATAAAACCATTTAGACATGTTTGAAGCCCAATTATCCATGGACCCAAAACACCATACATGTATGTCAGATTAATCAGTCAGGTGGTTCCAAGGTAGATGTTTTAATGAATTTGGTATTTCAATGATTTTATTAGACACAAAAGTGTTAACACCCCATAGCCCGCAATTTCTTGACAGGTTGACCTCATTTTAACAAATCTGAATCTCAGTCACTAAAGGATCCTCCATACTATATGTAAGCTAAATAGTCAAACCTCTCCTGAGAAGACATTTTAAGAATTACTATAGAGACATATAGTTATGTCCCTGGTCCCACCCTATTTAACCTGGTGACCCATCTGAATAAATTTGAATCCCAGACACCAAAGAACCCTTCATACTAAATATCAGTAAAATAGACCTGATGGTCCTTGTGAAGGATCACAACTGTCCTTCTCTTAGCCCCTATTTGACCAGGTGACCCCATTTAAAACAAGAGGCCGATCACGATCGGCATATGTTTAACCCATACCTTGGCGATAACGATTAGCTAATTTCATAAATCCTTACACCAACCTTTTCAACAATTCACATCTTACTATTAAAGCTACTCGATCCGATTAAGCACCCCTCAGTTATGTTTTATTTGGCTTCGGGGGTAAAAAATATTTTATTCAAATCGAGGAACCCATTCCTCAAAGCTCAGAATAAGCAGATATCAATTTTTAAAATCTATTATCTTTAACTACCTGGAATATTTAGTGGCCGTATGAAAGTTGATGAAGATGGATAACTCTAAAATCAAGTGGTTTTTTTGTGTCAGATATATGACAAAGTAGCAAAATTTCATTGTACAAAATGTTGATAAATAACAGATTTTGGGCAATTTTATACTAGTGGACTGTGGTTAGCATTATTTTTGGGCAATTAATTGACTCTGATAACATCAGCGGAATTTCAAAAAAACTGTTGTTGTTGGAATCTGATGATATGGGGACCATCAAATCGGATTGAGTACCTTTAAGTTCACAAGTGGCATAAGACTTATTGGGCACCGTTCATATGAACATGGATATGGCATTTGATTCCAACCTATTAAGTCGGTTTAAAATAGATATATAGTCTTATAGAGCTCAGTCCATAGTCAGGCAGAAGAACCATACATAACAGTTAAAGATAAACTATTTTAAAAATTTCGTAAAATATGATTGATAATGATTGGATATAACATACTTTAATGCATAATTATGAGATAACTAGAGGTCACCAGGGATATGAGATTGAAGATATTAGATTTATTACATTGGATAGCATACTGTATGTCTATGGAATGGGTGGGTTAATTTTGATAATATTTTAAAGCAATTAAACCAAATGACCCTCTCTGTACAGGTTAGGGGTGTGTTATCATAAACTATGACTTGAAATATAATATAATCAATGACAAATATTTGAGTTATTAAATGAGATAGCAAGGGGTTGATCTTAATCACACTAAGGCCTCTTTTTTTTTATTTAGTGGTTTACGGATTCGCCGACCCCTTTTAAAAAAAAAAAAAACCCGATTATAATTTTTTGTTTTTTTATTTCCTCCGACTATAAACGAGAGGCCGATCACGATCGGCAGATGTTTAACCCATCCCTTGGCGATAGTAAATTGTTAAGATCAGAATCATAATCTTTTAATGTTGAATTATAGAGTATACTGTTATGATCTAAAGTAGTATATGACAAATGTACATAATAACCAGTAATAACACAAATTATTGGAATGTATGAGTCAATATAGAAGGGTTAATATAACATCTAAACTCAAGAGCCTGTCACCACTATCATAGTGTGAGCAGTTCTATTCATGTTGTTGCAAATTGCCATGTGAGATATCAAAATAATATCAATTATTTATTTAATGGAAAAGGTTAAAAGACATGGAATGGGTAAAAGGGGTTAAATCACCTATCTCTGCCCTGTTTGATCCAATGTAGTCCCATCATCCAAGGACTTAGAGAGCTCCATTGGTCTAGTTAAATAAATTCACATGGCTAAGTTGTGGTTAAAAAGATAGCTAAATCAATTTATCCAATAATTCACTAACTGTGTCTCTTATACAGAGCTAACATATGAGGGCTATAAATAACTCTCAAAGCAATAAACTATATTGTCTTTTATCTTGCTCACAGAGAAGCAGGTATTCATTAATTGTAAGTTACTTGGGTTATAATCTGGATAATTCTTAGTTTAAAAAGGGCCATATCTCTGGTATAACAAATTGGATCTAACCCATATTCAAACTCGTTCTGTATTTTGAGTTGAGAAACTCACATACCAAATTTGGTTCCTATCAGATGAAAAATGGTTGATTTATCGAAGTACATGTATGTGTGAATCATATGTCAAAGGACCATAACTCCATTTTAAAAAATCCGATCAAACCCATATTCGAACTCAATCTGTATGTTGGTCTGAGAAACTCATACACCAAATTTGGTTCCAATCAGATAAAAAATGTTTGAGTTATGGCAGAATTAATTAATTCTAAGTCGAAAAAGGGCCATAACTCCGTAAAAAAAACTCCGATCAAACCCATATTCGAACTCGATCTGTATTTTGGGCCAAGAAACACACATACCAAATTTGGTTCCGATCAGATAAAAAATGTTTGGGTTAATATGGCAGAATTCATGAATTCTAAGTCGAAAAAGGGCCATAACTCCGTAATAAAAAGTCGGATCAAACCCATATTCGAACTCGATCTGTATTTTGGGCCAAGAAACACACATACCAAATTTGGTTCCGATCAGATAAAAAATGTTTGAGTTATGGCAGAATGCGTGAATTCTAAGTCGAAAAAGGGCCATAACTCTGTCAAAAAAAGTCGGATCAAACCCATATTCGAACTCGATCTGTATTTTGGGCTGAAAACCCCATATACAAAATTTGGTTTTGATCAGGTTAAAAATGTTTGAGTTATCGCATTACACGTAAAGTGTCTATGGACGGACAGACAGACGGACGGACAGACGGACGGACGGACGGACACACGACGAGTGGTCAATCCGGACAACGACACTATGTTTACCATACATGGTATGGGTAAACATAAAAATAAATCATTTCTCCGACCATCATACTTTTCATATCAGTTTTTGATCGGGCAAACTCATCCCCTGATCTCGGCAAGTCACTCCCGTACAATTAGTACAGTATTTAATTGATATTGGGTAGCTTTTGTAATAGTCATGGTGAGGGCGTTTCCAAATTTCGTGATATGATTTAAAACAGTAAAACATACTAATTGGGGTGGGAGTTGAAGGAGCAATGGGGAGGCATCATCACATGATGAACTGTGTCCACACACATGATTTTTGTAAAATTGTCCTACCCGTTTAAAGGGGCTGACAGGCTTCCTGTGATGTCATTCTTTGATATACTCTCATGTCCCGAATAAACGTACGGGTCGGAATAATCGTACGGGGTGGAAAATGCTATGATTTCTAATAATCGTAGGGGTCGGAATAATAGTACGGGGTGGAAATGTTTGGGAAACTGGGAGCAGAAATGTGTTTCCATGTTGGGGAAAACGGCCGTAAACACACCAACGTTGACCCGATCACATATAAGTTGCGCTGGGATTGAGAAGGCCGGTGTCTTGGCACAAATTTACATGTTATTCTTCCACGTAATGTACACTTTTATGTGAGCATTTCAATAAATCAGAAATGTTTCATTCAACCGTACAGGGTGGACTTTCACTTTAAAAATAATAATCGTACAGGTACATTTATTTGGGTCACTAGAGTAATATATGGATGGAAAGCCGTGACTTTAATACTGTCAGATGCAATATATCTGTGGAGCAGTATACTCAACATTAAAAAATTCTCAAATCTTTATTTTTTTGAATTATATGGAATATTGACACCAAATATTGTGTTTTTTCCCAAGTATAATGTATTATCTTCATTCTGGAAGCCCCCTGACAGAAGTGCTGACATACATGTTTACGAACCTAAAAAAAAAAAAATTGATATTGCCATTTTATTTTTTATTTTTTTTCGTCCGACCCGACTGATCCAATGGGCAAAAATTCCGTAAACCACTTTATAAAAAAAAAAAGGCCTAATGAACTGATCAAAATAGTCTATAAATGCATGTATATGGATTTAGAAGCCCACACAATAAGTCAGTCTCAAGAATACATGCAACATAATTATTATCCTGCACCCCAGATGCAATAGAGGGAATTTCAAAATAAGACATTTCCTCTAATGTTTTTAGAAATCCTTACTGAACCTGGCTCAAAGTGAAAGATATAATTTAATATCTGCCTATCAGATATCATGTGTCTATGGAATGGGTTAATATTAATCCCAAAATCCATGCAAGACCAGAGAGCTATGTTGGAGTTGATAAATCCTGAGAAGTCACTGTCCACACACTATGGAAATTCAATAAACAACAGATAGCTATTAAAGTGCAGCAGTGAGTATCAGATTTCATTACCAGGTATCAATAATAGAGATTATCTCTAGTCTCTCTTTACTGATACCTCATACTTGATAAACTCGCATACCAAATTTGGTTCTTATCAGTTGAAAAATGGTTGATTTATCAAAATATGCAGAAATTCTATATATATAACTCCTTTAAAAAATATCGGATCAAACCCATATTCGAACTCGATCTGTATTTTGGTCCGAGAAACTTGCATACCAAATTTGATTCTGAACAGATAAATTTTATTTGAGTTATGGTAGCATGCATGAATTCTAAGTCGAAAAAGGGCCATAACTCCGTAATAAAAACTCGGATCGAACCCATATTCGAACTCGATCTGTCTTTTATGCTGAGAAATTCAATTACAAAATTTGGTTCCGATCAGATATAAAATGTTCGAGTTATCGCACCATGCGTAAAGTGTCTACAGACAGACAGCCAGCCAGACAGACAGACAGACAGACGGACGGACTAACGACGAGTGGTCAATCCGGACAACGACACTATGTTTACCATACTATGGTATGGGTAAACATAAAAATCTGAATTGCAGTCAAACAAGAACATTCCATGCTAAATAAGCCAACTAGTTCTTGCAAACATATTTTAAGAATTACTATGTTGTGAAATAGTTATGTCTCTGTCCTTATTTGACTTTGTGATCCCATTTTCACAGATCTGTCACCCAAGGTAATTTCATACCAAATATAAGCAAAATAGGCCATTTGATTCTTGCATAGAAGACATATCATGACTTACTATGGAGAGAAAGAGTAATGTAGCTGGCCTTGCACCTACTTGACCTGGTGACCCTGATTGAACAAATCTGAATCACAATCACCAAAGTAGCCTCAATATTAAATGAAGCTAAATAGAGCTGGTGGTTCTTTCAAAGATCACTTTTCAAGTTTGCCAAATATGTTCTAGTGAAGTGGTGGATGTGGGAGTGTTAAATGCCCTGTTGAAAGATTTGAACAATACATGATAGATTATTGTTGTAATTGGGAATTAATGACCAGGGAATGTTTATAAAAATGTCAGATTTCACTTGACATGTGTAGGCATACCCTGCATTCAGTTAGAGCCAAAGTAAATGCTACTTATTAATGATTCTCTGTCCAGGGTGGCAGAAGCAGTGAACTTGAGTACAGGGCCAGGGGGCACAACCTTCAGAAATGTAATGGCATTAGTTTTTCAATTTTCAAAAAATTTTAACCATGGAGTTAAATACAATTTTTTAATTTAAAAAAAAAATCATTTAATAAAAAAAATAATTTAATATATAATTTCTTTCCTTTTTTTTTTTTGTTGGTTAAAGAGTTAAATCTAAATATTTTTTTTTTGTGGCCCCACCCACATTTGACCCAGTGACCTCATTTGAACAAATCTGAACCCCAGTCACCCAAGGATCCTTCATACCAAATATGAACCCATTTGGCCTGATGATATTAGAGAAGATGTTTAAAAGAATTACTATGGAGGGAAAGGTTTATGGCCCTGGTTTCGCAGCTATTTGACCCAGTGACCTCATTTGAACAAATCTGAATGTGGGTCACCTAGGGAACATCCACACTAAATATGAACCCATTCGGTCTTATGGTTCCAAAGAAGATGTTTAAAGAATTGTTGACGGACGGACGGACGATGGATGGATGGACGGATGAGGAGTGATGACTATAGCTCCACCGGAGACTTCGTTTCAGGTGAGCTAAAAATAGTCAGATCAAATCCATATCCTTATTATTTATGTGGGCAGTAGACTCTATACGTGCGCCTGCGGCGCATAAGATACTATGGGTGGCGGGATGGGAACTTATCCTTATTATTTATGTGGACAGTAGACTCTATACGAGCGCCTGCTATCAATATTTACACAAATAGTATTAATTATTTCTTATAATTGCTCCTTTGGTCAACTTTGACTATCGGAAAATCAAAATCAAAATATGCCGCTGAAAAAAATGTAATCGATATTAAAGTCTCATCCTTTCGGCAACATGGAATTGGTTTTAATTACTTAAATGATTAATATAGTAATTTGTCTTTTATCTGTGATGAAATGAGAAATGGTAATTGTCTTTTTTTGCTAACATTAAATTAAATTAAATAAATTAAGTAAAATACAGTGAAATTATTTTTTAAATTATTGTTTATTACATTTTTGCGCACGTTGGCATCTCTCTGAGTGCATTCTAGTTACTATTGGATTCGTCCACAGCTTCCTTCGTAAGCACATTTTTATTGGGGTGGAAGCTTGTTTAAAATAATTAAAAGTCTACACGTTTCAAGTTTTGATTCGAAGTTATTAAATTGTCCATTGAATTATTTTTGCATATTATTCATACAGCACATATCTCCTAGAAGCGCTCTGAAGGAAACATAAAAAGAAATGGTTTCATAAAGGTAGTATCTCTTCAACACTAGCAATAGACTGGTCCAAAGTGAACGTGAGAAACAATTCAAATATATATTTGATAAAAATCGAATAAATTACCAAACATGTGAAATATATGCCATAAGATTACGATAATTACTACACATTGGCTTCAATTAGTTGATTTTCAATTGCAGGTATCTTTCTTCAAACAATGTTTGAGAACTATATTGTTCGGCTGATTTCCCCACCTGATTTGCGCTTATTTTTTGGCGCCATCAGTGTCTAGTAAACAATTCACGCTGCCAGGATTTCGATTCATCATTCAAGAATAAATTTTTTATCAAAACTATGGCCAATAAATATAATTTCTCCCGTGTATTTTTTTATCAATCATACTCAGTGTAAAATTGACAAGGTAATTCTTAAAATGCAGATAACGAAATGCGCTAAATCATTATTTTTGAAAATGGCGTGTCTAGATTGCACGTGTTTGCCTCGCCGCCTATACTGACACAAATAAAACATAACACAAGTTTTACGCGATTTTTTCCTGGAGACTATCTAAGTGATAATGCGCAGTGAATGTGAACATTAGTAATCACACAAGAACAAAATAATCAGCACTGACAAAAATGTTTACCCATCCGAGAACCTCATGCACCTAATGTTCGTACTTGACCCAGTTATATATGATCGATAGATCCCTGCACATTTTGATGCGTCAATCATGCCCGTCATATATGACATAATATTTATTGGAAAGTCATTTTAAAACGATGGACTGGCTATTAATATCGATAAAAATATGCGCATTTGAGATATCAAACTAAATAAAAGTTAGCAAGACATATCTTTTAGAAAAAAGATGACGAAATATAGGTACTATAAATAAATCGCATCATGTTACCTTGACCGTGATGATGCAATCGTGAAATTCGACACTGTCAACACAATTAGGCTATGTTCAACTTATCGAAATAATCAATGCAGCCTATTTATAATTAGTAGTAATTACAGAAAATGAAATTAATGTAGAGTATGAAAAGCAGCCCATGCACACATTTAATTGCCAGTTAAATGTTAATTATGATTGTTTCGCGTATTTATAACTTTTGCACTGCAGATTTGCATGGAATTTTCCATTCATAACTTCACAGGTCTGTATAGACGCTCTTTATTTACCATATTACGATTCATGAAAAAACTATGGAATATTACCGGTACTGCTAAATTGTTAATGCTAAAACTTTACATGTACTGCAGGACACCTCCCCCATATGTCATGTTACGAAGCTCTATATTCTTGACTAAAGGGTAGAGAACCGAGTAGATATTCATGGCATGCATGATCGATCTACCACCCCCCCCCCCCCCCCCCCCCATGCTTAAAGTTTAACCCACTGTGGAGTTATATTTTTCTTTCCACTGCTGTCTACTGGCGAGTTTTGTTGTTTGCGAGATATTATTTAAGCTGGAGTTGTCCCATGATTTGTCTTCTTCAAGACATACTCTGCAATGCCACATGTGTTGTTCCCAGAAATGTAAATATTGATGACCCCAATTCCTGGAATCGGGCTAAAAATAGAACATAGGCCTACGACATCTCATGTTAAGACTGCACTCGATTGTGCATGCATTAATTGTGTCGTCGGCGATTCGCGAATAAATACAAATCTTTTACATTTGCCATAATATATTTATATCTTTATTTCCTCCGTATTTAAAAGTCGGAGGTATTTAAACATATTACAAACACAAGCTTTGAAGATAGTATACAACTGCATACATATTTGGGTATGCAATTTGGGTATGTATCCCCACGAATTGATTTTGAAGATTTCCCGATGGGTGGGGTATATTGTCCGAGTAAAATACCGATATTGTACGTAGCATCCACTGATCACCATAGTATATCGTATAATAGTTCTACTACACGTGCCCCTGATGCTGTAAAACTTTATACTAACGATTTCTCATATTAGGAAACTATTAAATCATTAATAAAGATAGGCCTATAAAACATAAAATCCCGATAAAAGTCCGGAGTAATCCCAATACAGAAACTTTCCAAACAACATGCGTTGTTTTCGGAATAAGATACTCCGAAATGAAAGTAAACTCCGATAGAATCCCGATTAGTTGATTCTGAAAACTCAGTCATGGCAACCCTAACCAAATATAAGCTAAATATGCCTGGTAATTCTTGAGAAGATGTCGTTTTAAGAATTATTATGGAGAGAAAGAGTTATGGCCCTGGCTTGGAAACTCTTTGACCCAGTGACCTCATTTTAACAAAGTCACCCAGGGAACATTCACACCATATATGAACCCATTCGGTCTTATAATTCTGGAGAATAGGATGATCAATTATTGACAGATGGATGACAGATCTGTCGACAGATGAGAAGTGAGCTAAAAATTGACAAACTAAGGTCCATAGCTCAGGCAAAGAAAAACCTGATTTGCTCACTGATTTGAGATAATAATTTTTTTTTTAATTTGTTCATATTTGTTTGAGTTATCAAGCCAGGTATTCGGATCATTAAATAATTCTCGGCCAGTAAATAGTGGTCAGTCAGCAATAATAACTTGTTTAAATCAATGTCTATTCTATGGTCAATCATCTGTGTTGTAGACAAATGTCTTCCAGGATGATTCATATTCACATAAAGCAAAGTCAGTTTTGTTATCTGCATGAAAAATTAACTTGTCCAGGGTACTGCCTTGAAAAAATTATCAGGTAGCATAACTGAAAAGTGACATGATTGGTAAATAGATTCAGAATCAGACGATAGCAATCACTGACAGCACAATAGCAAAGAACTGAACCAATTTCGATGAATACTAATTAATAAATAACTATAAATAATTACCAGGACATGATGGACAACACTCATTCGGCTGAGTGACTGGATTGTAACAATCCACTGGGTGACACTGTATGGTCCGACATATTATATTTCCTGCCTGAAATTGATAACATCACATATGTCACGACAGGATAAAATCATTGGTTTTTATTACATTCCTGTACTCATATTAGAAATAGATGCTATATTACAGTCTACTTATGGGTGTTGTTAAACATTTAATAAGCAATGTCTATCAACATTTCAAAACAAAGTACGTTTATTAAAGTTATGACTTTGTTAATGTTTGATTTCCGATTGACCGAGACAAATTTGTGTGTTTATTTTGATTTCCATTTTCCTAGTGGCTAATATTTGTCATTATTGTGTTTATTTTATCTGTTCTATGCAGTTTTAATAATGAATGCCATATTTTGAAGGTTTAATAAGTATATAATATAACTTTTTATTATCCATCCCTTAACTAACAACCATTTCCGATTGGGCATAAGCCGCCACGTAATAGTCCGGGAAAAAGTCATATTGTACTCCCGAATGTCATATTGGACTCCCAACTGTGCAATATCACTTTTTTATTGGGACTCCGTGACGTCACAAATTAATTATTGCGAAATGAATCAGTGAAATTGTGATGCGCGCGCAACACTGGTGGATTTAGCAGATGTTTCACTTCCTCGTTGAGATTTTTTCATTTCCGTGTTTACTGTTCCAAATCATGCTTTCTGATGATAAAATACAGGCTTTTATAGAGCGTTCTTAATCACGTGATTGGATATGGGACGCGCCGCCATGTTGGAGGTATAGACATCCATAAGCAAGCACTGAGTTAATAAGATTAATTAAGAAAGCTACTTTTAAAACCTCTCGTTATGGCTTCGACGGAATTAGTTGCAATATTTGCCAACGCTATTAATATTCATGAACAACAGTTCTAAAATAATACATCAAAATGTTAGATAAACTTACTATAGGGGTGCGATATTTATTAAGATGAATGGAGTGCAGACTCGGAACTGTCGCCAAACGTTACAGATCCATACATACACCATTACATTCGTGTTAAAGACAGTTATATTTTGAAATAAAATTATTACAGGCTTACCTAATTAGTTTTCAATGAATGATAATGTAGTCCATGTATTATCGAAACAAATGAGCTCCCAGGTGTTGCATTTAGGCATATGTGCGTTTTAAAATGCTGTATGCATGTAACACGACAATGTAGCTACTTTCCGATGTTTTCAAGCAAGATGGCTATGTGTGTAGAAGCATCTTGTAAAAGTGACAATCGTTTGATAACAAAAACAAATAGAGCAACAAAACAAGAGCGATTTTTTGCCATTTCCGATAGCCAACAAAGATTGATGCTTACGTATGAATCAAAGTGCGTAACAAATGCCATTATATAACTTCAATATAGAACAGACTATCTAATATTGGAACAGTGCTAATTTATAGCCCCCACCTTGATGAAATAACTTGAAGCTGACCGGAGGTGTACATGTCGTAATTAATCTATCATCTCTCATTTGTCAAACAGTACACCCTCAGGCATCAAATTTAAAGTTGGCAAAAAATAAATATAACGATATACATAACCGTTCCCCGTGGCTTGGCTGAGTCATATTAAAGGTGTCAACAACTTTGCGACCGGATGCAAAGGATTGTCCAATAGTGTTTTTGTTTTTAATTTCACATCTTATTCGGTCATCATTAAGTACATGAAAGAAAAACACCGATGATGGAGTCATGGAGTCAGTTACTTGTCATGTGGAAACATAGCACAAAGTGAACTCGTTCGACGAAGATTGCATGTACGCAGCGCGAATCACGTGCAATGTGTTAAATTTCTTATCATTCTCTTGGAAAACGTGTTGATTCCCATTTACATGTGTGTATTGTCGCAGCCATGTGGAGGAAGCTTTAGATTCTCAAACGGATTAACTTCGATTAAGTTAAACGTTCGCAGAAGATCATATACAGGTTAGCATGGCATCTATCCTTTCTATGCGACATGTATACATGTAGATGTAGGCCCTATACTTGTGCTGAATAGGTCACTCTCACCGGTTTTCTGTGATAAAGTTACCCAGGTTCCTGAAATTGTGATAAAGTTACCCAGGTTGGAGAGAATTGTGATAAAGTTACCCAGGTTAAGAATATTTCATGTTTAGCAACAAATTATTCATTTTTGCGATCAAAATGACGAGCTGTGGTACTACTATGTCCTAATTTGTGCTTAATAGGGAATCTTACTTGCCAAAACTGAACAGTATTTTCCTCAGTCACTCTTAAATCAAGTTCTTATTGTGAGATCTGGGTAACTTTATCACAATTCTCTCCAACCTTGGTAACTTTATCACGATTTCAGGAACCTGGGTAACTTTATCACAAAAAACTGGTGAGAGTGACCTATTCAGCCCTACTTGTACGGAACTACTTGTATAATTCTCTAAATATGCATGTTTAAAGTTTGAATAGCAGAAATTTGAAGTCAGTATCACCACGGTGTTATAGCAGATTTGTACATATATAACGAACGAACACTTCACATAAAAAGTACTCGCGGCGCAATTAATATTCATAACACATCATCGATCGGGACTATACTATTTTGAATTTTTAGTTTGTAATTTTATATGTGCGCACAGCAATTAACAAAACAATTGAGAGGCATGATACGTGAAAGAGAGACACTTGATTATAATGAACTCCGCACACACGTGTGTTTGTTTATATTCGTTGCTACCTCCAACATGGCGCCCGCAGTGCATGCTGGGATTAGTGACGTCACATGGAATCGCTCTATAGAGAATTAAGTGCCGAGAAATACCAAAAGTAACCATTTTTCTCAAAATGTGGATAAACATACAGATGGATAATAAAAATGTCATAATACAATGTTGTGTACTATATGAGTTTTTCTTGTACTCGTCCAGGTTGTGGTGAAAAGTCATATTGGACTCGACACGCAATATGACTTTTCACCACAACCTGGACTCGTACAAGAAAAACACATACTGTACACAACATTGATCAACATTGTATAATAACTTTATAATATATTATATCTGAATACAAACGAAGCCTTTGTTTTAGCGGAAATATGGTCACATACAGTGTTCGTGCTGTCGTTGGCCAATGGCCATTTTTTCTCGAAATTGGCCAATCAAAATTTCATTTTGTCAAACTTTTTTTTACCCCAAATGGAGAGAGAGAGCTAATTCAAAAGGTGTCGTACTTCAGAAATATCATACCATGAAAACCCAGATTTATTTTGTAATGGGAGTGTTGATTGAATGGTGACGGCTGTATAAAGGGGACATTACACAAATCTTTGATATCTAATAAGTGTTTTTTTGTTTATATTTGCTTTGAAGAGAATTGTTAATTATCAGTGATGAACGCAATGAATATTGGATTTAAAACACTAATGGTCAAAACGGTTAATCTATACCATAGTTATGTAATTATTTGTAGATTAGGCAGTCTGTAAGATAAAATACATAAATGCATTATCACATAATTGGATGTACAAAAGTACTTCACTCAATGGCATCTCAGTTGCATAATGTGTCAAAAATGGCCTCCCGTCTAAAAAAAAAACCTAGCTTCACATCATAAAAGGTTTGAATAAAATAGATATACAACAGTTATCACCTCACATTAAATGAGCAACATTTGTTTTTATCTCGGCGAAAATAGCGATGACAACTATAAACACAGCTCATTACTCTATTAGTTGCCGCCATCAGGTGTCAGCATGTTATTGCACTTGGTTACAAGTAAGCAGATTAATGTTCTTATAATTATATAGATTTGAGAATCCCCTCTTATGGAAACATCATGATGGAGAAGAATAAAATTAATATATTTGTTTATTATGTACTCGACTAATTGGCTCATAAGAGCTCATACTACTGCATAACAATGCTGTAAACATAACAGTCCAAAAAACAACAAGACATATATAAAGCTTCACATTGAAATATGATAAGATGATCGTGACTAGAGTTATATGTATGTATGAAAAGTGATGGAGTTATCTTAGGATGATGCAAACTACCTGATGACCCTGCAGATGCAACCATGACCCAAGAATTCCCTTTATGATATTGATTATTATAATGTATGATGATGGTAGTTAAGGAACTGAATTCTGGTGGTCGCCTGATGCATCTGCCGTGCCATGTCGTTTACATCAGAATAATCTTTTCTTATAATTAACATTCTGAGTCATTGGTGTCTGCTATGGAATCGCAATTACCTGTGGTGATGAATAACCATAAACGATTCACATTATTTGGATACTTTATCACTATGCCATTAAAACAGTCGTTTACTTCATTCTATGATATACTAATATCAGCTAAGCCAAAGAGGCTTATGGATAATTATTACCATTGAAATGATTCTGAATATCTGTTTGCTTTGTACAGACTTTCTCAGTATCCAACCGAGCTATCTATCGCTTGGCTAGATATTGACTCTCTGAGTGTCTTAAAGAGCCACCATGTGACTAGGATTGTCAGAATCAGTGAGAATAAATTTGGTAGAGCTTTTCGCTCTTACGAATACATGAAGCTATCAAATGAATGAGCATGCAATATGGTTACATATATATATATACATAGCATAAATTTGGATCAATGGGACTCTCCACGACTGGTAACTTACTCATTATAATTGAGATATTATATAGAACTGCTACATTCAAGTACGTTGGGTAATCATTTAATATCGACCCTCATCTGGATACCAGAGGAGAGCCCCAATATAGAATGATAGTCTCATTGTTTGCATAGATGGCCCATCCATTTCTGACTTCGATTTCCACCCTGTTTTTTGTGTATAGTCAAATATCAAATCTCGTCTTATTTTGCATTAATTAATGTTGGCTTTACATCAATTGATCTGTCTTTTAACATGTGACATAACGCATACCTTATGTTCGTATAATATTATGTTTTAAAAGTTGTTTTTGTGTTGTTTTAATTGTTTTTATTCGGAGTAACCAATAAAGTTTAAAACAAATATTTTAGTCATCAATTGTGAACCTCCCAGAAAATGAGGATTTAAAGTTTAAATTTTTTTTTATATGGCCATTAAATTTTCATTTGGCCAAAACATTTTATGATCCAGCGCGAACACTGGTCACATATTGGAACAGCTAGAGTGACCAAGTGTCAATATTTTTAGGTTGTTGACACATTAGCAGTACCATACTAATAGCAAGTACAGCTATTAAAAGACTATCCAAGATGATCGGACTACATCGACAGAACATAATTTCAAAATACAAAATACCAATCTTGGAAAAAAATTGCAAGTACAACTATTAAAAGACTACCCAAAATGATTTGGACATTATATCTAACAATTATGTGGATGGACTTTCTTCTCAACAAACATTTGGACAGAACAGTGACTGAACAGAATTTCCCTATACAATCTTAAAACAATTTTGAAGGGTAGAACTATTAAAAGACTACCCAAATGATTGGACATTGATCGAACAATTATTTGGATGAAGTAATAACTACTTGGACACTGGATAGAACTTCAGAAGAGAATTTCCAAATACCACTCTTAAAAAACTATTATTCAAATTGACCTTGTATCCAACAACTACTCAAAACGATTAGATATTATATCCAACAATTAATCTGACAGCAAATGGTATCATACAACCATTGGACAGAACATAATTTCCCAATACAAATCTTGAAATAACAATCTTGCAATAATAGTTATTAAAAGACTGCCCAAAATTATCAGACAGTGTATCCAACAAAAAATTGGATGGATACATAAACAGAAACATTATTTTTAGAGTCTGGACAATATATGGAAAAAATTTTGGAAAACAAAAACTTGAGTTCTTTCACATAAAAGCTAAGAAAATATGTCTGGACTCTGAAAAATTGTCAGGACTATTGGGTAAACCCAACAATAGAAAAAATATCCAACAAGCGAAAAAATATCAAACAGGTGCCCATTATAAACGGTTATATAGTACCCAATATATGCCAATATGTAAACACAGACAGATGACGGATGGTCAATCTGGATGTTGGCATTATGTAGAGCCCGAAGCCACCATCGCACGTTGCCGGTGCCAGCCATAATTGGCCATAAGCCGCCACCAGCTATATTATCTCTAACGCCAGCCACATAAAATAAATCTCCACCTCAGGAATTGCATGGGCTTATATGTCGAACTGTACTGTGAATCACAAAGAACCAAACCGCATTGTCTAATATTGCAGCCAATACGCCACGGATTATATAGCAAGCAATATGTCATCGAGGTTCATGATTACATGGCTATTGATTACATGGGATGTTCGATTGAATATCAGAATATTGAATATCATATAATCCCATATCCCATAATATGTCAAATATACAAAAAGAGAAATAGGAAATACAGCAAAATAGCGGGATAAAAAATGCAGCCAATGATGAAATAAAGCAAAATATAGAAATAGGAAATTATTATTATTAACGAAATAAAGGAGATTGAAGTAGTGTTTTTAAAGAGCGTTCCCCTAACCTCCCCCACACCCTTCAGATTAAATATGATACTCAATCGAAACCATGCGTGCCTCCTGAGGTCGCGATTATATTCCAACGGCCATGTAATTATGAACCAGGATTAGACATCTTTTGGTGGTCAAATGTATGCATATTTATAATAGGTAAATATTGGCATACTTGCATGGACACAACAATGGTTGTTATATTATCAGAACACCCAGGCATCTCAATGTGGAATAGACTATTCCAATGCATGCTTTCATATAACTGAATGGGAGCATCCATTCAGTACTGAAAGGGTTAAAGTATAAATTGTTTATTTCACTGGCATTTGTCAATATATGCACATAACCTGTAGAAGAGAATATAAAATAGTTTGAAATCTTATATCATTACTATCGGATTCATCATTCAATGATGATTGCATATATCGCAAGATGCCAGTGATAATAGAAGTCTGAAGTCTACAGAAGTCCCAATGTAAGTTATACCGATTAGATGGGAAACTACATAGTACATCCATGCCAGTTCTTCGTGTATTTTAGCCATAATGGAAAAGCCAAACACCAAAAGAACACACGTGGAGTTGAATTCTACGGGTTCACCACAGACGCTAAAACAAACAGGCATTAGGAAAATTTCGGAAACGATAATATGCTGAATTATAATGTCTCAGCCGCCATATTTCGTCAACTGTGAATGTCGTGACTGAGCCGGCTTAGCTAACTAACCAGCCAAAAAAACATCTGAGCCAGCCACGAAAACTATTTGTCGTGGCTTCGGGGTCCAGCATTATGTGTACCGTACATGGTATGGGTACACATAAAAATGTAATTTATTAGCAGCTGTATAAATGATTTTGATCAAGCAATAAGACTGATAAGTAACTCAAATACTTACTTGGCAAGCACAATGCTGGCAGGAGTCAGCTGCAGATAAGAACCTATCACCATCGATGTGGGTGGAGCCTTCATAGAAACAGTCATGACAATCTTGACAGCATCCGTCATTCTCTGATGGATGAGTACAACTCTGTGTACATTTATTCTTCCTACAGGTAACTCTACCAAACTACAAAATATTCATAATCATTGGTGATCGAGGTTATATTTGAGAACTAATCTGACAAACACATATGCCAACCAACCATGAGGAACAGTTGTGTGTTTTGTGCATATTCACATATTATATCTGCATCTAGTGTTAACTAGTCCTCAATCAGCTTAATATATGTAATGTATCCTCAATACAATATGAAAATTATCTCCAATCATGACCAAACTTAAATGTCATGGTATTTAGGCCACCCTGATAATTTTCCTTCACCAACCGTACATACTTTTTGGGTAATTTTTTGCCATAGTGCTTATATGTAATCTCACACAATACACTGTAATTATGATACCAGTGTGTCGGCTGTCAATATTTTCCAGATGTCAGCACAATATAATTACGATAATGTTTAAAATAACATGAAAACATTGCAAATGAATCGCGCCAGATTAATTGTGTGACATCTTTGTTATAACAATGTTATGGAGCATCATTAAAACACACCCTGCTGGTTCCCGTTCTTAGTGACAGTGTCAGTAGAAACGTCAATATCAACAACGTATTTTTGTGCAACCGTTTGTGACCCTGTTCTCTTAAAGATCAAATGATGCACCCCCCCCCCCAAAACACACTCAAATAGAATATTTCAATGTTTAGCTGGTGAAGACTACATTAAACTTGATTATAAAGAAATTCGCAGTTTGTTACAATCAGGTATATGTAGATATTCTTCCTTGAGCTGGAGCATTTGCACTACCAATTTCAGTGCTACTGCTAAAGTACAGACTTTCATTAATAAGTTTCAAGCACAAACAACCAAATTATCATGACTGCTATACCCATACACTTCTGTATAAAATTTTAACATTTACCATATCATTTACATTTTATTAGAAATTACACCATGCCATGATATTTGGCCGGCATAATTTAGAAATTATAAAAATATATATTTTGCAAAGCAGTCGCATGAATACAAACTGTTTCATAATTAATTAGTCTCTACTAGCTATACAGAGTCTAAAGTCACTCTAAAGTAGGTAATCGCTTTAATAACTATAAGGAGCGTGTTAATTTTGTGATGATTTTTTTATGAAAATTGAAATACAATACTTTTAAATTTGTTAGATAAACAGATCATCTGCATAGTGTAGCTGAATACATAATGGGAGAGGGGGTACCCATAAGTGAGTCAGCACTTGTCCTCCAATCCCATTGTCTGTATATACAATGTTTGTGTCATATATAATATGTTACATAAATTAGACAAATAAATATGTTTAAACTAAAAACATAATTTATTTTTACTCGTATGGGCATCTATTCAGCAGTGAATTAACCGATAGAATTCACAACAAATTACTGATGGCAAGACAATCAATGACAGGGGGTCGCTCACCAGACTGTAAAGACGGAGAAGACTGGGACTCTGAGGACTACAATAGTCAGTACTTGTCAAATCACTTTAAAACAAGTAGTTCTAAACAGGGACTCAGGTAGAGGGTCTTCGTTGAACAATGGGAGGGGATATGGGCATGTCCATTATGAAATTTCTAACTGCACACCCCTCCCCCTCCCCCATTAGATCATTGCCCATTACCTCCCAACTGGAATAAACTAATTTACAACTGGTAATTCCAAGATCTCCAACTGTTGGAAATTGATCAAAGCCTTACTGATAATACCAGTATATATCAAAATTAAAGGAATCTATATACAAGTACAAAACATGAATTCAAAGCATAAATAGGGTAGGTGCAGGAGTGTTAAATCTCCTATCTCTGCCCCTATTTGAACCAAATGTAAATCCCAATTTATGAGAGCCATTGATCTAGTAATTTCAAAGGGTATATTAAAGAAGTTGAAGAGAGTTCATTTTCCTTAAAATAAGTTACAAAATTTAGAGAAGGGTTATCAACACCGCATCATTATCAGAGATAAAATGAGTTAATAGCCTATAAAGACATAATATTGTAACACCTTCCTGTACAACTGCATAGAACACAGCACATAGGAATTAATCTAGTTTAAATAAACATTATCCAGCCATTCAGCCATTTCTGTTAGTTGTTTATCAAACACTGTCAGATAACATAAGATCTCATTTCATACACAAGAGACAATGGAGATAATGGCAGGCAGACAAGCTTCATATTGTTGTCAGCGAAGGAGATGACTTCTCAAATAATACTGTGGCATTAGGAATGTGAAAGAACATTTGTAACTGGGGTACATGTACTAAGTTGACCCTTCAATTGGCTAGGGTAATGATCTGTCTGTTCGTGGTTTTTCTCCCAGATGTTAGCAGATGTTATAACATGGTTATAGTTTTTCAATATTTAAAAAAGATAACAAAAGAAAGAATTTTTTTATGTCTTTTTTGTTGTTAAATTTAACAATGAGTTCAATCTGTTTTGTTTGGAGATATGTCTCTGGCTCCACCCACATTTGACCCATAGACATCATTTGAACAAATCTGAACCCCAGTCACCCAAGGACCCTTCATTCCAAATAAGAATTACTATGTAGGGCCTCATTTGAACAAATCTGAATGTGAGTCACTTAGGGAACATCCACACCAAATATTAACCCATTCAGTCTTATGGTTCCAGAGATGTTTAAAGAATTGTTAACGGATGGGTGGACTGATGGAAGGACGATGGATGACGAGTGATGACTAGCTCCACCGGAGACTTCTTCTCAGGTGAGCTAAAAAGTACCAATACATTTCACTTTAAATGTTCATTCTACACAAGAGGAATTCCCACATATTACAAAACAGTTTGTTGTCAAATCAGATCAATAATCATCAACATGTAACCTTCAAGTTTCAGAAATCAGACAATAATTTTGAAAGATATCACCAAATTTGAGTGGCATAAATATTGAAATTGGTTATTTGGTTTGTTTCGTATTCAGTCAAACAACAGCCTTCAAAAATGTCACACTGCAATCTATACTCATTTAGTATATGAACTTACACTACATCTGCATGTGTCACAATTCTTTGTTGGATGGCTGAATTGTACACCATTTTTATAGATGACCTTATTGAAGGTACAATCTGAACAGGCCATGCAACCACAGTTATCTTCTACTGGATTGTCACATTTAACTGGAGTACATGTCCTCCTGTCACACTCAACAATACCACCCTGTAAAAAAAAGTTTGTCAATGATATTGAAATTCCAGTTATTTTAGGAGCTGCAATTATTGATACACAAATAAATGGGTTCTCATAGGATCCCACTCAGATCAAATTGAAATCAGATGGTATATTCTCCAAATTACAGTTGGACTAAATAGTACCAACAAATCTGTTTTCGTTTGCGAGGAAATCCCAAGCTCTGAATGGCTATAGTCTAAAATAAAATGCTGCAAAATAAAAATATTGAGGTGATACATCACAGATAATGATGTTGGAAGATAACTTAAAGTAACAGACTGGTCCAGATGGTAATACTATATTTCAGTATGTTAACCATTTCATGGTGGGAACTGCGCTGATGCAGCATTAAAGAACATGTGCCAGTGCATTCTCTTATGAAGGCACCCCATTGGTGAATTTAAAACAAATCTCAATTTCAAACAATCAATTTGAAGGAAAACATCATTATCCCTTATAACTAATGTATGTTATAGTACTATAACAAAAACTCTTTAACCCTCACAATATGAGAGATATATTCGAATTATGAAAAAAAAAAGTGGTTTTAAAACAAAAACGAGAGGCCAATCACGATCGGCAGATGTTTAACCCATCCCTTGGCGATAGTAAATTACTATGATCGGAATCATACATTAGAGTTTTGATGTTGAATTATAGAGTATACGGTTATGTGCTATTATGGACAAATGTACATAAAACAAATTATTGGAATTTATGGGTCACTCGCATATACACATGTACAAGATAATGCACTGGCACAGGATCTGCAATGCTGCACCAGCACAGCCTTGGACTAAATATGAAAAGGTGACCTGGACATGGTATACTTTGGGTTAATAGAATCCAATATAAGTTTACAAGGATAATGTATCAAATTCTACCAACAACATAGCTATCAAGATAAGCCACTTATAAACTGCTAATGCACTAATATAAATTATATAGCAGAGCTGTCAACTAATCACTGGCATTGTTTATGCTGAACCTTGGCATCTCTATTAACCCTTATTCCAACGTATCGTCTTTTGACGTCTTTTGTTGTAGCGTCCGTATCGTCTTTTGTTGTAGCTTCCGTATCGTCTTTTGACGTCTTTAATTTTTTAATTTTCAACACTCGGAATTGTGACTCGAGTAAAAGAGTAATAATGACGATTTACATTGATTGTGTTTTGTTCTGCTGATGGTTAAGATCATGAAGGGCACATATTAAATCCTTTCTTCCTTTGCTAGGCTATAGATTTGCAAAATGTTTACTTAGAATGTTTACTTAGAATACTGTTTTGGCCGACAAAATGAAAACAAACGAAATAGAAACACGTGGTTTCGACGAAAACGAAAGTTGTTCTAAGTTCAAGTTGTTGTCAGAGACGCTTCCTTGTTGATTGCGTTATGGCAACTTATGCATGGCTGCGAGGGTAATCTATTTAAAATATGACAACTTGAAATTGATATTTATATTGGATTATGTATTATTTCTTAAGTGGTGATTTTATATTTCCAAATAGTGCAATATGAACATTTTTCCCAGCCGTAATTAAATCGGCCACAGCTAAGCAAAATCTCAGCGTGACAGTTGCGGAACTGGCCATTGGGATGTTTTTCCTGTCGAGTTCCATTATGATTGTCACTTCACCGTGAAAAAAGATTTTTATAATAATATTTTTTTTAATGGACTAACATCATAATGAAGGAGTTTCATGACTATATAAAGCAAAACAAGCGATAAAACCATACGATTATTTTTTTGTCATGTAGGTGCTGGGTGGGGGGGGGAAGATATCCTGACCTGGACATCTTCCCCCCCACCCAAACCCTGACTCAAACAACTTGTTCTCAGAAGAAGTTAATTTCTCGCTGTTTCATGACTATATAAAGCAAAACGAGCGATAAAACCATAAGATAATTTTTTTGTCATGTAGGTGCTGGGTGGGGGGGGGGGGGGGGAGATATCCTTGACCTGGACATCTTCCCCCCCCCCCCCACCCCAAACCCTGACTCAAAAAACTAAAAAAACATTTTTCTGGCCATTTCAGAACCAAACGATATCAAATGAGTGAATTTTTTTTTTAGTCGTACATGGTGGGGGGGAGATATCCAGGGTGGGGGGAAGATATCCAGGGGGGGAGATATCCTGTTACACCGGAATGAGAATTTGGGTTTAGGAGCAAATGCACTTCTATGACTTAGTGTTTTATTCTAAGTGCAGATGCCTATAACAACTTTTGTTGTTTTCATATCTGGACCTCTATCCGTGATCTTTGTGAAATATACATGTTCCTGACTAAATGATGGCATTTAATTTTATTGCACGTCTCTTTATCAAAGATCGCGGTAGAGATTAAAAGACAAATTTACCATTAGAAGGCTGGCAACTTTGAAGATTCAACAAGAACGTACATGTACATGGTTTAGAGGGGCATTGCAGACAGTGATATATTTCACTCACCCAGGAATGGCGCCTTCTGATTGGCCGAGAGCTATGTTCTATATTGTGCTAAATTTAGCACACCACTCTTCTTATATAGCATCGTGCTAAATTTAGCACTCTAATGTCCCAAACTAGCATAAACATGCCATGGACAGAGGTAACAATCTCGAAAACAGGTACGCATATATATACATTCCCACAAATTCTAATTTGAATTGGTCGGTAATTATAATAAATAGAGTATGTCTTGTCGATGACTATGTGAGTATAGTGCCCAATGGGGTGGGTATAGTTCACTCCGATTCGCGTCATGAACTACATGCACACAACTAAGACTAGAGCACAGATTCAAGACAAAAACTCAAATTGTATGTCCTTCAAATGAAGCATGCTTTCGATTGGTTCTACTTCGAAGGTTGGTGATAGTTACTTATGATGGGGATGATCATAATGGGTGCTACCTCAATGTTCTGAAAACACTCAAATGTGAGCAATCATCAGCCACGTAGCATTACTCTGTAGTCAGTATGGGTTTGTATGAAATATTTAGCATAAACAATGTTACCAGAAAAAGTTATTGACTGTTGATTATTTGTTTGGTCGTTTCAGTCGATAGACCATATCACAACTAATACTACACCATTCCCGCAGCCAGATTATGTTGAACTTTGACCATACTAGTTTGTTTTATTTCCGTAATATTCGATCCAATTGATGTAAAATGTAGTACAATGTGATATCATCCCAATAATGTATACATTTGTATACATTATATGAGATATTGTCTCAAACAAAACAGATTAAACTGACTTAGTTCATATTTTGTAACACGTCGGCCATGTTGAACACCATCTTGGATTCTAGGAAATGCTCAAAGGTGTGAACTCCACACCCACCCAGAAATTAAAGCACATATGCCATCCAGAATCACAATCCCCTGAGAAAAAAACTTTAACAGAGAATTTTTTCTTACCCCTAAAATTGGCCCTTTGCCTGAATATTCTGCATATATATATTATAAGTCTGTGTTTATACAAATAGCATGCAGATCTATAAAAAAAAGTCGGACAAAATAGCCTCATCCCCTCCTAAGATTAGGGAGTCTGTACAGCCACGGATAGCCTATATACTACATTATATATATAGGTATTTACGAAATTACATAATTTATTGAAATCAATTTGATGACAAAGGTGATTTCACAACATAAAATTATGAAGGGCCGTTTCCATGTTCAAAGTTAGTGATAGTTCGAGTTGGTTGGAAACACCTACTGTATACACCAGTCAGTAAGCCCATCCTAAAAAATAAACCCAGTCTGGGTTTTTTACCCTAAATAAAACATGGGGTGGTCCTAGTAGATAAGCCCCCGCCCCCCCCCCCCCCCCGGGCATACTAACAGGTGTATACAGTAATGGTTCTGCATGGTTAGAGGCCTGTCAAATGCAATCCGTACATGGTTGCTTTGTTTCATCACAATATGTGGCCATAAAACTGCATTTAAACAAATTTTATGGCGAAGTGCATGGTCATGAATGTTTGCCAATGCACTTCATGATTTCCATGCAATTGCAATGAGTCCAAAAAATCCTTTCCCGAAATTTCCAATTAGAATGAAGTTTGATTTTCAGCCCCTCGCGGATTGAAATTTCAACTAGAGCTCCACAATATGGATGAAATTTGATGTTTCGGACTCAAATTTAGTCCACAATTTTCAATGAGTTTTTCAATGAGTTTTCAATGAGAATCGTGAATCTTGACCACCAGTTGGGGGTCCTAGTTGGGTCCATCTTGGACAGGGGTGGGGATGCAGGGCTAATTTTTGCTAACTGGCTGCAATTACCACATTTCTGCCCGACGTATACTGGTATCTATACTTTAATTTATTTGAAATGTATTACAATGAATATTCTGAAAATACTGCATATATCTATTATATATTTTGAAAGATCTGTGTGTGTATGTGTTTGTTTGTGTGTGTGTTTGTTTGTGTGTGTGTTTGAAATCGATGGACTCCAAAACGACTAAGCCAATTTCGATGAAATTTGGTATTTTAGGGTATTTTCGGCCGGAGACGAACATAGGCATATTTATTTGTCCGTGCGAGGTCAACTTTTCACGTGCGGAGGTCAAATCTATTTTTACGCCGTTTTTGCGCTAATATATTTCAGTTCGGTGCTCACAAATCGATACGATATAGCGCGAATAATAAATTGCCAGTCATATAATTTGCACGGTTAGAATCTGTGTGGCTTCATCTTTCCAACGATATATAATATGTATGTATCCGTTTTAGTTATCTGCCTCAATTATTAGGTACAAGTGGTACAATGCTTTTATCGGGATAAAATCAATGCGTAATTTCTATGACGTCGTCAGAGGTCATAAAGTTAGATTACGTTAACTCTCACCCTGCCGATGCATTTGACTGTGTCGCGTTAACTCATCACCGGCCGAGGTATCCGCAAATGACATTGGGCTATATATCTCGGAAACGGGTGTAGCTATCGACTTGAAATTTGGTATGTGAATGTATCTTGCCCCGGATACGAATTTTATCCGGTCGCCGAGCACGCGCGACACCAGCTTCGCGCATGCGCAGACCAGATCTAGGAAACGGGTGGAGCAATCGACTTGAAATTTGGTTTTTGAATAGCCCGGACGAAGTCGGGTCACCTTCTAGTCTATTATATATTTTGGAACTTCTGTCTTTATGTGTGTATGTATGTATGTGTGTTATAGACTCGAAAACTGCTCGACCGATCTGACTCAAATTTGGTATGTAAGCCAACTTTGATCCCGGGAACAATATGGGCAGGTCGTTGACCTTGACCTCGCTCATATACACTCAATTTCATGTACAACTGTATCCTTGACCTTGCTCATATACACTCTTATTATGTCAGCTCTTGCAATTAGCCAATCAGTGTCGATATATAGTGACGGTATATGAACACATATTAGGTCGGTGACCTAATATGAAATCAATATTAGGTGCTTATCTGCCATCTTGTTTTTTCAGAAACTCAGTTGCCTCGGGAATATTTTTGGTGTATTTTGGCGCCAAGAAAGGGGATATCTGTCGAAAATCATTTTCTGTGAATTTACAGACATAGTACAATGTACCAAAACCTGAATGCAATATATTTGAGGAATTCTAAAGACTCATAAATTAACTATCAAACTCAACAAGTTGTCCTACTTCTGGTAATTAGCCATTGACTAAATGCGTTGACGCTGAACGCCCATGACGCGTCACTGTGACGTTACATATAATAAGTTAATGGCCATAGACGACACATTTATCTTACCATATTACAATAAATTTCAGCGACGATTAATTAAATGGATATGCTGGATTTTGTCCACTGACATAATAAATACATTATGGGATGCTTAGTGGTCGGATATGGTAATAATGGACCATCTGATTTCAATTCGAACTGGATGCAACTATAAGGAGACTTGCAAAACATTAAATCCTTGAAGATGAAAAACTGGCTGTCCAACATTGGTGGCCATGTTTTGTGTGGATGACAAAAATAATGTATTACTTGGATTGATTATGCAAATTTTTAAACAACCCAACCAAAAATAACATATTTGTAGGGTGTGCAAACAAATAATACAATTGCAAGTAAATTAATTTACACCTGAAATAGTAATCAAACACCAGATTATTCAATTGACAGAAGTCATGCTCCTTGGTTTCATCTTGTAGCAAGGGGTTATGACAACTGGAAGGTAATACGGATCATGATGTAGTATTTAAATGGATAGTGGATCAGCGGAAAGAGAGCTGCATGCTCCTCTTGCCCTAGCTCACCAACAGCTTTTGCGCCATACAATGGCAAGAAAATTTATCAGCAAAAACATCCTGAGAGAAATATATTTTTGATGGACGATGAAGAATTCACTTTGTCACGAGAAGACTTAATGAGCAAGTCGAGATTGAATGGGTAACAATGAGTTTTTGTATTCTGGATCAAGCAAAAGTCTTAATGAATGGACTATCATGGTGAAGCCATATCATGCATCAGACTTCACTCTATGTTTGATTTTGAAAAAATCACTAAAACATAAAAGCATGTCCATTCTTATCACTGGACCTCATTGACTAATTTTCATTGGTGGAGAGCTGATTTGGGTGTTATAATATTAGTAAGCCAACTACTTATCAATCAGGTGATTAGTTACCTTGCACACACAGTCTCTGCATTCATCCTGTGGATGTCTGAATATCTGGCCACTTTGAAATGTACGGTTACCCACATGACACACATCACAAGTGAGGCAACATGCTCCAGGAGTTGGATCGGCACATTCTGCTGGAGGACATGGTTTCTCATAACAACTCACAGTACCATCCTGCCAAAATATAAAATTGATGGTTAACAAATTACCAGTAGCTGCCACTATGAGTGAACGGTTACATGGGGACTGCTACTATCCCTGATTCATTGGTCCACTTAAATCACGATTCACCACAGAAACTGCAAGCAACGTGACTATGATCTTTATCATAAATGATCCAGAATTTTAAACATGGTAATAATCACTTTCACAACCACTAAACTTGCTAAAAACAACTCTTGCAAAACGACATTGGTTCGATCACATTAATTTCCAGATAAATTTGCAATTAAAAGAAAGTTACCACTTGTTCTTTTTTATTAGATTATATTTAATCGACATGAGCTGTCTGACAGTTGTGAAAGAAATTCAATTGACTTTGCCAACAGTGAGCAATTTTTATCAGGTGTTGAGAAGGCAGTAACCAATTGTTTGATTGTGACGATGGGTAAGATAATTAATTACCTACTGTTCTCAGCGGTATTCAAGGGTTGAAAAGAACATGCATATCTGCCTGTAAACAGTGCCACCAGCAGTCCATCTTCCAACCCATGAATACCTCGCAACAAGTACTGACCAGTAGGTAATTATTACATCAAGAGATTATTCAATGAATGCCCACTGGCTTCTAGAAACAGGATACAGCTGGGTATTTGGAATGGTAAATAGTTGCCATCAATAAATAGCTGTCAGCCGGGAAAAAAAAAAAACGTTTTCAGTGGTTTCATCGTAAAATTGTGGGAAGAACTTTTTTTGGAAAATTATTAGCACATTCCGCAAATACTTTAAATATTTAAAATAAAAATTGTGTAAGTTCAATGTGAGAAACTTGCAGTTAATACAGATGTGTGCCAGTGCTGGCATGGTATTTAAAATAATAAATAAAAGTGTATAATTATTACATGTTCATGTTTAACATTTTCGTGTACAACTATTACATTTTCGTTTTTTTTAAATACATGATTAAATACATTATTGGTCGATTTAAGGCAACCTCTACACTGTAAAGCTTTCTTTGTCAATAGCACCTCAATCTGATGGAATCGGAAGATGTTTTTAGGAGTATAAGTGAGTTCATTGGAGAGAAAAGTGTAATTTTCTCCCGGCAGTGGGACCATGGTTCTGTGTCTCAAACACAAATTGCCTCCATCATTTCCCCTTTTTGACTGGCAATTCTGAATGCCAATCAATCAAGAACCCTTCATACCAAATACGAGATCAAGCAGCATTATTAAGTATTCAGTTTCCAACTCTGCCCAGTCTTGATTATTTAACCTCGTTCCAACCAATCGCCAAACCAAAACTTCGGCCAAGTAGCTTTGATGGTATCAGAAAAGGATATATGTTAGTAACTGCATTGCTTAGTAGAAATGGAGTCCCCTTGCATCTTAGTTAATTTCCATTTATTCATATGACCTCAGTTAAATGTGTATCCCAGTTACCTAAGACCAATCCACACCAAATGATGAGACCATATGAGGTGTAAAGACTTTTTGTAGGATGCAAATGATGACAAGGGCAAACATGACTCCATCATGAGCGAGCCTTAAAAAACTGCAGGTCTTTTTATAAACTTATCAACATATTAACTTGAAAAGTTGCGAGATTTCAATATTGCAAAATGAACAAAGTTCAATAATAAAGAATGCAAAATGAATACATGGTGACATATCATCTTACTGTTACTTATGCATCAGGTTCAGTACAAATTTTGCAATATATTAATTTATTGGCAATATTTGACTCATGAGGATTGGAGTTGTCATTGCCCAAGATTCTGATAAAATTCAAATTAAATCAGTCTCAAATAATCTGTTGTATACTACTATTAATGGTATTATAGTTCTCTACATCTTCCAGTAAATTTGTGTTGAGTAGTTCATATCTTACCTGACATATACATTCGTTGCAAGGATCTCTTGAATGGGGGAAGCGACCGCCATTCTTAAATCGTCTGCCTTCAAACAAGCAATCCTCACACACAGAACAACAGTCGTCCTTAACTGAGTGTTCACAGTTAACATCTGCACAAAGTTTAGGTAAGCACTGAATGTTTCCTCCATTACATACACACATGTTACATCCATCTGTGGTAAATGTTTGTTGGTTTTTGTATCGTATCTTCCTGTCTTGACAATCCCCACCACATTCCTCACAGCACTGTCCTCTAATTGGATGTGTGCATGTGCGCACGGGACATGAACTGTTACAGATTACATTGCCATGGTCACATGTGCATCTGGTGCATGGCGACGGGTCAGCGAACAATTGACCGGTGTAGTAGAGTCGGTTATTGTACATGCAGTCTCTACAGATAGCACAGCATCCTTCCTGCACAGGACTATTACATTTCACAGCAGGACATTGTCGTTCCTCACAAAGGACGTTCCCATTGTAGCATCTACAATGTGTACAGCTGTCATCACCAGTGTTAATGATGGCTCCATTCGGGTATAACTCACCCTGATATGAGCAGTCCCCACATTCAGGACAACACTGGCCCTCAATATGGTGACTACAGCTGATTGAGGGACAAGACCGTTTGCCACATGTAACCTCCTGCCGAGAGCAGACACATTCACTACATATATCAGTTAGGCTTGGAAATCTCTGTCCATCTCTATAACGTCGATTCTCATACACACAATCTGGACAAACTTGGCAACATTTCCCTCTGATTGGTCGATCACAATTTAAAGATGGACAAGGTAATTTTTCACAAACAATATTACCATTGGTACATGTACACTTATTACATTCATCATCTGGATCATAAAATTCTTGTCCATTTCCAAATTGTCGACCAAGATAATAACAATCTGTGCACACAGTACAACATCCACTTTGTACAGGGTGCTGACAACTGGCTGCTGGGCACTGCTGCTCCATACAGGATACACTACCATCTGAGCAGACACACTCCTTACATGAGTTAACTGGGTCATAGAATCTTTGTCCATTCTGGAATTGTCTGTTTTGGTATAAGCAGTTATCACAAGAAGGACAACAGTTGAGCAGCTCTGGCTCCCGACAACTCACTGTCGGACATTCTTTTGATGTGCATTGTATATCACCATTTGTGCACAGACACGTGTCGCACTTATTAACAGGATCCAAGAACCTCTCATGATTTCTGAACACATACCCGTTGTATTCACAGTCTGCAAAGAGAACAAATAATTTATTAGTAGGCTGTCAGTTCATTAAATAATGGAAATTAATCAGCACAATTGAATAAATCCGCCAAAAATATTTTCAGTTGATTAATGAGGCCACTTCTACCTGTGAATGCAGATGTGTATTAACTAGTATTGAGATAGTCCGACTCATGGTTTGGAAGGAAACATATTACTTTCACATGTTAAATGCGAAGGAGAATTTTTTTTACTAGTGTGCATATGCCTTCTAGGCCAATGAAACTCTGGTGAACTATATATCCTTCTATTTTATTCCCCAAAAAAATCTTAAAATAATGTCTAAGCTTGCCATACCCCTTTAATTTTTTATGACTAAATAAATTAATTTATGATTTAAAAATAAAGGACATTCTGAATTTGTCTTAAAACTATGACTAAAACTTCCTAAACACAACCTAAACTATGGGCAGCCATTTGGTCGAAACAAATATGTCAAATAAGAATTAATAGTGGATTGTTTAACTAATTGTATGCATCAAGCATTCAATATAGGTATATTCCATATTAAAGGTACTCAATCCGTAAAGAGGGTCCCCATCTCAACAGATTCCAACAACAACAATCCGATCAGAGGGTACTATATTACTATTTCTTTGGCTTTGGGGGTAAAAAATATTTGATTCGAGTCGAGGAACCCATCAAACAAAGCTCAGAGTTATTAGATATTGATTTTTAAAATTTGTTATGTTCTCGAGATGAGTACTAATAACTGCCGTAATCTGCTCTGGATGTGTACTCCAAATCTATTCAAACAGACAAGGATGGATAACTCTAAAATCAAGTGGTAATTTTAACGCAATTTTGACTGAGTTCTGGACCAGATAGTATTCCCGATAATGAAAAATAATAGATTTCTAAAATCGATATCTAACAAATCTGAGCTTTGATGGGTGACTTCCTCGACTCGAATCAAATGTTTTTGACCCCCGAAGCCATTGAAATAGTAATTGAGAGGAATTTTATCGGATTGAGTACCTTTAGTACCAATCTTTTCTAAATCAATACATTATTTCCCAACCAATGGTGTTCATTTCCATACCAATAGTATTTCTTATTTTCAATATGAGACAATTTCATTCAAATATATATATCGTTTTCTAATCAATGTTGATAGATGCACAATTAATGTTCTATTTCAATTCTTTTGTACTTATATTCCAACCAATATATAAAACACATTCTAATACTACAATTATACATTCTAATACAGCTGTCGTACATTTAATATACAACGTTAATTTCCTATCAATAAATAACAATACGAAACTAACAGCAGTCCATGAAAATCTAACAGCCAAGGTACGACCTGTAGCCCGTGCTAAAGGAAATTGTTGACGCATCACACACGCACACACACACACAGACGACGGACGACAAAGCCATGGCAATAGCTCAAACTTTACAAAGTAAAGTTGAGCTAAAAACCTAGGTAAGAAATATGAGGCAGATCAGAAGAAATATGTTCAACTTATAGCATCGGATAGCATTTGTGTGAAGGGTTAATTATTTTCTAAACCGATCAACCAATCGATACCAAAAACTATACAGGTGAGGGGTGAGTCATCATAAACCTACATATCAAATATAAACACAGACAAATGAAAGTGTCAATGACACTGTAGCTCAACTTGGAAAGGGAATAATTTCATGTGTTACAGTCAATGAAGAGATTAGGAATGACTCGTTCCCATCTACATCTCATTGTCAACCTCTGTGACAAATTTCATGATGATCCAACTAAAGGTACAACCTGTAGCTCGTGCCAAAGGATTTAGTCATGCAAAGAGTAAAATCCAAGATGGCTGCTGGTGGCCATTTTTTTGGCCGAATGACCCCAAAATTACTCGTTCCCATCTACATGTCATTGTTAACATCCATGACAAATTTCATGATGATCCGACCAAAGGTATGACCTGTAACCCGTGCCAAAGGATTTAGTCATGCAAAGAGTAAAATCCAAGATGGCTACTGGCGGTCATGTTTTTGGCCGAACGACCCCAAAATTACTCGTTCCCATCTACATGTGAATATTAAAATCCATGACAAATTTCAGACGAACAGTATGACCTGTAGCCCGTGCTAATGGATTGAATTTTTAAATCCAAGATGGCCGCTCGTGGCCATGTTTTTTTCCGAATGACCCCCAAATGACCTGTTCCCATCTACATGTCAATGTCAACAGCTATTACAAATTTTATAATGATCTGACCAAAGGTACGACCTGTAGCCCGTGCTAAAGGAAATTGTTGACGAATCACACATGCATCCTCACATGCACACACGACGCAGCACACACGACGCACACACGGACGACGGATACCATGCCATGGCAATAGCTTAAACTTTGTTGAGCTAAAAATACTTCGGTTATAGCATTGGATAGCACATGACCATGTATGGATGCAAAGTGTTAATAATTTCTAAACCTATCAATCGTCTGATACCAAAAACTGTACAGGTCAGGGGTGTGTCATCATAAATATGCACATACAATTTGAACAGGATCTGATAAAAAATATTTGAGTAATCGTGTCGGATAGCAAGTGTCTATGGACAGACGGACAGATGGACAGACAGACAGAGAGACAGACTGACGAATGACGGATTGTTGATCTGGATGTCGGCATTATGTGTACTATATATGGTATGGGTACACATAAAAATTTTGAAAAAAATAAATGAGAGGCCGATCACAATTGGCAGATGTTTAACCCATACCTTCTACCATACCAGCTCATCTGGACTGCATATATGCCTGTACACATCACATCAGATTGGAAAGATGTATTAAGGGGTTTCCTTCATTTTGTTGTATAGTGATCAGATCAAGTATTGCTTTGGATAGAATGTTTTTCATGTTATGGTTATTGGTAGGGTAAAAACTGATAAATCAATACCAAGGTCTATACAGGTGAAGAGTGTGTCATGATTAATCTGGATGAGAGTGATCGGGTGAAAAATATTTGACTTATCACATTGGATAGTATGTTTCTGCGGAACTGGTTTATAAATATGTGTGTACAGGTTTATATTTTGAGGCAAATCAACCAAATGACACCAACCATACAGGTCAGAGGTGTGTCATCATAAACTTTGCCATGAGATATAAACACAGTCTCATGGCAAATATTTGAGTCATCAAATCAGGTATCAAGTGTATGGTCACTGGAAGGGGTTAATATTTCCCAACAATATTAAATCGACTGATCAATACAAAATAGTTCATAAAAATCATGTGATTTTTGCATGGTCCCATGCAATAAGTCAATGCCACAGAATACCCTGTGTTTACAAAAGAGGCCAAAATGTATTGCTGCAAATATGATCATCCCTTGCCTAAACACTAGGTTGCAAGCTTATTCATTCATTGACATTAAAGCATATGCCCTTGAGGGATTATCAAAACATGGCATCACCTATAATCTATAAGAATATTCAATTGGTGTCTTATTGAGTGTTCATCAACTATTAATGAACCTGATTCAACAAGAGGGTACATTTAATATTTTTCTACATAATTCAAACAATAGTCATGTAGATTTACCTGCCTGCATAGATAATTCATATTGGCTATAGCCATTATATTAATTAATATTTATAGCATGTGTCTGAAGGGTTAATATTTTCTATAAAAATGAATTAATCAATCAATACCAAAATCCATACATATGAATAGCGTTCAAAGATAACCCTAGATAAGAGATGAGGAACAGCCCATGTACATTATAGCATGCATCTATGGGAACATTTGAAAGGATTAATTATTTTCTATTAAAGCAGATCAATGGAATATAGAAGACACTTAATTAGGTAGGGGAGGTCCTTTATCAGAAGCCCTGTAATGAAATTTCAAGATAATAGGAGAAACAAGAGTGTCATCCTATTAATCACATTTTGACATGTATGATAAACAATTAACCAGCCACCAGTGCTGTAAATCAGAAGAAAAGTAATTGACTTATTGAATCGGATGGCATGTGTGTGAAAGTGTTAATCATTTCTAAACCGATCAACTGATCGATACTAAAAAAATATACAGGTGAGGGGTGTGTCATCATGAACATGCACATAAAATTTGAACATGATACAATAAAAAATACTTGCGTTATCGCATCGGATAGCAAGTGTCTACTGACATACAGACGGCTCGACAGATGGCAAAACGGACACACGGACGGATGAGCAATGGATGGTTGATCCGGACGTTGGCATTATGTGTACCATAAATGGTATGGGCACACATTGGTTTGATATTCCAAGGATACTTTTTCACACCTTATTAAGAGAAACACTTGGTTTGTCTTCTATAGTGGTTTTACATATTATTCATATTGTATTGTATTTTTATATTCTGTAACAGTTATCCAATAAATGCGAGTTGCAGGGGGTGCCGATGGATTAAAATTTTAAATCCATGATGGCTGATTTCAGAAAAAAATGATGGTTCTCATCTTGAGGTCACCCTGAACATACATATGAATTTTGGTGACGATTGTGTAAGGGATGTGGCATGTAGGGTATGCTAGATTAAATTGTTGATGGATACATGGGCAGATTGATGCCCAGACGTACGAATGATGGATGACAACCAATGGCAATAGCTAAAACTTGAATTGTCAAAGTTGAGCTAAATATGAAGCAGCATCCTTTTTAGAACCACATACTGATAACAACATATTTTTTAGAAAATCAGCTGTTTTTGTGTGAATGCTCATTTGCAGTATGTATATAAATCATAACTAACAGCCCACTGAAATACATGAATATCACACTGTTCCAGAAATTAACCTACCATCACAGGTAGGACAGCATGCTCCTGGTTTCATTACAGGGTAGCGACAACTGCATGGATCACACACCCTTGGAGAACAATGGACTTGTCCACTCTGGCAAATGCAGTCCTCGCATCTCTCGGTAGGACTTGGAAATTGATCATAGTCTTTGAACTGTTTCCCATGTAATGAGCACACTCGAGTTGGACATCTTGGACAGCACTCCCCGGGTATAGTTTCTGGGTCATCACAGCTGACTGCTTGACACAGCAACTGTTTGCACATAATACTGCCATCCTACAATACCCAAGTAGAAACATCACTTCTGTGTGACATAAAACAAAAATACTGAACTACAACATCAATTTCTTTGGCGAATTTCTTTTTGTACTAATGTGTTTATACAGATTACCTAATCTGTATACACAGAATACTAATTTGTTTATACATGTACAAATTAACAACCAGTAACACAATTAATGCTATCGGTTGGTTAGGGCTAAACTCAGGTTGGTAAGGGGGCGAAAAGATGACATTTTATGTATATCCGACAGCATGAGGTACTGTACTGCCAATTGTTCGACTGGTCAGCCCCAAATGTCCAACTTCATTCAAATTGACCACCCCCTCTTGAGTTTAAATGTTCTAACTGGGACCCCTCACATTCTGACATGTGGTTAACATTTTTAACTAATTAACTAATCTGTTTAAACAGAATGCTGGTCTGCTTAAAAAGATTACTAACTAAAAGATGTGGCGGCTCTTTGCTGCCGTACATACCCCTGCAGCGACATGTGGTTTTTCTTAAACCATAAATCGATATATATTTATAGCCTTCCAAGAAATAATTTAATTTCACTTCTTATTTAAAATTAAAAAAGTTATATCCTATATACATGTATGAAAAGCTATATAAACAGTACACATGCATGTACCAACTCATGACGACAACCTCACTATCTGAAATCCAACTTTCAGAAAGGTGAAACCAGAATATTCAAGCATGCTAAACTGGCTGCTGATACACATCATCCAATATTGAGATCAGGTAATAAATAATATGTCTGAATTGCCACTGTAAGAAGAAAGAGGAGCTTGTGTATGAACAAAATAAAATACATTGAAGCTGCTTTCACATATGTCCGTTTTACAAATCCGTTTTATGGATGAGTTTTATGCAATGCGTTTCTACCTTTCACATATGTCCGTTTTACAAATCCGTTTTACGGATGAGTTTTATGCAATGCGTTTCTACTTTTCACATATGTCCGTTTCTCCATCCATACCAGTGCATTATTACTTCGATTTGTAAAATATAGGGGAATACACCAGTTACCACTCCCTTTTACCATGGAATCTTCAGATGAGGAAGATATATTCTTCTTCGCACTATCAGTATATCGACAGAGGTGGGAAAAGAAGACCAAGCCACTTTTGGGAACATGACATTGTAAAAAAAGAAAAAAACACATTTGTGGGATATTTGAGGGTAACAAGAGAGCAGTTTGCAATTCTACTACATTACATCTCAGATGACATTACAAAGAGAAGCAGAATGAGAGAAGTGCTTTGTCCAAAGCAGAGGCTTGCCATTTGCTTGAGGTACATGGAACTATATATTGAATTTTGAGATCAAACAAAATACTGATATACATACTAATATATATATAATATAGAACTCATAATTAGAACTCATACCCATTATATGTCCATTGATATTTTCTGGTTATTTTGGTCCCAAATATTTACAAATACGGTGTACAAATACATTATACATTTCCCGGATATGAACTCCAGAATGGCAATATGAGCCAATGTAATGCTACCAGGAACCAAATAACTTATAATGCACATGTATCTCAAATATGATATTTCAGTTATCAAAGGGTTAACTACTTTACTGGTCTAATGTTCAAGATCCTAGTAGGAGCTCTAGTACAAATCATTTCAGATTTGAAATTAACATCTTCTGGTCTAGCCTTACTTTATTAAGCAGCCTTTGTAAATCTATAGTGAGTGAATAATGAACGAGACGCCAATCATGATCGGCAGATGTTAACCCATCCCTTGGTGATAGTAAATTACTATGATCGGAATCATAAATGAGAGTTTTGATGTTGAATTATAGAGTATACTGTTATGTACTATTATAGACAAATGTACATTAGAACACAAATTATTGGAATTTATGGGTCACTCGCATTTATATAAGAGAGTGCACTGGTACAGGATCTGTAATGCTGCACCACCACAGCCTTGGGTTAAATGTGAAAAGGGTGACCTGGACATGGAATACTAGGGTTAAGAGAGTCCAATTTAAGTTTACAATGATAATGTATCAAATTCTACCAACAACACCATCAAGATAAAGACACCTCACCGCTGACGCAATATTACCAATTATATAGCAGAGCTGTCAGCAAATCACAGACATTGTTTATATTGAGGCTGGCTTCCCTATTAAACCAATAAAATTTATAATGACCTCAGACCATCTGTAGAGTGATATACTCAGCTGTGAAGTGGGCTAGCATCACCAAATTCACCCTCTGGTGACCTCATTCTGAATATTATGTGATGTGTATTGTTGAAACTTGATTTTAAATTAGATACCATAGCTTTCTTTATTTGCACATTGGCATAAGAGACATCAGAAAATAATATAGCCTTATCAATAGCTAAGTAGTCCAAAGGCATGGGATGAATTGGTTAATTGGGTTTAAAGTCGCTCCAAACAAATTTACCAGTACATAACACAAGATTTTGGACCGATTTAAACCAAATTTGGTGTGGTGACTCGGGGTACCCTTGGCAGAGTTATAATGGTGTTAGTTTTTTCAAATTTTGTTAACATTAAAAAAAAAAAGGTTTTTAAATATTAAAAAAAATATCTATATATATATTTGTTTTATTTATTTAATTTTTTTTTTTAAATTGAGCAAGGAATTCAATCTAAAATGTTTTTTTTTTTTGAGTGAATATATTTTTTCGAAAAAGGGCCATAACTCAGTTAAAAATAGTTGGATCAAACCCATATTCGAACTCGATCTGTATTTTGGGCTGAGAAACTCACATACCAAATTTGGTTGTGATCAGTTTCAGTTATCGTATTATAGTCTAGTCGAAATTCTCAGAAAAGACATTTCTAGAAGCATTTCCACGGAAAAGTGTCAAACCAACTTTTTTACCATAATTCGAAGGTGCCGAACACGAATAGACTGCCTGTCGCCCGATTGGATGAACATATGGTTCAATAAAAGGCTTTTAAAATCTTCGTGTTTTCTTCGCTGGAGGGTTGTTGATACGGCACCGTACAACGTCATATGAAATCACGTAACTGGCCTTGAACATACTCAAACTTATATACTCCTCGCAGAACGTTCAAAGCCGAGTTGTATCATAATACTATCATCACAGTAATAATTCTGAAACATTAACATCATATTAATCAGGTACCTACGGTAAGACATTGCTGTTTTGTATATTTATCGACGATTCTCTTATAGTCAGGGAGCCAATAGGGGTACCCTTGCACCCGCCCCATGGGACTTAACTCCACCCCACTCATTTTGTTCCTTATTATGTCCTTCAACTTTTAAGCAATGTTAATAAGAAAAAAAAGTGGCCGTGTAGACTTCAGACAAGATGGCGTCCATCCTGGCCGCCATTTTTCAGATCAGACCCTAAGTCAGTTTTATGAAAATTATAGCGGGAAAATCTAGTAAAATGTATACAAAAGTATATATTTTCGTGAAGCTAAGACATAATGACACTTTTTTGGTGCAAAATTGAACTCACCCTCCAAGATGGCTGCCAAAATGGCCGCCGGAAGTTGAAAATATGACGTTTTTTCACAAATATCTTCTAGATCAGTTCATATTGTTTGGAACTGGTTCAGTAATATGACTTTATTTTGTATTTTAACTGATCATTGGAGCGGCGTGTATGAATACAGTATACAGTTAATTGCTGAATTGTCATGTGTGAGGTGTATATGCAAGTACGGAAGGTATAAGTGGTCGTGTGTGTGGGTATTCGTATATCTGGAAGGGCTCACCATTGGTGAGGTGTATATGTATACCTGGATTGACCCTATGGTCATGGGTATGGCGAATAGGTATACATGTAGTGGCTGTATGGTCCATAGTGAGATGAATATGTATGCACTGAGTGAATGTATGATCGTGAATGTGGTGCATATGTATACATAGAGTGACTATATGGTCATGTGCCAGGTGTAGGAGTACACCTGGTGTTCATGCATGGTGAATCATGGCTGTATCGTCATTTGCGGTATGTACGGGTATAACCAAGTATGGCTGTATGGTCAGGTGTACGTGTATAAAGTGGGTGACTATATTGTCATTTGTGTGGTGTTTATGTACATATGGAGTGACTGAGGTAATGGGTGAGTTGTACATGTGTACCTTGGGTGGCTATCGCTTTCCACAATAACTCAAGGATATGTTAATCAATAGAGAGGTCATGTCAGAGAGTTCTCCATCTTGATGGTGTTTATGTACATGGGGGAAACGTTAAACGTGGAAAGCGTTAGCCACCCATTATCACACAGTCATTCCATATATACATAAACACCACAGACACAACAATATAGTGACCCAATGTTTAAACGTACACCTGACCCATTACATCCATGAGTCACAATGGAGGCCCACCGGGTATACTCCTCAACATGACCCATAACCATATAGTCACTCAGTGGATACCCATGCATTCACCTCACGATTGGCCATACGGTAATCCCCTGTATACCTATTCTCCACACAGATGGTCAAATAGACATTATATATACATCAACACCACAACAATGACCATAGAGTCACTCCAGGTATACATATGCACCTCACCAATGGCCATATAGCCACTCGCTTCATACACATACCCTCACCCATGCCACCTGGTATACTCCTTTACCTGACATATGTCCATATAGTCACCCCGTGTGTACCTATTCAAAACATTCATACATGATCATGGTCAATCCTTGTATACATATTCACCTCATTATTGGCCATGTCAATCCATGTATCCCTATGTGCTGCACCATAGCCGAATAGCGACACAAGATATACTAATACACCCCAGCTATGTCAGAAAAGTCACTCCATGTATGCATCTCACCCATGGCCATATAGCCACTCGCTATATACACATACCCCTCGCCCATGACCATATAGCAACACGTGTGTATGCCCGTATAACCTACACATGACCATACCGCCACGAGTCACCAAGCAGGAACATCAGGTATACTCATACACCTGACACATGACCATTTAGTCACTCCCTGTATAGATATTCATTACATTTATGATCATACAGTCACTCCTTGTATACCTACATGTACTCATATCACCATTGACCATACAGTCACTACATGTATACCTATTCGACACACATAGTCATATAACCACTCGATATATACATATGCAGCCCACCCTAGACAATAGAGTCACTCGATGTATACATATACACCTCACCAACGGCTATTCAGCCCTTCCAGATATACAAAAAACCTGCACACACGACCACCCATACCTTCCATACTTGCATATACACCTCACACATGACAATTCAGCAACTCACTGTATAATCAAACACGTCATCCATGATCATACACCTAATCCCTATACACCCACCAATGATAATACATCCACGAGATATATAAATATATACCACAAGGACACTCCCTATATACCCACACGCTCGATAATGTCCACCCAGCTTACTCCAGGTATGCATATACACTTCAATCATGACCGTACAGTCATTCCATGTATACCTATACACATTACCTGTAACCATAAAATAACTCCCTATTTATCCACACACCCCATCCATGATCATACAGACAACACATGTTCATCCAACCCATGACCATACAGTCACTCCATATATACATAATCAACACACAGATGACCATGTAACTATATTCATACACCACGTCAATATCCATACAGGCACATCGGGTGCACCCGTACTGGATATACACAACCATACAACATACAGTCACTCCATTCATACCGATTCACCTCACACATGACCATGACCTCTCCCTGTATACATATACATCTTACAATGGACAACCCACACATAACCATATAGTCACTCCTTGTGTACCTATTCACATCATTCATGACATACAATAACTCCCTGTATACCTATTCACCTCAACTATGATCATAGAGTAACCCCCTGACTACCATCTTGGCATCCACCTTGCATCCAGTTGATATTTTTTGTTGCCATAATGGACCAGAATAGCCAAAGATTATGGTTCATCTCGGTTCCGTCTCAACGTTCCGCCCATTTCCATTCAATAATATGGCCAGAATCACAAAAGAGGTTCTTGGCAAAATTCCATACTTTAAAATGAATTTGTCATGCCCCATACGGAACTGGGACAACCAGAATAGAACATATAGTTGTCAGTTAATTAACTAACACGTATAATAACCAAGTGAGTCACAATTTACTACCGTTTCGGATAACACAGAGAATAATGTTCAGGATATATGTGAAAAAAAACTTTTTACAAATTTGGTTGCCATTTTGGAAGCCATCTTGAGCAATTTGGTCTATAGATACCGTAGTGTGACACATTTAAGATAGACCAAAACAATAAACACATTTGAATCCAGTTACATTTTACCAATGATAGTTGCATTTTACTTGAAAAAATGGTCTATACCTGAAAAGTTTATTTTTGCCGATATTTATGTCCAGTTTTTGAGAGAAAAGTCCAATATTTTTGGTGATGTCAGTGGTAACAATAGTAACAATTAACCATGGTGCATCAGATATGTTAGTATTCAATGTATAGGAGGCAGTTTTATACATCAACCACAACTTGTAAGCGATTGCAGGACATGCTGGGGCAATATTTACCATTTTCCATATTTTGGCGGCCATTTTGGCAGCCATTTTGTGCCAAAGTAAGAATTTTGGTTCCAATGAGTTGGAATATTCATAGGTAATGATATGCCTCACTTACATTACAAAGTTCTGTTCATTTCTTGTTGAAATATGACTAAAATCCCAATTGTGATTTTTTTGTGAAATTTTATACCGTGTTCAAATAATTGCATATTTAATTGCTCCAATGATCAGTTAATAAACAAAACACAATATAAAGTCACATTACTCAAGCAGTTCCAAACGACATGAACTGGTCTAGAAGATATTTGTGAAAAAACGTCATATTTTCAACTTAATCCTGATTCACAGAACTTTCAACCGGGTGTGATTTCATGAAGAGCGTTCATTTATTAAATAACATACTTGTCCATATATGTATAGCAGATGATGAGATAGTTATGACAGAAAGGTCACGAGGGGTGATTCAAATAACAAAGTATTCCCATGTTCATGAGATTATATGTATAACGAATGTGATATGTCTCAATATTGACTTGCTGTATTTTCGCGGCAATAAAAACAGTATGTAACTTTAAGTTGATTTTATGGGTGAAATATGGGTCACAGGCAGCGACAGGCACCCTCATTGGATTCAGCATACTTGAATTATGCTAGAAAACTTAGTTTCATGCTTTTCCCCAAAAATGCCTCTAGGTTTCTAGTATTCCACAAATGTAGCTTTTCCGACCAGACTATTATGCGTAAAGTGTCTATGGACAGACATACAGACAGACGGACGGACGGACAAACGACGAGTGGTCAATCTGGACGTTGACACTATGTTTACCATACTATGGTATGGGTAAACATAAACACATAAGATGGTTGAGAAGATGATCATGTTTTAATCATATTATATATCTGAATAACACATGGCCTCTCCAATAACATCACTCATCAGCTCATGTCTGGCATTCTGAGTAGTTTGAGGTTGAAAAGCTGAGGGGCAGCTAATCTCAGGTAGCTGGAACGGCATTAAATTTTGTGAATACTGAGATATGCCTGGTGGTTGATGTTGTTGATGCTGAGTTTGTTGCCCCATGCGAGGCAGTGGGAGGCTTGTGGCACTTTTACTTCAAATGGTAACATTGTAACATAATGTGCTTCATTTAGGTGCTTTTTCATTAATATTTTGTTTAACCTCTGCACTCCCATTGCAGTAGGATTTTTTAGGATATATATTGCAATTGACTATAGGTACAAGCATATCTTGAATAGATCACCATCCGCTGGGGAATGAGGCTGGTCTATGAGAACTGAGCCATACTAGCATATAACTCTTACCTCGCATTTGCAGTTGAGACATGGATCTTGTGGATTAATGAACTGTTGGCCATTGTAGAACATACGATTCATGAACTGACACTTATCACAGATGGAACAACATTCTTCTGGCATCCGCAATGGGTGGGAGCAGGCTGCATCTGAACATGGGTTATGTTTACATTGTAAAAAGTTGTTCTGAAATTAAAAGATATTACATATGTACTGATTTTAGAAACTGAAAAGATTAACAATAGATAATGGAATATTAGTTAATTCCTTTTAAAGTTTCGTTGCCTTTCCCTCCACAGAATTTCTAATTAAATGATGAAAATCTTAGAGTATTGGATTTTGTTCCATGTGATACAACAAGTAGGAGGTTGACATTGTCTATGACTTCTGAGTGGCAAGTTCCTGTGAAGTTGTATTACAAATATATTTTTTTCCCTAGCGATAGAAAGCAATTCAAATTTTCAAATTTACATCACAAAGCGAAACTAGAGGTGTGACTGTCCCAATGGGACTAAGGATACCCCCCATGTTTTTAAAATACTAAGATGTTTCACATGTCAGTAAACATTTAGTTAAAATAATAAAATAACAGTTCCCATTGGAGGTGCACAAACCTAACCGTAATCTTAAACCTATTGACCGAAAAATGTAGGAATAAAAGCTCGGACAAAATTATGCATTTTGCAAAAATGTTCTAAGTCGAAGAAGGGGAATAACTCCACAAAAAAAGTCGGACAGACATCATAATCGCAGGTGCACAGATTCTCATGGTACTAAATATCAGTGCCAAGATTAAAAAACATTGACCGAAAAATGTAGAAATAAGAGCTCGGACAAAATTAGGCATGTTGCAAAAAAATGTCTAAGTCAAAAAAGGGAAATAACTCCACCAAAAAATGCCGGACAGACGTCATAATCGCAGGTGAACAGGTTCCCATGGTACTAAATGTCTGTGCCAAGTTAAAAAAAAATTGATTTAGAAATGTAGGAATAAAAGCTCGGACAAAATTATACATGTTGCAAAAAAATTCTAAGTCGAAAAAGGGGGAATAACTACAACAAAAAAAGTCTGACAGACGTCATAATCGCAGGTGCACAGGTTCCCATGGTGGTTGATGCCTGTGCCAAGTTTCACGGAAATTGATCAACAAACAGCTGAGAAAAACTCCGGACAAATTTGTGTCCACGGACGGACGACAGACGGACGGACGGACCCACATTTGCCCCTTATGTGTCTACAAGCTTAAGTGGCTAGAAAAAATGGTGTGACCTATGTGACTACTTGTTTTTACGTGGCTTCAAAAGGGGTTCTCACGAAATGCTACTTGCGAGGCTGCAAATCAAGTGTCAATGTATTCTGTGACTTAAGGTTGGCGCATGTGAAGTAGTCAGCAGATTGTATTTTTTCAACCCTTCATTCACAATTGAGAGAGTTCATTAACCCTTTACCCAACAAACCGGCCAAAACCGGCCAAATAAAGCTTCAACAGCCTAAAATATCTTCGGTCTGTCTCAATAGAACCATACAAATATGGATATCATTGGAACCGGCTCCTTGACCACATTGTGATAGTTACAGTTATGCCCTGTGCCAATGCATTCTCTTATATATGCGAGTCGACCATAGGTCGCCTCGCATATATAAGAAAATGCATTGGCCTAAAAAAAATCTTTTTTTAACACTTTTTACCATTTTTTCTTACATTCTTTAACAATTTTATAATTTTTAATGTGTTAAGCCAATGCATTCTCTTATATATGCGAGGCGACCTATGGTCGACTCGCATATATAAGAGAATGCATTGGCACAGGGCCATTCTGTTGGGTAAAGGGTTAAGAAAAATATTGTATATTTGTAAATAAGGTTGCTAGCCACTTAAGCCGTACGTCCGTGTCCATAGAACACTGGTTGGACATCCATATTGATGGACAAATTGTTTCCATTTATTAAAGGACAATTTTTTCAAGTGACTTTCTCAGGCCACTTAGATCACATTTCAGCTGTCAAATGAGGTTGCTTATGTGACTAGCCACATAAGCAATCATTTGAGTCCAAATGGTATTTGAATGGCTTCGAAGACACATAAGTGGCATTTTGTGGGAACGAGCTGACTCCAGTATACCCCCCATAACTTCGTTGCGGGGGGTATAATTACATATTTTGAGGAGCTAAATTCAGAAACAGGATCAATCTGGACAGATTGTGAATCATTGTATAATATTGGGATGTCTTGCATGAAATAACATGCTTCATCTTTCATGCCTGAGTGATGATTTGGTAATTAATCTAATGCATTCTGACAATAAAATATATTACAATAAAATGAGACTAACATTAAGATTTCAGACATATCAGAACTTCAATTACTATTCTCATATATAACCTGATGATTGTTCCAGTAAATGGCAGCAATTAATACGAAAACACATACAAGGGTCAAAATTGTACAAACCAAAATTTTCAAAGTGGTTTTAATCATGGAGCCATTCCCCATGATTGGTCCTTTTTAAGTATTTCCCATACTACTACTGTATTCCAAAGTCGAATGGCCTGTCATGGACAGTTGGTGGCTTAAAACAGACTTTAAAATATCAAATAACAAGTATAAAATAATATATACAGTAAAACCTCCCTAAACCAAACACACTTAGGACCAGCCCTTCTGTTAGGTTTATAGAAAGGCAGAATATTTTGCCACCATTACCAAGAGTGATCAAACACTGCATTATTAACCCTTTATCTGCGACACGCAACAAAAGTTGCGCTGACGTCATGATGTACCTAATGCTAATCGCGACATTTGTAGTCCCAACAATGGTCTATAACGGCATTCGGTTTGGTGGTCTATACTGGTAGCTTTTAGTGTCATACAGGGTTGCTACATGCTGTTTTATTGCTACAGGATCATTCATTGGTCAATCGAATGCAAGGGAGATAATTCAATACCAATCAGACCAATCAGATTCTGTTTAACAAACAGGTGCATACTGTCTGACCTTGAATTTGAATGTAAACAAAATGGATATCGATATAAATTTGCTTTTGTCATCATCAGATTCTGACAAGGATTGCGAGTTTGAGGGTTTTCCGGAGGCATCATTTCGGGGGACACTTTTTCGAGAGGTAGAGTTGGGTTGGAGTTCCAAGTACATCCGAATTCGCCCCCCGTAGACATACCAGTAAACGTGCCATTCAGCGGGTGCGCAAAATTGAATGTTGAACTGGACCATACAGAGCCTTTACAATTCTTCAAACTATTCCTGCCGGACAGTTTTATTCAGGAAATATCTCGCCAAACAAATAATTATGCCAATTCGAAGATAGAAAAAAAAGAATTTAAAACCTCACAGTAGGATGAATGGACTGATCAATGTGACCTCTGATGAGATGTAAATGTTCTTTGCATTGGTGATAGAAATAGCACCTTACCTAATAGTGTAATTCAATTTTAAAGGTCAAGCCTGGTTTTCCCAAAAGGTATCTAGGTATTGGTGTCCCCTGTGTGTCACAATTCGATGTGACCATGGTCAAATATACTGCAACAATTTAGTTGATATTATACTGATATTACAGCAATTAACTAAGCATTACAGTACCAAGTAATGTTCTATATATATAGCAGATAAAGGGTTAATTGATGCAACTTTATTAAATAAACTACGAAAATTAACTACAACTATAAATAACGTAAATAAAACACGATCTAATAGTGAAGTTGCATGATAATCTTGTTGCGTTTTTTGAATATGCCACACTTTATGCTCAGCACTTAATTTGTAAGTTCTCTTAGATGTAGACATAAGTTTAACTTAGTTTCTGGTCTAAATTCAACTCTGTGCGCTTTCGTTTTCATGATGGCTCATTCATTGTGGAAGGTCGATTCAAACCGTTATGGTCAATATACATCACCATCGTGCACTTATTAGTCCAGCTCAGCACAATAACTGATGTAAAAACAAAACGGCCAATTCTATAATTCTCTGTGATGTTACCATTGTTCACTCAATGTGTGAAATAACCATACAGATATCTAATCAGACACCTGTTGTTATAATACGATTTAAAGCAATGATGCCGATCGCTGAATAAAAGTCCACTTGTGGACTAAAAGCTGTTCAATGTTTGAGATAGAGAGGTTTTGGGTAATCCTTAGTAAGAATGCAAAAGAATGAATTTGGGACTGGGCAGTTCGTTTGGTATGGAGAGGGATTCAGGTTATAGTGTCTGGTTTGGAGAGGTTTTACATGACTTTTACATTCATAGATTATGTGCATAGATCTCAAGTCATCATCCATTGACATAAATAATAAATTTCCTCCACACAGATAATTATGTGATGGTATAATTCCAACTTACCATACATGTGCAGGTCATGCAGTGATCACGTGGATCAATAAATGGTTCTCTCTCTCTGTAGATAACTCCATCAATCTCACAGGTATCTGGACAGCTAGGGCAGCAAGACCCAGGAAGTATGACTGGGTTAGCACAAGTCACTGCAGGGCAATTATGTCTGTAGCCACATGTCACATTACCATTCTGTAACAAGTGTGCCATACAAAATTTGTATTTCCAATAGGAATTTGATTAAAATAGATATAGTTTTTGAAACCCAAGTATATCAACCAACATGCCTCGGCAGTTGACCACAGAAGAACACTTCCAGGTGAATTAGATTAACTGTTGTGACCTCGCTAACTAAATGGTAATAATCACACAATTTATTTGAGATAATTGTTGCAAAACAATAGAACATATGCTTAATTTGAATCATTTATTGAATTTTGATAAGATCTTACAAGTGATTTACTATGAACCATCTATTACGAAAGGGAAAATCTAAAAAAATTACTAGGAAATCAGCCTATTATTCAAAAGATCCTGATAGCAAATACAGCTGACTATCAGGAAATGTCGGGAAATGACATGATGTATTTCGGAAAAGTTTCTGGGGTAATTTTTCATGATTCTTTTTATCAGGATTCATAGCTTTATATTTCAGCAATAGTATCGACAAATTGTTGGTATATTAATTTTCCTTCAATATTCAATGGGAAGTGACATTCATCATCAAACATTCAAATACTGTTATTTTTCACAATGATATATATATTTTGTTATTTTTTTTTTAGGATTTAAAATGTTTAATGTCTGTTCTGTTAGATCCAACTATGAGAAGCTTTCACCCAATTATTTTTGCTATTCACAAAATCAAGATGTGGCCACACTTATCTTACACATTGTCATGAAGAATATCACCATGTAAACCTGCCAACAGCTGTATTTTCCACAAAAATAAAATATTAGTGATGGTGCAAATTGTTTACATTATTGAGAACGATGCACAATTTTTATTGACTGTTTTATAAAAATGTCTGGGTGCACATTATTATTTGCTGTTATCAACTTGTGATTTTCCCTCTCAAAATAGTTATAAGCATGTTTTGCCAGTCATAATGAGAGGCTGATCACGGTCACTGGTCTTAGAAATCTATGCAATATGTCAGTGCCAAAGAATACCAGCATTGTATTTATCCTGCCGCCCACTTTCAATTAAGGACATTTCAGAACAAGACATCACCTCTAATGATATAAGAATATTCAATGAATGTTTTATAGAGTGTTCATTAATGATCTGGGTTCAAAGTTGAAAGTGTGCCTAGTCGAAACAGGATCGAGTCAGGTATATTCATCCGATTGTTGCACATTGCACAGATAATTCATATTAGCTGGCATCCAACACTTGAACTCAAGAGATAGTTTGTTTACACAATGCAAATTTGTTCTGATAACATAAGCTTACATCACATCTTATGACGAGTTGCACTAATAAATGAAAGTGTCAATGAGGGGATAATTTCATGTGTTACAGTCAATGGAGCGATTAGGAATGCAGTACGTTAAATTCTAAATAATACTAGATGTGAACAAGAGATATATATAAATTAAAATCGTAGATGGCCTCAGGCGGTCATATCTTTCAATATAATTTGGAAAACATTTGACGGCTCCAATCTAGTGGTCACCCTGAAGTTCCGTATGAAGTCTGGTGATGATCAGATGAGGGATGTCGTTTGTAGGGTGTGCCGAAGGATTTAGTCATGCAAAGAGTAAAATCCCAAGATTGGGTTTTAGGAGCGCCCCTAGCCCATAAACATCAGAATTGTGAGACTTAAGAAACTCAAACCTTATGTATGTGATAGTGTAATAAACAAGACAGTCAATGACTGTGGGGTCGCTCACCAGACTACAAAAACTGATAAGACTGGGACTCTGGAGACTATAACAGTCAGAACTTTTCATAATTACTTTAAAAGAAATAGCTCTAAACAGGATATGTGGCTAGAGAGATTTCACATATGTAGATTGGTGAAAATCCACCTTGAAATTACCAACTGTATACTACTGATCACCCCCTCCTCCTCCAGCTCAACAAGTCCCCTTTGACCGGTATACAGACTCCCAAGTCTTAGGATGGAATTTCACAACTGACACCTCAAACTTTCTCAATTGTTGGAAATTTCCAATCTCACAAGCGCCTTTTTCCAAAACCATTTAGACACATGTTTGAAGCCCAATTATCCATGGATCCAAAACACAATACATGTAAGTCAGATTAATCAGTCAGGTGGTTCCAAGGTAGATGTTTTAATGAATTTGGCATTTCAATGAATTTATTAGACACAAAAGTGTTAACTCCCCATAGCCCCACCATTTCTTGACAAATTGACCTCATTTTAACAAATCTGAATCTCAGTCACTTAAGGATCCTCCTGATTACTCCATACTATATGTAAGCTAAATAGTCCAACCTCTCTTGAGAAGACATTTTAAGAATTATTATAGAGACATATAGTTATGTCCCTGGTCCCACCCTATTTAACCTGGTGACCCCATCTGAATAAATTTGAATCCCAGACACCAAAGAACCCTTCATACATATGATAAATATCAGTAAAATAGACCTGATGGTCCTTGTGAAGGAAGCATATTAAGAGGGAAACTGTTCTTCGTTTGGCCCCTATTTGACCAAGTGACCCCATTTAAAAAAAATCTGAATTGCAGTCAAGGAAGAACATTCCATGCTAAATAAGCCAACCAGTTCTTGCAAACATATTTTAAGAATTACTATGTAGTGAAATAGTCTCTGGCTCTGCCCTTATTTGACTTTGTGATCCCATTTTCACAAAGGTAATTTCATACCAAATATAAGCAAAATAGGCCATTTGATTATTGCATAGAAGACACATCATGAATTACTATGTAGAGAAAGAGTAATGTAGCTGGCCTTGCACCTACTTGACCTGGTGACCCTGATAGAACAAATCTGAACCACAATCACCAAAGGAGCAAGCCTGCAAATAGTGCACCTATTCCTACATTGTATGTGCCTGGCCTCAAGCAACACAATGTATTATACAATCAAGCCTTGAAATAGTGTGATAGTGTGTCTGTCATTTGCGGAATGAGGTCCCCCAGAGGGTGACTTTAGTGACGCTATCCTGCACAGTGGGCTAGCATCACTAAATTCACCATCCGGGGACCTCATTCTGCTAAGGCCCTCAACTGCTATGGCAGACCTAGGATAAGATTGAAGTTCCCCAGTTGAAGTTGATGTTCACCCATTGGACACCTCAATTATGAATTTTATATTCTGCAAATTAGGGGATATAGAAACTTCCTAGAAGGGAAATGTAACTAACAACTGTATGGGATAGCATCACTAAATTCACCCTCTGGGGACCTCATTCTGCAAATGACAGACCTCCTATTTGCCATGTTGAACAATACATGATAGATTGTACCTCTTATTAATGATTCTCTGACCTGCAAATGTCAGACACACTAAATTCAGGCAGTTTGTTTAAATTGCTAGAAGTATGTTTATACAAGCTGTCAGTGACATTGTATTCCTAGATTAATGACCTGTGTTTCTCTCTGTCTATCCACAAAGAGATATCTGCAACTTTAATAGAACAGGTATTAATGTTGGAAGCTGGAAATGATATCCATTGGAAGGGATGTTGGTTGGGTGTAGGCCACTGCAGGGTGGGGGTGCGTCTGGGCCATGTGGGAGGGGGATGGGTAATGGAATATTTCTGTAATTTCAGAAGATTAAAGATTAAAGTTTCATAAATCTGCAGATGTTATAATGGTGTCACTTTTTCAAATTTTATAACATGCTTTTTTTTTTTTAGTTATGTCACTGGCTCTGCCCACATTCGACCCAGTGACCTCATTTGAACAAATCTGAATAACAGTCCCCCAAAGACCCTTTGTACCAAATATGAACCCATTCGGACCAATGAAATTTGAGAAGAAGTTGTTGTAAGAATTACAGAGTTATGGCCCTGGCTTCGCAACTATTTGACCCAGTGACCTCATTTGAACAAATCGGAATGAGAGTCACCTAGGGAACATCCACACCAAATATGAACCCATTTGGTCTTACGGTTCCAGAGGAGAAGATGTTCAAAGAATTGTTGACGGACGGACGGATGCAGGCCTCAGCCTAGGGGTTCAGAACAGGGAGACTTGAAGTCTCCCTCCAGGAAATTTAGGGAGACTTCAGGAAATTTAGGGAGACTTCAGGGAGAAGTGGAGACTACCGAAAATTGACAATTTTCAACTATCGCTTTATTTTATAACATCAATAAAAAATTTAAAAACATAAAATAAGAAATAAAACTAAAAAAATTTGACTTTATCTGAAATTAGCCTAATTAATTGTTATTTTACATTTAATTTTTTTGGAAATGTTTTGTGTAGCTATCATTTAAGCAAGACAATTATCAAGTCACAGTAGTAGTTAATTTTTTAACTAAATGGAAGAAGTATTATTTCCTAGAAGATACGTTTGTAGTATTGACTATTGTCAGATTGTACAGTCTGAATCATGATGCATGTAAATTGTAAGTTGTAACTTTGAAAGTTTAATTTGGTCACGGCTGTAATGTGGGTCACAGTGGGTGTCCGCTAAAATAAACAATAAGGATTAACTAACAAAGGAGTTGCAAAAGCTTTTAGTTTTATTGCTAAAGCTTTTATTAATTAATGGCCTCCCTTAATTAATGCCAACATCACTGGTATAATCCGATTAAAGCAATAAACTTGACATTTATTTATTTACGGAAGCGGTCTCTTCCGTCAAAAAGTGTGACGCGGTCTCTTCAAAAAGTGCAACGCGTTACCGAAACGAACTTCCGAAGCGCCTGGTACATACTCTAATAATGTCGTATTTGTTTTATATCTGAAATGCGGGACAGCGGTCTTTTAAGTTAATTAAAACATTATTTGTGACACTCACGATGGTCAATAACAACACAGATGCTAAGTTGCTAACATCTCATCGTGTTTTCAGCGTGTCAAAACATTCGTGATTAACATTCATTGCCGCAAAGGGAACAACGGCGACTGAATAACAACACAAAATAATAGGTCATATTTTATTTTAAACACTTGGGACTTTGTCTCTGCATCGTCCGTTTCATTTTGGGATGGCCGCCACAATTCATCTATATACGGACATGTCTGGGGAAAAAAACTAGAAAAAAAAATTCAGAAAAAAATAAAAAATAATAATTACTTAAAATTGAAGGCGACTTCGATTTCGCCTTAGAGCGACGATAGGGCGAAGTCAGCGACAGTAAGGCGAAAATCTCGCCTGAGTCGCCATGTGAGCTGAGGCCTGGACGGATGGACGGACGGATGGACGGACGGACGACGGACGAGGAGTGATGACTATAGCTCCACCGGAGACTTCGTCTCAGGTGAGCTAAAAACCATTTCAGTCTATAAACTTACTTCACATTTGCACACTTCACATCTGTCTTCTCCTGGTGGCACAAATCTCTGTCCATTTTTGATACGTCTTCTCATATATTCACACTCGTCACAGTTCTTGCAGCATCGGCCCAACATTCTAGCTGGATGGGTGCATCCAAATTGGCTTGGACACTGTATCTCATGAGAGTCACAATTTACTCTACCATCCTGTCAAATAAGTGAGGAATATATATATGTAAAGGTTATTTCTATGAATTTTGCTACGTTATGTGCTTCACAAAGCACAGTGTAAAGTCATGTTGGTTTAAAAATTGTAATCAACTCATTACCATTGTGTCAGACTGTTCCGCATTTAGAATGTTTTTGAGAATGTTGGTGCACACAGAACTGAGGATCTACAAAAATAAACAAGTAAACAGTCTTTTTGATGAGAGGCCGATCACGATCGGCAGATGTTAACCCATCCCTTGGCGATAGTAAATTACTCTGATCGGAATCACAAATGAGAGTTTAGATGTTCAATTATAAAGTACACTGTTATGTACTATTATCGACAAATCTACATAACACAAATTATTGGAATTTATGGGTCACTCGCATGTATAAGAGAATGGACTGGCACAGGATCTGTAACGCTACACCAGCACAGCCTTGGATTAAATGTGAAAAGGTGACCCGGACATGGAATACTTGGGTTAATCCAGTTAAATTTAAGTTTACAACGATAATGTATCAAATTCTACCAACAACACAGCCATCAAGATGAAAGTGTCAATGACACTGTAGCTCAACTTGGAAAGGGAATAATTTAATGTATTACAGTCAATGGAGCGATTAGGAATGTGGAAAGTTGAATGTCTAATACTAGTTTATAGACATGAAGAGAAAAGTAAAATCCAAGATGGCTGCTGGCGGCCATGTTTTCGGCCGAATGACCCCAAAATGATTGTATCCCATCTACATGTCATCGTTAACATCCATGACAAATTTTATGACGATCAGACTAAAGGTACGACCTGTAGCCTATGCTAAAGAATTTAGTCATACAAAGAGTAAAATCCAAGATGGCTGCTGGCGGCCATGTTTTTTGGCCGAATGACACCAAAATGACTCGTTCCCATCTACATGTCATTATTAACATCTATGACAAATTTTATGACGATCAGACTAAAGGTACGACCTGTAGCCCATGCTAAAGAATTTAGTCATACAAAGAGTAAAATCCAATATTAACAACCATGACAAATTTCATGATGATCAGACGAACAGTACGACCTGTGGCCCATGCTAATGGATTAAATTTTGAAATCCAAGATGGCCACTGGCGGCCATGTTTTTTGTCCGAATGACCCCAAAATGACTCGTTCCCATTTACATTCCAATTTCAACAGCCATGACAAATTTTATGATGATCAGACTAAATGTACGACCTGTAGCCCGTGCTAAAGGATTTAGTCATACAAAGAGTAAAATCAAAGATGGCTGCTGGCGGCCATGTTTTTCTGCCGAATGACCCCAAAATTACTCGTTCCCATTTACATTCCAATTTCAACAGCCATGACAAATTTTATGATGATCAGACTAAAGGTACGACCTGTAGCCCGTGCTAAAGGATTTAGTCATACAAAGAGTAAAATCAAAGATGGCTGCTGGCGGCCATGTTTTTCTGCCGAATGACCCCAAAATGACTCGTTCCCATCTACATGTCATTATTAACATTCACGACAAATTTTATGATGATCAGACTAAAGGTACAACCTGTAGCCCGTGCTAAAGGATTTAGTCATACAAAGAGTAAAATCCAAGATGGCTGCTGGCGACCATGTTTTTTGGCCGAATGACCCCAAAATTACTCGTTCCCATCTACATGTCATTGTTAACATCCATGACAAATTTTATGATGATCAGACGAACAGTACGACCTGTGGCCCATGCTAATGGATTAAATTTTGAAATCCAAGATGGCCACTGGCGGCCATGTTTATTGGCCGAATGACCCCAAAATTACTCGTTCCCATCTACATTCCAATTTCAACAGCCATGACAAATTTCATGATGATCAGACTAAAGGTACGGCCTGTAGCCCGTGCTAAAGGATTTAGTCATACAAAGAGTAAAATCCAAGATGGCTGCTGGCGGCCATGTTTTTTGGCCGATTGACCCCAAAATGACTCGTTCCCATCTACATGTCATTATTAACATTGTTGACAAATTTGATGATGATCAGAATAAAGGTACGACCTGTAGCCCGTGCTAAAGAATTTAGTCATACAAAGAGTAAAATCCAAGAAGGCTGCTGGCCGCCATGTTTTTTGGCCGAATGACCCCAAAATTACTCGTTCCCATCTACATGTCAATATTAACATCCATGACAAATTTCATGATGATCAGACGAACAGTACGACCTGTGGCCCGTGCTAATGGATTGAATTTTGAAATCCAAGATGGCCGCTGGCGGCCATGTTTTTTGTCCGAATGACCCCAAAATGACTCGTTCCCATCTACATTCCAATTTCAACAGCCATGACAAATTTTATGATGATCGGACTAAAGGTACGACCTGTAGCCCGTGCTAAAGGATTTAGTCATACAAAGAGTAAAATCAAAGATGGCTGCTGGCGGCCATGTTTTTCTGCCGAATGACCCCAAAATTACTCGTTCCCATTTACATTACAATTTCAACAGCCATGACAAATTTTATGATGATCAGACTAAAGGTACGACCTGTAGCCCGTGCTAAAGGATTTAGTCATACAAAGAGTAAAATCAAAGATGGCTGCTGGCGGCCATGTTTTTCTTCCGAATGACCCCAAAATGACTCGTTCCCATCTACATGTCATTATTAACATTCACGACAAATTTTATGATGATCAGACTAAAGGTACAACCTGTAGCCCGTGCTAAAGGATTTAGTCATACAAAGAGTAAAATCCAAGATGGCTGCTGGCGACCATGTTTTTTGGCCGAATGACCCCAAAATTACTCGTTCCCATCTACATGTCATTGTTAACATCCATGACAAATTTTATGATGATCAGACGAACAGTACGACCTGTGGCCCATGCTAATGGATTAAATTTTGAAATCCAAGATGGCCACTGGCGGCCATGTTTATTGGCCGAATGACCCCAAAATTACTCGTTCCCATCTACATTCCAATTTCAACAGCCATGACAAATTTCATGATGATCAGACTAAAGGTACGGCCTGTAGCCCGTGCTAAAGGATTTAGTCATACAAAGAGTAAAATCCAAGATGGCTGCTGGCGGCCATGTTTTTTGGCCGATTGACCCCAAAATGACTCGTTCCCATCTACATGTCATTATTAACATTGTTGACAAATTTGATGATGATCAGAATAAAGGTACGACCTGTAGCCCGTGCTAAAGAATTTAGTCATACAAAGAGTAAAATCCAAGAAGGCTGCTGGCCGCCATGTTTTTTGGCCGAATGACCCCAAAATTACTCGTTCCCATCTACATGTCAATATTAACATCCATGACAAATTTCATGATGATCAGACGAACAGTACGACCTGTGGCCCGTGCTAATGGATTGAATTTTGAAATCCAAGATGGCCGCTGGCGGCCATGTTTTTTGTCCGAATGACCCCAAAATGACTCGTTCCCATCTACATTCCAATTTCAACAGCCATGACAAATTTTATGATGATCGGACTAAAGGTACGACCTGTAGCCCGTGCTAAAGGATTTAGTCATACAAAGAGTAAAATCAAAGATGGCTGCTGGCGGCCATGTTGTTCTGCCGAATGACCCCAAAATTACTCGTTCCCATTTACATTACAATTTCAACAGCCATGACAAATTTTATGATGATCAGACTAAAGGTACGACCTGTAGCCCGTGCTAAAGGATTTAGTCATACAAAGAGTAAAATCAAAGATGGCTGCTGGCGGCCATGTTTTTCTTCCGAATGACCCCAAAATGACTCGTTCCCATCTACATGTCATTATTAACATTCACGACAAATTTTATGATGATCAGACTAAAGGTACAACCTGTAGCCCGTGCTAAAGGATTTAGTCATACAAAGAGTAAAATCCAAGATGGCTGCTGGCGACCATGTTTTTTGGCCGAATGACCCCAAAATTACTCGTTCCCATCTACATGTCATTGTTAACATCCATGACAAATTTTATGATGATCAGACGAACAGTACGACCTGTGGCCCATGCTAATGGATTAAATTTTGAAATCCAAGATGGCCACTGGCGGCCATGTTTATTGGCCGAATGACCCCAAAATTACTCGTTCCCATCTACATTCCAATTTCAACAGCCATGACAAATTTTATGATGATCAGACTAAAGGTACGGCCTGTAGCCCGTGCTAAAGGATTTAGTCATACAAAGAGTAAAATCCAAGATGGCTGCTGGCGGCCATGTTTTTGGCCGATTGACCCCAAAATGACTCGTTCCCATCTACATGTCATTATTAACATTCTTGACAAATTTTATGATGATCAGACTAAAAGTAGGACCTGTAGCCCGTGCTAAAGGATTTAGTCATACAAAGAGTAAAATCCAAGATGGCTGCTGGCGGCCATGTTTTTTGACCGAATGACCCCAAAATTACTCGTTCCCATCTACATGTCAATATTAACATCCATGACAAATTTGATGATGATCAGAATAAAGGTACGACCTGTAGCCCGTGCTAAAGAATTTAGTCATACAAAGAGTAAAATCCAAGAAGGCTGCTGGCCGCCATGTTTTTTGGCCGAATGACCCCAAAATTACTCGTTCCCATCTACATGTCAATATTAAAATCCATGACAAATTTCATGATGATCAGACGAACAGTACGACCTGTGGCCCGTGCTAATGGATTGAATTTTGAAATCCAAGATGGCCGCTGGTGGCCATGTTTTTTGTCCGAATGACCCCAAAATGACTCGTTCCCATCTACATTCCAATTTCAACAGCCATGACAAATTTTATGATGATCGGACTAAAGGTACGACCTGTAGCCCGTGCTAAAGAATTTAGTCATACAAAGAGTAAAATCCAAGATGGCTGCTGGCGGCCATGTTTTTTGGCCGAATGACCCCAAAATTACTCGTTCCCATCTACATGTCAATATTAACATCCATGACAAATTTCATGACGATCAGACAAACAGTACGCCCTGTAGCCCGTGCTAATGGATTGAATTTTGAAATGCAAGATGGCCACTGGCGGCCATGTTTTTTTACCGAATGACCCCAAAATTAATCATTCTGGTCTAAATGTTGATGTCAACAGCTATGACAAATTTCATAATGATCCGACCAAAGGTACAACCTGTAGACTGCATTGTTGACGCCTTACGTACACACATACACACGTACACACGGACGACGGACGACAAAGCCATGGCAATAGCTCAAACTTTACAAAGTAAAGTTGAGCTAAAAAGGCACCTCCCTGCGGACCCATTAATATCAATTATATAGCAGAGCTGTCGTCTAATCACTGGCATTATGCTGAACCTGGGCATCTCTATTAAACCTATAACATTTATAATGACCTCAGACCATCTGTAGAGTGATATACTCAGCTGTGCAATGCAGCAAAGATTTTCTGGTCTACACAAGTCACTGAGTGACTTCGTATTGCTCCGAAAGTATACATTTCAAGACAACGTCTGACTCCCATTAAAATTATGACATCAGGACACTAAACAGTATTGGAAATTAAAAATTTCATGGAACTATAAATAGACTGTTCGTTGTACTCTCTCAAGTTAACATACAAAATTATGAGATGCCAAGCGAAATTCGCAACATTGGCAACATTTTCTTTGAGGTTTTATGTTTTCCAACTTGTGTTGTGTTACATTGTACATGTATACCATTATATGGCACAAGGAGGTCAAATATAACAATTTGGAATATACTTTAATTAATATAAATTATCATTATTACAATCCCCCGTCACCCAAAATAGCCAAAATGCGCATAACCCGTGTTGTACAACTTGTGCATACATTTTCCGGGAAAGGTCGCGTTTCCCAGTTCTGAAGGGGTTTCATTCCTGGTTCCTGATTTTTCAATTCCTGGGCATATATTAAACTCTATTTACCATACTATGGTATGTGTAAACATAAAACTTATACATGGAATATGCATTTAAATGATATGCAATTAGCTGAAATTGACTTAGATGTGGGCAATGTGGTTGGAGCTGCCGGGTTGACCATTGCAGATCTCACCATTGCAGATTTCACCGACGGGGGATGGCTATCCCTCCCTGACAGGAGTGGGGATGTAGTCCCCGACTCCTCCCCGGGTGCCACCCAACATAATTTAGTATCGATTATTTCTCGTCTTCAGTGAATGCAAGACCGCGCTCTTAGCATGGGGTGTCAAGTATATAGGGACTTGTCGACATGGGTGGTTATGCAGGGGTCTTACCCCCCCCCCCCCCCCCCCATTGTAGTCATACCTAATGCAACATTTATTGGAAAATTCACACCAAAATTAGGTTGAAATTGTTCTCGTAGCTTGACGAATTTGTTGTTTTTAGACCAACATTTGCATATTTCCCTTTCATTTCCAAAATTATGGACTCATATGGCCATCAGTTGGCATTTTTCAACCTAAGGGTGAGTGTCAGGTTAAAAATTTCCCCGAAATGGAAAGCTTGAGGCCAGTCTAGATGCTAGGATTGTAAAATTTTCATGTTCATATTGTCAAAATGTTCTCACATCGGGCCTAACCATCGGCCGACCCGAGTGTTCTGTGTCCTTGTCAGTAGTTACTTGCTAATTAATTTAAGAACAAATAAATCGGGGTGTAAATTTGTCTGGCGTTATATATACCACTAGATGTTAGGATTTTTTAATCTCATACTGGGCCGAACCACCCCCCCCCTGCATGACAAGTGGCCACAATATTACTGGTTCATTTAGAATAAGCTACCATCTAGTATTCTGTGTGGGAACATTTGGGAAAAATCAAAGCACGGGGGGGGTGCAAATTTATTTACACAAACTTCTGAGTTTGGTGTGGTTAAATGGGGTGGGTGCAGTTGGAAATTCCACCCCAACGAAAACCCTCTAACCAAGTCCCGAGTGCCAAATATCCCACACTCAACCAGGGGTGCCCCTCGCAACTTAGTTTCTGCCCTCGGCATAGGCCTATTTGTTTTCTATCCGAGAATACCACTGCACCGGTGGCAATATATTGACCATACTCTGAAAGAAAACGCTTAATTCCGTGTCGATCACACGATAACGTCGTGCTGCAAGTAAGACGATAATTGTGTTGTAGAAATGATACGGAAGACCGATTGTCAAAAAACTCAACACCAAAATACACAGGGCAAGACTTATCGATCCAAACTGCGGAGTGTGTTTTCGTTGTGTATTTTCGCATATACCCATGGTTATATATAAACGGGCTACGAGCATCTGACTGCATGTCTTCGATATTATGGCTCACCTCACACATACACAAGTAACATTGATCTCTGTATGACTGGAAGCTATCACCACTTTGAAGAATTCGACCCTCAAATTCACACTCATCACATACAGGACAGCACTCATTTGAAAGTAGTTTTGGATTCCGGCAATTTGCAGGTGGACACTCAACCTTCTGGCATTCAACCTGACCTATGTAAAACAAACATTTAATTGAGAAGGTTATAAAATCTTATGTTTATTCCAAAGATGTTAGAGTCCTTGTAGATATTATGTATATGTAATGTTACATATCTGACAATCCTTTTGTATTGTATAAACAGATGTTAGGATTTTTTAATCTCATACTGGGCCGAACCACCCCCCCCCCCCCTGCATGACAAGTGGCCACTGCAGAATCACTGGTAAATTATGACAGAATAATCAATCTGGCCAAGAGGTAAGTCTCTAATGTCACACTTTCAAAAGCTTTTGACAGTTTTAACAGGAGAGGAATTTTATATACGATGTAGTAATAGACAAGTACAGGACACACAGGATCACTCTGCTCACCTTCAGAAATCTGTGTTTATCTGTAATTAGTTAGAGTACTGTTAATCATAACAACTAGTGTACTTTGCCTCCCCCCCAAACAAAAATTAAGTAGAGTATCAGTTGTATTTCACCAAGATCTCTCATCACTCCCATTGAAAGTATTTATGGATTATCTTTCAAATGATAACATATGCAGGGTGAAGCATGTGTATATACTGACATTTGAGCATGAATAAAGAGTGCTTTCCTTTTGATAACTGTATATACCTTCCTGACAAGAGCACGTAGAGCATCGATCCTGCAGTATGGGATCACCATGGCGATAGGCTGTACCATCAACTTCACAGCCTGGAAATAAATGATATTATCAAGAAGCATTAAATTAAGAAATGATTCAACAAAGATTTTCATCATAGATCATTAGAAGTAATTGATTAGATTAAAAGTCGCTTGAATTCATGACTTGATGTGACCTGCAAAATTGTACTGAGTAATCATCTCTCGCCCTGTCAGTTGATGAGACCAATTACTTCCGGTAAAATATCCTGCAAAATACCTAGATGCACAAGAAATTAATTTGAGTAAAGTCAGCTGCAATGAGAGCTCAGTTATAATTGAAGAATTAATGCTTTCACCAAGGCTTTTAATGGTTGAGCAGATATAAAATTGTAGAATGGTAAATGTGTAAGTACTCCATTCAGTCGAGAGTCGTGTGGTCATGTTTCTGGAGCTCTCCAGAAATCATTAGGCAACCCGGTGATTGACGGACCCCACAGCGAATTATAGATTCATCTCTAATCCCTGCTGTAGTGGTCGATGCTTTGTCTTGTTTACGCATGGTGAATATGCTTTAGCTGGATGCTTCACAAACTGTAAAGGGAGGCCACTACTTATCTCTGGATTATCAAGTCGATAAATTCGACCCTCAAATTCACACTCACCACATATAGGACAGCATTCATTTGAAAGTAGTTTTGGATTCTGGCGATTTCACAGGTGGACACTCAACCTTCTGCTATTATATATTGGCTTATTGAAAATGCGGATCAATTCTCGAACAAATGTGTCAATGAAAAGGAATATTCCATGAATTCAAGCAGATAATTAAAACAAACGGAGTAGACGACAAATAAAGCTAGTATTTGTATCCAATAAATAAATTTTGAGTTGATAGAAACTCAAAATTCAGAAAGATACTCCCTTTAATAGATAGAACAGTCATCAAAAGGAGGAATATAAAACTGAGACAATACAATTGAGTACGGCCTGTTATACATTGGGAGCTTTCATGAGTGGCTAATCAGGGCAGGTACCGAGCGGCAGTAGGTGACAAAAAGTTAACCCCTTTCCTTCTAACAGGTGGAGGCCACGAGGAAACAAAAACACCGCCATGCATCTGAATCAAAGAACTGGATTGACCTGATAACCTACAATATATACATACACATGCACAGACATATAGATATATATGTATATACATATATATATATATATACACACATGCACAATAGGACCATAAGCCAATGTAATATTCCATCCTAAACTAATACCTGTCAGCACTCACAAACTAACAAAAAGTGGCCACTTAAGAGTTTAAGACCCCTGCAAGTAAAGTAAATAGCTTCAGAAGACCTGGAGATGGATAGTCGGATACGACATTCGCATCGGAACTTAGGGCTAATAATGTATCAGCCGAGTACTTGCTGGGAAAGGTACGGGTAACACACCCCCCCCCCCCCCCCCCCCCCCCCCCCCCCCCGAAAGGGGAGAAGCATCCATGTTCTAAGGAAATGGAAATAGAAAAATACCCGTTGACAAGAAATCCCCAGCCGGGTATTATAAACCCAGGGATGGCTAAATACTAATACCGCACCTAACAGGCTAACACAGGCAGCAAAAGCCACAAGTAATAACGAAGACCCCCCTTAAAAACAATAGAACCCACCCACGACCCAAATCTTGAGTGGGTTGGGCCGTGTCCCAGTACACGATGAGAGCCCGATGAAAAACCAGCTGCAAGCTCCCAAGAAAGGGCCCGACACCAACTACTTGGAGACATGCCATTGTCGATAAGGAGGAGGTATCATTGACCAATAGCCTGACCGGGAAGCGAATGGGTATTACACAGACATACGTTGCAAGGCTCAGGCCGTATGAAGAACAGGGCTCAGAATTGGAGTTTCACAGCAGAAAACTTAGTTTGAAGCCTGGAGTTCGAGATATGACCGACTAAGATGTAATAAGCCATGACATTTTTTCCCCGATGACGTTCCCAAATATGGAAATGCCCACCCACACAGTTAAACCCAACTGACCAATCACAGGCTACTGAATCCATGACAGAAAGGCATCCAGGAACCGAAATTCCAATAACGTTAAGATGGAAATCCACAAAAATATTATTTTTAAAATTATATTACATTTTTCCTTAAAGAAAGCCTGAACACTGAACTATATGGATAGATGTCCTGCGTTTGTAAAACCATAGTAGAAAAGGGGTTAACTTTTTTGGTCGCCTACGATCACTCACGGTCTTCACTCTTCAGTGGCTTGCCTCGGAATCAGTCACGCATGCGCAGTCCCAATATAATTCACGGTACAGATTGAATTAGCCAGTTTATTTTCAACTCAATCAGAAGATTGGCGAGTCGCGGGGTTGGGAATGGCACCGCCATGGGAGGGCCCTATGATAGTTCAGTGTTCAGGCTTTCTTTAAGGAAAAATGTATTATAATTTTAAAAATAATATTTTTCCGCTAAAGGAAGGCCTCACACTGAACTATATGGATTAGAATGCAAGCCCAGGAGGAGGCACGAGCAATAAAGTTAATAGCCAAATTTTGAGTAAAGGTACTCTTCTAAAACAGATTGTACCATATATGAACACTTTAATGAATCTGTTAGGATTATTTACGTGAAATAACTCATATAGTTAGAGTGCTATATTGCTCAAATGTGTACCGCCCCCTTTTGTTTTGAAACAAACATCCCATGAGGTGCCATCCAATGCATAGTTGCGAGCGAACCGAGCAAGTATGACGGAAGAAGAAACTCTTCGTTCTTCTCTGTGTCGTCTTCTTCAGCTGTCTGTTCTAAGGTCCCACCCGTCAAGGTCCCATGATGCAGGATCATGAAGGAAGGAGACTAACTCACTCTCCGCTTAGCGACCTGCACAGACGGAGGCCCACTCCGACGATGGCGAGACAACCAAAGTTAACTAACTGCTATTCGCCAAAGAAAAAGCCAGAGAACCTGATGCCAAATTTGTGGCACAGGGATTGAGTTGAGAACCCATTAGGCCAAACAGGTTGTACAACGATAATGGAGTCAAGCCATCTGAACAGAGGGGGCCCCCACTACCGCATCTTGCAAGGTGGTCATGCCCCCTGTCGTTCTTAGAACAGCTTCCTTGTTTTTCTTCTACTGATCACATGTCTCTGAGGTACCTATGCATCACAAGATATCCGACAGAAACCCTGTGATACAAATCTTACGCGTATATAAATATATAAAATGATATAAAATATATATATCAAGGTGATCTATAAGTCAGCAATGAGATCATTTCAGAAGGCCCTTTGGCTCTTTGACAACTGAAATCAGTTCAAATGATGTACAATGTAATCAGATGATAACCACGGGTAAATTGTCACCATACGGAATATTCAGTTCTGAGCCTCTGCCCAGAACATCATGTCACTTTCCCCCCCAAACATGCAGCAGAACGACCTAGGTGTGTGATAGGTATGTTAGTGTGAGGCATGCAGCAAACTAGGGGAAGACCCCCCCTAAGATGGCTCGCTGATGAAGGAAACAAATGAAATTATCATCCTCCTAGTAAAGGACACAAATCCCTTTATAATATTGTTACTTATTGAATTTTAAGAGCCATGATAGAGAGGAGCTCCCCCGACCTAAGTGGTCCTGTTGAAGGCATGTTTAAGGAAAATAGGACAATTCCAGCATAGACCGAAGCGAGCAGAGTTGTCAGCATGGCTGATTCCAAGGCAAGCCACTGAAGAGTGAAGACCGTGAGTGATCGTAGGCGACCAAAAAAGTTAACCCCTTTTCTACTATGGTTTTACAAACGCAGGACATCTATCCATATAGTTCAGTGTGAGGGCTTCCTTTAGCGGAAAAACAAAAATTGGACTAACGAGGCATCAGGATTGTGGCACAAGCTCAAAACCAGCAGAAACCGACGGCAGGTATGTAATGAAACTTTATGAATTGTGCCCAACACGATTCATATGCTGCCCCACAGGTGCAACATTATCCTGCATTGGCAATCGCTGAGGTCAGCAAAGGACCGAGTGGGGTGCTGAACGAGACCTCATGTCAACAGTGTTCTGAAAATGAGCATATGTCGAACCATGGATAATGGACTCATCGATGTATGACTGGACAACAAAAGTGAAATCCATGTTGAGTTAGCACTGAAAGCAACCTGAAGACAAAATATATGTCATTCGTATCTATTACGGAAACACAGCGAGGTCAGAGATAAAGCATGTATGCTTGTTTATCTCTGATTCTTGAGTCCCAAATCGAGATGTAAATATTTACCCTATCGAGCACCCGAACCAGTCCAGAACACGTCTTAAAAAGTCAGGAAAATGAAAGGGCGAGAGTCATATACTAATCTAGTGATATGAATGACTATAGACATTCTCCAGCAAAGCCCGTGACCATGAAAGAGCTGGTTGGAACATGGAAAGAAGCAACCACTTATAAGGCAAGAAGTTGAACACATCCCAACCCGAGAACAGTAAAATGGTTGAATACCTCTCAGGATGGTCGAACCCAGGTCGCCAAGTGTGCAGTCCGATGGCATAACCACCCATCTCTGATGACGTTAAGCAGGGTACAAACTGACCGGCATCACAGGGCAAATTGCTACCCAAATGCTAACAAAAGCCATGCAACTTGTATCCTATTTCCTCATTTGACTGTCCCAGGGTATGCCAACAGTCGTCCCGTAGTATCCGACTTGGAGTCCCTGTCAATAGTCCAGAAAGCCCACCAAATGCGGCCAATGGGTTCGATGGGTAGCCCCAACCCGCGACCTGTTTGGTGGGACTATCATCCTGAGTGCTAATTACGCCAATGAAGGGAACACTATACATCGACAAGTGACAGTGTCCTGGTCGTAAAGGTTTCTATCGCTTCCTTGGAACCCTCGAAACAAGGGAAAGCACTCTGATGTTCTGTTAAATAGTAAATGATTGTAGAACAATGCTATCAAATCATGTCAATCTGAGGTTATTTGCTAATCAAAATTGGACATTAATTTTCTTCCTGCGCTTGGCTGCATCAGAGAACCCTGAACAACTAACTGAGCTCCCTCGTAAGCGCATGTAAAGATGACCCGAAAGGAATGTCGAAAGCCCTTTCACCTCGTGCTGGAGCGACTGCTCGATCTGATCCTGATCTCCATCCGTCGATGGAGTGTTAACAGCACAATACACCACGACAAGCTTCATTTCTAATTGCATGCGAGGTCTGGTCATTGGGGACCCCGGAGGAATGTCCAGAGCATGTACATCTCGGGGTGGAGCAGCAGCAGGACCGATCCCGATATCCAACCGACCGAACTGGCGATGGGAGGTTAGTAGGTACCAGTTCCCAAGCAAGCTTCCTGCTATAATGGCGTCAGGGAATAAGATCTTTTGTTTTCATTTAAAATCAAACCCGAAGTTACTGGCAGCTGTTGGCCAGAATGCGGCCAGTAACCTGTCAGCCAAGCCCCCGGAAGTGGGGACTTATAATAAGGAGGAAACAAGCCTGTGAACTGTGATCCCATTCCAAGCCCAGCTGGGGCAGAAGGCATGGAGGATAAACTTTCAGGTGCCAAATAATTGAGTAATTGTAATAATTTGAGAAAAAACCTCCTAATTTGAATTGAGACAAAGTAAAATGGCCATTCGACTAGTAATTTAAGCCCAAATTCCACACACTATGATCATAAGGCACCGGAGAGCATGGTCAGGGATCACCGAGGGTGTATCCCCCAGCCGCGCTGACCCCGAGATGACGACTTGTATCGATGGACGGCGTGTGTCGAGTGTTTTAGTAGAGCTCAGTGGTCACAGCCGTCCGGGGCACGTCAACAGCCAACGGTCGACCCGCAGAAGCAGATTGACGTCCCATTCGATAGTCCAGGGAGCGCACCAATGTGACTCATGGGTTCAATGGGTAGCCCCAACCCGCGCCTGTTTGGTGTGACTATCGCCCGAGTGCTAATTACGCCAATTAGAGGAACACGATATATCGGCAAGTCAGAGAAGGATACAGGGATGTTTTGATACCTGTTACAGGTTTGGGTGCCCAAACTATAGAGACCCAAATGTCCCCAAATTCCATGTAGATAGTATTTATTCTAGTTGGATCTTCCATATTTTCAAGGAATTTTTCTACAATTCAACAAAATGTCCTAGTAATGCAAATCATCAGCCCGCAGATGATATATAGTCTATAATATGGAGCCTTTATTTGCACAATCAAGTATCCAGTACTGAATATTTTAACATCCAAATTTATATGGGCAGATACTCAAATACAGAACAGGTGTCCCCAAACAAAAATTCTCTGGATCCTTCCCCGCGAGTTTGTCCGTGTCCTAGGGGAAGCAACTTGTGTGAGCTACGGGTTCGATGGGTAGCCCCAACCCGCGTCCTGTGTGGTGTGACTATCGCTCCGAGTGCTAATTACGCCAATTAGAGGAACCCTATATATCGACTTTCGTTCTCAACTCTTGGGACCTCGAAACGAGGGAAGCGACGTCAAGGGGAGCTACGGGGAAGGCGATTCATGAACCTGGTCTTACCTCGATTAGCCGTCCTGTGAAAGTAATTAATGTGATTGCGAACAATCACAAATACACCTGTTGTGTTATGTTACCATGTGGCAACCAAGGCAACCATTGTTAATCATCCACGGTGAAAAAGGTTCAAAGTGACATTCGGGATTTTACAATCCTATCAGCCTATTTCACAAGCGTTTAAACACTGCTTTTTCCGTCAGTTGTACACCAGACGATGATTGTCAACGTATAATGAAAGCCGTCAAACGAAAAAATGAACTCGAAAATAAGTCACCTAATTTCGTGATACCTTTAACCACCGTCAACGCACGTGGTAACTTAAATAACACGTCACCTGTATGTCATAGATTTGTTATAAAGAAAACGATCAGCGTATTTAGTCATATCCAATGGTGCCTCGAATGTTCTGCCTTTAATAAGCCAGAAACGTTGCATATTGTCTGCACAGAAAACGGATATTAAATCATTGACCGATTAAAATTATGGAAGACAAAGTCGGTTAAAACGAAACGAGTCATCCGATTCCGATATTTTATATTCGGAACAAACCGTCGTAATCTTTATGTGAATCGTTACATAATTTTCAACTATAAGCAAAGAAATAATGTTGTTTGTATAAAACAAAAACAAAACTGTTTTTGATATACAAACTGCAACTTAGCTTCGTATTCTTTGTTGAGAGATTCTTTTTGCACCCGTCCTGGTGAGGATGGGAAAAAAAAAAATGGCGATTCTTTCACTACGTGTCAGAAACCACGTGATTACACGGGTCATGAACATGACAGAAGATATGCACCATAGAATTTCCGTACGTTTTTTTTCAACTCGGAGAGTTAACCCCTCCTACTTGGGATAATATACCATATAGTTCAGTGGGCAAGATACCTTTGACGGAGATATAAAAAAATACAGACTCGGACAAACTTCCGGACGGACACACACATGGACGCACAGATGAGGGTCATTACTATAGTCCTCTGACAGAATGTCGGGAGACAAAAAAAGGACCATAAAATAACACAATAGACATACAGTCAGACAAATGGACAGACAGAGGGATGGACAAAAGAACGATGAGTGGTCAATCTGGATGTCAACAGTATTTTTGTTTGTTTTAATACCAATACCAATACAAGGAGTTTAATTTTTTTAAATTAGAGAATTGGTGGTTAGTAAATAATAACAGTTGTATATTGGTTCACTCATTTAGTCTTCAGTTCATGATGATGTTACCTTTGCATCGTGGGCAGCAGGAACCTGTGATAGTTTCTGTTACACTGCATGGTAATGGACGACAGAATCCCATAGATTGACAGCTGACAGAACCATACCTACAAGTGCATTGCTGACAGTCCTCAGCACCGCGGCGTACCACAGTGAGCCCATTAGTTACCACTCGGCCATCAAACAAACAATCTGAAGAAAAAAAATCAAATATGTTTCAGCTGATATGTTTTGATATTTTCAGAGGGAGACCATTAAATAGACAATAGTTAACTGTCCTCTGTGATGATTTCTCTATGAGTGAGATGCAGAGGATTATTTTTCATGAATCATTCAGCACTGAGGACAGTAAAATATTGTGTTCTGTTAATTATATTTTAAGACCAAACTCATTGATAAAATGCATGTGATACTGAAAATTTACCTAATGTTCCCATTAAATTTATGCGCAAGAATACCAAAACATTCCAAACAAGTGCAATGCCAAGCGTGGCATATGTCCCCAAAGCTCAGATTAGAGAGTGGGCAGTGGATTGAAATATTTTTGAATTTCTAAATCCAAGAAGTGGGTATCCTTTCCCCTTAAACTGGGCTATCAATACACCAAAGCACAACCATATCCGATGATCAATGCTCAAGGCACAAGTTGAAATGTTCATAGTTAAAGTGTTGAATGTATGACCCAACAACAGAAGTACAATTTAGCCAAACCATAAGTGGATGGGTGATCACTTAAATTTGGCTTATTGACCTGCATGTGTCTGTGAAGCAGAGCTGTTAAGTTCCACGGATTGTCCGTGAGACTCACGGATTTCCATGGCAATTCCGCAAACACGGATAACCCCCAATTTCTCACGGATTCGTCAAAACCCCACATTGAAAATCCCAAAACGAAGTTTTTTTTATTTTTTAAATTCGTGCATTTGCGGGAATTCCCCAAATGACAGTGACTTCCTTATTTCCGGTACCGTAAATACCCACACATTAACATTCACAGAATGTATCGTCGGTAACTTTTGATTGAAGACTCAAGTTGTGGTGAACTGTGACTGATATTAATTGATTTTCACACTCTGGTGAAGCCACACGTATGGAGGGTGTTGTTTTAGTAAACAATACGTATAATCACAAGTGTGCAAAGTTCTGTATTGTTAGGCCGCATTGATGAACATTTCTTAGTAACGGATTAGTGGCATGCATTGCAAACGAAATAAAACAATACGTTTAATCACAAGTGTGCAGCTGTATTGTGAGGCCTCATTGATGAACATAAGTAATGGATACTTTATGATTTAAGTTCACTGATAGTGGTATGCATTGAGAACGGAATGTGTCTTTTATTTTGCGGGTAAAACTTTTAAGACGGGTCATTTTGTACTTTCGGTTTCACGCATACATGTCCGGTTATAACCTGTGTAACTCGGATTCGTTTTGACTAACTTTAAACAAAGTTTCTGCTTCTTAAAATTTGTTAATAAATGGTGGAATGTGTGCATTTCATTTGTGGGTTAAACCGTAAGACGAGTCAATTTTGTCGTTTATTACGATGTTGTACTTTCGGTTTCGCGCATATCCGGCTGTTTCCGGTGGAATTCTGAGTATTTTTACGAAGTGTGATCTGCTTCTTTCTTTTTAATAAATGGTGGTATCTCCCACACAGAGCAGCTCTATTACAATTACCAACAGGACATTCATTGCCATTTTATTTAGGTCTATATATTTATAAAATAGAAACTCATAAAAACTATGCAATCTTCATCATAAAAATTATTTTTGGAACATGAACATATTTGGGCATACCTCCCGCAAAAATCTCACGGATTGACATTTTCAAAACTTAACAGGTCTGCTGTGAAGCCATGAACCACATTTATTTCTGTCAACAATGCCAGCTATTTTATTTGCACTGGCTTACAAGGTCAAGGTAAATATTGTTAGGCCAATGTAGTCTCTTACTAGTATATATGCGATGTATATGGATCATTGGATGGCAGGACGAATGGTTGATCCGGACATCACCATTGTGTGTACCATCCATGGTATAGTTACACATAATAAGTGATTATATTGAGAGTCCGACGTCTTAAAATCCTCTGTAGTAAAGGAATGAAACACATTTTTAAGGTATGTTTGCACTACTATTCCTAAACACACAAGACAAAGATCAATTTACTGGAGAATGTGTTAACTCTTCCAATACAAATTTTTACCAAGTGATAAAAAGATAGCAACCAATTTGCAGAAAAAACTAAGAAAAAACTTATTTCCTCGTGACAGTTACAATTACTTGTTCACATTTCTAAGTGGATGTCCTAGGCGACATGCTTTCAAAGTTACGATAGATGGTTATCAATATTGGTTTGGAAAATGCAGTGGAATGGAGAATTATCCCCACCAAATTACGAATACTGACTAATTTCCCATTTATTGTCAAAATTTTAAAGATAAACCGACCCGTTTGTTGGATGAATATTACTATCCTTCTCTTGTATATCCATTGTTGCTCTATTTTGAATGCTGCGAAAAAAAATGTGACAGAAAAATTTCTTTGATTATGATAGTACCATGGTAAAGAGCAAAAAAACACATGTCACAAAACTGTAAACGTTGCTTCTATTATGATGGAACCACGTCAAAGAACCAATAACACAGAGCATCGATAACATTTCTCACTAGAGGACATAAACATAACACAGCATAATGCCGAGGAGTAGTTCTTCAACAGTGGTCAGAAGTGAGGCGCGCTATCGCAGGTCAAAGATAATGCTAAAGACTTAAAAATATTTTGTGGAAAAAAATCAACCTATAACATAACATGGCACAGTTGGGAACAAACATTCAATAAAATATATTTCATTCACATTCAAGATATGATTTAACTGGCATATTACAGCATAATATACCTGAGCAAGGTGAGCAGCATGCATCAGTGGGAATCAACCCATGTGAGCATTCCAATCCACAAGTCTGTCGAGGATGACATGTTTTGAGTCCATCCCTACATTCGCACACATCACAAGGCTTTCCATCTGGAACCCAAGAACCACCATGACGATATTCATTGCCTTCATCTGTACAACCTATTGTAGGAAAAGTGATAAGTTATGATGTGAGCTCTAAAAAGGCTAGTATATATCCACAGTGGATCATCTGGAGAGCTCTAAAAAGGCTAGCATATATCCACAGTGAATCATCAGGTGAGCTCTAACAAGACAGTCAATGACTGGGGTCGCCTAGCATATATCCACAGTGGATCATCTGGTGACCTCTAAAAAGGCTAGCATATATCCACAGTGGATCATCTGGTGAGCTCTAAAAAAGCTAGCATATATCCACAGTGGATCTTCTGGTGAGCTCTAACGAGAGGCCGATCACGACCGGCAGATGTTAACCCATCCCTTGGCGATAGTAAATTACTATGATCGGAATCATAAATGAGAGTTTTGATGTTGAATTATAGAGTATACTGTTATGTACTATTATAGACAAGTGTACATAAAACAAATTAATGGAATTTATGGGTCACTCGCATTTATATAAGAGAATGCACTGGTACAGGATCTGTAATGCTGCACCACCACAGCCGTGGGTTAAATGTGAAAAAGGTGACCTGGACATGGAATACTTGGGTTAAGAGAGTCCAATTTAAGTTTACAATGATAATATCTCAAATTGACTGAACCTACATCTGCGCTGTTAATTATCATACTCATTAAATGGATTATTATTTGGATTATGCACCAAGAACTACCATCACCAGCTAGGGACCCGAATAAGTACCAGTAAGTACTCTAGTTGAGAATATCATGCGGATTAACTTGCAATTGCAATAATAAGCATGCATTATCTGATTCATTTCCTCTCACAAGCAACTAAATTAAGAATTTTGACCAATTCAAATATTACAAGTTACGGGACGCTTAATAGTGGTCGGATATGGTGTCATGTGAGGCGAAGTGAGATCAATATTAGGCGAGGCCATATGCCGTACGTTCCGCAAAGTATTTATTATGTCAGTGGACAAAATCCAGCATATCCCTTTATTTAATCGTCGCTGTAATTTATTATTGTAATTTGGTAAGTTAAATATGTATAGTCTATGGCCATTTACTTATGTTTACAACGTCACAGTGACGCACCATGGGCATTGAACATCAATACATGCATGTGCGCTTATGAATCGAATACTAGTTCTGAATACAAATGTATGGAATGCAGAGTGCGTACAGTGCACACTGCTGCAATAATAATTGTTTGACAAATTGAAATTTAATTTTATTCATTTCATTTTTAAGTTCAACTCTATCAATTCTTACAAACAAAAAATGTCAGTTCTATGTGGGATGCCATTCAACTGTATGAGAAAGAAAAGGTCATCGTAGTTACCTAAATATTACGATTCAAGTTTAGGATACGACAGTGGACACTGTTCTATACCCTATCATGTGTATATAGCTGTTTTTGTTAATTCCAAAATCTCACCCACTCCACTTCTTATCTTATCCCTTGCTATATGTTGTTGAGTGCGATCTACAAAATCATCACTGAGCTATCTATAAAGTAACATATCAGCAAAAATTCCCACCTGACTTGCCCCGAACGACCTTAATATGTTGTCCGGGACATCCGATTGATCTGGGAGAGGACTTACCAAAAAGCCACAATAGGCTTGTTGTCTCATCCCATTCCAATCACCCGTAATCATCCACTAGCATTTTGTTAAATATTAATCTTTTTTTGTATTGGGAATAAAATATTATTTACACCAAAGTGGGGGTGTAAATGGAAACTTGCGAAGCTGAGAGTTTGGTGTCTGCCTGGTTCAAGAGGGTGGAGTTGGATAATTAAAGGTTGACACCCCACAACAGATATCCTCTAGCCAGTAGCCACATCACTTATTCTGAGACCACAATAGGCACCGGACATGTACTGCACCTCTTGAACCGGGCAGACAACAAACTCCCAGCTTCACGAGTTTCCATTTACACCCTCCCCACCCGATTTGGATTGAAACTTTCCAACTGGCACCCAGACTTTCCACGTGTTGGAAATTTCCGACAAAGACTAAAGACTGGAAATTTTGCAAATGGTGTTCATTTCAGACAAACATTTTGACTTAAGTCTAAAAGTTGAAAAATATTCTACTGTTGATATAAAACAAATCAAACAATGAAAACAAATTAATGTTAAAATACCAAGTAGTGAAGTGTCAGGCATGCAATTTCCAACTCTTTTGACCAAATATGGGGATTGAGAACCCACGGCCACCCGTGTCACCAAGTCCGTGCTCCTAATACTCACGCCCAGCATTGGGCACCAATAGTTCCATAAATAACTTAATTTTGCAAACTTTATAGTAAATATGCTCGTATCCTATTCCATTGTTACGGGACATCAAAGAATCATGTCATATTGATATGTTGTGTCAATTTTCGCATCGAGGCTGTCCAGTGCTGTTGTGATGAAGCTATTAAATTGTTACAATTTCAGCTTGATTGATTGTTATATTAACCCTTCTCTTTTGACCTATAAATTCAAATAATTTGTATTATGTGCATTTCTATGTACTACTTTAGTAAATGTAACAGTATACTCTATAATACCACCTCAAAACTTTATTATGATTTCGATCATAGCAATTTACTATCACCGAGGGATGGTTCAAACATCTGCTGACTGTGATCGGCCTCTCGTTTAATTTGGTTTCTGTCCTGCCCGTGTTTCAATTAGCACCATGCATGTGGGTATCCCAGCACCCGAGGATGTTTTGGGGATCTTTGATCCTCCCCCACACAGGCAACCAATGATTACAGGGACGTTGCCATGCATATGTCCCCAAAAAAAATTTGTCTGCACCCAATTAAATAGACAGGATTATGTATTATTGGAGTGGGATTATTTGTTTTTGGGAAACTGGTGTCATGGTGACCTGGTTTCATCATAATTGAGAGTTGGAAATGTTTTGCAAAACCGGTTTGGCAAATTTATAGCAAAATAGATTAAAATTATTCAAATTAGAGTACGATTTTGTGAGCCATATTATTTTGTGTGAAATATATCTGTTCTTTTAGTCCAATGGCTTCTACACATGCACAGAGTTCCCCATATAATAGTAATGGTACGTAAATGAGCAATTACTAGAAGTAATTTAATCATATGCACTTTGAGCCATTTAAATTTTTCCGAAGAAGATATAACCAGACCAAATTTAAAGATATAAAGAAGATATAACCAAAAGAAGATATAACCAAAATATAAAGAAGATATAACCAAGAAGATATAAAGAAGATATAACCAAAAGAAGATATAACCAAAAGAAGATATAACCAAAAGAAGATGTAACCAGACCAAATTTAAAGCCACATACACTGTATAATGTTTAAACATTTTTTTTCTCAACATTATCGAGAGCACAAAATTCCTAAAATAATCACAATTTTATTGTATTGTATATGGTAAAGGAATATAAAAGCTAACAAAAAATATGTAAGACTTTTGATTTGTCTGTATTTAAATCGGCATAGACATTTTATGTTTCATTTCTTCTGGTTTTATTTATGTGAATTTAAATGTTCTTTCCAAATATAATACTTTGAAATTGCAAACAATATGTGGGGCTTTCAATTGATTGGTGTGTTGTATCTCAATGGATGTTTTAAATACGCCCTAATGTGAGGGGAACCATCCTTACGAATGGAGCCTCAATCCGTCCCAGTCAACACACAAACACAACGTTGGCCCAACGTCGTATTAATAGAGGAATACACTGTTGGTTCGACAACAGGATCCGACATCAAGACGACGCCAATAATGTTGGCCCAACAATAGAAATGACGTTGGCCCAACGTAGGTGAGCTAACTGGGAGGCAATCAGTTGAAATCAGTTGTCAGAGTTCTATTGTGGAAAAATGCCTTTGAATCATTGCCACGAGACAATTTATTATAACTTTTCACAATCATTTCAGCAGTTATCATCACAACCAATATACCTATCCGTCCTATTGAAAGGTGTGTCCTCCCAAAAATGCATATACTGAGTATTGTCATATATGGAGTCTCTCAGTAATCCAAATGTACTCTTTCTATACAAAAATAAAAAATTTGGACACAAGTTCAAATTTTATGAATAAATTTGACCTAGATTTGACAACCGGTCAGGATATTCCTCATTTCAACCTCTTATTCACAAGTTTTATTTTTCCGGAGTGAAGATTTTTAATCCAACTCTGTTGGAATGTGTAACAATGTTGTATATCTTTTCAGAAACTTCTCCAAATTTGATGCCGATATGCCATTATAGACCACATGCTTGTGTGCCATTTAATGTTTCTTGTGCCCACCAAACATTAAATAATGGGGAAAAAAACTGGCTTTTTAGTACTTTGATCACTAATGTTACATAAGTTACATTTCCTGTTTATTAAAGTCGGAGAACAGTCGGTAATTCACTATAGGAACCAGTAATGCCCAAATGGATAAATACCGCTGGTTGGAGTGAACAATAATTACTGGTCTGCTGGGTTCGTTCAATTGTAACTAAATTTATGGGTGACCGCACAGTGATTTCGAAGTTGGTGCCTGTATTGTATAGAAAGGGGAAATTAGGAATACTGAGAAAGTCTGTGACAATATTCAATAATGACACTTATAAAGAGGACATGCCTTTCAGTAGTTGTTGGTTGTGATGGAAACTGGCTGAAATGATTGTGAAAAAATTGTCCCTCAGTGATGATTCAAAAGCATTTTTTCAGCGATAGAAAACTGACAACTGAATTCAACTTGTCGGAAATATTCACTGACAAAATATTCACTCACCTTCAACTGGTTAGATCTTGTGCCAAAAAGTGTTTTTAAACAAAAATTTCCTCGCATCAGACTCTATTACTTCCAGTTTTAGTTTGTGATCTACTGTCAGTGTGATTGACTGCGATATCTGCCATACACAGAGGGAAAATACCAGAGAAATCCTTGGTGAAATGCATAGAACCGAATTAATTTACCTGCGTATAGCTAAAAAATACACCAGGTACACACATGTGTTTACATGTATATTTTGATAAATAATTCATTTTTTTCTTTTGCTTGTATTTTTCACCTGTTCATAGCAAATCATTCTAAAGTGTTCATATATATTGTATTTGGAGCAAATTCACTCCTATATAATAGAGTAACTTTATTCGGCAACTCCTGCATGGAATGAATGTGTTTTATTCTATAATGTGTGTAGTCAGGACAATAAGTTTTGATAATCTGCTTGCATATTTGAAAGAATTACCTGGGCACATTGATGGACAACATTCACCAGGCTTTTTGATTGGCTGGTTGCAGTCAAGATCTGGTGCAGTACACTGAATATTCTCGCATCTCACGACTGAGTTTTTACAGGAGCAGTTCAGGCAAGGATTGAAGCTGGCAACAAAAGCTTCTGTATGTCTGTATGTTCTGTCATCATATTCACAAACTGTAAACAAAGTCATTCTACTTCATTATTCTGTACAGAAATGCTTCGGGATTGAAAATGTTAACTATAGCATATTACTGTAATTAATTAGGTCATTGTGTTCCAATACCGAGAGGTCAGTCAGTGCATATTATAAAGCTGACCATGAGAAGTTGTTTGCTCTGCATGTTTTTTTACACAAATTTGCCTGTTGTATATGTTCAATATTCTGGCATTGTGGCCATTTTTGGCCTTTGCTATGATACATAATTGCTATGTCATAGCAAACCCTGAGTTTATTGAAGAGATGTACACACCTTGGAATTGAGTTGGGGTTGTTCCCTCCATTTGTGCCCATGCGTCCATCTGATTTGTACAATATGTTGCATCTGGCAAGAAGTCGCTTTCTGAGAGGACTAAGTTAGGGTGAATTAACTTTTTAATTATTTTCAAAGCAGGTCAATGGAATATAGAATACTATATAGGTGAGTGGTCCCTTATCACACCCTGTGATGAAATTTCAAGAATAGGAGAAACTAGAGACTCATGCTGCCATTAATCAAATTTGACATATGAAATAAACAATTAGCCAGCCACAATTGTTGTTTATCTTTGACTTCATCTACCCAAACCCCACAGCTCTGTACTATATGTCATCACTCAATTAATAACAAGATTTCACTTGGAATGACACCATCTATAAAATGTACTCTCATATACTCTGGATATTGGATGTTCACATGGTAATTTATTGATATCATTATATTACATGTAACTATTGCAATAAAATCTTCATATTTTTAAAACAGGACATAACAGCTAATTAATGGTATAAAACTAAAACAAATGAAAGTGTCAATGACAATTTTTTTTTATTATTTTAATTTGTTGGGGTTAAATTAATTAAGCAAGTAGTTCAATCTATAAAAAAAAAAATCGGATCAAACCCATATTCGAACTTGATCTGTATTTTGGGCTGAGAAACTCACATTCCAAATTTGGTTATGATCAGATAGAAAATGTTTCAGGTATCGCATTATGCGTAAAGTGTCTACGGACGGACGGACAGACAGACAGACAGACAGACGGATGGATGGATGGACGAACGAACGACAAGTGGTCAATCCGGACATCGACACTATGTTTACCATACTATGGTATGGGTAAACATAAAGCCATCTTTTCCCACTGAAATGGCCATGTTTAAAATAATCGCAATGACACATTGAAATTTCCCTCAACTCAGATCAAGTTTCATAATAGATCGTTCCCAATTTTCACCCATGTTGGATTCGAACCCATGCCAACATTGACTGAGATGATGGTATCTGCAACCTAGCAACCTCCGCTATGGAGACAACCTTAAAAAGGAACCCCATTCACTGAGAGTTAAGCTGTGATTCAGTCTGAACATGAGTTTGAAGTGTTATTAATGTTACTGGATCAACACAATGCACTACCCCCCGAAACTGCATACTGTAATCATTTGAAGCTTGAATGTCGGCCCCAATTTTCACCTATGTCCGGATTCAAACATTCGGTAACAACTTTACATACCACTGTCACAGACTGGGCAACACTGGCCATCTGGTACAAATTTGTCATCACATTCTGCAGGAGAGCAGCTCATCTTTTGACAATGCATGTTTCCATAATGACACTGACAGGAAAGGCATGGGTCTGGACTGAATTCCTGGCCATTATGGTATATTATTCCCATGTAAAGACAGGCTGCAACACAAGAATAATGATACAATAAAACTACTGAATTTTTATCAGAAGTCAGGAAATATCTCTGCCTTGAAAGTTTAATAAATATCAATATCAATATGATATAAACAGCAAGCTACTTTCAGTTTAATTTAAGTTAATAAATATGAATCATACCCCATTTGATACAAACCTATCCAACTTTCAATCATTATGGATTTGCAATGTTTAGTGATATGATGTTTGAAATCTAACTATTATAGAGAAATGATTCTAATAGACTGACGGCTACAGTAATTTCTCACCGTATAATAGTAATGACAGCTCGAACCATACCTGAACCTCTATATATCAAACTTGGTGCATATATTAAGCTCTCATTAGAATCTAAAATGTCAAACATTGACTTGAATGAGGAAATTTATTCAAATCAACTTTCTCCAGAGCTCAAGTGCTTTCAAAATCTATGTTATTTGTATGTATAAGAAGCTTTAAGGCATACTGTAAGAGAGAATGAACAAACTTGGTCTTATTGAAAGAAGAGAGCTACAGTATTGACCTAATTTCATTCTCAGTAGTTATGCACTATTGAATGACAAAAGCCTGATGTTTTCAACAAGTTTTTAAATCGATCTTTAAATAGACTCTTACCTTCACAAACATCACAGCATTCTCCCTCTGGAGTATAAGGATGTTCACATGAGGCTCCTGGACATTCTATCTCAATGCATTTTATCTCAGTATTCTGGGAAATGAAATAGCATGGTATATTTGAACAGTTTCATTGAAAACAAGCACATAAAGTAACAATCAGATGAGGGAAGCACCGTAATAAAACATAAATATGAACCCCTGAATTCAGACTAATCTCATAACCATTAGATAGCACAAAACTTCCAAGGTTGTTGACCAACCCTTTACATCTTATATTTCTGCTTATTAATTAGATATGACAATTTTGCCCAGAATAGCATGTTATTGAACTAGGCTAATATCGCACTTAAACCGAGTAATATCGATTTGCAATATCCCCAATCCTTACTTCCTACTATAAAATAACGTGAAGTTATCCATTTTTGCGATGTCACTCATATGAAAGAGTTGTCAGTTACTAAGAGGGAAACTAATTAATAAACAGGATATCACTTGGTTGGTTTGATATTAATTGGCCTGATATCAGTCCTCGGTAGGGTAAAAAAGCAAAACTCATTTGTTTCCTATTACGGTGCCAAAAAATTTCAGGTAGGTAGGTAGGGATTTAATTTTTTTGGTAATATTTTTTTATTTTTTCCCCAAACAGTTAAGAAGGACATTAATGCTTACTCTTTACACTTGTGTGAAGGCTGTCCATGTGTATTAGTCCATGAGCCAGGACCGAGAACGGTACCATTTTGGTGGGCAAATTCTATCAACATATTTCTCAAAGCTTATAATCTGAAGTTTATCTGAGTACTGGGGCGCACTGTGGCAGTGTACCTTTGTGTGCAAAAGTTGTGTTTCCATGGCAACAGAGGGTGTTTTTGGCCAGTATAAAAAATATGCCTATAATGGTCTACAACTAGAAAGTTTAAAGCAGTAACTCTATCTTTGGATTGATATGGGGTGAAACCCTTGATGGACTTTCTTTTGGCACGGGGATTTCATTGCTAGAGGTCAAGGTCATAAACAAAGGTCAAGGTCATTCACCGAAATATTAGCTTTTTTCATATCGGGTCATATATTTTCTACCCCCAGATTTTATATATTTGTTCTAAATACGTTATCTTTGATCCTAAATAAGCTGTAGCGTATATGCTACATGGAGAACTGCGTTATTGTTGAAAAACTGACATGTCAGTCGTGAGATATAGGCCTTTAAACTTGGTGACCATTTTCCAAAATGAGTCAAAATCAGTTATTTCCGTATATATCATGCTTCTGTGTGCAGTCCATGCCTCAGTGCATGGAAATGTAAGAATTGCAGAAATTATGGTAAAAGCATGAAACTTCCAACATATGTCAAGTTCCTTAGACATAATCATTTCATTTTCAGATATAGACCCTATCAAGATATGGCCCTGCTTAGCAACGGTTGCTAGGCAACTACCCAAAAGTATTAAATGCTCATATAAGGATGTATTACAGTATTTCATTCAACTTTAGTTGTTGTGAATTGCATAGTTGAGGTCTATGTGTGACATAGGATGAATTACAAAGACTTGTGACCTTGTTTCCTATCATAATGTCCATAAAAACCGTTGCTATGCAACTACCCAGACATTAAAATGTATATTTGGCACTCTTCTCGATGGCATTTTGGGAAGATTTGATGGTAGATTAGTCTGAAATACATTTTACATATGCTAACACATCACATAGTGTATGCTATGTAAGTGTTCCGATGTGCGACTCTTTTGTAACATAAATATCATCAGCTTAACTCTGAGGTTCATGGCGGAATATGCGTTTGTGTAGCATTAAAGATCCAATGCCATGCATTCTCTTATGTATGTGGGTCTCCCATAGGAAGCCTCGCATATATAAGAAATGCACTGGTTTACAAGGTCAAGGTAATTATTGTTAGACCAATGCATTCTCTTATATATGCGATGATCCCCATGGAAGACTCGCATATATAAGAAAATGCATTGGCACAGGGTTTTCAGCTGAAAGTCAGGCCGCCAAATCAAAAATCATAAAAAAGAGGTCAACTGGAGGCTGATTATTATAGCTAATATCCCACAGAAATATTTTTCATATCGGGTCATACATTTACTACCCACATATTTTATATATTTGTTCTGAGTACGTTATCTTTGCTCCTAAATAAGCTGTAGCGTATATGCTACATGGAGAACTGCGTTATTGTTGAAACTGACATGTCAGTCATGAGGTATAGGCCTTTAAACTTGGTGACCATTTTCCAAATATCATGCTTCTGTGTGCAGTCCAGACCTCAGTGCATGCATGGAACTGTAAGAATTGCAGAAATTATGGTAAAAACATGAAACTTCCAACATATGTTCCTTAGACATAATCGTTTCATTTTCAGATATAGACCCCATCAAGATATGGCCCTGCTTAGCAACGGTTGCTAGGCAACTACCCAAAAGTATTAAATGCTCATATAAGGATGTATTACAGTATTTCATTCAACTTTCGTTTTGTGGATTGCATATTTGAGGTTTGTGTACATTTTTACACATGCTAACACATCACATAGTGTATGTTGTTATATAGGGATGGATAGTTTCTACGGTTGGAAGGTGTCATTGCGATCGTTTTTAAAAGACCAACCCATATTTCAATAGCATCGATGATCATAACGCAAGTTGTGGCTGATGAATAAAATTGACTATGCTGTCTTATATACATTGAATAATAACATTTCCTTGATTAGTTGCTACTATTTTAACCACTGGCATAATAGAATTATTGGATTTATCTATCACAGATTTGGCCTCAAAATCGGCAAAAATTCACTTTTCAGGTCTGGACCATTTTTTTTTCAAGTAAAGTGCACCTATAGTTGGTATCAAAGGTGCTTATGGTTTTTTTTCTGTCATAAATGTGTCACACTGATGTGTTTTGTAGACAAAATAACTCAAGATGGCTTACAAAATGGAAACCAGATTTGGTTTAAAAAAAAAGTTGATTTTCCACATATATCCGAACATTATTCTCTGCTGTTCCGAAAGTGTAGCAAATTGTGACTCTGTTGGTTTTTAACCATATTACTTAATCAACTCACAACTAAAATTAATGTGCTATTCTGGTTGTCCCAGTACCTTCGGAGATATGATACATTCATTTTAAAAGATGCAGTGTGGAATTTTGCCAAAAACGTCTCATATTTTGAATGGAAATGCGCAGAAACGGAACTGAGCGGGACCATATTATTTGGCTACTGTCGCACATTAGCATAAACAACGATTGACTTAATACATGGTGTATGTCGAAATGGTAGCCAGGGAGTGACTGTTGTGATGTTAGGTGAATAGTTATACAAGGAGTGGCTATATGGTAATGGGTGTAGGGTTCACAGTGAGATGCATGGAATATAAGGAGTGGTCATGTGCGAGGTGGATATGTATACATATACATGGAGTGGATATATGGTCATTGATGTGGTGTATGTGTAAAACAAGAGTAGCTACACAGTTATCTGTGTTGTCTATGTGTATATAGGGTGATTGAATGGTCATGTCTTGGATGCACAGGTGTACATTGTGGGCTGTATTGGCATGGGTGAGGTGTATATGCCAGTCTGGAGTGCATGACTGACCGTGCGTAAGGGAATACGTATATATTGAAAGGCTGTATCGTCATGGGTGTGGCAAATAGGACCTTAATCGGTACATGAATACATGGAGTGGCCATATGACCAAATTGTGGAGTGAATAGGTATACACGGAGTGACTGTATAGAGATACATTTGGTGTATGATTGTCATGGTTATGTGTATATATTAAAGCACGGAGTGTATGAATGGCCGAGAGTGTGGGGTATTGGTATATATAGAAGGGCTGTATGACCATTGTCGGGGTGTATACTTGGAGTGAATCTATGGTTATGGGTGTGGTGTATACACGGTATGTATATCTTGAGTGGCTATATGGCCATGTATGTGGAGACTAGGTATACAGGGAGTGAATAGGGATACAAGGAGTGACTGTATGGTAGTAAATTTTGTGTCTGATTGTCATGTGTGAGGTGTATATTTAAGCATGTAGTGTATGAATGACCGAGTGTGTGTGGTATTGGTATATAGAAGGGCTGTACGGCCATTGGTGGGGTGTACATATATATACTTGCAGTGACTCTATGGTTATGGGTGTGGTGTATGTGTATATCGTGATATATATATTTATTATGTCAGCTCTTGCAATTAGCCAATCAGCGTCGATATATAGTGACAGTATATGAACCCATATTAGGTCGGTGACCTAATATGAAATCAATATTAGGTTCTTATCCGCCATCTTGTTTTTTACAGAAAGTATATATACTGGGAGTGACTCCAACTTGGTTATGAGTGTGGTGTATATGGGTATTTTGAGTGGCTATATGGCCAAGTGTGTGGCAACTAGGTATACAGGGAGTGACCTTTGGCCAATGGTGAAGTGAATAGGTATACAAGGGGTGACTGTGTGGTCATAAATGTTGTTTATGATTGCCATGGGTGAGGTGTACAGTCAAGCCTGGAGTATATGAATGGCCGAGTGTGCGGGATATTTGTATATATAGAAGGGCTGTATGGTCATTCGTGGGGTATGTATATATATATACTGGGAGTGACTCCAACTTGGTTATGAGTGTGGTGTATATGTCTATCTTGAGTGGCTATATGGCCAAGGGTGTGGCGACTAGGTATACGGAGTGACCTTTGGCCAATGGCGAAGTCAATAGGTATACAAGGGGTGAGTGTGTGGTCATAAATGTGGCCAATACTTAAAGACACGGTTGGCCTTGGCGTTGGGTATCCTGTGAAAATATCTCCACCCGTCAAAAACCGCCACAAACAGAAAGAACATCAAAATGTAGATAGACTTTTTCCGTATACAAATAAGAAATATCGCATAAACAGTATGTTATGGTCATTTGTTTGACGTTTGTTATGTAAACAGAAGCATAAAAAGTTACTTTTCTGGTGTTTGTTTATATTATGATGGTAAACATAAAGAGCGTTCTGTGTTGGTGAATACCTGATATGGAACTAATAAAGAGCGTTTATACCATTTGTGTGTGATTAGCCAGTAGCATTGTGCTGTCTTCTGTAACACAATCAGGCTCTTGCTTATGTAAAATATAGTAGGTCTTTATGATAACATGCAGTTTACGCGATGGTCATGGTATATATGAACGGAACTGTATGCGTTTTAATGTTTTTCTGTTTACGGTGTTTGGAACAAATATGAATATTTTCGACAATTAAGGCCGCACGTGCCTTTAAAACAAAAAATAATTCTGATCTCTTTTGGATATTATTTACTGAGAATATTCAAAATTAAAACAACTTTGCGATAAATCACAAAACAACTTTGCGAAAAATCACAAACACCTTTTCGATAACTCCCAAACGTTTGCGATAAATCTCAAACATCTTTATGATAACTCTCAATTACATGTACATGCAAAGATATTTGAGATTTATCACAATAGCCCGATCAGGTTAAAATAGACCAATCGTCCTTTCACAGCCAGCATGTATCTGGGATAAGGTGAGTCACTCTAAACGGTTCTATTATTATCGATGAACCAATACTTCAAAAACAAAACAAAATTAATTCTGTTTTTATTTATCAAGACACCATATAATTATTTACTGAGAACATTCATAGTTAAAACAACTTTGCGACAAATCGAAAACATGTTTCTGATAAATCGCCAACTACCGTACTTGGCGATTTGTCACAAAGGTTTGCGATTAATCGCAATGATTGAATTATATTGTTATATGTGGGCACTAATGGGATTGAACCGTATAACCATTGTCAATCAGATATCTTAAACAGGTATGGGTGAACCACTTACCGATCTATAATAGACTAATATAAACCGATCGGTCTTTCACAGCCAGCATGCATCTGTGATAAGGGGAGTCACTCTGAACTGTTTTATTGTTATCTCTCAACCAATACGTAAACAAAATTAATTCTGATTTCTTTTGCAAGACACCATATAATTATTTACTGAGAATATTCAAAATAAACATACATGTATACAAATATTCAAACAAACAGATTCAAATTGTCAAGAAATTTAGAGTTCCCTCTCTTACAACAGTGAGCACTGTGCCAGGAAGACCGATCGGTCTATTTAAGCCAGATCATGCTATTATAGTTAGTCTGTGGTTCGCTCAGACCTTTCTTTATACCATAATACATATCGCGTAAATAGTATGTAATTGTTGTAGTTCCTACGCTGCATTATGTGAACAAAGCAAAATTATTTTCGAGAACCTGTTGTAAAGTATGTAAATAGCGTGCGATAAGCAAAATACTCAACAATTGGGAGACCACACTAATGAACTTTGGTTAATTAAAACTGGCACCATGTGGTTTACAAAATACTGTTATAGTGCTCACTAGTCCTCGCCACAAGATTTTGGTGTTGAATTGGTCACCGGAATCACTCTCCCAAAAAATTCGCCACGGTGTTGAGTGTTTTGCTTATCGTACACTTCCGAGGTGCTGTATCGGTATATGAACAAACAAGACAGTCAATGACTGTGGGGTCGCTCACCAGACTGCAAAGACTGATAAGACTGGGACTCTGGAGACCACAACAGTCAGAACTTTTCATAATCACTTTAAAAGAAGTAGATCTAAACAGGATATGTGGCCAAATTACCAAATGTACACTACTAGTTCTTGGCTCTGCCATACATATTTTAAGAATTACTATGTTGTGAAATAGTTATGTCTCTGGCAATGCCCTTATTCGACTTTGTGATGCCATTTTCACAAATCTGTCACCCAAGGTAATTTCCTACTAAATATAAGCAAAATAGGCCATTTCATTCCTGCATAGAAGACGTATGATGAATTGCTATGGAGAGAAAGAGTAATGTAGCTGGCCTTGCACCTACTTGACCTGGTGACCCTGATTAAACAAATCTGAATCACACATCACCAAAGGAGCTTCAATATTAAATGTGAACTAAATAGAGCTGGTGGTTCTTTCAAAGAACACTTTTCAAGTTTGCCAAATATGTTCTGGTGAAGTGGTGGGTGTGGGAGAGTTAAATGTCCTGTCGAAAGATTTGAACAATACATATGATAGATTGATGTTGTAATTGGGAATTAATGACCTCTAGCAGATCTCCAGGAAATGTTTATAAAAATGTCAGACTTCACTTGCAATTTTTAATATTTTGTGGAGTTATGTCCCTGCCACATTTGACCCAGTGACCTCATTTGAACAAATCTGAATGTGAGTCACCTGGGCAATATCCACACCAACTATGAACCCATTCGGTCTTATGGTTCCAGAGGAGAAGTTTAAAGAATTGTTGACGGACGGACGAGGAGTGATGACTATAGCTCCACCAGAGACTTTGTCTCAGGTGAGCCAAAAACTATTGAAATTATAGAATGACTCCCCCCCCCACTTTGGATCCCAAAATGCAACAGAATTCAAACTTTTTTAATGGAAGGGGAAGAACTCCATCTTTAATATATAGAGTTATTCCCCCTGCATTGAAAATAATTTAGCTTTTTACTGCAATCTAGATGACAAAACTCTTTGGCAACTCAATAAAAACAACATGTCCACAGTTTATTATACTGGATAAGTTGATAATACAATGTTTTGGAGCTTGCTCTTTCAAATGGTATATAATATGCCATATATTTTATATAATGTAATCTGGGGGTTAAAAAATTAAGTAGTTTACTATTTTATATTCATTTTAGTCTATATAATTAATTTTGAGAAAACAAATTACATCTCATTGAACAAATCTGCTAATTCCACCCCTCAACCCATGGGGACATCCCTGCAAGAATAGGACATCTGTGATTTATTGGATGCTTGTCTACATTTGCCTAACAATATTTCCTTAACCTTGAAAGCCAGTGCATTCTCTTAGGTGAGGCTACCTATGGGACACTCACATATATAAGACAATGCACTGGCATGATACTAGTACTTTGTTATAAAATAATAAATATTGGACAAATATTAAAACTAGGAGCTCATTTCTCTTGATCAATGGTCTATTATTTTATATTCATTTTATTTTAGTATATGTAATTGGTTTTGGAAAAACAATTACATCTCAATGAACAAATCTGAGAAATTTGCCCCCTCCCCAAACATATGTGGGGACATCCCTGCGAGAATACCGGTAGGACATGTGTGATTTATTTGGATGTCTGACCATATTGGCCTAACAATATTTCCTTGATCTTGAACCCCAGTGTATTCTCTTATATATAGGATAATACACTGGTGCAGGGTCTTTATTGCTGTACCGGCATAGCTCTGGTAATGAAATGGTTAATACTAATGCTATTATAAAATGTGTACACTGTCAAACAGTTAGAGTTGTATTTGAGATTGCTGTAAACACATAGGATTAAATTTCATTCACAGACATCTTTCTCTCTTACCCTGATAACTGTGGATATTGAGATAAAAGTTAATTACTTTATAATGACTGGACACACAGCTGTGAGCACTGTGAGAATTAAGGCTGGTCAGTTCCTGGCATGTCATATAACTAAAGTGTAAGGCTTTTAATGGGGTGAACCTTGCAGGGATCTCTGGTGTGGGGTGGCATGGACATGCAGTGGTGGGGGAGGTGGGGTGGAGGGGGGGGGGGGGGCAAGTGTTTAAAACAAGGATTTGAATTAACTTTTTTTTAAGAGTTATGTCCCTGGGCCCTGGCTCTGCCCCTATTTGACCCAGTGACCCCATTTGAACAAATCTGAACCCCAGTCACACAAGGACTCTCCATACCAAATGTAAGCTAAATCGGTCAAATGGTTCAAAAGAAGAAGTCATTCTAAGAATTACTATGGAGGAATAGAGTTATGGCCCTGGTTTCTCAACTAATCAACCTGGTGACCTCATTTTAACAAATCTGAATGTGAGTCAACTAGGGAACATCCACACCAAATATGAATCCATACGGCCTTATAGTTCAGTAAAAGAAGTCGTTCTAAGAATTACTATGGAGGAATAGAGTTATGGCCCTGCTTTCACAACTATTCCACCCAGTGACCTCATTTGAACAAATCTGAATGTGATTCACCTAGGGAACATCCACACCAAATATGAACACGTTAAGTCTTACGGTTCGGGACGAGAAGATGATTGTTGACGGACGGACGGACGGACGGACGGACGGACGGACGGACGGTCAGATGGACGGACGGACGGACGACGGACGAGGAGTGATGACTATAGCTCCACCGGAGACTTCGTCTCAGGTGAGCTAAAAACCTCACACAAAGAGTTTAATGTATTTAATATATGATCCAGTTTGGTACAGCCATGGTGAATACATTATTCGCCATTCGCAGCTATGCGTCATCGAGTCATTGTCATTGCCTGATCACCAGAGCCATATAATGTAGAATTTCGCGAATATGGTTTCCAATTATGGAAGAGGTTATTTCCTAGCAAAGCGGAAATGTCCGAATCGTTCAGAATGATAGCCACACATGTTCTATGCATCTGGACATTGGAATGGTCTACATGTGCATGTATGTAGTATCTGTCTTTAGAAATTCACAACATTGTCGTGCATGTCAACTGTAATCCCACTCACTGTGGGGGAACAACTCCTAGAGATTTTTTTCTCTACCGAGTTTCGTGGGCATTTTTAGCGACGATTCCGATTCTCTGTCGAGCAATCGCGGCATAAAACGTAAAAATCAACAGCATTATAACAGTGTTTCGTGGATTTCATAGAGCTACCGTGACATTATAGTCACTGGTCACCAATGTGTGTAAAAAAGTTAAAAACTAATCCTGAAATACACATAAATTTACTTTTTATTTTCCGATTCCGATTCTCTGCTGAGGACTCTGATTCTCTACCGAGCGCTCGGTTCTCTGCGAATAACTCGATTCACTGCCTTAGGTAAATTAGTTTATGCCGTCCGCATACTTTGCTCGGTAGAGAATGTAAATAAAGCTCGGTAGAGAACCAAATTGCCAAGAGTAGTTCCCCCACAGTGCCACTGCACTGACTGATTTCAGTGATTTGGTCTGTCTCAAATCACTGAAAATTGCTGCGATTTTAATTACAGAGGAAAATATCAATGATTAGCAACCGGTTGTCTTGTCCCTTTCATATACAAACATAATCCAGACAGTGCTAACAATATTCCAGGTTATTAAGAAGCAAGTTAGGTCCAATTATTCACTAAAACAATCTAAACAAGAGAAGTTTACACGAACAAATCCATGTGGGTCATACACCGGAAGCACAATTATTTCGATTTTTCGTTCGTACTACAAACATCGTACCGTTATAGTTTATGTGACACTTTAAATACAATAAGCTATGAGTTATAAAACGTAACTTATGTTCTGTAGCTAAATGTCTACTTATAATTATTTATTTTTTTCATTGTCAAGTTGTCATATGTTTAAACCAACTGATCGCTTTCTTTTTGGTAAGATCAGCTACGAAAGCCAAGTAATCGATGATACATTTCATACGTAGAATTAATCTGCATGACTTGAATTAAGATGACGTGGAATACTCTAAAATATATTGAAATATTGAAATAACTAAATTCGCCAATCGATTGACCAATCATTTATTTACATATACAAACAAACGCTTCAAAACAATCATTTCACACGAACTCACGAAGATCACACCACGTAAATTGCAGTCGGCAATTGGTTGTTCAAACATGTCCTTGACGTTTAAATAATGATTGTAAGTTCCCATCTCACAACGAAGCATTGCTAACTGATCGCTTAAGTTGTTTTTAAACTTGTGTCTTTACCCCTCTAGCTTTTGCTAATAAAATATGTTTAAACCAACTGATCGCTTTGTATTAGTAAGATCAATTATGAAAGCCAAGTAGTCGACGATACATTTTATACGTAGAATTAATCTGCGTGACTTGAATTAAGATGACGTGGAATACTCTAAAAGATATGGTGACCGAGTGGGGCGTAGATGATGAAGTCGCCATACATGTAATGTTTTTTATAACCAAATTGATAACAGGAAACGTAATTCCTATATATGTGCCGCCTGCTGTAGCCTGAACAAATGCGAGTGGTTTCAATTGGAACATAGATAAACAATTGAAGGAAACCAAGACACCCACGGTGGGTAATGTGAAAAAATTATAAAAGCCTGTAAAACATCACTACCAAGAAGAACGTGGAGAATAGACACACTGTATTCTAATATTAATAATTGATAGCTCACCAATAAAAACAATTCGTGTGTTGAAACAAATGTTATGTAAACAAAACTGTTTCAGCGATTTGTCAAAAACATCGCCAATCACATAGTAAAATAAAATAGTTTAGTCTAAGTGTGATTTGTCAGAATATTTGACAATAGTTGTCCTTGCCCGGTGTTTGCCGTCAAGTTCTGATTTTACTTTCATGTTTTATTTGCTTAATTAACTATATTAAATATTAATGACCAAAGTGGGAAGTTGTCTCAGTCGACAAGATGCGTATATATGCCAAGCGCCATGTGGGAATGGTTAAATGTGTTTCTAGTCGAGAGTCCCATAATTACATGACGCTACATGAATGAGGAATAAAAGACTTTATTGACTGATATAATATAACCTCAGCGAAGCAGGGACGATTCCCAAACTGGACATCAAATCTGCTTGAAAAGAATACTCAATGTTTATGATAGTGCATATACTGAACCAACATACCTTATCCATTTTGAAAATGATAAATTGCAAAGATAACAGAATGCAATTAGGGTTGTCGTGATATTTACGTGTGGGCCAAATATAATTGAGAGAAAACGTTTGTTTCATGATCATTATTGGATGGTTGTAAAAGGTATGAAATCATATAGTGACTTCGATGTACTATTGATTATTGACTCTGTAGCTGCCACGGTCATAATCGTAATTATGTATGAAATATATGTAGTCAACAAATTCACAATTCAGCCCTTAAAGGACCCCAGATAAGTAAATAACTCTAAAATATACACAAAAGCACGATATCTTGGGGAAATAACTGATTTTGACCCATTTTGGAAAATGGTCACAAAGTTTAGAGGCCTATATCTCATGACTGGCTTGTCAGTTGCAACAATAACACAGTTCCCCCGAGTAGCATGTATGCTCTAGATTAATTCCGAGTAAATATAACGTATTCAAAACTGATGTATAAACTCAGTGGGTAGAAAATGTATGACCCGATATGAAAAAAAGCTAATATTTTGATCAATGACCTTGACCTTTGTATATGACCTTGACCTCTAGAGGTGAAATCTCCAGTGTCAAATGAAAGCCCACCAAGGGTAGCACCCAGTATCAATGCCAAGATAGAGTTACTGCATTAAACTTTCTTGGTATAGACCGTTATATGCATATTTTTTATACTGGCCAAAAACACCATCCGTTGCCATGGAAACACACATTTCCAACACTAAGCTACACTGCCCCAGTGTGCCCCAGCACTGACATAAACATCAAATTGTGAACTTTGAGAAAACTTTTGGTAGAATTTGCCCACCAAATTGGTACCATTTTCCATTTTTGGGGAGCCTGGCTCATGGACTATATTGCAAGTAAACAGTTAATATAGCAGAATAATATGATAAGTATTGTCAATGTGGACAAGGAATTACCTCCCAGACACTCAACTATGCAGCTCTCTTGCAATTATTCTCTCAGTTTAGATTGTGATGGCACATCTTCCTCAGAGCACAATATGGACATATCAACAGGCCCAAGAAGAACACCATAATAGGGCTTTTCTATGACTTTATAATAACATATAACTTGCAAGATATTAACTCAATCCTCACTTAAATATTTGGTCATACACCTCAGGACCTAACACACCTCCACTGGCAGGATATCTTGCATGCGCCTCAGACACACTGCACATATAGGGTGTAAATGTTCGTCATACACACCTCAATTGGATTGTAATATTTGGTCCCACTGGCCACACCTCGGGCACACTGAAGAATGGTGTTTGATATGGTAGACATGCAGTCATCTTTATACTGTGTATATACATCCTAGTAACTAAGCATGAACACTATGAATCCTCGATAGACTGGGGAGAGAAACTTTAAATTTCAGGCCCAATTTCGGCACGTCAGTCGGTTAACCGGAAACATAGATGTTTTTTGTATTTTTGGGCCTAACCTCATATCAGTCTTTGAAGTAAACCTATTTAGTAATCATATTCAGTTTGCCCAAAAAAGTCATAATGTTTCGATAATGGGTTGCCATGGAGTCTAGTGTTTTTCTTCAAATTTTTAGTAAACTATATAGAATAGAACATTTTTATTTGGAACGCAAAATCAGATTGTTTTGAAAATAGGTTTCAATTTAACATTATATTATCTACTATCATCCATCTTATTATTTACTAACATCCTACATCTATCAAAACAGGTTGGTAGGTAAACATATCCATGGCTAGTTACAAATGTTACCATAGCATCCAACACATAATAGTTGAATTGCATTCATAATAAGTGTTCCTTGTGCATAGAGCTTCGAAAATAGCAACCCATCTCAAACTGTTATAATAGATGTGTCTATTCCATATTTGCATTGTGAACATGTGTCTTGCATGTTGCCATGGAAACCAACTTTAGTTTTCTCACAATTTTTGATAAATTTTAAAAACATCATTTTTTTTTTATTTTAACTTGAGCACAGAATCATATGATTTGATCACTGATTGTAAATTGAACATCTTTTTATTCGATTCTGCTCACCTCAAAATACCATTGGCTAAAAGAATGGTGAATATGGTGATATTTCCTTTATGAGGAAGAAGTAGAGTCCATGCTGGCCCAAACCTTACTCTTGCCAAATATATTGCCAAATCATATCATTCCTTCTTTTGTAATGGCAAGACATTGCTGGCATTTCGGTATGTTGTGTTCATGGGCAATTGATCGTCCGTATCAGTTGATAACACGATCATCGTCGTATAGGCATGCATGCCGTGACCGTGTGATTAGAATGCAAAATAATTTGCATTGACTGCATATAAGGTATGTAACTATACCAGAAATCAAAAGGCCGATAGTGTGTAATATCCAATGAAAAGACCGTCTAGTTTCGCAATAGACCAATTTTCATAAAATGTGACCAGAGGCGTGGCGTGGCGATAGGGGTGGAGGTAGGTGGTGTCTCACCTCCAACTTAGATCAAATTTCCAACAGTTGGAAATTGCATAAGTAGCACGCATTATTTGGAAATTTCACACCAACAAGAGGTTTTAATTATTCCTGAGGTTTGATTTTCCAACAATTTATCAGTGGAGAATTTGTTGTTGTTAAACAAGCATTTGCACATTTGACTACTTTTGGTCAATATTTTGGATTGAAATGGTCATTAGTTGAAATTTTCCAACCTCAGAGGGTGCCAGTTCGGAAATTTCCAACACTTTGCAAACTTGAGACCGGTTCAGGTGCTATGACTTTGCAATTATCATGGTGTTCCTTCCCCAGAGGACAGTCACTACTGATGAATTCAGAATAGCCTACCATCCAGGCCTGTGAGGTACAAGTTGGAAACAATTATGGCCTAATGGGGGGGGGGGGGGGTGCTTGCATGTGGAAAAACGCAAAATAGTGAGTTTGGTCAGGTTCAGGGGAGTCCAACACCCAAGGTCAGCAAATGATGATCCGACCAAACAATCATCATAGCGAGACCATAATAATAATGGTCAGCTGTGGCTACATACACAATAACACAAAACACACACGATACTTCTGTGTGTGCATTGCCTGAGTATATGCCATGTATATGCGTAACATAAACAATCTTCGTAATCTCGCTGCAGGTATTTATCTGGCGAGCCTGCTTGGAACTTATTCCATTATAATGTTGTTATATCTATTTTCGAATTGTATATTGATTTTTCAAATATTGGTCATTCATTCTATAATTTACCTAGCACACCTCCCAGATAAATATTATGACTGTTCAATGACATGCTTGCTTTGTTTCCGAGACAACTGCTTCATACATAACTTTTGCTCTGGAGATTTGCATGGAAATCCCCATTCAAAATTGGTCACTTGACCACCCCCTTAACTATCACTCGACACTTCCTAGTGATGCACATTGTTTATGAAATAACAACATTATGTGTTTTTGCGACTTGAATTTGTCAATTATCTATTCCCAGTCATTCTGGGTCCATTCACCCTCTGATGCACACGCATGATATATACTAGGAATATCTAGCCTACTGGCTTTTAAATGCGACATCGCACTGGTCTTAACTATGTATTTCGGCCTTATTAAAACATGTATTCACATTGTCAACGCGAGACGCTTATGCTGCATTTTGCCAATGTCGCTAAACACACGAATCAAGATCATAGAGAATCGAGCTACATCAAAGGAAACACAATTTCTGTCTTTGACAGAACATAATGCCGACAACTTAACCAGGATTAGATTACATATGCATTGCCACTTTGATTTAACTTTGGTTATATGCATTGTCTACCGGTAGCTCACATTATATAAGAAAGTAATGTATCATGTATGGATGGGGGAAAATCTAATGAGGGGAAAGGGACTAAGGGACCCACTCCCCCCAAGCGGAAACCCGGTGAATACGACTGATCAGCGAAACTGTGAAATGCGATACTTTATTTGGGGATAAAGGAATATGTTACTTTGTTTGGGGATAAAGGAATATGTTACTTAACTATTCCACTGGTAGTATTAACATTTCTCCATCTTCATGCCAATACTAATATGACATTTACCAGCAGAGCATAAAATGTGACAATTATAGCATTTGTCTACATTTTGAGTTTATCATCGGAGACAACAAATTCAGTCGGAAAGTTCGGGAACACCGCTTCAGAATATCTATCGACTCATGAGTTTGTTGATGAACATAGATGTTCTAGAATCATTTTAAATAATTTTACACCAGCAAGTATAGTTTGATATAGTTTGTATAGTTTATCATTGGAAACAGATATCAAATTGTGTGTATTTTATGAACCTCCAGTCGGCCCAATTTATTTTCAACCCAATATCCGTTAAAAGTCCAGACACAAGTATTACTTGGGTAGTCTGACTTTGATGTTTTTAATATAATTTCCTCATAAAACTAGTTTAATCACCAACTGAATTATGCAGATTGTCGTAATAATAAGAAATCAACGTCATTTTTGATGCATCTGTTGGTGTATAGAAGTGTCTGATGCCGAACTACTACGAAATTATTATACAATGCCCAGATAATACTTTGGCGGCCATACTGGCAGCCATCCCTAAAAAAAACTTTCCATACATGTACATTCATAGCCATTTGTATAGATTGCTTGGCTCATTTGATGGGTAATATCAACCCACATGACTTATTCTGCATGAACCCTCCAGTGTGGCATTTGTTAAATTTTCATCCACATAAGGCCCAATAATACTCTAATACGTTGAATACTGTAAGGATAGGACCATGCATAAACTCTGGATATATGCATAATTGTAGTTCTTTCATTTAATAACTGGGATTACATTTGTATTTTGATCACATGATTAGGTAGGTTTGGCTGCCATAGCAACATAAAATTTGCTACCCAGCTGTCTCTAAGTGATGAAGTACTTCAAATTCCACACATGAGCTATATTGACAGCGAAACACCTGCAATTTTTCCATATGATATGGAATTAAACCCATTTTACCATGCTGATTTTGCACCAAAACATTCTAGTTATTTCCCGATCTTGCTGCCTACCAAAAATATTGTTATAAAGTACCACAAATAACGTAAATTTGGTTATTTATTCACACAAATGCACGATTTTACACATATCCATCAAACTATAACACATATCCATAGTACTTAGTGAAATTGAAATTTTTCTCTAGCATTGTTTTGCATTTTTTTCCTTGAAGTGCGAGAATGTAAATGGTAAATCTTAAATAATAACACTAAGGCCAAAAAAAAAAGTGTTTTGGTTCTCGGGCAATTTTTTTTTCAAATCAATGAGGGAGGGAGGGAGGGTTTTATTTTTATTTTTTATTTTTTTCTGCGCATAGTAAGCATGGACAAAGATCCCTTCCTCTGTCTAGTAATAACCAGAAAGGTAGAGGGAACTGTTATACATATAAACTCATTTAGTCTTATATAAAAATGACATTGTACTACCAGTGTATGACTGGGATTACCTAACAATATATAATGCCCCTGACATTAACTACTGTTATTGTTGTCTAAAAACTGATACCTCCCCTGACCTCCCCATTCTAATATGTGATCCTGAATTTAGTCCTGTGCCTTTCAATTGTAAAAAGTTACAATTAGTGTAAGTTGTTCACAATGACTAATTGTAAGAAGAGCATGAGGATCAGCTAATCATTTTCTTAATTGTAGTCATCTACTTCATGTTGTAAGCCTGTAAGTCACTTTTTAACACATTACATGTTAGAGCTCAATGCACACTAATATTCAACACATATCTGCTATGGACATGTTGATAAAATAAAAAATATATTATTTTTTTTTAAATTTATTTTTTCGTAAGTTTTTTTGTCATAACATCAGGCATTGCAATAAAAAGGCCTAATGCGGCCCTTTTTATTCAATGCAGCGGGGCCTGAGAACCAAAACTTCTTTTTTTTTGGCCTAATACAGAAAATACATTGTCAAAATGTAAATATGTTACAATCATATTTATAACTGTGTATCTATAAGAAACTGCAACTTACAATACACTTGCATGTTCGGCATGGTGTCTCTTTCCATGTAGATCCATTCACCCGATCACCACAGTCCAGACACACAGGGCAGCACTCCCCATCATAGGTTGTCACACTTCTGCATAAGTCTACATCTATACATTCTATGAGATCACATGAGATGCTTCCCTTGTCACATCTACAACTGTTACAAGGATCCTCTGGCATGAGAAATGTACTCCCAGGGAGGTAGATTCTCTCTCCTAACTGACACCCACCTAAAACAAACAATCACCAACTCTGTATTCTGAATCCTACACTGATTGTTTTGAAGGTCCATCATGTTCTCCTGTCTGCATGTTACTGAGACATAAAAAATACATGTATTCCAATATAATAAACTAAAGTAATCCTCACAGAATTTAGGAAATGTATAGATATATAATTGTCTCAATCTGTGTTGAGTGACATCTCAGTGTGCCATTCCAATTAAAAATGTGGCCCTTTAGATAAAATATAAGAATTTTTTCACGCACATTATATAGCAATGCTTTCGTAATGTGACATTATCAAGTGAGTATATATTGGTCAGATATGAAGACTTACTTTAATACTTCATATTCACCTGAATCATTTCCACCAAATGACTGAATAAGAATCCTGTGTTTTCTGCACTTGTATTATCAACCCATACCCTCTCACCAAATAAATAATAAACTATTCCAAGTTATTCATTTATATTATACTGAATACGAGAACTCATACGGCCATGAAAGGGTTAAATGAGAATGCTTACCATCACATGTTTGGCAGCACTCGCCAGCAATGGTAACTGGATGCTTGCATAGTGGCTCCAGACAGGTAATATCTATACAGGTCACGATACCTTGCTAAACAAAACGAAGTAAGCAAACTATTATATAATATATAAATACAAATTATTAACATTTATAAACAATAAAATTTTATTTTCTGCAGAGTGCAGCTGCAGATTGTATATAATTCATCCCGCCTCCTCCCCATCACCACCTTTTCACTAGCAGTCATTTTGTTAGTTTGGTTCTATTGCTCATATACATCTACCTCTATTTTGTTACAAGCTTTATTCCTTTACCCATAAAAATTGAATACTCACTAAGTCTTCACTATTAAGCATTCAATTAGATTTGAATCTTTGAAGGGTTTTCATGCATAGCATATCTCCGGATGTGGAAAGTTTAGATGGACATATACAGAAAACTACTTTTTTGTTAAGCTAGTACAGCACAACAATGCTATCTCAAGACCACATCATGCATAGTATATAATAATTAAAATGTCAAAAAGCTGACTTTGATTATATTTTTAAAGGAAATTTTGGGAGGAATGTTCTCAACAAGTCAACAAATTGATTGGAAATGAAAAATTATATATAACTAAACTGTACATGATCTGAACACGGCTCAAATGACTATTTAATTGAGAACAACACTGCTACAAGAATGGTAACATAATGTTAGTTGTGTGCTGGAAAATTGTGAGCAGCCACTAGTCTTGAACGCTTAATTTTTCATTTAAAATTAATGAATGGTAAACAGCTAGTATTCAGTTAGTCCACCAAAGTCCACCAAAGTGGACTAATCGGATGAGACATATTTTAAAATTTTGACATTTACGAGTTCCCTTTAATATCCTCATAGTCTACTACTGGACATGAAAATGAATATCACTAAATTCCAGGATAGTTTCTCGGATATGGCATGCTCCTTTAAATTACAATATTAGCGGCTAATGATGCAGATAAAACTATAACTAAACGAGACAGTCAATGACTGTGGAGACGTTCACCAGATGTAAATGGGGGAAGAGTTATGTCCCTGGTCTCACCTCTATTTGACCTGGTGAACCCATTTCAACAAATCTGAATCCCAGTCACCCAAGGACTCTCTATGCCAAAATGTATGCTAAATATGCAAAATGGTTCTTGAGAAGATGTTTTAAAATAACTAATGAGGGAAAGAAATATGTCCATGGCTCTGACCATATTTGACCCACTGATCCAATTCTGAATCAAATCTGAATCCTAGTCATCCATACCAAATATAAGCTGAATAGGCCTGATGGTTCTTGATAGGAAGACATTTTAAGAATTACAATGCATGGACAAGTTATGTCCCTGGTTCTGCCCTTATTTGACCAGGTGACCTCATTTTAACACATATGTATCCCTGTCACCCAAGGACCTTCCATACAAATTATAAGCTAAATAGCCCCGATGATTCTTGAGAAGATGTTTTAACAATTACTATGGATGGAAAGAGTTAGGTCCCTAGCTATGCCACTTTTTGTTTACCATGACATAGCGTGTCATTTGAACAGAACTGAATCCCAGCCACTAAGAGACCATCCACACAAAATATGTCTCAATTCTTCACCTCAGGTAAGCTATGAAAAATGCCTCCTTCTTTCTCATCCAGTTTCCCATATGTGATTGCTTGAGACAACAGGTATTTAGTTTTACTGGCCTAACTGTCCTATTCATCATTCACACTTGGCCTTGCGAGTTTGTTTTCATAGGCCATAGGTTATTTATATACAAACAGGTGGAGAATTTTATGGTATTAATAAAAGGAGCTGTCATTCCAATCAGATTTTGTTATAAACACTGTCATTTCATTTATTATAATCAATGTGACTTCTATATGGTGTTAAGTAAACATTCTGTGATTGCAGACACCTTCCTCATATCTCATAGAGCTCTGAGTATCAGCTGTCTGCATGCTCTTGATTTTAGACTGATTTAAACCAAATTTGGTTGAGTCACCCTGGTGGATGTTATAATGTTGTTATTTTGTTTTTTAAATTGAGCAAGAAATTAATCTGAATTAAAAAAAAAAATTATTTGAATTTTATTTTTTTAAAATAAATTTTTATTGGTTTTTTTTTTTGTTGTTGTTTTTTTTTTTTAAGAGTTGTGTCCCTGTCCCTGCCCCTATTTGACCCAGTGACCCCATTCGAACAAATCTGAACCCAAGTCACCCAAGGACCCTCCATACCGAATATAAGCTAAATCAGCCCAATGGTTCTTGAGAAGTCATTCTAAGAATTACTATGGAGGAATAGAGTTATGGGCCTGCTTTTGCAACTATTTGACCCAGTGACCTCATTTGAACAAATCTGAATGTGAGTCACCTAGGGAAAATCCACACCAAATATGAACTGATTCGGTCTTATGGTTCCGAAGAAGAAGATGTTTAAAGAATTGTTGATGGATGGACGGATGGATGGACGGACGGACAACGGAGAGCTAAAAACACATACTAGTACATTTTGTTGAAATGTTTACTAAATATCAGGACTGAACTAACTAGCATAAATTTGGGTTGATATTAATCCCTAATGTTGTCTTATAACTACAATGTCGAACAAATGCAAACAATCTGCACATGACATTTAACGATATCGTTAACGATAATTTAATCTCGCCTAATTTCGAGGGAGAACAATAGCGTGTCATAGCAACCGCGCGTTATAGCTGAAATTGGTCCGTATAAAACTGTTAAAATGACCAATAGAACCAACAAAAAGGATTCCCAGACGACATCAACAAGTGATGATGATTCAAAAGATTGTGGAATATGTGATAATGCCATCAAACCACCAACAACCGGAATAGCTTGTCAGGCCTGCGATACATCATATCATTTCAAATGCCAGGATATCAACAATGCCGACCAGAAACTATTAACAAAAAAATAAAACGGAGTTGTCTGGCTTTGTACAAAATGTAGGAATAATACCAGCAAAGTTATAAACGACAACAACAGTGAAGTGCACACCAACATGAAAGTGTTAGAAGAGGATTGAAGATAAATTCCAAGAATTTGAACTGAGACAAATCCGAAAAAGAAACTTAAAATTTTATAAGTAATATACAGGAAAGTTCAGAATCAGAATTAAGCGTGGCAAAAGCCGTAGACTTAAGTTCTATCGAGAATGTTGTGAATGAACGCTCAAACTGCAACCCTAAGGACATTAAAACATTCTTCAGATTAGGACGAGAGGCCGATCACGATCGGCAGATGTTAACCCATCCCTTGGCGATAAAAATTTAATATGATCGGATAAATGAGAGTTTTGGTGTTCAATTATAGAGTATACTGTTATGTACTATTATAGACAAATGTACATAACACAAATTATTGGAATTTATGGGTCACTGGCATTTATATAAGAGAATGCACTGGTACAGAATCTGTAATGCTAAACCGCCACAGCCAGCAAGCCCATGGGTTAAATGTGTAGGTGTGACCTGGACATGGAATACTTGGGTTAAGAGAGTCCAATTTAAGTTTACAATAATAATGTGTCCTAGTATACAGATAAGCAACCTCACCACTGACCCATTAATATCAATTATATAGCAGCACAGATGTCCATGTCTACTGTTAATAGCATGTGATGTTTATTGTTGAATCTTTATTTTAAATTAGATGCCATAGCCTTATGTATCAGATTATTTGCACATTGGCATAAGTCCAAAGGCAATTGGTGAATTGGATTTAATGTTGCTCCAAACAGATTTACCAGTACATAACACAAGATTTTGGACCGATTTAATCAAATTTGGTGTGGTGATTCGGGGTACCCTTGGCAGAGTTATATTAATGGTGTTAGTTTTTCAATTTTTTTTAACTTATTTAAAAAAATTAAAGGGACACATTGGAAATCTTTTTATCATAATCATCAATATCTAAATGAAAACAAATGACAATGTCAATGACATTTTTTTTATTATTATTATAAAAGTTAAAAATAAATTAAAAAAAAAATCGATTCAATTTTTCAATTTTTTTTCGAAAAAGGGTCATAACTCCTTTAAAATTAATCGGATCAAACCCATATTCGAACTCGATCTGTATTTTGGGCTGTGAAACTCACATACCAAATTTGGTTCCAATCAGATAAAAAATGTTTGAGTTATGGCAGAATGCGTGAATTATAAGTTGAAAAAGGGCCATAACTCTGTAACAAAATCTCGGATCAAACCCAAATTCGATCTCGATCTGTATTTTGGGCTGAGAAACCCATATACAAAATTTGGTTTCGATCGGATAAAAAATGTTTGAGTTATCGCATTACTCGTAAAGTGTCTACGGACAGACAGACGGACAGACGGACAGACGGACAGACAGACGGACCAACGACGAGTGGTCAATCCGGGCAACGACACTATGTTTACCATACTATGGTATGGGTAAACATAAAAAAGAACACCGGGAAAAACCAGGCCGATCAAAATTATCATGCGATCTGAGGATATGCGTGATGAACTATTCAAACAAGCCATGGAATTCAATAAAAAAAGACAATAGTACTCCCAATAAGGATAAAATTTATTTCAATCCGGATTATACCGAGGCAGAGAACGAAAAACAAAAAGAGCTACGCATTGATCTGAAAGAGATGCGTAATAAATACCCTCGCGACAACTGTTTCATTCGCAACAACAAAGTTATAAGAATAACAGAAGGATCTGATGAACAGAGAATTTGACTTGGTAGTTCGGACAAAAATAGTGTTGATTCTGGAGAAAACAAAATTAAAATAAATCCTATTTGTCTTTATACTAACACCGCTAAAGGACTGTGGGAAATACTTCTTCACACAGAGTCAGAGGATAATAGAAGACTGGAACGCGTTACCAAACCACATAGTAGCAACACAATCTCTGAAAGAATTTAAAATGTTAATAGATTCATATTTCCACAACAGGCGATATCTATATGACAATGTCAATGACAGAACTCTACCAGCATAACAACATAATTTCAATCCATTATGATTGTGACATTTTTACCAATACATTTTCATTAGTACTGGAACAAAAAGTCGAAAGACTTGTTCCATGGTTATGATGATGATGATGGCAAAACGAAAGTGTGTGATGCATAATCCGTCAGGATTCTGGGGAAATACGCAAAAATTTACATATTCAGGCCGCACCAAACTGATTTCTCAGTTTAATTTGAATTGTTCCAAACCACATAGGAGCAGGCTAATTTTTACGGACTTTATGGCAACTATACTAATAATTTTTCAGAGTGAATGATTCTATGCTGATAAGAGAGTAAGACTCAGTACATATATGTAGTAAGACCAACATACAAATGCTAACTGATTGGACCTACATGCAGAAACGTGAGGACAGCTAGGGGGTTGGGTGTCCAGTAAGCCTCTATAGTTTCAACAATTGAAAGGTTTATGCCTGACAGGTTGAATTTGTTCTGATATGTGAGTATCCCAACTCTGAGTTCTGATCATATTTACTTTCGAATCTAATGATTAGCCAAGATAATATAGGAGATAATAATAATGAGGAGATAGCTCAACAAAAGCACATATCTGCTTGCTGCTAAATCCTCTTCCCCTTTTCTATTCTACTCATGTTTCCATCATCTAAATGTTGTTCATCATAAATGTAATATTGGGGCTAATAAATATTGTTTAAATCAAGATAATATAGGCAATTTTGCGAACTACAAGTTCCCGCTCAAACGACTGACACCAAGTATGGAAACGTCACACCATTTTGTTTGCCAATATTCATAGCCTCTTTTTCATGCACTATCTGTCTAACATCAGATCTATAAGGCATGCGATGACGTTTCATGTAACTATGAGTTGCTTGCCTGCGTAAATAAATAGTCCCAGATAAATAGAGACTCTTTGGCATATTTAATGACATAACTTTTCAAACTCTTCACTATAGTTTGTTGGAAAAATATTGGAAGCCATAGTATATTGAGATGTAGCGTACGGAATATAAACAGATGACAAACAGGAAGTCAAAGGTCACTACTATTAAAGTAGACTTCGAAACAGATGTAGTGATTTGAATGGAGACAAACTCAAAAATTATTTAACAAAAAACCCTAAATTTAATTGTGGATACAAAATCGAAGATGCTGACCACTTTCTGTTTACATGTCCTCTTTATTTAAATGAAAGAGCTATACTGGAAGAAAAAATAGCTGACATTGGAGTACATATAATCCATTCTGCAGATCTACTTTGCGTATCACCACTGATTTCCTATAAAGAAAACTGTATAGAAATATATTATAGCGTCGCACCATTTTTGTAATGAGAATATCCATTGAAATAGTACACCTCCATCAGATTCTACATAATGACATATATTACCTGCACACTTTGTATGCTGATTCAGTACTTTACCCTATCCCCTGAACCAACCTGATAATATATATATATAAACAAAGAGATTTACTCATGCACTAATATTGAACAATCCACATTAAATTTAAGTTCATGTCTTTATATCAGTGGAAAGGAGCGTTTCCTAAGTTGAAATAACTTGTGCTCCGATCCCCATTGTACTCCCATCATCTATTTCTGTTTTTCAGCTTGTGTATTATTGATATTCTATGTTAATGTTTGGGATGTTCAATAAAAATATGGAATGAGAGTAAACACATTAATGCAGTAATGTGGTTATGGCCTGACCTCCCGAAAGATCCATGAATGTGTTTAGTCAGAACTGTGGTTATAAACCGCTTCACACCCCTCGGCCAATCAAATTTCTCCAATTCATGAACAATATTTCTTGTATGAATCTGTATTTCGACGGTGCCAAAATATAGAATTGAGCTAAATATCACACATAAATTAACATTAATTTGATAGTAAGCTGAAAGGAGATCGGAGCGGAAGACGTGAAATTCTATAACAATATGCCATAATGATAGCACCAGTCACTCAGGAAGTTAAACACGGTCAGTAGCGGTCATAGAGGTGGTGGGCTGCATCGGTGGGGGCCCAGAACTTTCGATTGAATATTTTTTGGTTTGTCGGGAGGGGCGGGGGTGATTGGAAGTAAACTGAACAAAGTCCAAACCTATTTGGAATGTATAATCCACAAAAATCATGATCTTTGGAATGATACCATTGAGAAAATTCCACAAACTGTTCACATATACATGCATATACACCAAAAATGCAGGCAATATATGCCGGTTTGGTTCAATCTTTTGTCATGAATGCCGGTGATATTTCATCACACACACTTCATGCAATGCGGAATAGTTTCACGTCGGAGTTGGAACACTACCAGAACTTTGATTGCCTCCTGTATTCTGAACGATAATCCCATTATGACGAAGGAAGAAACACGTCAAAAGTATAAAAACGTTTTCAAATTCGGAGACAAAATTGTTTATCAATGCTGATAAATAATGCTGACGCAAGTGATCCGATTGTCAACGAGCATTTGACTAATTGTTCAACAGGAAAATGTAACACCACAAACCATTCAATTAACTTTTGATTGAATGGTAATTGATAGGTAATCGTCGTATAGAATGTGGCTCAATTTTGTTGGCCTTGGGGTGTGAACCGTTTTATAAATATATCATAACCTGCTTGGGTATCTGTACATAAAATATATACCACGGCCGCTTCATGGCCTTGTTCTATATTTCTTGTACAGATACCCAAGCAGGTTATAACCTATACTTATAGCCTGACCACCAGTATGATCCATGTTTAGTCTCATTCCATATTGTTATTGAACATCCCAGACATTAACATAGAATACAACTATAGTTCTGACTAAACGCATTATTTTTCAAACATCCCTGTTTATTCTCCGAGTCAATGTCACATTTTCTTGAATTTTTATGTTTATCTCATTGTTGTTTATGCATAAGTATTAGCTCTTGCATGAGCCCATTTGACATGTACATGTACGTAATAAACAAATATGTTACTCAATTCATCTCTATCGTGAAATTTCCATAGATGGGGATTCTCAAATTTTAATTTAAATTAGAGAGATCAGCTTATCAGCTAAAGGTATACCACATATATAGTTTCATCAAACTGAAGTATCATATTGCCTAGAGTAGATAAATTAAAAGATAACCAATTCTCTGTTCTACTAGTCTTAATTCAGAGGAGCCAAAGGGAGGAATTACTGCATGATATGACCTGCTCTAGTTACTTTCCACAGCATACTATTTCTGTGAGATTATTTACTGTGAAGCCATACCTTACATGTACATGTTCTGCATGCATGTGGCTTCCACACTTCATCTTCTCTCCGCATGGTGTGATCAACATCCTGGCAACCTGCAAAGCATCAGAGAGAGATAGAGAGAAATGATTTATTGGCAAAAGCTTCTTGTTCATCCCCCTCACAAATACACAGCTATGTATGTCATCATAGCTATTTTTATGCTTGGGATTTTCCAGATAATTCCAAAGCAAATAAGTAAATCAGTTGCAACATTGCCTTTTGTGCATTAATTTGAACTCACACAAACTTTCAACATCTCAGGTTTTGTATATGATATCATCGCTTCCATGACGGATATTGAAATAAGAATTAAACTACTATAGACAAAGTATTCCACACTTGTCATGTTATTAAAGAAACTTGGTATTATGTTCTATTCAGACAAAATTGTGTTGTGACTATTTTCTCTCGTGTATCAATCTAACTACTCTTTCTATCTAGGCTATCGACCCCAGGATAGGCCTTTTCGTTGCCGTTTTCAGTAGGATAAACAGGGTGATATCTGTTGCAATCATTTATCCTTCATTCGTCATAACATGACCCAATAGCATTTTAAGACATGCAGCATCAGCATCAATTATTCCGCATTGTAAAGATGTCATTGTACATTTGTATATCACTTATATACTCATTGATGGTATTAAATATTGTTCTGTTTATGGAGGGTGGGCGCTTATGACCTCACCTTTGCTGCAAACCTATTACTCACTTGTATATTACATATTATGAGATATGATATACATTTATGGTTGTTTCAAAATAAACAGCTCATTGAATAGGACACGGTTTATTAAAACAGTCCTCATTTTAAAAAACAAGTCTGGAGATATTGATTAGAGGACAGATTACTTCCCCTTTGAATTTCATCGTCAGATAGCCGGTCTGTTCTCCTCCGTATTGGTTTACAGAGTGCTTTAATACTTGAAATTTAAAATGTGCACACTTTTTACTGAATTCATAAATGGATCAGTATGTTATGTGGGAAGCGGGACCACTCGCCTCAGAGACAACCTGCCCTGGCCGTATTTCGGAATGGATTGTACCAATTTTCTGGGGCGGGTGTCCCTTGTTTACATTAAAAACATTTTGTCATATTCACATTTTTTTCTCCATGTTTTCTTCGAAATGTAAAATTTGTATTTTAAAACAGGAGTAAATTACTTAATTTCTTTAAGTTATTGCTAAATATGGAACTTTTTTCAGATTCAGATACGTGATTTTCTGGCAACAATCCTAAATAATATTTGGGAAAAAAATCAATGAGGTTACATTTGCAAGAAGTCTCCTGTCATCAGAGGCACTGCAGCTAACTGATTGTGATATAGCCTATACTATGTATTCCGTTTTCATGTACATTTGTTGAAATACTGTATATTTTATGTCTATATATTTTTCATATTTTGTATAGCATACAGTAATGCTCTAAGTAAGCGACTTCTTAACCACAGCAGAATTATGGGTAACTTTTCAGGATTTAGTCGAAAATATGGCTTGTTGCCATTCATCGGAAAGCTCTCCCCGAGAGCTTTCCGATGAATGGCAACAAGCCATATTTTCGACTAAATCCTGAAAAGTTACCCATAATTCTGCTGTGGTTAAGAAGTCGCTTACTTAGAGCACTACTGTACTTTAAATTCCATTCCCTTGTTTCACAACTACAAGTATCTATATCATATATGTTTCCAATATTTTATTCTTATTTTAAATAAAGTTTTAAAACAAGAGCATCGCTAGGGCGTGGAAAAATAACCCTTTAGCCATTTTGACCAAAATGTTATGAAATCGGTCATATTCTATGTCGAAAACGGGCCGTAACTCATGTAAAATATTTTGGACGGAACCCATATTTGAACTTGGTCTGTATCTTTAGCTGGGAAATACACATTCCAACTTTCGTTCAGATCAAATAACTCAAACTAGAGTTATCGATCGGAAACCATAAATGTTAACAGTCAAATTCTAAGTTGAAAAAAGGGTCGCAACTCATGTAAAAATAATTGGATGGAACCCATATTCGAACTTGGCTTGTATTTTTAGCTGGGAAATACATACCAACTTTGGTTCAGATCAAATAATCCAAACTGGAGTTATCAAAAATATTAATGGACGGACAGATGGACAGGCGGCTATACAGACGACTAGACAGACAGACGGATGGACAGAATGATTTCATAATACAACCTTTTTTTCAAAAGGGGATATAAATTAGAGGCCGAACACGATCGGCAGATGTTTAACCCATACCTTGGCAATAGCGATTAGCTATTTTTATAAATCCTTACACCAACCTTTTCGTGACAGCAAAAGTTTCATCAATTCACACTATATAGTGATCGTGTGAAAAATATTTATTTATCACATTGTGTCAACAGGATTGGTGGAGAATGTTAATATTTTTAAGCAACTAAACCAAATGACCCTCATTTGCAGGTTAGGGGTGTGTTATCATAAACTATGGCAAGAACTATAAACATAATCAATGGAAATATTTGAGTTATCAAATCGGATTGTATGGGGTTAATCTTACCCAAACAGAAAACAAAACTGGACCAGAGAGTCATCAATCACAGTTTGACATATGATAAACAAAGCCTGCCAGCCACCATATCAATAAATAACTCATTTCAATAACACCTGGTCTGTGTGATATGTTCTCTTCAAATTCACAGCAGCAAAGAGGTATTAATTACTTGAATTATAAAGGACAATAACTCTGTTAAAATATATCGGATCAAATCCATATTCAAACTTGATCTGTATTTAGGGGTGATAAATTCATATACCAAATTTGGTGTTGATCAGATGAAAAATGTTTTGAGTCATAGCAGCTTGGGTGAATTCTAAGAAAACATAAGAGTGAAAAGGGTTAATTAAACAATACCAAAAACCATACAGATGAATAACATGCTAAAAAAATCTAGGTAAGAAATATGAAGAAGATCAGAAGAAATATGTTCAACTTATTGCATTGGATAGCATGTGTGTAAAGGGTTAATTATTTTCTAAACCGATCAACCAATCAATACCAAAAACTATAAAGGTGATGGGTGTGTCATCATAAACCTACATATCAAATATGAACACAGTCGGACAAAAAATACTTTGGTTATAGCATCTTATTTATTTTTTTATTTTATTTTTTTCAAAACATGAGGCCGATTAGCTATTTTAATAAATCCTTACACTAACCTTTTCATGAGTGCAAAAGTTTCAACAATTCACACAGGTCTCACTATTAAGGTCACAAGTGGAATCAGACTTATTGGGCACCTTGCTCACATTTATATAAACACAATAGCAACACGGATGTGGCATTCGATTTCAACCTATTAGGTCACTCCAACACAGATTTGTCTTATAGAGTGATAAAGCTAATTAAGCTCAATCCATAGTCAGAGAGAAGCACCATAGCAGTTGAAGACAAAATAGTTAAGACATTAAGTAGATAAACATCATAGCAACTCCATTTATTTGCTTATTACATTGGAATGTGAGACATAACATATTATGTTTTTTTTATTATTGTCATTTTTTATATTATGTTTTGTGTTAGCTGCATATTAAAAATTCATGGGATCATTTAGATGGGAGAAAATGGTTAATATTTCCCATTCAAAGACCCATCAATACCTGAACAACTATACAATTGAGGGATGTATAGACCTGGATATAAAATGATTGATAATGATTGGATATCAAATGTTTTAATGCAGAATTTTCAGATAGCTAGAGGTAGGATATGAGATTGGTCAGATTGAAAATATTAGATTCATTACATTGGATAGCATACTGTATGACTGTGGAATGGGATGGGTTAATTTTCTTCTAAGCTGATCATTGGAAATATATAATGTATGTAAACAGCGGAAATATAATTAAAGTTATGGTTAATATTATCAAAACCATTCAATCGATACCAAAATCTATACAGGTGAAGAATGTGTCATCATTAACATGGATGCAATTATTTATATAGTGATCGTGTGAAAATTATTTAGTTATCACATTGTGTCAACAGGATTAGTGGAGGATGTTAATATTTTTAAGCAAATAAACCAAATGACCCTCACTATGCAGGTTAGGGGTGTGTTATCATAAACTATGCCAAGAACTATAAACATAATCAATGGAAATATTTGAGTTATGAAATCGAATAGAATGGGGTTAATCTTACCCAAACTAATGAACTGATAAACACACAGTCTATAAAAAAGCATGTCATTGGATTTAGAAACCCATACAATAAGTCAGTCTCTAATGTCATGAACCTGTTTCAACAAAGGGGTTAACTTAATATTGCACAGAACTGGACCAGAGAGTCATCAATCACAGTTTTGACAGATTTTATCAACAGACTCTGCTAGCCATGCTATATATCTATGGATCTAGTGTCCAGCTAAACATAACTCATTGCCAATAATAGACTCTGTGTGATGTGAGAAGTCTCTTCTAAGCTTACAGTGTAGACATTAATTACATTACTTGAATTTTAAATGGCCATAACTCTGTTAAAATATACCGGATCAAACTCAAACTGAACCTGATCTGTATTTCGGGGTGAGGACCATATGTACCAAATTTGGTGTTGATCAGATGAAAATTATTTAAGTCAACACAGCTTGGATGAATTCTATTTAAAAACAAGAGCAGAAAGGGTTAACCAAAAACCATCCAGATGAAGAACGTGCTAAGAAAAACCTAGGTAAGAAATATGAGGCATATCAGAAGAAAATTGCATTTGTGTGCAGGGTTAACTATTTTCTAAACCGATCAACCAATCGATACCAAAAACTAAACAGGTAAGGTGTGTGTCATCATAAACCTACATATCAAATATGAACACAATCGGACAAAAAATACTTTGGTTACAGCATCGGATAGCTCATGCCTATGTGCGGATGAGTGTGTCATCATAAACATGCACATAAAATTTAAAAATGATCCAATAAAAAATATTTGAGTAATCGAATCGGATAGCAAGTGTCTACAGACGGACAGATGGACAGATAGACGGACGGACGAATGACAGATAAAAAGGGTCATAACTCCTTTAAAATAAATTGGATCAAACCCATATTCGAACTCAAATTTGGTTCTGATTGGATAGAAAATGTTTGAGTTATCGCATTACACATGAAGTGTCTACGGACGGACAGACAGCTCGACAGACGGCTCGACAGATGGACGGACAGACGGACGGACGAACGACAAGTGGTCAATCCTGACATTGACACTATGTGTACCATACTATGGTATGGGTACACATAAAAAACAAATGCTTCATTCTTTGGATCGGGTTGTTCCGGATCGATTGGAGAAGGTGGTCACGTTCCTGTTATATGCAACCAAACCCACCGACCCTGTCAGGTTTATTTTCAATATTGTTCCAGAAGTTTTTCTCTTTGTGGTGTGAATATCTAGACATGCCCTTTGTTTTGTAAAAGTTAACACTCATAACATTCATACATGATGACATATCCACAGGTGAATATATTTTGCAAATGAATGGAGTAATATCCTAACAAATAAATCATGCAGACAACAAAATTAACAAACACATGAATATAAATAATATAAAAAATAAATGAAAGTGTCATAGACACTGTAGCTCAACTTGGATGGGGGGATAATTTCATGTGTTACGTCAATAGACGATTAAGAATGCGGAAAGTTTAAATGTTTAAGTAATACTAGATGTCAACTTGAAGAGATATAATGATATATATAAAGTAAACTCCAAGATGGCTGCTGGCAAAGATGTTTTTGAACGAAATTCAGAAATATTTAATGGCTCCCATCTAGAGGTCACCAAAAAGATCGGATGTGGGTGGTGGCCTGTAGGGTGTGTTAAATGATTTAGTCATAAAAGAGTAAAATCCAAGATGGCTGCTGGTGGCCATGTTTTTCAATGAAATTTGGAAACAAGGGGTACGCAACTAAGATGCTATGTCAAGTTTATTGGCAGTCGAAAAAAAACTTCTGCCAATAACTTGGCAATAAGGCCCACACAAGGAAACTTGATATGATATGTCCCTGAAACTACTATCAACCTTAAAGGCATCAGATCTTACGAGTTTTTCTTTAGTCGTAGAAAAACTCGACTAAAAATTTATGGCTCCCATCTAGAAGTCATCCCGAGGATTCATATGAAATTTAGTGACAATCGGATTATGAGATGTGGGCTGCAGTGTGTGCCGATGCATTCAAATTTGTAATCCAACATCGGGCCATGTTTTTAAACAAATTTTGGTCAAAATAGGAGGCTCCCATCCAGAGGTCACACCGAAGATCCATTTGATGTTTGGTGACAATCGGATGAGAGATGTGACCTGTAGTGTGTGCTAACAGAAATTGTTGATGGACGGTCGCATGGATAGAGAGAGGACGGGCACCAACCCATGGCAATAGCTCAAACTTGACTTCGTCTCATTGAACCAGTGGTTCGGGGTGGAAAATTTCCACCAATTGTGGTGTTGATGAGAGGCATATCATGTCACATAATATCACACATTTCTTGTATAGAATATATCACCAATGTTTCAAGGCACTTACAAACATATTAAATCCAATCAATTATTCACAAATTTACAGTTCAAGCATGAATAATTATGTAGCCCACTCTCAAATGTTCAGTGTAATATTCAGTAAATAAGTGAGTTTGGAATTCATCATATCTAGGACAATTGAAGATATTAAATGGTAGAGAATTCCAGAGATTCAAAATGATATGTCCCTGAAACTACTATCAACCTTTGGATATGCTAGGAGTATAAAGGCATCAGATCTGAGAGGCCATGGTGGTACATATATCTTAACATTAAGGTATTATGGTGCACAGTTTATTGATGATTTGTCATTGCGAGCATCTTCAATTTTAGCTTGGAAACCGTAAGCCAATGTAGCCAAGCCATGAAATAGTGTGCCTGTCATTTGCAGAATGAGGTCCCCAGAGGGGGAATTTAGTGATGCTACCCCACATAATGGGCTAGCATCACCAAATTCACCCTTTGGGAACCTCATTCTGCTGAGTTGTATGCAGAATGAGGTCCCCAGAGGGTGAATTTGGTGATGGTAGCCCGCTATGCGGGGTAGCATCACTAATAAAATTCACCCACTGGGGATCTCATTCTGCAAATGACAGACACACTATTTCAAGGCTTGAACGTAGCATGTACAGTGTCTGGGTAATATGGTCTTTGCAGTCTTGTGATGATATACGAGTCCATCCTTCAGTTCACGCATGATGCTCCCTGAGTTGGCGTTTCATGTGTATATATTAGTGGATGTCTATGATGTCTATGATTCCTTACATATTAACCTGTAAACTCTCACTGAGATCTGCCTACATGCCTCTCATCAACACCACAAATAGTGGAAATTTTTTCAATGACAGCCGCTACTGCTGATTCATATTGATCAGCATTTGATCCGGGGTTCTTGTGTCCTGAGTCTCATGTAGACACAATTCAAGTTTCTGACAGACCAGGTCTAGGTTTCTTTGGATGCTATATGCCCAGCATGATTAGGCCTTGCCTAAAAATGTATTGAAGTGGTTTATTTGGCTGTGAAGAAATTGGGCTGAAGCATACCTGAACAACTTATACTTTCTCCTGTAATTCCATTGTACCACACATACTTGCAAACATCACATCCAAGCACTCTGCAAACTGCATTTGGTATTCCTATAATATGAAACATATACAAACATATAGTGTTCCTTTGTGTTGAACTTATCATCAACAAGAAAGTCAATGACTGTGGAGTTGATCATCTGACTGCAAAGACTGAGAAGACCGGGACTCTGAAGACTACAACAGTCAACACTTGTCAAAATCAATTAAGACTAGTAGTTCTAAACAGGGAGAAAGCTGGAGGTTCTCCATTGAGCAGGGGTCTACTCCTTTAAATTACTAATTGCACACCACTGAAAAATCTCCAGCTCCCCCTACCATTTTACACAAGTCAACAGACCACAGTCCAGAGTTCACAAAATTCCTTTTGTTGGAATTTGACAAATGGTATTTCAAGCTCTCCAAATTTGGAAACTTCCAAACTGACATTCCCCCATCAAGTTAAAATTTGTGGCAAACTGGACTTCCCCTATGAAGTTAAAAAATGTGGCATCATCCAACAATTTAACCAGAAGTAGAAAGATATGGACTATTGCACTGACTGTTGGTCTAAAAATATACCGGTAGGAAAATCAAACTATGAGAACAATTCTAACCTTTTTTGGTGTGAAAATCAAATTAATGTTGTATCAGGCATGAAATTTCCAACTGTACAAGGGACAAAACTCAAACCGCCCTCCCCATTGCCCCTGACTTCGCACTCACCTAACACCCCCACACCACACAGTCAGCTTAGAAATCATTAGTAATCTATATATTATTGAACCCAGGGCTCATTTTACAAGGCATCAAAGGCAAAGTTCTCACCCTGGGCCACCACCAGTTGCTTTTTTGAACATCTGAGGCGAAGTTTGAGTCACCTTGTAATTTTAGCACCTGCCCGAACTCCAGTGTATAGTCCAGTGGTAGACAGTTGATAAGCATTGGGTTATTAGATTCAGGTGTCATACATATCATTACAGTAATTGTGAACTGAAAATAGCTCTTTGGAAATTACGAACAGATGACAAGAATATTAAAATAAAGGGGTTTTGCAAGCAGTATTCTGGCGATGAGAAGGGATTCATTTTGTTTACATTTCGCAGACGCACAGTGAGGAGCTAATTTTGAAACCAGTATTCATTACATTTCAGAAACGATTACCATACGTTTCATTACGTGCGCTCGCGCAACAGTATGGCGATCAGACAGATTCGTACGTAGCTTGGTGTCACCCTACTCCGTTTCACTCCATGACGTCACCAAAAACGACGTAAAACCTCGTGGCGTTCTGACATGTTTACTGTGCCGCGTTTTTGCTATGTTTATTTTATGTGTTGTTTTCGATTATTTGTTTGTCGCCGATATCGCCATTTGTCGGGATTCCCTGTTTCTATATTTATAACTGGCATGCTCGTAGTGAGCCTCGATTTCGAGTTTTTCTCCCAGGTCAAAATACGTCAGAGTTATGACAAAAATAGATCGACCTACATTTTCTCCATCAGAACTCTACATCAAAGAGTCTATTGACTCCTTCGGGACCTACATAGACTCCTTCATTTGGGTATTTTTACTTATAATTGGGATGTTTTATAATTTTTTGGTTCGTGCGAAGACCTCTTTTTATCGTGCGGGAAAAGAGAGACATTCAAAACGCGATTTCGTAATTCGACGCAATAGGCTGAATAGCCTAACCTTCAGCCGAGTTCCGGGTCAAATACGACGAATGACGTAACACAAAACAAAACGCATTTGTTGACACAAACACCGTTTGAAGAGTTTATTATTACATAAAATGATCGTTATTGATTAATTATTGATATTTATTGTTGTATATTGGCTGCTATCAATATTTATACCAATGCTATTAATTATTTCTTATAATTGCTCCTTTGGTCAACTTTGACTATCGCAAAATGAAAATCAAAATATGCCGCTGAAAAAAATGTAATCGATATTATTAAAGTCTCATCCTTTCGGCAACATGGAATTGGTTTTAATTACTTAAATGATTAATATAGTAATTTGCCTTTTATCTGTGATGAAATGAGAAATGGTAATTGTCTTTTTTTGCTAACATTAAATTAAATTAAATAAATTAAGTAAAATACAGTGAAATTATTTGTTAAATTATTGTTTATTACATTTTTGCGCACGTTGGCATCTCTCTGAGTGCATTCTAGTTCACATTTAGTTTGTCATGCGGGTACTTTGTGCGTATGCACACCAATGGAAGAATGAAAACTCTATAGTTATGTATTGCATAAAACAACATCTAACATAAGGTTTACATTAAACTACACGTGGCCAACAAACGTCCTGATATCCTTAAACTTTGTTTCGTTTTGTAATCACCCACAGCCACTGTTAAATCAGAAACTAAACTTCTTTTATCACATTTCAAGAGAAGGGGGATTTTGTAATAACTATTACATCTCAAATTGATAATTTATCAAAGATATGATCACAGGAATCCAAATATCAGCACCCAACTTGAATTCAAAAGCTCAACATTTGGCATAACGGTATTTTATTCTTCTAAATTGTAGGGTAGATATATTTGGCCAGGCATTGTTTTTCAGTTTTTGTTTGTTTGTTTGTTTTTATAGTTTTTTATTTTAACATTTTGATGGCAGATATTGATTTTCAAGAGAGGAAGTTTTTGATTGTTATCAGCTTAGAAAAAATTCAATGATCGCTTTCATCACCCAAACGACTGGTAGACAATAAAGAGCATTCTCAATTAGGAATGTTGGGATCATTTTTTAGATATCATGGGCGATTTAGTATGTGGTATTCTGACATTTGAATATTAAGAGGGTCCATGCTTCCATCGTCCATAAGTGGTAGACAATAAAGAGCAATCTTAATTATGAACTGTGTTGTCTTTTTTGAGGTATTATGTCGGTCTCAGAAACACGCTCCGTAGGGAAATGGTGTTCACTTTATATTGATAATGGTTTCCAAGGTACTTTTCAATGAGGAATTTCATGGTGCCGGCTGATTTTTGAAAAAAGGTGCCCAAGTTAGGGTTTTAGGGGCCTGAACCCCAATTTCGGGTTTCAGCCCTTTTTCCTCAGATTTCATACCAATAAATAATATTTGTTAGTTCAATTCACTTAAATGTAGTAAGCAGACATTAATGCTCATCATATTCCAGCGAAATATTTGTAAAAAGAACCAAAATTAGGGTTTTAGCAGCCTGAACCCCAATTTTGGGGTTCAGCCCTTATTCCCCAGATTCTATGCCTAAAAATATATTTGATTCTCCCCAATAAGTTAAATTTTCTATGCAATAATACTGATATTCTTTGTACCATTTAAAAAAATAGTTTTAAGTTCTAAAATCAGGGTTTCAGGGGCCTGAACCCCAATTTTGGGTTTCAAACATTTTGGTCAAAATTTGACATCCTAGATAAATAATTTTTCTGTCTCTTTCACTTCAATTTAGTAGTTATTATCATTTCTAGTGTTGGTGCTGATAGGATATTGCCCAAATTGTCACAAAATTAGGGTTTATGGGTCTGAACCCCCAATATTGAGGGTCTGAAACCCAATTTTGATGTTCTGCCCTAAAAACCCTAAATTGTGTGCCAGTTTTCCAGAATTGGCACTTTTTTCCAACTTATAATCCAAGCTACAGCTTCAAATACAGTTAGTATATCCTGTCCCAATTATTTGAACAAATTATATCCATTTAACACCCAAAAATGTATAATAAAGATATAGAAAGCTCATTTTCTTTAAGATATTTGATAAATTGGCTTGTGTAAATCTTCAATACGATAGATAAAACGACTATTCAAGTAATTTCCAATTCAGGAAACTATGTTCCATCATATCTGGTTATTCCTAATTTTTGTTTAGCATTGTTCCGCTTCCCATTCCATGTTTTTTGAATTATGGTCAACTTTGAAAAGTTCCAGAAGCACAAATTTTGAATACTGAAAATCAATCTGGAGTTACAAATATGGAAGGTGAGTAAAATATAGCATTGAAACAATCAATGGTTATGTTAATATATACATTGGGAGTGTTTATTTGATGAAATGAGTCCAAACAAAATATTGAAATACAATTTTAGCTTTTTTTCATAGTATGTGCATGTACATCTACAAGGTCAATGTTAGAGAAATATTTTTCACAAATAATTTTGTGACATATGATTTAAGCAAATGTTCATTTTTCTAAACCCTACTCTAACAATTTAAGCGGAGAAAATTTTAATTCAAATGACTATGGCTTTCTTAACCCTTATCTGTTGAAAAAAGTATGGAAAGCCATTTCATTAATAATTAAATTAATTTAGTAATATTTAACTCTTTCAAGATGGGAGCTGCACAGGTGCATCATTAAGAACCATGTGCCAGTGCTTTATCTTATCTATGTGAATTGCCCATACATTGGCACAGGGTTTTCAGGAAGCTCCAGTCATGAAAGGGTTAAGCAAAATTAATATCTGTAATGTTTCCAACTCTAATCTTCTGACTATTCTTCTAATTTCAAATACTGATAAGTCACCAGTGGTGGAAGATGAGAGTCACCAAGATAGTGCAGGTGTTCAAAGTACTGATGATTACTTACCGGAACCAAAATTCACAGCGACACATGTTGCTCATGGCAGGGTGATGTGCCAGATATGTTTCACTGGTTGTGACAAAAAAAAAACAGTAAGAGGGCAGGATTTCAGAAGATTACTGACAATGACAAATTTGAAAGTTTTGCCGAACAATGGAAGAGTGTTATTCATTCATACAATAAAGTTCATGAAATAGCGAATTGGACAGATCCGAGAGAAAAATGGGCTCATAAACAGTGCAAGTCCTTCTTTTTCAAAGAAGCTCACATAAAGTCACAACATAAAATACAAATCGCCTCCACAATCATCTCCGAAAGTTAACCAAATCCAGGACAAACTAAATTCAAATGATTCTGTTTCATCACCCACGGTTCGACGCAGTTCTGGGAGAGTTGTAAAGTACACTTCATCATAGAAGAATGAGGAGAAGAAGAGTTGCATTGTATGTAATAAGGACATATACACCAAAGGAAGACTAATTCTTTCAATGTAGTTTCAACTTTCTGTGTTATTGTAATTGTTTGTACAGGAATTAGTCTTCCTTTGGTGTATATGTCCTTATAACATATACTAGTAATGCAACTCTTCTTCTCCTCATTCTTCCATGATGATGTGTACTTAAGAACTCTCCTAGCACTGCGTCAAACCATGGATGATGAAACAGAATCATTTGAATTTAGTTTGTCCTGGATTTGGTTAACTTTCGGAGATGATTGTGGAGGTGATAGTATTTTATGTTGTGACTTTATGTGAGCTTCTTCGAAAAAGGAGGACTTGCACTGTTTATGAGCCCATATTTCTCTCGGATCTGTCCAATTCACCATTTCATGAACTTTATTGTATGAATGAATAACACTCTTCCATTGTTCGTAAAACTTTCAAATTTGTCATTGTCAGTAAACTTCTGAAATCCTGCCCTCTTACTGTTTTTTTGTCACAACCAGTGAAACATATCTGGCACATCACCCTGCCATGAGCAACATGTGTCGCTGTGAATTTTGGTTCCGGTAAGTAATCATTAGTGCTTTGAACACCTGCACTATCTTGGTGACTCTCATCTTCGACCACTGGTGACTTATCAGCATCTGAAATTAGAAGAATATTCAGAATATTAGAGTTGGAAACATTTTATTAATTTTGCTTAACCATTTCATGACTGGAGCTTCCTGAAAACCCTGTGGCAATCAATGTATGGGCAATTCACATAGATAAGATAAAGCACTGGCACATGGTTCTTAATGCACCTGCGCAGCTCCCATCTTGAAAGAGTTAATCTTGAGTTAAATATTACTAAATTAATTTAATTATTAATGAAATGGCTTTCCATACATTTTTCAACAGATAAGGGTTAAGTAAGCCATAGTCATTTGAATTAAAATTTTCTCCGGTTAAATTGTTAGAGTAGGGTTTAGAAAAATGAACGTTTGCTTAAATCATGATTTGTCACAAAATTATTTGTGAAAAATATTTCTCTAACATTGACCTTGTAGATGTACATCAGGGAATATATACAACGGGAAGGTTCACTTCCTATTGGCTCAACGTAATGCATGACGTCGCCAGCATCCGCCATTCTGGTAGGATACTACAGCGAATTGCGTCATTGGTTACTGCAGCGCTATTCGCCTTGTGTGTAAACAAAATCGAAATAGTAGGCCTATATAAGAATAAACAATCAGACAAAAAGCAACATTTGTGACTATATATCATACTTTAATCCACCAACATGAAAAAAAATTATTTTAAAGCAAATGAGTATTTATTTCAACCAAATTACGCTGTCTTTCTTGCCAATTTTCGTTTGTTATTCAATTTCGAAATTTTGGCTGAGATCATTCAATTCATAATTGTGTTGATGCCTATTTTAAATTAAAATGCCGGCGTACTAAATATTGAAACATAAACTTAAAATAAAATTCATTGGGAAACATTACAGAATAATACCATGCTTGTGGGCTCTCCCAGCTATGAAGAGTCAAAGTCAAAGTGTGGGTGGACCCTGGAGCCATGTGAGATTTTACATAATTCTGAGGCTTCTCAAGTCAATAACATCAATGCTAGTGCAAGTAGTTGCTATGTAGTAATGTACATTCATTAGGCTGCACTAACCACACCCTTAGTCATTGCTACATTAATAATTTAATATTTGGAATCAAATACTTAGTCATTTCAAGCATTACCCATTAAAACAAGAATTCTGATAATATCAAATATTTAATTATATACTATAGATTTATAAATAGGCTACATATGATTTATTTTTGTTTGTTATGAAGAAAGATTAATTAATTAGTGAGTGTTCAAACATTTACAGGCTATATATAAATGTATTTTACTCATGTTGAGCCTTGCATAGTCCTTGCGTTCATGGTATATGAGAACTCAGAGAAAGAGAATTTGGGAAATTTAGGCTACATATGCTTCTTTTTTATTTTAATATAAGAAAGATTGAAATTTTCACACACATCAAGGCAATATATTTTTATAACTACATCAAAATTTCCCAAATAAACTCATCATATCAATAATGATATATATGACCCAGAGATGCTATAATTTATAAATTCTTGAATAAATACTGGGTATTGTAAGTTATGTTTGCCAATATGTTACATACCAGTAGGCATGTAGTGTAGCCATGAATATAAGAACATAATGTCATCGGTTATTTTTGGAAAACATAGAGGATGATTGTATCTCCATGGCACCTCATAATGATTGACACCATAAGGTAAATTAATCATGATTGCGTGACACATGTCTATCACATTGTAAGTACCGGTACCACACCATTTGCTGAAAATGACACAATATTATATAGTGCTGTATGCTAATAACAGAACTTTAAAATTATTGTTTCCCCATACCATAGACTATATTTAAGAGTAGGTGGGTAGGCCTATATATTATACAGGTATGTGTGATTTTACTTAACTTATACTTGCAGGTAGGTTTAAATATTTAAACTGTTATTTTGATATTGAAAATCTATAGATATCACACAAATAATTAAATATATAGGCCTACATCTGCCGCCATGCACTATACAATAGCCTATCCAACAGACTGAACATGTTTTCCATACAATTTAAGTACTATAAGGACAAAATATGGATATGAAATGTAAATAAAATATTTGTAACTACCTGGTATTAAAGTCTTACCGGTAGGGTTTTTTTGTATGTGGGTAGCAGGGTTGGTATAGGACCAGGGAATTTTATATCATGGCCCAAAGATTTGATATTTGGTGGATGTTTTTAAATATCAAGTATTTCAGATTGATAAAATGGCACTGCAAACATAATGAAATGTAGTGTATAAAGTGTAACATACTATTTATTTGTAATACAATATACTGGTAGCATGTATATGTGTCCCACCAACCCCTCTAATTGATGTAAACTCATCATATATTGATGGTACATACATATAGTGTATGCGAGATTAGTGAAATATATCATGTATGCAGGACTCAATATAAATGGCATTAACTTGTACTCAGAATCCATAATTATTCCCAAATCAACTGGTATGCCAGTTTCATAATAAAAGTGGCATCTGGAATGTAAGCCCTACTGAACGTGGAGCTTTTAAAACATGTTTAAATTGTGGTTATATTCTAAGCAATTAATTTAAATGACCAAGGTTGTGAACTTTGATCCCAAAATAGATCTCAATTTTTTTAAATTAGAGACATCACTCAGGTAATGTTGTGGACATAGTCAAATTATGGAAGACAGTCGTATTTGACACAGAAATCCCACCCAGTGAGTTTGTTTCCTAGTACTACTGGTAGACATACAAGTTAAATGAATTTTCAATTCGATCCATTCGAATATATCATATATGGATATGGATTACCACTTTAGTTCCTCTACTTCAGCGATTTGTTGATCCCACAAATATCCTGGATGACACTTGAATTTGTAAATCATTTTCAAACTCCCACACTTTTAACTTATTAGTAAAAGTAAACAAGGAAGTAACGATGCGATGACGTACGTTCCTACCAGGGATCCTACCAGAATGGCGTCATGACAACTTCCGGTGATTACCACAAATGCGCGGAGTGAACCTTCCCGTTGTATATATTCCCTGATGTACATGCACATACTAAGAAAAAAGCTCAAATTGTATCTCAATATTTTGTTTGGACTCATTTCATCAAATAAACACTCCCAATGTATATATTAACATAACAATTGATTGTTTCAATGCTATATTTTACTCACCTTCCATATTTGTAACTCCAGAATGATTTTCAGTATTCAAATTTTGTGCTTCTGGAACATTTCAAAGTTGACCATAATTCAAAAAACATGGAATCGGAAGCGGAACAATGCTAAACAAAAATTAGGAATAACCAGATATAATGGAACATAGTTTCCTGAATTGGAAATTACTTGATTAGTCATTTTAACTATCGTATTGAAGATTTACACAAGCCAATTTATCAAATATCTTAAAGAAAATGAGCTTTCTATATCTTTATTATACATTTTTGGTTGTTAAATGGATATAATTTGTTCAAATAATTGGGACAGGATATACTAACTGTATTTGAAGCTGTAGCTTGGATTATAAGTTGGAAGAAAGTGTCAATTCTGGAAAACTGGCCCACAATTTAGGGTTTTTAGGGCAGAACATCAAAATTGGGTTCAGACCCTCAATATTGGGGGTTCAGACCCATAAACCCTAATTTTGTGACAATTTGGGCAATATCCTATCAGCACCAACACTAGAAATGATAATAACTACTAAATTGAAGTGAAAGAGACAGACAAATTATTTATCTAGGATGTAAAATTTGACCACAAAGTTTGAAACCCAAAATTGGGGTTCAGGCCCCTGAAACACTGATTTTAGAACTTAAAACTATCTTTAAAAATGGTACAAAGAATATCAATATTATTGCATAGTAAATTAAACTTATTGAGGAGAATCAAATATATTTTTAGGCATACAATCTGGGGAATAAGGGCTGAACCCCAAAATTGGGGTTCAGGCTGCTAAAACCCTAATTTTGGTTCTTTTAAAAAAAAATTCGCTGGATTATGATGAGCATTAATGTCTGCTTACTACATTTAAGTGAATTTAACAAATATTATTTATTGGTGTGATATCTGAGAAAAAAGGGCTGATAGCCGAAATTGGGGTTCAGGCCCCTAAAACCCTAACTTGGGCACCTTTTTTCAAAAATCAGCCGGCACCATGAAATTCCTCATTGAAAAGTACCCTAGAAACCATTCTCAATATAAAGTGAACACTATTTCCCTACGGAGCGTGTTTCTGAGACCGACTAATAATAGGTGATTTGTATGTGGCTTGAGAATTTGGAAATAACTTACAAAAAACAAAAACGAAACACCTAATTATATAGTTAACATTAATCCGCCCAGTTTATTTATAATGTTTGGGGGCTTCTTATGACAAATTTGATGTGGTCCCGTCAGCTGTCATTACCACTCACTTTGGGTCCCATTTTATAGTGCAAACAATTTCACCAGTTGACACTGATGAATAATTGCTGCGTGACTTTCAAATTTAGCGCTATAGTAACATCTATTCAACAAACCAAACACGTGGTGGCATGCTATTAATGGCTGCAAAAAAGACAATTCTAGGTGCTACTAATTGCTTTAGTCATACAAATATATGGTCTGCTATATGATAATGACTTCCAAAGTGAACCACACTATCTTGATTACTTAAATAACTCATCACATATAGACGTAATCTATACACTGCTCACGCACAAACCGATTCTGCATTTTAGTATCGGCTGGCTATGATTACGGCATAATAAACTCTGGCTTCGAATCTGTGTTTTTAATTTGCTCGACTATATTGACGTCATCGTAGTCTGGTCAAGGAGATCTCTGAAATCCGTTGGTGGTATTATTTATTAGTTTTTCGGTTATTTATTATGCGATCGGAATGGGACTTGGATCATTTTAATCATAATCTCTCACTGTGAGATCCAATGGTTTAGTAATTTTGGAGGATATGTTTAGAAGTTGAAGTTAACTCATTGGAAGCAAGAGTGTTAAATCCCTATCTCTACCACTTTTGACCAGCCAGATATTCAAATCTCACTCACATCTAAATACAAATTATAATTTGTTGACAAGCCAGACTGCTTAGAACAACACATGGGATTTCATCTTATATTTAAATTAAACTGTAATGACCCCCATTCCCCCAGTTGTTATTTGTCTATCAAGCCAATCAGACAGATGAGATCAGATCTGACATGTGTAATAAAGAGTGTTTGTTTTTCAAAAACAGCAGTTAAATCTAAATTAGATAAAAAAAAAATTAAAAATTTAAGTTGTCGCTGGCTCTGCCCAGTGACCCCCATTTGAACAAATCTGAACCCCAGGACCCTCCATACCAAATCTAAGCTAATTAGGCCGGATGGTTTTTGAGAAGTCGTTTTAAGAATTACTATGGCGGGAAAGAGTTATGGTCCTGGCTTCTCAACTATTTGACCTGGTGACCTCACTTTAACAAATCTGAATGTGAGTCACCCAGGGAACATCAACACCAAATATGAACTGATTCGGTAATATTTTTCTGGAGAAGAAGTAGTTTTAAGAATTACTATGGTGGGAAAGAGTTATGGACCTGGCTTCACAAATATTTGACCTGGTGACCTCATTTGAACTGGTAAAATAAAGTGGTTACTATTAACAATAATAACCACTTGATTTTAGAGTTATCCATCTTACAACCGCAATTTGTCCGTTTGAGCACCAAGTACTGGAAAAGATCTGGTCCACAAACAATAGAAACAGCACATTTCAAACATCGATATCTAATCACTCTGAGCTTTGATTGGTGGGTTCCTCGACTCGAATCAAATATTTTTTACCCCCGAAGCCAAAGAAATAGTAATTTAGGAGAGTCTGATCGGATTGAGTACCTTTAATTTTTTCCTCCAAAATCCGAACACGCAAGTAACGACGTCAATACATTCCTTATCGTAGTGCGACAAACTGAACAGAAGGGCTGGTCCGAAGAGTGTTCGGTTTAGAGGGGTTCTACTGTATGTCCTTCCCCCAAAGCTGGTCAATTCTCATGCCAAATAGCATTTAAATAAAATACTGGAGTTACAATGCAAAATGTACATAGTGAGAATTTAACTATAATCCCTACCTGGACAGGTTCGTCCATCACATAAGTCTTCTGTGCATAGGATCTCTGTCTCGTCGATGCCACACTGAGAGTAATAGTTAGTCAGAATACAAAGTCTAAAAAGAGATGAATGACAAATACCGCATTACAGAGAAGTAAGTTCTTATGAATCCCAATTCAGATGAAAAATTTATTAACTTTCTAAATTAATCCCAGTTCATTCAACAAATTTTAACTTCTAATTCAGGCAGTTGTCATGCCACTGATGGAACTTGCTAATTCAAGATAGGCCTCACTACAAGATCCTGTGGCAAGGCCAATCACCGTCCATATTATTAATAGTCATCAAATCTATTGATTGTACAAAATTTACTATGACAGGTCGATTATAACAATTTGCACATATCTGGCAGAAGTCTACATCAGATACTTGGATACTTAATAAATAATGGCACCATCAAATGCTATAGGCTAGCATTGACTTTCACAGCTCACCTAGTCAGTACGTGATTCCAAAATGATTTCATTTTGAAAACTTAAATTTATGGGTCACTCGCATATATAAGATAATGCAATGGCACAGGATCTGTAATACATCCTTGGATTAAATGTGAAAAGCATTCTATGAAAGATATTACACACACAACACGAACATTAACCCAACTTCGAAATTATCTGATATTAGAGTTCCTGCCCTTACTCCAACCCAATCCCGCTCCATTGAAGGCGAAATTACTTTATCCAAATTGACTGAAGCATTGAGAACGAGAGGCCGATCACGATCGGCAGATGTTTAACCCATACCTCGACGATAGCGATTAGCTATAACTGATAATTTGTCAAAAGATATGATCACAGGAATCCATGTCAGTACACAACTTGAAATCAAAAGCTCAAATAATTTTTCTTAAAAGGGGGGTTAAAGAATTTGGGGTGGTAGTTAGGGAGCCCGCATATGTTCCATTTACACTTTTGCGTACAAAAGGTTTGACCCCCTAAAGTTGGTACCAATAATGGAACATTCTGAAAAAACGATTTCTTAAGTTGCGCATTCCTGGGGTTTAGGGGCTGCTGAACCCCAAAAAGTGCCAAAAATCACTTCTATTTACACTTCCGCGTACATCGATGAATTTTGGTTTGATGATACTCCTAAGTGTACTGATTAAGAAAACACAACTTAAGAAAGGGATTTTCCTGGGGTTTTCAGATAAGAAAGGGGGTCCCATGCTGAACCCCAAAACGTGATTTTTCCCTTTTTTTTACACTTTCGCGTACATCCATAATTTTTGGTCTCAAAGTACTTAGATATATACTAATTATAAAAACACAACTTAAGAAGCAACTTTTCCTGGGGTTTTAAGATAAGAAGGGGGTCATCGGGTCACCCCTCAAAACGTAAAAAATCACTTTTATTTACATGATTGCATTCGTCCAACGTGTGTGTATGTGCGTACACCCCTGGAACGTTGCACTATTACAACAAGTCTCGTTCTTATCAGAAAACGACATGAATATATATTTCTTAAGTTGATCGTATCGATTTAGGGATGTATTGGTTGTAATAGTGCAACGTTCCAGGGGTGTACGCACATACACACACGTTGGACGAATGCAATCATGTAAATAAAAGTGATTTTTTACGTTTTGAGGGGTGACCCGATGACCCCCTTCTTATCTTAAAACCCCAGGAAAAGTTGCTTCTTAAGTTGTGTTTTTATAATTAGTATATATCAAAGTACTTTGAGACCAAAAATTATGGATGTACGCGAAAGTGTAAAAAAAAGGGAAAAATCACGTTTTGGGGTTCAGCATGGGACCCCCTTTCTTATCTGAAAACCCCAGGAAAATCCCTTTCTTAAGTTGTGTTTTCTTAACTGGTTCAGTGCTGAAAGCCCATATTTGGACCCTATGTAAGAGTGCTGGAAGCCCAGATATGGGCTTTGGCAATGACACTGTCTTGTTTAGTCAACTCTTGTTTAGTTTAATCATTTAAATAGCGTTTGTCAGGTAATATTTCAGAAATATTGTTACATAATTATATAATTAAATTGGGACATTGTGAAGTTTGAATGGATGCCGACCAATAAAATTGTCAGAAAGGTACTTATATCGCGAAAAGTTTGAGAAAAATTACAAATGTTTTGCCCTAAGGGCGGCCGACAAACAAGCTCATAACCATAACCTAATCAGAAATCCAGGCTCATATCGATAACCTACTTTGACAAACAGACAACCAGGCTCATAACCATAGCCTAATGAGACATCCAGGCCCATAACCATTGCCTAATGAGACATCCAGACTCATAATCATTGCCTAATGAGACATCGAGACCCATAACATAGTCTAATGAGACATCAAGGCTCATAACCATAGCCTAATGGCTAATGAGACATCCAGGCCCATAGGCATAGCCATAGCCTAATGAGACATCCAGACACATAACCATAGCCTATTGAGACATCCAAGCTCATAACCATAGCCTAGTGAGACATCCAGGCTCATAACATAATCACAAATGTATATATATGGGGGTCAAATTTGAGAAAATAGAGCAAATTATCAACTGCGAGGATAAAATTCAATAATTTTCTGTTTGTTGAAATATATATATACGCATTTTAATACGTGTATGTAGGATATTTAGCAGCGAACCAGTTAATCAGTACACTTTAATAGGAGTATCATCAAACCAAAATTCATCGATGTACGCGGAAGTGTAAATAGAAGTGATTTTTGGCACCTTTTGGGGTTCAGCGGCCCCTAAACCCCAGGAATGCGCAACTTAAGAAATCGTTTTTTCAGAATGTTCCATTATTGGTACCAACTTTAGGGGGTCAAACCTTTTGTACGCAAAAGTGTAAATGGAACATATGCGGGCTCCCTAACTATGGGCGGAGTAGTTTTAAATCTCATAACTATGTCCCTATTCACACAAGGACCTCTCACTGTGAGATCCAACGGTTTAGTAATTTTGAAGGATAAGTTTAGGAGTTTATGTTAACCCATTGGAAGCAAAAGTGATAAACCCTTATCTCTGCCACTTTTGACTTGCCAGATATTCAAAATTCATTCAATTCTAAAGAGAAATTATAATTTGTTGACAAGCCAGACTGCTTCAAACAACATACATTTATGGGATTCCATCTCATCTAAATTGAACTTTAATTACCCCCCCCATTCTCCCTAGTTGTTATTTGTTTATCAAACATGGACAGATAAGATCATATCTGACCTGTGTATTAAATAAGGAATGCTTATATTGTCAGGTACATACAAGATTAAGTGTTTCATAACCGGGGTGTATGGTTTTCAAAAATATATGTAGTTTATACAATACAAAAGTGTTATCTATATATGTTATACAGTCATAATATGATGAGAATGATGGTCCCTATGACCCCTAAATCGAAACAGATTACCATAGTTCATAAAAGAAAGTAATTAGCCCTCAATAAAATGGTTTCACACATTACAATGTTTTACAGGTAGCTTGGACATCAAATTGATAACATTCAATGTTAATCTTCTAAGCTCTCTGTGGCTCCTAAAAGTCAATCAACAATATGAACAAAAGGGAAAATAAGGTTCCTGGAAATATTAACATCTACAATCTTGATTTTCAAAATAAGGCATCACCTGCAATACACTGCACGAAAAGTGAAATTTATTAAATATTAATCCACAGTCGCCATATTTTCTATTGTTCTCCCTTGCACAATATCCAGCCGATTGCCCACTGGTAACAATAGCTGTGGATTATTTAAACAATAAGTGTGCATTATTTTAACAATAACTGTGGAATATTAAAATATTCCCCAGGTATTGTCATAACAATCGCAAGTCATTGTTTGCTGTGTTCTCCACTTGCTGACACACCGGAATGTAAAATTGGTGTGACCAATCAATCAAATAAGAAACTGAACAGTCTTAGGTGATTATAATGATCATAGGGATACTAAGAAAGACGGTGGGTGGAATTTGTTTAATGTAATAACAACAATTTTACATCAATGTTAGACAATTCGGACTAGAAAAATATATATCACCCCTGGTCAAGTGGTCCAGCAATATACTGAATTATGATCTAGTTATGTGTTAATTTATTGTACTATTAATATGTGTATTATAAATAAAATTATCCTATCCTATCTGCTATGATGCGGTTGGGTCCTGCTGAATTGCTCTGATGATGGTAGGGCAAACTGATGCTGTTAACAAATAGTACCGTGAGTTCCACAACGAATTAAAACAATGTACAAGCTAAAATTGAAGTCTGCTCTTGTGTGAGTTTGGACAATATGCATAGCAAATGCATTGCTCAATGCCACATATGCTAAGTCAGTGTCGTAATTTGGTTGCGAACAAACAATATATTTATTAGATTTATTATTTAAGTTACCAGTGTGATTATGGGAATAAGTGGGTTGAAGGTCTAAATTATGCTCGCGTTTGTTATATTCGTATAAGGCCTCTGTATGCCGCACATAGCCTAGTTCAAGAGATTGAATTGAGAAAGTTCGGTTCCCCAACTTCTTTGTCATTGAACAATAAAGAGCGTTCCTTGTTAATACATTCATGGTGTGGTATGAATAAAGAGAGGTTGTCTCTCACTTGTGTGCGAAATATTTAAAACAGCTGAAAAATATATGTTATATTAACATTTATTTTCAGAGCACACAAAGCCGGTATATCACTGGGGCTCTCCTCGCCTTTGTCGATTATGCAGAAGCTTGGAAGCTTCAAGTCAATACAAAAAAAAATAATGATTTTCACGAAGAAATGGTCGAAAAATCTCCCCACATTCAAGTATGGAGGCTGTAGCCTAGAAATAGTTAAAGAATTCACTTATTTGGGGGGGGAATTATTTTATAATCGTCGATTCCGCCAGAACATAAAGAAAACAGTTACAAACCGGAATGTGAAATTGGTAATTTCGGAATTAGACAATTCGGACTAGAAAAAATATATTCCACCCGGTCAAGTGGTCCTGCTAATCTGCTATGATGCGGTTGGGTTCGACTGAATTTCTCTGATGATGTTAGGGCAAACTGATGCTGATAACAAATACTACCATTATATATTTTTTAATTTGTCTTTTTCGCGGTGTTGCGATAATCTGAACATATCCACGAAAAGCCATTATGCGTATCAAACATTCAAAACATATTTATTGCGAAATATGTTCAATACTGGTTGTATTAGTTGATGAAATTCGACTATATTTTCGTACGATGGTGTACGTAAACACACACAAGTTGTGCTCTGCTTACATAACACAGAGCAATTCGATTGGTTATTCATACACAATGATATAAACGCTCTTTATTATTTCCATATCAGGAAAACAGTAATAAATAACGCTCTTTATGTTTACCATATCCGGATCTAAACAAAAGCCAGAAAACGTAACATGTTTTGCTTTTGTTTACATGCCAAAGGGGAAGAAATCGACAATAACATACTGCTTATGTCATATTTCTGATTGCTGTAAGAACAAAGTCTGTCTATATTTCACTATTTATGGCGGTTTTTGACGGATGGGAATATTTTAACAGCATACCCACCGCCAACACCGCCCGTATCTTTAACGACACATTTGCAATGTATTTGAGACTTGTTCTAATAATGAAAAACTTACGAAGGTGGAGCCTTCTTATAACACGGAATCACTCGCACGATATAATTTTCTGGTAAATGCTAAATATTTAAATGTTGATAATCCAAATCAGTTCGTAATGTCGGGTACACCACACTATAACTTAAGTGGATTAGTTACGTTGATTACATGGATTTTAATAAAATGTTAAGAATTTGATGTCAAAATGCTGAAATTGAAGATCGTTTTATACGGGTAACGACTACTATATATTTATAGTAAATAAACCTCATTCGATAACTTACGTTGGTCAAGAACTCCTTGTAAATCCAACTTCGAATTCATGGAAATAAATCAGATAAACAGTACAATACGAAAACGACTCATCGAAAGATTGTTTTGTTCCAATATTAACGGAAAACATCAGTTTGATCATCGGCTGGATTGTCATTTACCTCCGGGTGCTTGTGATGTTTATTTCGCTTATAAAATGAACGCCATGCTGATAACATATAACTATGTAATATCCATTTAGATAACGTCGACACATGCAGAAAGTTTAGAAAATTACTTCATTCCCTGTTCGAATGCGGAGTTTGGTCACGTCACGTTTTACTGACAAAATTCACCCTTCTCACATTCAATTTACAAATGCGCCCGAGAACGACGTGTTAATTAATTAGATTAAAGCGTGGGGTAAGCTAATCGGCGACAAAGGCAATATCATGTTTGGGGCTACCTGTAACTGATATCCCGATAACCACTCATCATAACTGGATTGTCAACGCGGCTCAGTGCATACCAACTCAATGCGACAATTTTGATTTGTGACAATGCAGCGAGGACGAGCAGTATCAGGCCAAGCAAATTAAATGTTTGTTGTAACTGGAAGGTGTCCATGCACATATGCACTGGTGTCAATTAGACTTCCGCCCATGTGTTATCTGAGATATACCATAATGTGAGTCATAAATATTGTGTTCATATTGGTTTATAAATGCACAGCTAAGTAGGATATATAGCAGGATTGGCCATATTTCACGGGGGGGGGGGGTTGGCGATTGATACATGTTTAATGACAATTTTAATTCCAAATCTCCAGATCACTATTTAAAGTGGCAACTGAATTTGCGTACAAATCTTTATTTGTCTGACAGATTAGGAAATTGTTTATTGGTCATGTTCACATTTTTTGTTAAAACTTTTATTGACTTTTAGTTGAATATATCATACATTGTAATGTCATTGACAAATTTCAAAGTAATACTATAGGTAAAATTAAATTTCGTCTTGTTATTCTTTAAATACTGAGGATTAAGCCAGATATTCCCCTCGCTGTCGGCCATTCGTCCAAATAATCACCTCGGCTTCGCCTCGGTGAATTATTTCTCCGAATGCCCGACAGCTCGGGGAATATCCTATACATAAATTTTGATAATTTTCACATTGCAAATTTATTAGAAAATAAATGTCTGATAAATTTAGTGAAACACATAAATTTTAAATTTATCAAAAATAAATTTCATATAAATTTGATGATCTATGTAAACGTTAAAGCAATATATAGCTAAATATTTTTTCCAAAATTTATTTAAATTTCGTTGCAAGAAATGGATGCAACATGTGAACAAATTAGATTATAGTGAGGAAGTCAATGAATGTTAATTTATCAATGCATTGTTGTTTTCGCAATTGTCAAAATATAAACTCTTATTTCACACTATATTAGGGAAGTTTTCAAATAGCCATGCGCAATATAATTAGTGAATATTATGTCAGTCACTTTCACATGTTAAAGGGACACTTTGATTATTGCGACATAACCAAGATGCGGGCCCCGTTGGTTCAGAGTGCCCGGATGAAGATAATTAATCGTGTGTGCTTCTCACAGTACGAGCTAACTGCATGGCCTCCTATAGCCTGATACCGGAGTACGCTGTGTATGTCTCTTTGGAAAGCATACGAAATTTCTAAACGATGTACATCTGTTAGGAATTTCGTCGGCTTTTCTAAGACAGGCTATTTGGCCATGCGTTTGTCACAACAGACCTGTTTCTTACGTGCATGCATAATTCGTGTTTATTGATAGTAATGATGAAAAGAGTAACGGCTTGTATTAATCGAATAATATAAATGAAGTTAGTTTGCCGCGTATCGTAATCAGGATGGACTTTATTTTACCTATACGGACCGTTCATTCTTGAAAGTGCAGCCTGTACTCGTATAGTAAAACTCGGAATTATGCTTTCAAGATTCACATCAAGGCGACGTCCAGTCGCGGGATGTTGGTCAGTTTCTGTGCCGAGGCCAGGGGCGTACACTAGCGATGGCGGGGTGGTTGACGGGGTGTCACGTGTGCAAATATATACATGTAGTGACATTAGCACTAACCTTTACTATTGAAAATAAATTGAGTTCGTGTGTCTGTCCGGATAAAGGCGACAAAACGACTTAACCCCTCTGAAAATGTGTACATAGGGTCATATCATGCACGTAACCCGGGGATTAAGGGCGCTAATAATGTTTATGACTTTGGCTATATATAGGCGATCAAACGGAGGGGCAGATCGGCAGATTAAAAAAAAAATCAAATTTTTTTTTGAATTTGGGAATAGATTTTTACAACTTGTTTTGCTTCATCCTATTTTATGGATGTTAGTGTTGAAGACTATTATAATATTTAAGGAAGTGGCAGTCCTGTCAACAAATTTGGTATTTTGACAAAAATTTGATTTTGAAGCCATTTTCACCAAGCTTGGTGTTATTTCTTTAAAATGGGGAATTTGACCCTAAAAATAATATAATAAAAAAAAAAATTCCCGGACCCCTGTGTCTTATATATATGTACTTTTAGTATTATGACCAATTTGTGCCAGGGGCCAGTGGTTGCACTATTCAAGTGTGTTTCCGAATACGTTGTTCGAATAAATAGGATTATCATTATTTGTGGCTGAGACATGAGAAGCTGCATAATTTGATAAATAAAACGCTATTTCAGAATGCATTTTAGCTCAAGCTGCTGAACATGAAAATTCAAGTTGAGATATTGCCAATTTCCCATGGGTTGGTATCCATCGCCAGTGGTTTCCGAATATAAGTACGTCCGTCGACAATTTCCATTGGTATAGGCTACGGGTTGTAACTTTGGTCGGATCATTATGAAATTAGGCATGACTGTTGGAATTGGTAACATATAGATCGGGAACGAGTCATTTTTTTTATGGGCCAGTCGACAAAAAACTTGTATCATATATCTCAAATTTCAATATAGTATACGGGCTAGATGCCGCCACCGAAAGCGACAAAATGTGCGATATTAGCGCATGTTTCGGCGGGCCGAAAGCGACAAAAAGTGCGTCGTAACGACGCACATTTTGTCGCTTTCGGCGCGTTACTAATGGCGCACTTTTTGTCGCTTTCGGCGTGCACCGAAAGCGCCATTAGGAAGAGGCCATAATAGTATTCCATATAATTGATATTCTAATGCAATTATTATGCTGATCGCCTCATCATTCTTTGTGTCTGGCGAATTACAATTCATGCTAATGTCAGACATTTGTATATGGCGCTATCACAACGATCATGACATTTGGAACTTATTCCCTTCCCTATATATTCCTTATTTTCAAAAATGTCGCTTTCGGCTGACTTGACGGCATGGGTGTGTGGCCCGCCCCAAATACCACATAATAGAAACACCCCGACCTCCACCATCACCCCCCCCCCCCCCCCCAGTGGTACCACCCCGAGTGGTGAAAATTGGGTATGGACCATTTTCGAGAATGGTAAGATTTCGACCGATTTGACGGAATGTGTGGGTGGCCCGCCCTAAATACCACCTAAAAACACTCCGAGCCACCACGTATCACCCCCGGGTGGTAGGCCTACCTCCCACCCAAAACATATAATAGCTTACTATTTTGAGACTGGGACTCATATAATATATAATAATATATTAGTCCCAGCTACCATGTAGCTAGAAATGTGAACAGCAGACATCCTGAGATACAAACAATATATATTATTGATTGTTTGATTTTCCAACCAGTATTTAGTGGGGGAATGTGTTGTTTTTAGACCAACAGCAGTATATTCTTCTACTTTTGGTCCAAAGTTTGGTTGGAATGGCTATCGGTTGAACAATTTAGGTTTAGAGGCTATCAGGTTTGACATTTCCGTTGGAAATGTTTGAGGTACCATTTGGAAAGTTCAACTGGGAGGGGGGTTGCAAAGTAGTATTTCGAGAACATTTGACTTCGGTCTGGTTCAAGGTACGTACATTTGGAAATATCAAGGTATCTACATGTAGCCACCTCCCTGGTTATAAGGTATAAGAACACATTGATACATGGATGCGACTAGAGATCTCCATTGTGGGGGGGTCTCCAACGATAACTTACTATTATTATCACAGCTCTCAGTTAGTGGCCAAGACATAAATGCTATACGTGTAAGCATTCTCTCCAGTCAATTATTTACCAGATCGACATACTTCTAAGTTAGGAATGAAATAGACACGACAAGAGAAAAATGTAATCCTGTCCATTTTGGTCAATACATGTAGGCGATCACTACCATAAATATGGTAATATAAATTTTTGCCTCAAGGCGACATATAATATTTCCGAATGCCATGCTACATGTAACTAAATATGAAATGTTCCAGATACCATAAAATCTCTTACAGGTACCGGTACTTAATCCGATCAGAGGATCCCCATATAATCACATTCCAACAACAACATTTTTTGAAATGACGCTTCAGTTTTCAGAATCTAATAATTGCCCAAAAATAATGAAAAGCACCATCAACTATAGTATAAAATTGCACAAAACCTGTTATTTATCAACATTTTGTTCAACGAAATTTTACCGGTTTGTCAAATATCTGACACAAAAAGCCACTTGATTTTAGAGTTATCCATCTTTGCCCGCAATTTGGTCAATTAAATTCTTCTCGATGACTCTATTTTGCCGGTTTGTCAAATATCTGACACAAAAAGCCACTTGATTTTAGAGTTATCCATCTTTGCCCGCAATTTGGTCAATGAAATTCTTCTCGTTGACTGTCTATTGGGCCACTATAATTAAAATAATAGATTTATAACATCGATATCTGATCACTCTGAGCTGTGGTGGGTGGGTTCCTCGACTCGAATCAAATATTTTTTACCCCCGAAGTCAACGAAATAGTAATTTGCGACCGTTAATTCGGATTGAGTACCTTTAAGATCTAACAGCAACCATATCTCAACCCCACTACAATCTGGGACTAATATATGTTATACATGTATTAGTCCCAGCTACAATCAGTGAACCTGATGAATAATTTTAACAGCATCTGAAAATGAAAGAAACATCCCACACCTTGTCTACGATATAATGAAAGCCATAATTGTAAATCAATCAGCTCTGCGTGTACCGGTATACATGTATATGTACACATATTGGACCCACATGAATTGCTATATTCTCCATATTAATTTAAAACGAGCGCACCACTTTAACAAACTCATTATTGAGTATTATATCAATAGTGATGTGTTTGTTAAATTTATACTCCTTTTAACATCAGTAGGCCTACACAATCATTCGTTGCATAACTTTCATTAAATTTTCCTAGTACTGAATATAAACAGTACTGGTACAATAACACTAGCAGTACTGGAACCGACCATACTGTAGGTGTCTGGCCTGTTTATTACCTTTTTAATTTGTTCTGATACATCAGGTACTTATAATAAGATGATAGTTCATTCAGACAACACCCTCTAAGTTGCCTAATAATAGAGACAAACTAATAATAGTGATGGTGGGATTTTTTAGCTAAAATTAATAATAGTAACCACAGCAATTTCACTCTATGTCTCTTAGTGATCTGATCATGGGAAGTGTTCTCCAAATATAATAACAGTGTTGACACTATCATATTATTGACACTATTATTGCACATGAGAGTACCGTTACTAGTACATGTAGATGCTAATACAGCCCTCATAATTCAGATTTTTCAGCTTCGGCAATCCACTACAGCAACCATTGATGTGGGGTCCATTTGCTTCGGCAAATGGCTTCGGCATTGCTGATTGCCGTAGCCAATTAAGAGGGCTACTAATATGAGTAAGTTATTATCAAGTCTGGCTCTTCTTGAATTAAACTATCATAGGGTGATTTCACGGGAAGTGTAGCATGAAGGAATTGGACACATATCTCCCTTAAATTCATGTTCAGTGTATGACCAACCTACCATTCATTTTTTATCATATAAAGGTATATTTATGTGACCGGCGCAGCAAATTTCAGCTGAATATGACTATTTTTTGCAATTTTATGACCAGAAATGTGCATTTTTTTGTCATTTTCTCTGTGCCAAACAGGAAATGGTCTCAATAATAAGGTGATTATAAGAAAATATATAGTACAAAGGAAACAAGTTTCATACAGTAATTATAATCTAAGACATTCTGTTCTTATTAGTGAAAATTTCATGTAAAAATGTCAAAAATATGTAATTTTATGTCAATTTTTGTTATTTTGGAGACATTCCGTTAAAAAAAAAAAAAAAACCAAAATCAAATCATCTACAGCCAGTATTGAAGAAAACACCATTAAATATGTCACATATGGTGTATTTTCAACAATAAGGATATGATATCTAATATAGACGTGCTATTATTTCTGTGATTAAAAATTAGTGATTTTTTTAGTTCTTTGATTAGTGATGACAAAAATTCCGTTAAAAAATGTCCTTTCCTGAACATGGCTTTTTCTGAAATTTTCTCATTACCAGCCACCTTAACAAGGAAAGTAAATTTTAATAATGGCATTAGATGGCATGACAGACATAACTGTCAGAAAGTTTAGTATGTAACACACTAGTAATGTAAAAAAATTGATTTATCATTGTTTAAAAAAATGTCCTTTCCTGAACGATTTTTGACAATATGCATTGAGGTCATATATCGGAGGAAAAACACCTGTAATCACCAGTGCAATATATATCACTTGGGAACACATATCAAATTTCTCAAAAACCTTTCAAGTATTTTTTATAATTCTGTGGATTTTTAATTTGTAGAAGGCACACAAAAGTAGTGTTTTTGGGTTGTTTTTAACACTTTATTCAAATTTGTCATAAGTAACAGCAAGGCTTTTGACAAAATATGATCACTTCCAAACACTGAAAGTGGAATAACTTTGGAACCGAATAAAAATTTTCAATTCTGTAAAAACTGTTATATTTTAGAAGCTCTCCTCTGCAGCTTGAGACATATTGTGGTAAATGAGATCTCATCTGAAATTTTCAGTTGAATTCCCTGTTTACTGCTGCTGTTTTTTCATCTTTAATTTAAAGATGTTATAGTGATGCCATATCTATGGTATGATATAACTTTTTAAACAATGGTTCCCATGCTATAAATTTTGTGGAGATGTGTTCCCTGTATTCCAGCTACAAAATAAAAACAAAACGAAAGTGATTGAAGAAACTTCATTTTTGAGTGCATTTGGCACTTTCCGTGCTACACTTCCCGTGAAGTCACCCCATAGTGATATTCAACTACATGTATTATATCTTAATTGTACTACCATACACAATGTATACTGGTACGGTATATACGTAAACTCCAGGTTTTCTCTGTTTTTACTAAAACTTCATGGAATCATCTCACTTCGTAATGCACAACCACTTAAAATGTACATGTATATAACACTATAATTTTAACAGAGCAAATGAGAAGGCATCATATTCCAATATAAAAAGAATTCTACAGCTTATTACAGGAGACCTGTTTATTTCATAATGGCAGAAGTACATGTGCATGTATGCCATTTGAATGACATTATAAATAACTTCTCACCAAGATGATTTCAAAATTCTAACTACTAGTACAAGTAAATCAGTTAAATAATCAAAAATGCCAGCACCGATATATATACTGTACTTAGTACATGTACATGTAGTAGGTACCGTACATGAGATATTTTCACCACTTCATAATAGTTGAATATATACGGTACATGTACCGGTACAATGGAATTCAAGTTGTGTCAGACCTGTTGTTTGGCATAAACAATGTACCAGTAAGTGACTTTGGTGATCACTGTTAGTCATTGATTTTGATAACATAAGTTCATGATTTTTACAAAATAATTTTAATGAATCAAAACCATGTGCAGCCGCATGTGTAACATGTAACTGTCTTTGTCCATTAGTCATTATCCAAGTCTGGTTTAGTCTTGATCTAATGATCAAAGGCGGAATGTTACTAGTATGTACCGGTAACTTATGATCATCATCATGATCCGGGAGTCTGATGAATTATAATCCATTTCACAGCATTGTCCATGTCTGCATGTTTCATGACATGTTTGGTAAACATCCTCACTCGATTCACCGACACTGGTGAGTGGTGCCATTGCCATTCTGATTCTCCATATCATGTTCTACCCTTCACAAGTTCACACACATGTAGCTACTGTACTTCTAATCAGTCTAATGACAATGTACTATGCAGAATGATAGAATCTGAATGAACATTCGATTCAATGACCTTTTACGGCATCAGCGTTGACTGCATTTCAGCATTGAAGGGCTGAGGAGTCCAGAATAGAACTATAATCATCATATTTTGCAATAATCATTACATTCACATTGTTTGCATTCTTCCATTGCCATTGGGGTCAACCAGTGCTATTCACTTATTCGAGTCAATGTCCATGATAATAACAGTTGAATACGGCATAGCCTGACCTGCCACACTCAGTGACTCACACACAGTGTCTGTGACCAGTCCAGTGTTACTGTTATTTGTTGTAGTGGACCACTATCCTTCTATGCTGGAAGCAGCAATCTGCGAAAGCGGTCATGTTGACCAACTTCACCAAGTCCAGTGTGCGATATTCGGATTGGTCCCGTCACTTCACATGATATTTTCTGATAATTAAGCGGTATTTCTAACATCCAAACGGGTTAAAACAGTCTATATCTAATCCGTTGTGTAAGAATGAGATACACATTTTCTGCGAATAATGAACGAAACAAGCAGATATGACAGATGAAAAAACTATTTATTTTTAACACATAAAAATTCGGAAATTCCACACCGGAAGTTCGGCTGCGCATTGCGAATGTGCAGTGTGGCGAATACGGACTGTGAAATAACGTACTTTAACTCTGGGAACAATTTATCCCCAATTTCATGCACAAGAATGTTTAAACATTATCATAACATATTCGACTTGTTTTTAATTTGTTTTCATGAAAAGGAATGATAAAAGGCACAATAAACATATCTAGAACGACAAATAAATCCAAATTAGCCATTTCCCCGTCATATTTCGGTCAGGCAAGCGAGGTACAAAAATGTATGAATCTGAGTACGAAAGTCGGAGTGTTCCTCTACCGTATTGCAATAATCGCCAACCTATTATAATACAAGAAAACCATAGTCAGAAATGGTAACGCCACCAAGATTATGGTATTACATATAAATAGAAATTATAACAAATACATAAAATATTTTGATAACAATTGCGTTTAAACAAGTAATCCTTCAAATTATTAATAACAAAGTAAACGACTGTGGGGTCACTCAACAGATTATAAAGACTTGGACATAGTATACTGTAAATACTAAAATTTAAATGAAATAATTAAAAGATAAAATTTAGCAAGTAGTAAAAGTTAAATTTTCTCATTTTTGTTTTGGTTAAATAAAGCAATAATTTAAATGTAACATTTGGTTAAAAAAAAATGATTGACCGTGGCTCTTCCAATAATTGCGCGACTGACCTGGTCAATTGTTCTTAAGAAGTTGTTTTGATAATTACTATGGAGGGAAATAGTTGTGGCTGTGGCTTCGCAAGTAATTACCTTGGTGACGTGATGTTAACAAATCTGAACTCCAGTTAACCAAGGACGCTTCATACCAAATATAAGGTGAATTATTAATTCTTTAGAAGTTGTTTTAAGATTTACTATGGAGGGAAAGAATTGTGGTGCTGGCGTCGCAACTATTTGACCTCATTGTAACAAATATAAATATTAGTCACTCAGGCAATAGATGTATCTATTCTGTATATTAACTTATTGGGTCTTATGTGTCTTGAGATGTCTAAATAGTTTTCGATGGACAGATCGCGCAAGGGACCCACGCCAATCTTCTCTGTTGGGATTCCAATTGTTGGCTCATTAAATAGGCACATATGCTTAAGATACAGTCGCACGCTCCCGTAAGTCGGGTTTTGGATCACAGTTAATATAAAATATCAGAAAATATCATTGAAATAATCGGTTTCCCCCAATAAACATCCATATATTGAATATACATGTTTTGGAGCAGAATTAGGCAGTCCATATTGGACGCCATCATGAAATTTATTTTGTTTTTCACACATAATTATTAGTTATATGGATGGAGTTCTCATTACACCTCACATCCTTGTATTGGTTACAGTAATACCCAAAGTAATTGACCACTTAACCACATCAGAATTATTGGTAATTTTTCAGGATTTGAAATCCTGAAAATTAACCAATAATTTTGCTGTGGTCAATTACTTTGGACATTACTGTATGAGGATTGAGTTATCATTAAACCTCAAATCCTTATATTGGTTACAGTAATGCCCAAAGTAATTGACCACTTAACCACAGCAGAATTATGTATTTTTTCAGCATTTACAATCCTCAAATTACCCATTATTCTGCTGTGGTTAAGTGGTCAATTGCTTTGAACATTACTGTATGATGATTGAGTTATCATTAAACCTCAAATCCTTATATTGGTTACAGTAATGCCCAAAGTAATTGACCCTTTAACCACAGCATAATTATGGGTAATTTTTCAGGATTTAGAATCATGAAAAAATACACACAATTTTGCTGTGGTTAAGTGATGAATTACTTTGGACATTACTGTATGTAGATGGAGTTAAACCTCACATCAGTGTGTTGGGGATTTGGACCTTGACTTGGGACCTTTGGTTTTTAACGCAACAAATGCGCGTACACCGTATACACAAATTTTTTATGTAACCAGAGTTTTTCTTGGATAAGATGAGTTTGAAGCCTGCTTACATTTCAAAATGTTGTCAGTTTTGTATTGTCTGCAGCGGATCTCGACGCTTTGAAGCAAAAGTTACAAAAGATAAAATGTGTATGTGACGAGACTATAATACAAATGAAAAAATAAATTGAGGGAGGGGTGGGCGATACAGGGAACTAAGGGTTGAACCGATATAAATTTGTAGAGCAATAACGACCAATTGACATATTATGCATATCAACTCTACTGTTGCAACAAGGCTATAAAATAGGGGGGTGTCAGAATCTTAGTCATCTCTATATAGTGCCAGAATAGTCATTTATGGAGTTCTAGAAGATGTTGGGTTGGTTATATGGACTCGGAGAAAAAAGGGGTTTGTACCGATGAAGTTGATGAACTGACATAAATTAGTGGATCGATGTTGCCATGTAATGCATCGTGACTGTACTAAAGCAGCAATTATATAAAATTGGGGGGGGGGGGGGGTCTGAAATTATCTCTATAGTTGGCACCAAGATTATATAGAAAGGAATAGCAATTGATATACATATACGGTATACTATAGTAATACCATAGACATATAAGTACAAGTATCACGAGATAAAATATTACGTAACATGACTATATACCGATGAAAGAAATAAATAAATTGGACCGGGATTAGAGGTTGGATTGGTTATATGTGGATAATTGGATATGGAATTCATACCGATGAAACGATACAAATTAGTGGAGCGATAAAGACACTTAGTCAGGCTACGCGGGGGAAATAGGGGTTGATACGATAGACCGAAATAAATTTGTCGAGTGATAATGACCAATGTTGACGTATAAAGTAACGCGACTGTACTGTCACACAATTATCAGGTAGAACCGGTCAAATATGACAGTGTACAGCATGTAATTATTTCCTAGATCGAAGAAATGAATTTTTTTTTTCGATGATAAAATTTAAGATGGGATTTGCCATTAAAATCGATTTATGTCTATAAAACTGTCATTTTTCAAAATTTTGAGCTGAAACTTGGTGTGTATGTGTATAATACTACTATATTCTTAAAATGACAGAGTTCAGCGCGTAATTATGTTTTAGATGGAAGAAATTGAATTTGTTTTCGATAAAAAATTTACAGCGTGTACGGCCTACGGGTCATTGAGTATGCTCAATTTTTGTAAACAAACTTTTGTCAATAGCTGTTTTGGTCAAACTAAACCTTCTTCGACCGGGACAGCAGATCCGAATAGTAGCTAAGATGTATTTAGATAGAATTATCAAAAGAATATGACCGATCAGGGTACATTTTAAGAGAATAGAGTGGAGAAATCTTGGTGATAATTCCAGAAAATAAAGATGGAGGTGAATCACAATTAAACTTCCCACAATGCACTTCACTAACCAGGGGTTCTCAATGGGTTACACATTATTTTCAGTCTATCAGATTATTTATATTTTCAACAACAAGTGACTTTAAGTTTACAATTTCAGCCTGTCCTGACTCTATCGATACGATTTAACACATTTTCAAAAACGTATTATACACCGGTGGCGTTAACTTTACAATTTAAGCATCTACGTGATTCTATCGGTACGATTGAGTAAGGTACAAACAAGAATACATCAGGGGCTCCCAATGGGTTATATATTATTTTCAGTCTATCAAATTATTTATATTTTCAACAACATATTATTACACCGGTGACTTTAAGTTTACAATTTCAGCCTGTCCTGACTCTATCGATACGATTTATCATATTTTCATAAACATATTATACACCGGTGACGTTAACTTTACAATTTCGGCATCTACGTGATTATATCGGTACGATTGAGTAAGGTACACAAAATCTCCAAGAATACATTCGCCCTGTCCACCACACAATATCAAACTCACAGAAGCTAGAAACACCACAGGTGGCGTAATAAAAAAGCTATGCAGGGTGATAACTCGGAAAAAAAATTATTGTTGCGAAAAAGTCTCATTGCAGCGCTTTAATGACTAATTCAAATTTCCTCTGACTAGTCACTGCATGAAAAGCGAGATTTATAAAATATAAATGTTACATAAATTTAGGACCCTGAATTTATGCATGCATTTTTACATATTAAAATCGCCTTTCTTCGAACAGTGCCAGAGGTTAGTAGATCTATTATGTCGCCAGCGAACATTTATAGCAATGTGGTAAACATTTGATGTCACTTTAACACTATTGAGTCAAATGACATGCTGACAACGCTTACCCACAAAAAACCCATAACTGAAGACCTTTCGCAAAATGCCCTACAGATAAACGTGACAGATGTTATACCTCTATAGACACATGTCGTCTTTCTCACGTAAGTTGACGAAAATGAATTAAAATGATTACAAATAAAGCATATTTGAGGTCAGGAATGGGGAATGGGGGTGTCCACTTCGGAGACATTCAGTTATACCAAATCATTTCGCTTACGGCTGTAACCATCTTAGCCCATAATTTAATTATTCCGCGATGGTATCTGGAATCAGGGAGCTAAATGTGTTCTAGAGTCGGGGAGCGAGTACACCGTGGAATGCTAAAGGTGAAGGTAACTGAAGAATGACCCCCACCTGATACACGCGACACGTTATTAAAGGATGACATCGCGTTTATTTGATTTGTACATAATATCTAAATAATTTAAACTGGTGAATGAATGGGGGAATGGATTTTTGTGAGCGGGAAATTTATTTAACTAGCTGCTGTAGTTCTGGTTTTTTCCAGATCAAATTTGGCTGTGAGATAGCCCTGTCGTAGACTTGGGGATTTATTTTAAAAAGTAAACACATGACCTATGATTTTTCTTGCATTTTCGTGATCAACTGGTGTCAATCTAGCTGGGTAAACATCACTGGTATGGCATGCAGGCTTCAATTCAGTGAATTTGGCCGAAACGTTAACACTGTCGCCTAGATGGGAAACCATTTTAGTTCAGTGATTCCTATAAGAAAAATTTGAATTTTACGAAATTTCACGTCTCGCCATGATAAGTTGTTAATTCCCTATTTTCTTATTTTCAAATGATAATGACCACATTTTGGACATATTTAAAGAAGAAACCCATGGATTCGCCTGTAGATAGTAAAGAAAGTGATAAATCTGGGAATTTTGCATGGACATCAGGTACCATTAGGGGGTCAGGGGGTCTAAAGCACCTCTCCCCACAATTTTGAGGAGTGTTACCCCCCCCCCCCCTCCCCCCCCCCCCAATTGGGAAAAGGTGACAGTTGACCCAATTAAGCTTTTCCGGCACCCAGTAGTCTTATCGGGGACCGTAGCCCCACCCCAAGTGGGGGGGGGGGGGGGGGGGTGATGGCATCACCAATAAAATTACTGTCGTGCAAAATTGCCATGGCAGGTTTGTTAAACAGACAGTATGCCCTGCCATCTGGTAAAATTTCATGCCTGAGGCTGTGTCTGATGTTGTATCATTATGTTTAGATATTTAAATTGACTTATGGTTGCTTTATTTTGCTATTAAAGTATTTTTTATTTTTATTTTCTGTTAATTTTGGTAAATGTTTATTATAAATTGCCAAATTCTGCATGAAAAGTGTTTAAAATTGGACAAGATATCCCTCTCAAAATGTATATTAACATTTCCTCTTCAATTTATTAATATTATGGTATATAAGGGCATAATTCAGTTATACGAGATGCATCAGCTAGTAAAATTGAAAAAAAAAATCTTTATTTTTTGGCTTTATTTTGAGGATTGACACTAATTTTCAGGATGCCTCATATTGGAAAAATAAACCACTACTGCTCGATATAATCCATTTTTGATTTCAGTAAGGTCTATATTTTGACAAAATACTATAATAAACGCTGTGTTTCACACATATACATATATATAGGAATCAGGGAGCTAAATGTGTTCTAGAGTCGGGGAGCGAGTACACCGTGGAATGCTAAAGGTGAAGGTAACTGAAGAATGACCTTCACCTGATACACGCGACACGTTATTAAAGGATGACATCGCGTTTATTTGATTTGTACATAATATCTAAATAATTTAAACTGGTGAATGAATGGGGGAATGGATTTTTGTGAGCGGGAAATTTATTTAACTAGCTGCTGTAGTTCTGGGTTTTTCCAGATCAAATTTGGCTGTGAGATAGCCCTGTCGTAGACTTGGGGATTTATTTTAAAAAGTAAACACATGACCTATGATTTTTCTTGCATTTTCGTGATCAACTGGTGTCAATCTAGCTGGGTAAACATCACTGGTATGGCATGCAGGCATCAATTCAGTGAATTTGGCCGAAACGTTAACACTGTCGCCTATGGGAAACCATTTAGTTCAGTGATTCCATATACGGCCACCATGCATATGTGAGACCAGCTGTCAAACTCCATGCAGGGTTTACCTCCCTTGATGACTCGTCTCGGTAAAGGAAGTATGACTGGTGCGCTCTGGGAGAGATTGACCAGCTGTATCAGATAATAATACAAGCTATCGGCCAAGATGCTTTCTTTTTCTGTAAACAACCCTAATGTGCAGATCAGACGTGTTCCGGGCATTACAGGCGAGTATTCGTTTTCGCTATTTAGACATATTATGTATATACAAATACGTTTGTTTTCGCATTTGTGTCTAAACTAAGGTGTTACAATGGTAGATTAATGTTGTGGACAGTAATGTAGCCATGCATGCATTCATTCTTTCATCAATTCGCAGCGTGATCGACACATGTCAAAATTTATTCTGAATACCACACCATTCATGAAATTGTAACAAAGATTACATATATGTTCGCATTAAATTTAGACATAGCTTGCCTTGATTAAATCTTTTATTATACAGAGACGTCGGAATAAGGTTATTCTATCGCATGGAAATGTGGTTTTGTGAGAGTGATTTCACCCTTAGCCAGATCACAAATAAAAGGCCGTACATTACAATTAAATATTTTTGATAAACAGGCTATTATATCGCGTAAAATGTGGAGTTGGAAGCGTGATTTCACCCTTTGCCATTTCACATATAAATTCATTGTACAATATATCCATTATGTAATCCCGTTTTGACGTTTGAATCGCGTAAAATTGTGATCATGGCAGGGTGATATCACCCTTTGACATTTCACATATAAATTCATTGTACAATATATCCATTATGTAATCCCGTTTTGAAGTTTCAATCGCGTAAAATTGTGATCTTGGAAGGGTGATATCACCCTTTGCCATTTCACATATAAATTCACTGTACAATATATTGATTATGTAATCCCGTTTTGAAATTATAATCGGTAAAATTGTGATCATGGAAGGGTGATATCATCCTTTGCCATTTCACATATAAATTCATTGTTCAATATATCCATTATGTAATCCCGTTTTGAAGTTATAATCGGTAAAATTGTGATCATGGAAGGGTGATATCACCCTTTGCCATTTCACATATAAATTCAATGTTCAATATATCCATGATGTAATCCCGTTTTTAAGTTTTAATCGGTAAAATTGTGATCATGGAAGGGTGATATCACCCTTTGCCATTTCACATATAAATTCATTGTACAATATATCCATGATGTAATCCGGTTTTGAAGTTAGAATCGCGTAAAATTGTGATCATGGAAGGGTGATATCACCCTTTGCCATTTCACATATAAATTCATTGTTCAATATATCCATGATGTAATCCCATTTTGAAGTTTTAATCGGTAAAATTGTGATCATGGAAGTGTGATATCACCCTTTGACATTTCACATATAAATTCATTGTACAATATATCCATGATGTAATCCCGTTTTGAAGTTAGAATCGCATAAAATAGTGATCATGGAAGGGTGATATCACCCTTTGCCATATCACATATTTCCATTGAACAGTAAGTCCATGATGTAATCCCGTTTTGAAGTTTGAATCGCGTAAAATTGCAATTGTGGTCATGGAAGGGTGACATCATCCTTTGCCAGTATCACATATATATTTACTGTACAATATATCCATGATGTAATCCCGTCTTGAAGTTAGAATCGCGTAAAATTGTGGTCATGGAAGGGTGATATCACCCTTTGCCATTTCACATATAAATTCATTGTACAATATATCAATTATGTAATCCCGTTTTGAAGTTTAAATCGCGTAAAATTGTGATATTGGAAGGGTGATATCACCCTTTGCCATTTCACATATAAATTCACTGTACAATATATTGATTATGTAATCCCGTTTTGAAATTATAATCGGTAAAATTGTGATCATGGAAGGGTGATATCATCCTTTGCCATTTCACATATAAATTCATTGTTCAATATATCCATTATGTAATCCCGTTTTGAAGTTATAATCGGTAAAATTGTGATAATGGAAGGGTGATATCACCCTTTGCCATTTCACATATAAATTCAATGTTCAATATATCCATGATGTAATCCCGTTTTTAAGTTTTAATCGGTAAAATTGTGATCATGGAAGGGTGATATCACCCTTTGCCATTTCACATATAAATTCATTGTACAATATATCCATGATGTAATCCGGTTTTGAAGTTAGAATCGCGTAAAATTGTGATCATGGAAGGGTGATATCACCCTTTGCCATTTCACATATAAATTCATTGTTCAATATATCCATGATGTAATCCCATTTTGAAGTTTTAATCGGTAAAATTGTGATCATGGAAGTGTGATATCACCCTTTGACATTTCACATATAAATTCATTGTACAATATATCCATGATGTAATCCCGTTTTGAAGTTAGAATCGCATAAAATAGTGATCATGGAAGGGTGATATCACCCTTTGCCATATCACATATTTCCATTGAACAGTAAGTCCATGATGTAATCCCGTTTTGAAGTTTGAATCGCGTAAAATTGCAATTGTGGTCATGGAAGGGTGACATCATCCTTTGCCAGTATCACATATATATTTACTGTACAATATATCCATGATGTAATCCCGTCTTGAAGTTAGAATCGCGTAAAATTGTGGTCATGGAAGGGTGATATCACCCTTTGCCATTTCACATATAAATTCATTGTACAATATATCAATTATGTAATCCCGTTTTGAAGTTTCAATCGCGTAAAATTGTGATATTGGAAGGGTGATATCACCCTTTGCCATTTCACATATAAATTCACTGTACAATATATTGATTATGTAATCCCGTTTTGAAATTATAATCGGTAAAATTGTGATCATGGAAGGGTGATATCACCCTTTGCCATTTCACATATCAATTCATTGTTCAATATATCCATTATGTAATCCCGTTTTGAAGTTATAATCGGTAAAATTGTGATCATGGAAGGGTGATATCACCCTTTGCCATTTCACATATAAATTCATTGTTCAATATATCCATGATGTAATCCCGTTTTTAAGTTTTAATCGGTAAAATTGTGATCATGGAAGGGTGATATCACCCTTTGCCATTTCACATATAAATTCATTGTACAATATATCCATGATGTAATCCGGTTTTGAAGTTAGAATCGCGTAAAATTGTGATCATGGAAGGGTGATATCATCCTTTGCCATTGCACATATAAATTCATTGTTCAATATATCCATTATGTAATCCCGTTTTGAAGTTATAATCGGTAAAATTATGATCATGGAAGGGTGATATCACCCTTTGCCATTTCACATATAAATTCATTGTTCAATATATCCATGATGTAATCCCGTTTTTAAGTTTTAATCGGTAAAATTGTGATCATGGAAGGGTGATATCACCCTTTGCCATTTCACATATAAATTCATTGTACAATATATCCATGATGTAATCCCGTTTTTAAGTTTTAATCGGTAAAATTGTGATCATGGAAGGGTGATATCACCCTTTGCCATTTCACATATAAATTCATTGTACAATATATGCATGATGTAATCCGGTTTTGAAGTTAGAGTCGCGTAAAATTGTGATCATGGAAGGGTGATATCATCCTTTGCCATTTCACATATAAATTCATTGTTCAATATATCCATTAATGTGTAATCCCGTTTTGAAGTTATAATCGGTAAAATTGTGATCATGGAAGGGTGATATCACCCTTTGCCATTTCACATATTAATTCATTGTTCAATATATCCATGATGTAATCCCGTTTTTTAAGTTTTAATCGGTAAAATTGTGATCATGGAAGGGTGATATCACCCTTTGCCATTTCACATATAAATTCATTGTACAATATATCCATTATGTAATCCCGTTTTGACGTTTGAATCACGTAAAATTGTGGTCATGGAAGGTTGATATCACCCTTTGCCATATCACATATTTCCATTGAACAGTAAGTCCATGATGTAATCCTGTTTTGAAGTTTGAATCGTGTAAAATTGTGGTGATGGAAGGGTGATATCACACTTTGCCATATCGCATATAAAAGTCATTGTACAATAAATCCATGTTGTAACACAATTAATATTTTGAAGTTTGAATCCTGTAAAATTGTGGTCATTGAAGGGCGATATCACTCTTTAGCAGAAAACAATTTTTTTTATTTTAGTTCTTATATTTTAATATTTATACTTATTTTCGATGCGATCACTTAATTATTTAATTTTTATTCTTTATTGCAGAGACTACGAAAATTGACGACAAGACACAACTATGAGACAAAGTGCCATGTCCAAGTAGTTCATGTTGTTATATTTGTGACTGGTATAACCAACAATAGGGCAGCATTTTGTTGGCAAATTACTACACATGGAGATACCAGAATCAGTGCGACACATGTGTATATGTATAGTTAGATATACACATCAGTGTCGCCATATATGCTGGTTACAAGCCAAATGTCACCCTAAAGTAGATTTCACAAATATATATATGGATATATATGTTCAAATCCAAATTTATACCGGGTATAAATGTGCATAAACTGGAGTTCATAATAAGAATAACTGTAGCTACATATATTTATGCAGGTTTATTCCGTGAATAACTTGTATAAATTTGAGTTTATAACCAGAATAAATGTAGCTACATATATTTATGCAGCTTTATTCAGTGAATAAATTTGTATTTATGCATAAAAGGTAGACAATAAATGAATGCATAAACGTGCGAATATTCATGAATAAATCGGTGAATATATGTGCATAAATTTCGGGATTTATACAAATTTATTCATTGAATAAATTGACATAAATTTCTGATTTATGCTCATTTATCTGGAATTTATTCAATGCATAAATTCCAGTTTTCGTGCAGTGCATTCATTCCAGCATGGTAAATGTGCAAATAAATTATAATAAATTTCTGATTTATGTAGATAAATTCCATATTTATCACATAATAAATTAGACATTTATCAAAATTTATTACCCTGATAAATTTTTGGTAAATTCGGAACTTTATTATTTAATAAATCCCAATAAATTTTAAATAAATTCCCACATTTATCGACATTTATCATTAAGATAAATTCCAATAAATTTGACATTTCCACACATTTATCAGGGATTTATTACTATGATAAATTCCATATTTCATGCAGTGATAGTCATGTAGATTTATCTGCCTGTTACCCATTGCATAGATAAATCATATTGGCTATCAGCCATTATTTTAATTTCAAATTGAAAGTATGTGTCTGAAGGGTTAATATATTTTTCAAAAATCAATCAGTCAATATTAAAATTGATAGAAGTGATTAGTGTGCAAAGATAACCATAGATAAGAGATATGAGGAAGATTCCATGTACATTACAGCATGTGTCTATGGGAAGCTTGGAAAGGGTTAATTATTTTCTAAGCAGATCAATGGAATATAGAAGACACTTATATAGGTGAGGGGTCTCTTATCACACCCTGTGATGAAATTTCAAGAATAGTAGAAACAAGAGACAGTGATGAAATTTCACCAGCCACAATTGTTGTTTATCTTTGACTTCATCTAACCAAACCCCACAGCTCTGTACCATACGTCATCACTCAATTAATAACAAGATTTCACTTGGAATGACACCATCTATAAAATGTACTCTCATATACTCTGGATATTGGATGTTCGCATCGTAATTTATTGATATCATTAATATATTACATGTATAAACTATTGCAATAATATATTCATATTTTCAAAAGGACATCACACCTAATTAATGGTATAAAACTAAAACAAATGAAAGTGTCAACGACAATTTTTTTTATTATTATTTAATATTTTTTTTTATTATAAAGTTCAAAAAAACGAGAGGCCAATCACGATCGGCAGATGTTAACCCATCCCTTGGCGATATAAATTTACTATGATCGGATAAATGAGAGTTTTGGTGTTGAATTATAGAGTATACTGTTTATGTACTATTATAGACAAATTTATATCACACAAATTATTGGAATTTATGGGTCACTGGCATTTATATAAGAGAATACACTCTTACAGGATCGGTAATGCTAAACCACCACAACCTAATTAAAAAAAAATTGTTTTTAATTATTTAAAAAAAAGATTGGGAACCTTTTTATCAAAGTGTATCATAATCATCAATATCTAAATGAAAACCAATGAAAGAGTCACTGACATTTTTTTTATTATTATTATTATAAAACATAAAAATAAAAAAAATAAAATTATTTTTTTCAAATTTGTTTTCGAAAAAGGGTCATAACTCCTTTAAATAAATTGGATCGAAACCATATTCAAACTAAAACTGTATTGTGGGCTGAGAAACTCATATACAAAATTTGGTTCCGATCAAATAGAAAATGTTAGAGTTATCGCATTATGCCTAAAGTGTACTTGCAGAGTACAAGAAAAATATATCAAACCTGGTGTGCCCCTTTAATATTTCAATTCACATTTGTAATCAATTGAAATTAATGTCCAACAAATTTACTAAACACAATCACATTATTAATCTCCAATAGTAATGCTATTAAACAATGAAACCAGATTATGCCTTTAAGATGGAATTTAAATAACCATGCATATAAAATATATAGTAGAAACATTCCATCTATGCTATCCCCAGCATATGGCCAGAGATACTTTATAGAGTATAAAGTATATACAGAGATAGTATATGATATGGCCAACACATGCTGGTAGTTAATTATCTCAATGCAAGACAGAGAGACAATTCATGGCATTGTAACTGGATACTAACTCTGTGTGAGAAGACAAATTCAAACCTGATTTATTAGATTCTATTTGGACAGTGCAACTGGGTATCTTTGATATATTTTAGCCATAAATAAAATAATCAAAAGACCATAACTCCATTAAAATATATCGGATCAAACCCATATTCGAACTCGACCTGTATTTTGAGTTGAGAAACTCACATACAAAATTTGGTTCCTATCAGTTGAAAAATTGTAGATTTATCGAAACATGCATGATTTCTATGTCAAAGGGCCATAACTCCATTAACAAATATTGGATCAAACCCATATTCGAACTCGATATGTATTTTGGACTGAGCAACTCACATATTAAATTTGGTTATGGTCAGATGAATTTTTTTTTAATTATGGCAGAATGCATGAATTCTAAGTTGAAAAAGGGCCATAACTCCCTAAAAAAAACTCGGATCAAACCCATATTCGAACTCGATCTGTATTTTGGGCTGAGAAACCCACATACAAAATTTGGTTTCGATCGGATAGAAAATGTTTGAGTTATCGCATTACTCGTAAAGTGTCTACGGACAGACATACAGACAGACAGACGGACAGACAGACAGACAGACAGACAGACAGACAGACAGACGAACGACGAGTGGTCAATCCGGGCAACAACACTATGTTTACCATACTAAGGTATGGGTAAACATAAAAATGAATATTTTTTTTTGTTAAATTAAGCAAGGAGTTCAATCTAAAAAAAATATTTTTTTTCAAATAAAAAGGTCATAACTCCTTTAAAATAAATCGGATCAAATCCATATTCGAACTCGATCTGTATTTTGGGCTGAGAAACTCACATACCAAATTTTGTATCGATCAGATAGAAAATGTTTCAGTTATCGCATTATGCGTAAAGTGTCTATGGACGGACGGATGGACGGACGGACGGATGGGTACACATCAAAATTAATAACAGAAAGTCACCTGGTCTTGATGGGTACACAGTTGAGTTCTACAAAATTTTCTGGAATGATCTAAGTATCTATCCTTAATGCACTTAATCATACCCCATAATTAACGAAGATCAAACCGTTTTCTATCAGGGAGATTCATCGGAAACAACACACATTTAATATATGACATACTACATGAGACTACAAAATATACACGGCATGTTGCTGTTGATAGACATTGAGAAGGCGTTTGACACTGTTTCGTGATCCTTTATTCGGAGAATCGTTTAGAAAGTGGCTAAAAACTTTTTATACAGACATTCAATCGGCAGTCCTCTTTAACGGCACAATATCTCCTTTTTTCCAGCCATTGAGAGGCTGTAGACAAGGAGAACCGGTATCTCCATATATTTTTCTTCTCTGTGCAGAAATACTTGGAATTATGTGTTACATCTGAAATACATCAAGAACACGCACCGCTATGGTGGAGCACACTGGGATGTGCATGAGCTCTGTCCACTAGCCAATCAAAAGCGATGAATTGATGTGCCACTTGAGTGACGTCGTGTCTGTTTTTCAAATTTATATGTCTTTTATGTCGGAAATAATCTCAAGGTTTTACTCTTGTTTTACTTCTACCTTCTACTTATGGTGGTTCTCCTGTGAAATGACAAATTAGATTATAATAAATAACTCTTGATTCGATTAAGGTTATCAGTTATAACCAAAAAAATTAAGAAAAATTTACTATAGGGCACTACGCGCCTTATAGAACATGTCTTCAATTTTTATTTGAAACAAGAGTTATTTCTTAAACATATCTAAATGTAGCTGCACATATACACTTCCAAAAAGTAATAACTTTAATTACCTTTTGTCGATTTCCAGAGTAACAGGTGTGAATCCAACAGCCGAGTGGGTGGGTGCCACTGATCCATGCGGATGCTGCTTTCCATATCGCTGAAGAATCTCGACAACTTCTATATCCTGGTTGTTACGATTCAGCCATTCATTTTTAATCACATGAGTAGGAATATGAGGTAGATCCGAGCAGAGTCGTCGAATCACTTTAACTTTGAGATCAATTTTCAAGTCCAATTCTTTTTCTAGCCAACGTTTTACAACAACATACATTGGTCCCATGAATAGGAAGTTACAATTATTTTTATCATAGCCTCTGGAGTCAAAACCAAAAATGTCGAATCCATCTCTATCAAAGCCATACCTGCTGCGCGAGTGTTTATTATATCCATAAGGATCAAAGAGAATATTGACATCAACTTCCTTAATTCCTGCGGCCAGTGATCCATTACGGTGCAAGCCATAAGATGTGTAACCCATTCTATCAAACCCGTATCTATCATAGCCTCGCCTGTCATAGCCTTCTGTGTCAAAACCATCAAGATTGTATGAATCAACAAAGATTCCATAGCGATCAAATCCCATCATATCATACCCATCTCTGCCATACCCAAATTTATCAAACCCATATTTGTCATATATACCACGAACATCCACAGCACCTTTGGTATCTAATCCATGAATATCATAGCCATCTTTGTCATAGCCTGATCTATCATAACCGTGCCTATCATATCCATGTGGATCACGCCCACGAAATCGGACAGAACTATTACACAATGCACCTTCTGATAAGGGAGTATATTCAACACACATCTGCCAAGCAGAATCAAGCACATCATCTGGCAGAGCCTTGAATGGTTCTAAAGGAATATACCGCTCCTTTGGTGGGTAGCTTGCAAAGCCTTCTTCATGCTTTTGCTGCCAATCATACCACAGTTTGTCAATAAAAGCAATATGCGAATAGAAAATTGGATCATAAGGTGCCAACTCAGATAACATATGTCCGCCCACAAACTGTCTGAATGTCAAAGACATATATTCAATTTGGAGCCGGAACATGTCATAATTATCTTCATCCAGAGCATAAGCCACATGGAGAATATCAGGTAATGTCATATTGAGATTGAAATTTCTCCGTAAACATGGAGTCCAATAAGGCGGAAAATAGTCTTTAAATAAATGATGATGTACACACGCAGTATTACTTTCTCCATTACCACCAAACAAATAACCTGCCCATATCAAGGATCTGCTTGGATTGCCAGCATCAACAGTCCAGTCATAATACGGGATTGTTATTTCACAGTTAATTTCATGTAACTCCCTCTCAATGAGTCGAAGAAAATATCTGTTCCAAGGTAGGAATCCATTGTTCCCAACGGCTTGTGGCTTGTAATGAGAGTACATTTCTGCGAATGTAAACCACTTAGATGGATATCCTGAATACAGTTGTAATTTCCTTACTGCCTGCTGATATCTCTCAATCTCTCCCTTTGACATATCTCGAACTTCCTTCCGGGACTGAGGCTTCCTGCATTCACATTCCACAACACCTTTGAATGTGCACTTACAATTTTGACATCCCGCTTTAAATGTCTGTCCAAATTTATAAGACATGTCATTATATACGCATCCACATGACTGCACACAGTTAGCTTCACTACAAGGTATCCCAGGGCTGAACTTGATCACGTTCTTGGTTCTGGTGCTTGACTCAATCGACTGACATTTTGATAATGTTGTGGTCCTGCAGTCATAAATGAAACCGGCTGATGTTCCATAAATATCATAGCCGTCTCTATCATAGCCGTGGCAGTTGAAATCAGCTCTACAATATAACAGAACATGTTTTATTAATAGAGATAATATGGCTATCATCGGGGTGGTTAACTCAGTTAATCATAGTTCATTGGTGGACTACCAAAGTGACCAAAAGCAAAAAAGAAAATGAAAGTGTCAATGACACTGTAGTTCAACTTGGAGAGGGGATAGTGTCATACATTTAACAGTCAATGGAGCGACAAGGAATGCAGAAAGTTTAAACGTTTAAGTAGTTAATATCAGAGGTCATCCCTAAGAGCCATATGACATTTGTAATCAATTGGATAAACGAGAGGCCGATCACGATCGGCAGATGTTTAACCCATACCTTGGCAATAGCGATTAGCTATTTTTATAAATTTTATAAATCCTTACATCAACCTTTTCATGAGAGCTAAAGTTTCAACAATTCACACTTAATATAGTGATCATGTGAAAAATATTTAGTTATCACATTGTGTCAACAGGATTGGCGGAGGATGTTAATATTTTTTAAGCAAATAAACCAAATAACCCTCACTATGCAGGTTAGGGGTGTGTTCTCGTCAACTATGCCTAGAACTACATGTATAAACATAATCAATGGAAATATTTGAGTTATCAAATCGGATAGAATAGGGTTAATCTTACCCAAACTAATGAACTGATAAACACAAAATAGTCTATACAAAGCATGTCATTGGATTTAGAAACCCATACAACAAGTCAGTCTCAAGAATACCAGCACCATTAATATTACCCTGGAGCCCAAATGCAATTGAGGGAATTTCAAAATAAAACATTTCCTCTAATGATGAATATACAATTGGTGATTTATTGAAACCCTTACTGAACCTGGATCAAAGTGAAAGGGATAATATTATATCTGTCTATCGCATAATATGTGTCTATGGAATGGTTTAATTTTAATCCCAAATCCATGCAAATCAAAAGTGGATCACCATCAACCTGGACATAATATAGGAGAATGATCAAATGAAAAGCATCAAAACCATATGATGTGTGGAGAGGGTTAATCATTTGCAATGACATCATATCATGGAACTGAGGAATGTGTGGATTAATTTTTGTCTAAGATAAGACAACAGTGTATGTAAACAACAATGTCTGTAAAACATCCCTACAAAGTAACAATGGACTATTCCAATTTAATATTTTAGAATAGGTGTCCTATAGTGTGTACATAAACTTTAGTAATGAACCTGTTTCAGCTAAGGGGTTAACTTAATATTGCACAGAAAACAGAACTCCAACAGATAGACATCAATCAATTTGACATTACGATAAACAAATCCCACCAGCCAGCAGTACCACTATCAGGCTTTATAGCATATCATATCTTATGTCCATAGTGATAATTAACTCATTTCAATTACACACATGGTCTGTGAGATATGTTGTCTTAAAATTCCCAGCAGTAATTACTTGAATTATAAAGGGTCATAACTCTGTTAAAATATATCGGATCAAACCCATATTCGAACTCGAGGATGATAAATTCATATACCAAATTTGGTGTTGATGAGATGAAAAATGTTTAGAGTCATAGCAGCTTGGGTGAATTCTAAGTAAACATAAGAGTGAAAAGGGTTAATTAAACAATACCAAAAACCATACAGACGAAGAACGTGCTAAGAATGAAAGTGTCAATGACACTGTAGCTCAACTTGGAAAGGGAATAATTTAATATATTACAGTCAATGGAGCGATTAGGAATGTGGAAAGTTGAATGTCTAATACTAGTTTATAGACATGAAGAGAAAAGTAAAATCCAAGATGGCTGCTGGCGGCCATGTTTTCAGCCGAATGACCCCAAAATGAGTCGTTCCCATCTACATGCCATCGTTAACATCAATGACAAATTTTATGACGATCAGACTAAAGGTACGACCTGTGGCCCGTGCTAATGGATTAAATTTTGAAATCCAAGATGGCCACTGGCGGCGATGTTTTTTGTCTGAATGACCCCGAAATCAGACTAAAGGTACGACCTGTAGCCCGTGGTAAAGGATTTAGTCATACAAAGAGTAAAATCCAAGTTGGCTGCTGGCGGCCATGTTTTTTGGCCAAATGACCCCAAAATGACTCGTTCCCATCTACATGTCATTATTAACATTCATGACAAATTTTATGATGATCAGACTAAAGGTACAACCTGTACAACTTTTCATCTCATCAACACCAAATTTTATGATGATCAGACTAAAGGTACGACCTGTAGCCCGTGCTAAAGAATTTAGTCATACAAAGAGTAAAATCCAAGATGGCTGCTGGCTGCTGTCAATATTAACATCCATGACAAATTTCATGATGATCAGACGAACAGTACGACCTGTGGCCCGTGCTAATGGATTAAATTTTGAAATCCAAGATGGCTGCTAGCGGCCATGTTTTTTGTCCGAATGACCCCAAAATGACTCGTTCCCATTTACATTCCAATTTCAACAGCCATGAAAAATTTTATGATGATCAGACTAAAGGTACGACCTGTAGCCCGTGCTAAAGGATTTAGTCATACAAAGAGTAAAATCCAAGATGGCTGCTGGCGGCCATGTTTTTTGGCCGAATGACCCCAAAATGACTCGTTCCCATCTACATCTCATTATTAACATTCATGACAAATTTTATGATGATCAGACTAAAGATACAACCTGTAGCCCGTGCTAAAGGATTTAGTCATACAAAGAGTGAAATCCAAGATGGCTGCTGGCGGCCATGTTTTTCGGCCAAATGACCCCAAAAGTACTCGTTCCCATCTACATGTCAATATTAACATCCATGACAAATTTCATGATGATCAGACGAACAGTACTAACTGTGGCCCGTGCTAATGGATTAAATTTTTAAATGCAAGATGGCTGCTGGCGGCCATGTTTTTTGTCCGAATGACCCCAAAATGACTCGTTCCCATCTACATTCCAATTTCAACAACCATGACAAATTTTATGATGATCAGACTAAATGTACGACCTGTAGCCTGTGCTAAAGGATTTAGTCATACAAAGAGTAAAATCCAAGATGGCTGCTGGCGACCATGTTTTTTGGCCGAATGACCCCAAAATTACTCGTTCCCATCTACATGTCAATATTATCATCCATGACAAATTTCATGATGATCAGACAAACAGTACGACCTGTGGCCCGTGCTAATGGATTAAATTTTGAAATCCAAGATGGCCAAACTGACTCGTTCCCATCTACATGTGATTATTAACATTATTGACAAATTTTATGATGATCAGACTAAAAGTAGGACCTGTAGCCCGTGCTAAAGGATTTAGTCATGCAAAGAGTAAAATCCAAGATGGCTGCTGGCGGCCATGTTTATGGGCCGAATGACCCCAAAATAACTCGTTCCCATCTACATGTCAATATTAACATCCATGACAAATTTCATGATGATCAGACGAACAGTGCGACCTGTGGCCCGTGCTAATGGATTGAATTTTGAAAACAAAGATGGCCACATTCCAATTTCAACAGCCATGACAAATTTCATGATTATCAGACTAAAGGTACGACCTGTAGCCCGTGCTAAAGGATTTAGTCATACAAAGAGTAAAATCCAAGATGGCTGCTGGCGGCCATGTTTTTGGGCCGAATGACCCCAAAATAACTCGTTCCCATCTACATGTCAATATTAACATCCATGACAAATTTCATGATGATCAGACGAACAGTGCGACCTGTGGCCCGTGCTAATGGATTGAATTTTGAAAACAAACATGGCCACTGGCGGCCATGTTTTTTGTCCGAATGACCCCAAAATGACTCGTTCCCATCTACATTCCAATTTCAACAGCCATGACAAATTTCATGATTATCAGACTAAAGGTACGACCTGTAGCCCGTGCTAAAGGATTTAGTCATACAAAGAGTAAAATCCAAGATGGCTGCTGGCGGCCATGTTTTTTGCCCGAATAACCCAAAAATGACTCATTCCCATCTACCTGTCATTGTTAACATCCATGACAAATTTTATGATGATCTGACTAAAGGTACGACCTGTAGCCCGTGCTAAAGGATTTAGTCATGCAAAGAGTAAAATCGAAGATGGCTGCTGGCGGCCATGTTTTTTGGCCGAATGACCCCAAAATTACTCGTTCCCATCTACATGTCAATATTAACATCCATGACAAATTTCATGACGATCAGACGAACAGTACGGCCTGTAGCCTGTGCTAATGGATTGAATTTTGAAATCTAAGATGGCCGCTGGCGGCCATGTTTTTTTTCCGAATGACCCCAAAATGAATCATTCCGGTACAAATGTTGATGTCAACAGCTATGACAAATTTAATAATGATCCGATCAAAGGTACGACCTTTAAAATAAATCGGATCAAACCCATATTCGAAATCGATCTGTATTTTGGTCTGAGAAACTCATATACAAAATTTGGTTCCGATCGGATAGAATTTTTTTTAGTTATCGCACCATGCGTAAAGTGTCTACGGACAGACAGACGGACGGACGCACGCACGACGAGTGGTCAATCCGGACGTCGACATTATGTTTACCATACTATGGTATGGGTAAACATAAAAATGTTAACTGTAGGGTGTGCTGAAGTATTTAGTCATGCAAAGAGTATAATCCAAGATGGCTGATGGCAAAATAAATTCTAAAAATATGTAGGGGTGCCATGATTAATCGTATAATCGATGAACCATTGATAAAATCGATAATCGATTACCATTTCTGTCGTCGATTAATCTGTTTTATTTCGGACATCTAAAAATGCCAGGTATTATTGAATACTGTGTTTGTTTTACACAGTTTAATCTACAACCGAGAGGTTAACAATCCACAATCGTGTATCAAAGAGATTCCAACAATATGAGTACTACTAATATGTTGCAACCAGTCGGCAGTTCATTTGATGATGCGACATGCTTATTCTTTAGGTCATGGTATATTCTACAAATTGGTGACACTGCAGCATAGTCAAAGGGGACTATATTGAGGTTGATATTTCCCGAGCTAAACACAAAATAGTTTTCTTCATATGTTCCTTGCAAAAACTCTACTTTCACATTTTCCTTTTGCTGCAAACCATATATTCTTGTATCTTGAACAATAAATATACAAGACAGTCAATGACTGTGGGTCACCCACCAGAGTGCAAAGACAGAGAAGACTGGGAATATGAAGACTACAAGTCAGTACTTGTCAAATCACTTTAAATCAAGTAGTTCTAAACATGGACACAGGTAGAGGGTCTTTATTGAACGGTGGATGGGAATATGGGGGTGTCCACCTTGAAATTTCTAACTGCACACCCCTCCCCTCCCCAATAGATCATTGGCCATTATCTCCCAACTGGACCAAACTAAATTACAACTGGTACTTCAAGATCTCAATCTGTTGGAAATTTATAAAAACCTTACTGATAATACCGGTATATATCGAAATTACTACATGTAATATAGGAATCTATATAAAAGTACCAAACATGAATTCATAGCATAGATAGGGTGGGTGCGGGAGTGTTAAATTTCCTATCGATGCCCCTATTTTAACCAAATGTAAATTCCAACGCATGAGATCCACTGATCTAGTAATATCAAAGGGTATATTAAAGAAGTTGAAGTGAGTTCAGTTTCCTTAAAATAAGTTTACAAAAATTTAGGGGAGGGTTATCAACATGGCCAGCATGTTCTGCCCAATTTTACCATGTCACTTCCAAAAAAAAAAATTGAATAGTTATTTAATAATGGAAAAAGTTAAAAGACATGGAATGGGTAAAATGGGTTAATAATTTCCAAATCGATCAAAAGATTGATACAAAACATGATAGGGGATGATAGGTGCTTCATCATAAACCTGGAAATTAAAAAAATGTGCCAATATTTCACTAGCAGTGTCAATTGGACATTGGTAGGCATATAATAACATTGGAATACTCCAGGATACCTAACCTGAGATAAATGAACACATTCCATACCCTGGTGGTCAGTATACAAGAAGCTCTCAAGAAAATAGTTTAGACCATTCAAAAATGTTAACCATATAATGTTTATACAGCCATAATATGATGAGGATTCCCCCCCTATGACCCCTATTAAATTCGAAACAGATTGTCAGAGTTCATATAAAAGAAAGTAAGTAGCCCTCAATAAAATGGTTTAACACAATACAATGTTTTACTAATAGCTTCGATGCTAAAATCCATAACCTTCAATGTTAATCTTCTAAGCACTCTGTGGCCCCTAAAATTCAACCAACCATGATAGTATGAACAAATTGGCAACTATGGTTCATGACAATAATTGACACCTGGACCTTTTTTTTTTAAGTACTTATTTTAGTTACTGTTATCTGACCCTTTTGTTGCCTCCTGTCTAGGACCAGTGACTGACATGATAAACTGAAGACAGCCCTTTTCCAAATGCTCCATTGCACTCCATACTATTTTTTATACATAGAAAAGCATTGATTTCTGTTCTCGAGATGAAATCCATGAAAACCCCAAAGCCCACAATGTTAATTTTCTGACCCCTCGATGGTCCCTAATGTTCACTCAACCATGACCCTAGACAAATTATAAACGAGGTCTAAAAACAATGCTCCATGCCAAGATATAAGGAACTCCACCCAATGGTACTGCCAAATAATTTTGAAGTATTGCTCATATTCTGAAAACATCCCTACAAATGAACAATGGACTATTCCAATTTATACTATTAGAACTGAATGGGATAGTCCATTAATTCATGAAGTGTTACAGCTTACAATATGGTTTAACGTTGATAGCTAAAAATAACTAAATTATATCCAACTAGAAGGTGACCCGACTTCGTCCGGGCTTTGACCTTGAATTGTCCGTTTTGAAGGTCAAGGTCAAGTGGGGTCACGATTTGACCAGTCCAAAACAATGCCCGGACAAAAGTACCCGACAAACGTGCCTGTCGAAATCCATCCGGTTTTACCCGATTTGACCTTCAATTGATCATTTTGAAGGTCGAGGTCAGGTCGGGTTCCAAAACACTCAGTGGACAAAAGTAACCCTATGTATCAACTTTCGTGGAAATCCCATCAAAATTCGCGATTTGACCTTGATAGTGATGTTCCGATAATCGGAATCGGAATCGGCCATCGGCCGATAATAGCCCATCGGAAATTAATCGTACCTCGCAAATTAATACAGTTGTTATCAGAACTGTATTCAATAACGATCAACGTTAGTAGGGGCATAATGAGCTTTTTCATCTGTACAACGTATGCTATGAAATACGCTTAGCTCCACGTTGAACTTGCGAAACAAAAATTGAGCAGGCGGAACTATAAAAGCTTCCGAGTTGTTAAAAGATAAAAGGTGTGACCAATGGAAACTTGGGAAATCTCAGACAAATATGACAGCAATTATTATCCATCAATCAAAATTTAGTTAATAATCATCGCCATTCCATACATTGTTGCAACTTACAAGTATTCAATCAAGACTTTTACTCCGCATGCAAGTGTTCCACACATGGTCATAAGGTTACTCTGAGTCGGCACCTTTGATCTCTTTGTCAAAACAACTACCGGTATACATCAAAGGAAGCACACAACCGACGTCGGCAGAAATACTGTCACGACAGTGTGTATATATTTCTTTGATGTATTTGGCTTTGAAACTATGCGGGATATGGAGTGCATTGGGTGTATATAAGTCCATTATAGGAACAAACGCACAATATATATAAACATCGGAATCGGAAATCGGCCGATTGTGCCTCCAGTTATCGGAAATCGGTCCGATAAGCTTTTTCATTATCGGAACATCACTAGACCTTGAATTGACCCGATTTCAAGGTTAATGTCACACGGGCAAATGAATTTGTCCGCTTTGAAGGTCAAGGTCAAGTGGGGTCATGATTTTACCAGTCCAAAACACTGCCCGGACAAACGTACCCGACAAACGTGCCCGTCGAAATCCATCCGGTTTTACCCGATTTGACCTTCAATTGATCATTTTGAAGGTCGAGGTCAGGTCGGGGTCCCGACTCGACCCGTCCAAAACACTCAGTGGACAAAAGTAACCCTATGTATCAACTTTCGTGGAAATCCCATCAAAATTCGCGATTTGACCTTGAATTGACCCGACTTCAAGGTCAGGGTCACATCACACGGTCAAATGAATATGCTTATGAGACTCCACATACGAAAGTACCCCCACATACCAAGTTTCATCAAAATCCTGTGATATTCGGGCATTTGACCTTGAAATGACCCGATTTCAAGGTCAAGGTCACGTCGCACGGGCAAATTAATAGGCCTATGTCACTCCCCGGCCGAAAATACCCCCACGTACCAAGTTTCATCGAAATCGGCTTGGCCGTTTTCGAGTCCATTGGAAACAGACCTGTAGACACACACACAGACACACACACACACAGACAGATCTTCCAAAATATATGATAGATAATTCACTGCTGTGTGTGTTATAAGAGTTCTCTTTTATTCACAGTGGCAAACCAGTATTAATTACATGATCAGTTAATACTTGAGTTATAATCAGTAAACCTCAAATCTTGATAATTCTATGTTGAAAAAGGGCCATAACTGTTCGAACAATTATATTTTTAAAAGTATAATATATATTTCCTAAAAGAAAGCCTGAACACTGAACTATATGGATATATTTCCTACTTTGCAAGCCACGGTAGGAAAAGGGTTAACTTTTTGGTCGCCTCTGGGCGCTCATTGTCATGCTCAGATAAGTCACGCGTGAACTGTCCCAACATACCCGGATGTACGCGCTGAGAATCATTAGTTTTATTTCCGACTCAATCAGGACTCAATGGGAGGGATCTATGATAGTTCAGTGTTCAGGCTTTCTTTTAGGAAATATATATTGTACTTTTAAAAATATAATATTTCCGCCAAAGGAAGCCTTCACACTGAACTATATGGATTAGAATGCAAGCCCAGGAGGAGGCACGAGCAATAAAGTTAATAGCCAAATTTTGAGTGAATGTACTCATTTAAAACAGATTGTAACATATATGAACTCTTTAATGAATCTGTTATGATTAGTTACGTGACATAACTCATATAGTTAGAGTGCTATATTGCTCAAACGTGTACCCACCCCCTTGTTTTGGAAGAAACATCCCAGGAGGTGCCATCCAATTCATAGTTGCGAGTGAACCGAGCAAGTATAACGGAAGAAGAAACTCTTCGTTCTTCTCTTTGTCTTCTTCTTCGTTCTTCATCTGTCAGTTCTAAGGTCCCACCCGCCATGGGATCATGATGCAAGGAGACTAACTCACTCTCCACCTTAGCGACAGAACGACCTGCACAGGAGGAGGCACACTCCGAAGATGGCGAGACAACCAACATTAAGAGTTAACTCGCCAAAGCAAAAAGCAGATAATGGAGGACCCATTAGGCCAAACGGGTTGTACAATGATAATGGAGTCAAGCCATCGGATCAGAGGGAGCCCCCACCACCGCATGCTGCAAGGTGGTCATGCCCAAGCTAATATCCTGGCCAAGCTGGAGGGTGGGGAGAGGTCATTGTTCTCCGAGCCCCAAGAATTAAGAGCGTGGCCAGGGGGTCTCGCTTGCTACTGTATAGGTAGGGCCCTGCCCTGCGGCCCTGCCCTTAAGCTGCCAAAGGCCCGTTGGCCGTGTCGATTCGTGCGCATGCGAGTTGGCAGCTTTTGCGCCCAGAACCGCTGGCAACCGGTGGGGGACAAAACGTCCTGGAGGTCCCAAGTACCCTGACAGCTCCATCGTTAGCATCCCCACTAGTTGATTGAACCGCCAAGGCGTAATTGGAGGAGCGTGAACTGGTCCTGTCTTCCTTCTTAGAACAGCTTCCTCTTCTTTCTTCGTCTGATCACATGTCTCTGAGGTCTATGTATCACAAGATATCCTTGTAGAAACCCTGTGATACATATCTTTCGCGTATATAAATATATAAAATGATATAATAGATATATCAGGGTGATATATAAGTCAGCATGAGATCATGTCAGAAGGCCTTACCAAAGCTGCGCCCATCAATCCAATGGGCGGAGCCAGAGCACAGATCCATGGAATGATCCAATGTATCACTAAATATATATATAGCCCCTCAGAGAACATGACTAACAGCCATAAGCACCGGGATCTCATGGCCGAACACCGCAGGTGACCAGAGCAGCCACTGAGAAAGCAAACCGCTACTCTCGGGTGCCAAACAATAGTGTCGGTACGAGTATTAATTTTGGTGAAAATTCCCAACGATCACCATCATTTGGAATGGAGACAGAGCAAAATTTGCAATAACGACTATTATGTTCAGCCTAAATCTACCCACATCACTATTATTAGGCCCTCACAACCATTAGGCACCCGAGAGCAGTCCACGTTCCCAGTGGAATACCCACCGCGATCTGATTTTAAGAAATGAAGGTGCGCAGACCATGTCTATATAATGTACTAATTAAAGGTACGGTTGGCCTTGGCGGTGGGTATCCTGTGAAAATATTTCCACCCGTAAAAAACCACCACAAACAGAAAGAACATCAAAATGTAGACAGACTTTGTCCGTATATAAATAAGAAATATCGCACAAACAGTATGCTATTCTCATATGTTTAACCATTGTTATGTAAACAAAAGCATAAAAAGTTACTTTTCTGGTGTTTGTTTATATTATGATGGTAAACATAAAGAGCGTTCTTTGTTGGTGAATTCCTGATATGGAACTAATAAAGAGCGTTTATGCCATTTGTGAGTGATTAGCCAGTAGCATTGTGCTGTCCTCTGTAACACAATCAAGCTCTTGCTTAGGTAAAATATAGTAGGTATTTATGATAATGTTTTTCTGTTTACGGTGTTTGGAACAAATATGAAAATTTTCGACAATTAAGGCCTCACGTGCCTTTAAACAATCGTAGTGAAATATTCAGATAGTTGTCTCTTCTACAACCAAAATCAGTTCAAATGATGTACAACATTTGTAGTCAGATAATAAACACGGGTAAATTGTCACGGTCACCATACAGAATATTCAGGTCTGAGCCTCTGCCCAGAACATCATGTCACTTCCCCCCAAACATGCAGCAGAACGACCTAGGTGTGTCATAGGTAGGTTAGTGTGAAGCATGCAGCAAACTAGGGGATGACCCGCTCTAAAAATGGCTCCCCTCGGAAGGAAACGAATGAAATTATCCTCCTCCTAGTAAAGGACACGCATCCCTTATAATGTTGCATTTTTACTTATTGAATGTTAATAGCCATTATAGAGAGGAACTCCCCCTACCTAAGTGGTCCTGTTTAACCCTTTGAACCCGAGCAGCCGGATAACCGACCGCTGCGTGAACCTGCAAATACCCCAGCGGCCAGTATACCGGCCGCTGAACAGACCAGTATACCGACCACCACGTGTGTATTGTTTACAAACATCGTCGCGGTCGACTGATTCTCCAATAAGTATGTTTTTGTTTGAATCTTGTTGCTATTGCGTTTAAGCACACAATGTCATTAATTATGAAGCCTAAACATTTTCGGTAGAGGAGGTGGTCCTTCAAATTTTGGAATCGGATGTGGAAAATTTAGATGATGACGACTACGACAGTTGTGAGCTAGAATGGGAGAATGAAAGCAGTGACACTGGGAGAGATTCAGATGTCAGTTGGTACAGCAGCGGGTGGCGTTGTTTCAAGTACAGATACGACAAGTGCTCAATGTTTGGGGAAGTTGAGGTGTTGTGGAAATGGGCGGAGCTTATGTTGAGGTAGGGACGTGGCAGGGGGCGTGGCTTCATACCTGCAATTAGTCACGGTGATAATAATTTCCATACCTGGAAAAGGGACACAAATTCGTTTGTTGAACGTACCTTTACACTGAAAGAGAAGCCGCGGTTCCAAAGAATGTACCAACTTCAATAAGTGTGGACAATACACCCCAAGGTTGATTACTTAAATTTATTTTGGGATGATGCACTCTGGCAGTTGATTGTCGACGAGACCAACCGAAACGCTCGTCACGTGATTTCGGAAAAACCTAACATGCGCCTATAAAAATGTCTAAACTGGAGCATATTACAATTAAATGCTCAGGGCAATTGTGTCATTGGATCATTTGTGGTATTTGCTTATCAACCGTTGCTACCCTTAACAAAAGTTAGATTCACTCATCTGACCAGATATATATCAAATTTCACAATGGGGCATTGGCTGCATCGAAAACGCCATTTTCTAGGGCTGAAATACGTCGATAAAAGCGTTGCCAGGGAGTGATCGCGTGGCAATGTATCCCGATCTTAAAATACTCAATGGTCCATGGGGAAAATACATGTAAAGTTTCAGACCTGCGACACCATTTAAACATAACCAACACATTGCGCCTAAACACAGTCTACAATAAATCAAAAATAACACTGGGACCCCAGGGTCATGGTGTCGATCGTTGTGGGGAGCCAGGGTTCAAAGGGTTAAGGCATGTTTAAGGAAAATATGACAAATCCAGCATAGATCGAAGCGCGCAGAGTTGGCAGCATGGTTTCAGGCCCTTATGATCGGGCGTCTGGCACCATGGGGATGGGATCCACTTGTACGGGGTGGTCCCCTGCCTGTGGGGAAAGGTCTGTAATGCTGGTCAATGAGCTTCCTCGAAAGCTAAGCTGGAAAGCGCAAACGTCTTTGCCTGTTTTATTGTCTATGTGCCAGATCATCAAATTGATATGGGCAATAGAAGTATGAAGAGCCATGTGATGGACTCTTGTCGGAAAGGCTATTGGCAGTGGTCGTGGGGCACGTGACAATAAAATGCTTTCCATGTAAATGTGCTTCATTCGTGTGTGAAGTCTATTCACCATATCAACGGTACGAAAGGTCTGGACACGTATTTATTTGAAATTCATTTAGACTCCAGCTGGTCAATGAATACCTTCAAAACTCCTACCATGCCCTTTATGAACAACGCACGCTGTATTGGATGTACAGCATGTTCTTGTACCAAGCTCACATTTGATATGGTTACTTGCCATAAATAATGTCTCCCCCCTCGTCGTCTTGGAATACCACTGCTAGTATATCGTTATTCATTGGGGATCGTCATCCAGGCATCTCAAATTTTGGCCACGGTCGCCAGTAATGCTGCGAGAAACGTCGCGGCCACATAGGGAATCGAGCATTCCACAGCAGCAATTTACTGTGGGCCAGTTAACTGGAGGGGTCAAGTCACCACGATTCTAAATCCTGTCAGGCTGAGATCATGAATAATTCCATTGCAAATAACACTTTCACATTCCCATAATTGAATCAAAAAGGGGAAAGGATCGAAAGTATCTTAAAATATTTTTGTAGATATTGAAACCATGATTAAACACCGTCAGAGTGACGACAAGATAGAACGCAAACCTGAGCGCCCATGATTTGTAATTTGGGTGCCAATTAGAGCCATATCCAGAATCGTGGTAACCCGACACCCTCCATCTGTAAACTTGAACAGGAAGGATAGCAGTTATGTTTGTATTCCGGAAGGAGACACCATTTAGTCAAGAAACAACCCAGCAAATTTGAAATGATGGGTTAATTTTGTTTCTAAATCTACAGCACCCGAGATTCCCAGGCAGTCATCCCATCCAGGTACTAACCGGGCTCGATGTTGCTTAACTTCGGTGATCGGACGAGAACCGGTGGTTTCAACGTGATATGGCTGTAGACTGATAAAAGTCACAATAATAACTACAATCTGGAATTGAGACAAGAGTGAAATTGTCATCACGATTAATTTTACTCCGAATCTCCACAGATCACCATTACTAGGCCATCACGAATATCATGCACCGAGAGCAAGATAAGTCCATCGGCTCAGACCGGTTTGCGTAGAATTGCAGCTATTGTACATCAGAGCAGAAACTACTAGATAGATATGAAAGCAACCTACATGGCTGAGAGTGATCAGTAGCTATGATGTCTGTGGGACAATGACATGTCATGTTTGCAATCATTAAATGCTAGCAGTTCTAAATTCGACAGTGAAGTTGATGCGCTGTACGAGAATCGAATCATGAACAGAATTCTGAACCTTGTCAGATATCAATCCCTGTCGGAAATTAACAATGACACTACCGATTCTTAGTACTACTACAGTCATTAAGTAACCAATTAACAATGATTATTAAACATGAAACAGTTCCATTCTGATATTGATATAAAACTGTAGTCAACTTCAAGCGTTGACAAACACATCTGGATCATGGAGACATGTATGACAGAATTGAAACATAAAACACCAAGTATTATGTGAAACCACGTTGTTCTGATGAGTAGCGAGGGAATTAATGAAAGAAAATTCCCCAAGATGAAACGCCATAGTATAAGAACATTCGCACAAAATTAGGAGACTGCGGATAGCGAATCACGTGGCAGTTATGGTCGGACAAATTCTAACCTACCTTAGAGGTTCCAGAATAAGGCCATATATGTATTTCGAACAATAAACGTAACCTTATGATAGATATCATCGTCAGTAGTGAGGGAATGATTGAAAGAAAATTCCGCGAGATGAAAAAACCACGAGTAAAATAAAACGAAATTAGGAGACTTCGGTTATTAATGCAAACCACGTGGCATTAACAGTCTGACCAAGTCTATCATACCTTATAAGGTCTATAAGAATTCCATATATGTATTGTTCACAACAATCGATGTGCGTCGTATCATTGAAACGATGGTCGCGCTATGGCGAATTTATAGACGCAAATAAGTGATCAGCAGTTTGTCGAAAACTCGGAACAATTGTATGTTTGAAGCGAAACGGTCCATGAATTCGAAACCGATAATGATAAAAACGAACGCTGAGGCAACCAGAAAGAATTATTGTCTAGATAAACTGAATCTGTTGAGTTGTAGGTGAAACTCCAATTTCAAAGACACCCTGATACTTATCCTTGTTATTGGCTCTGCGGTAGAAATAAAACTAATGATTCTCAGCGCGTACATCCGGGTATGTTGGGACAGTTCACGCGTGACTAATCTGAGCATGACAATGAGCGTCCAGAGGAGACCAAAAAGTTAACCCTTTTCCTCCCGTGGCTTGCAAAGTAGGACATATATCCATATAGTTCAGTGTGAAGGCTTCCTTTGGCGGAAATATCAGTATTTTGGGTATATGTGCTGCCGATCATATCGACACTACAGACTACTAGACAAAAACGAATATGCTCTCTTTAATAGTGCAAAATTATTTTAATAGGTTAATCAGTTGATTATTTAATGGCGACTTGTGGCTCTTTGTCTCGAAACAACTCTGATACAGTCGAAATAATATAAGCACCTAAAAAAAGTCAGTTCCCCTTCCTATAATACCCTGTATCTCCGGTTACTCATCCAATCATTTTGAAATTTTGAACGAATTGAGAACATGGTAAATACAGCACATTGGTTTTCTAACCTTCTGATTGTTGCTTGATTGGAAAATTTGCCATTTTCAAAAATCACACTTTCAACTTTGCCCTTCGCATATTGATGGGTTAACTGGGTGATCGGTGTTTGTTAAGTGTCACCGCCTAATATTACTGCCTTGGGTTTTTCTTGAACTTGACCAGTAGTTACTGGTTACTGTGTGCAAATTTAGGGACATGATTTTGAACCACCCACATATCTGGTCCACTACATCCTATATGGCAAAATACTCCATAAATCAGGTCGCTCAAAGTATACTAACCTGTTATACCCTTGAGAATCGAACCCATCTTCATCATAATTTGTGTTACCATCATATTCACCAAACAGACTGTAGCCAGTCATGTTAAAACCTTCTTTATCAAATCCACCAACATCATAACCCATCCTGGTGTACCCTCGTCTATCAAATCCTTCTCTGTCATATCCTGTCAATGATTTAAATTCACTAAAATTTCATTATTAAAATCAATTTATATACATCATCAATGTTGTTCTTGTTTAACTTTGTTTGTGTAACTTCTTCTACAATTACTGTCATGAATAGTATTTACATAATCATGAACCAGCAATTGTTTTTTTCAGTATCCTCAAATCTACCCAAATTAATGAATTATTTCCTTAGGTTTAAAATATAGACTGAGAATGATTGAGCCACAGTAGGAGGCATTCATTCAATATGAGATTACATGGAATGTATAAAGTGTCAATGATACTGAAGCTCAACTTGGACAGGGGATAATGCCATACATTACAGTGAAGGGAGTGATAAGGAACATGGAAATATTATTTGGGATCAATTGGATAAATGTGGCAGGGATATATATCATATCCAGATAGTAAATTATAGATGTATATAATAACATATATATACATGAAATACTAACAGAGTCTCACTTTAATACTTCACAGTCCCGCCCAGTCCAAATCTAATTAGTTTCTATTGCTCTTCTACTGCTCTGTCATACTTCTAGCCCATATAAAGTAAGCCCAAATATAAAATAGCATGGTAATTAGGTCTCCCAAACTTAGTGAAAATGTTCCATAGCATTTCAATGGCACCCAACATGTGTAACTTTAATTTATAATATGAAAGAACTATGTGTGCAGCTTTAATGTAAAAGTATAAAAGAAAGAACGCAGAGGTCAGCAAATTTAATTTATGCAACTTCAGCCTAACGTTAGAGTCGATTCAGGAGGAGTTGGAGTTGAGAGATAGTTGGAGAATGAGAAAGAAAATTTTGATTTACCATTTTTCATCCAGTTGAAACTTGAATGCAGATTAATTGAACCCAGATGAGCTTCAGATTGGTATCAAATTAATCAACGAATTGCAGATATTTTTTTCACTTTATAGTGATTTTGATTTAGGACAATACTATTTGACAGATTATAAAGCGGTACGACAGAAACCCAGATGTATTGTACTTGGTTTAGTTGATGAAGTGAGAGATTACATTCAACTTTGAGCAGTTGGCATTATTAGATATTCTCATAGCCCTTATTCATCGAACATTGTTGTTTGCGGGTGTTCTAATGGTCGTATTCATCTATGCATTGATTATAAATATCGTGATATTAATAAGAAGATAATTTCAGATGGTTATCTCCTCCAACTATTGATAGTTTAATAATAGTGCACTTATTTAAACAGAAACAAACCTGTGGACATCTAAATGCAATGTTGCTATCACTCTATGGTGCAATATGAAGACCATCACTATAAATGCCACTTGTATCAATAACATTCAATCTTACTGTCAATTTGGAGTTGGAACATCCATATACTTCTCAGAAATAACACCTATTCGACATAGCTAAAGAGTGAACATAAATTAACCTCACTCAATGAGATCTCAAGCAATAACAAATGTTAACTATTAAAAAGAATTGAATTACAATTTAATGACTTAACACAAAAACATTAATTGCCACTATAGTTAAAGAAAGCAGACATGCAGTTCAGAGGCCCCACATGTTCACTTGTTGATTGGTCAGACATCACCATGTCACGGGCTGTATTACTGCATGGCACAGTGCTATTCATTCAATCATACTACTAAAAGGTTATATCAGGAATTATTTTGATTATTTAGAACCGCTCTGATTTGTTGGCAAAATTTATGTCGGAATGAACTATTAGTTTAAAAAATATCTATTTCTGTCCAATCTGGTTTCAGATTCCACATACTTACCATGATATCAAACTCCTTCCAAAATGAGGGATCACCATATTTTATTTCATCCCGTTTATGAATTTATTTAGGTTTGAATTCGTCTACACGAGAAGGCACCAACCAGTGCCGATTTGATGGCTAAATTTATGTCGGGCTGAACCATTATTTTGACAGATAACCCATTTCTGGCAAATAAGACTCCACATAATGGTACAGGGTTTTTTTGTTGGGAATTAAGCAAAAACTTTATATGCAATAACACACACTGGCCAAAAAATATGCAGTTTGTCTGCCGAACTATATGTGGGGTGATAATGTGTTACTTTTGACTTTTTATTACATTTTTAACCTTACTGTTGTTTTTCATAATTTCATTATTGAAATTTCAGATTGATCAGTGTGAATTACATGAATTTGTTCAGTAACTTGGTGTAACAGTGTCTATTCCAGATAGTAGAGCATGTTATAGGTTTTGATATTGTCACTTATAATCTTGTTTTTGTTTCAGAGATATATATAAAAAAAATTGAATGCTGATCCAGTGGATACCATGTTCTAACCAAATTGATGTTCCAGTTCTCCAAGAAAATTCTGTTCTAATTCATAAGCGCTGGATATATAGTGTACCAGTCATGCCTTGTATGCACAGTAATGCCCTGAATAATCGACTCCTTAACTCTTTCAACCCGGCGGCTCGCTATAGCGGGCACGACGTCATTTACGTTCACCCCGGCGGCCCGCTACAGCGGGCTGCGAAACCATTCTCACTTCCCTACTTTCTAACTAAATATTATAAACTTTATATTCAAGAAGGATCAATGTATATACCACGATTATTATTATTGGAATCAATAGTGTACTCCCACTGGATAGTTTCATTTATGCGGAAGCTCATCCTGAAAGTTTGCTGGCTGAAAGCGTTTTGCCACATATGAATTATGATGTTATTCATGAAAGTGAATGTGACACTGACAGCTCGGATTTCGATTCGACATCGTATTTGTAACTTCGACGAAGACATTCCTATTGCGCTTTATGCGTCCAATTTAACTCAACAGAGAAACATAAAGACTATCTAAGGGAGAATGGATGACATATAATAGATATTCACTTCATAAATCTTAGAACATATTTTTTTTTTTTTAAACTTCTTTTTTTTTTTAGATTTTTTTTTTTTAATTTGGGGTAATTTAAAGGCCTGGGACCTGACCTGCTCAGAAACAGTTATAAATTGACACAGATGGGAAGTGCCTGGATCGGCTTATAAGTTATATGTAAGTGTCTCAATGTTGTTGGAGAGAGAAATTTATTTTCATGTGTTATATGGCTATGACCATAAAATCAATAGTATAGCTACATTTCAAGACATCCAATATTTGCCTAGCAACGGTTGTTAGGGTTGAACCAAGCTGAGATGATTGTAGAACTAGAATAATGCCCACAGACAATGGACACATATGTATATATATCAAGTTCCATGCTTGTTATTTCGATGAAAAAAATTACGAATTCACACAGGTCTCATTCTGATAATAGATGGTTAATTGGTACTTTTTATAGCTAAGAATCTTACACATAGCAACCGTTGCTAAGCAAACATGATATGAAAAATGCTCTTTGCTCATACCAGATATCTACATTGTACTATTTGGTATGAAATGGGATTGCTATTCCATATTTCTGTTACATTAGATACCAATTTACATGGTATGGGTGATTTTTTTGAACAACCGTGTGGTTGCCTAGCAACCGTTGCCAAGGATGGTCATGCCATGCGTGTGATCATACCCGAAAACGATGAGTATGGTCCAATGTATATATGGGCCAAGTTTCCTGTTTGTACCATAACTATCTCAATTTTGGCGCAAGGTACTAGCACTGAGACGCATTTCAGAGAATTATCAGCAATTAATCCAGGGTTGGGTGGAATTTCCCCATGGAAATCCAGTGGTGAAAAATTATGGGTAATCTTTCAGGATTTAGTCGAAAATATGGCTTGTTGCCATTCATCGGAAAGCTCTGAGTGAGATTTAACAATAATTTAGCACAGGAATTTTTGGTTTTGTGAAGCAGTTATTGAAATAGGTAATCGTTGCATATACATTTACAAGTGATATATACTGCCACCAAGTTGTCTTTATTGCAGATGATGGTAATAGAACATTCTAGATCTTGGTAATAATCTATCCTTGAATTAGCCATGAAGGTAAGCATACTAAAAGAATTTCACTTTAATACTTCACAGTCTCGCCAAGTCTAAATCTAATTATATTGCTCTGTCATACTTCAAGCCCAATAAAATAAAGTAATAGCATGGTAATTAGGTAATGTTTTTGATGTTTGTTTACATAACGAAGCCTACAAATGTGACAATAACAAGCAATGTACACAATCTGGTTGAACCCATTTTAACACAAGGACCCTCCATACCATAAACAAGGTCTGATGGCTCTTTCAAGAGGAGAAGACGTTTTAAGAATTACTATGGAGGAAAAGAGTAATGTCTCTGACCTTGTCTCCATTAGACCTGGTGGCACCAATTTAACAAATCAGAATCCCAGTCACCACCAATATAAGCTAAATAGGGCAAATGGTTCTTGCAAAGAATAAATTATTGAATGAAAGAGTTATGTCACTGACTTTTCCCCAAAATGACCCAGTGACCACATTTGAACAAATCTGAATCGCAATCACCGAAGGACCCTCTATACCAAATATAAGCTAAATAGGCCTGATTGTTCTTGAGATAAGCTGTTTAACTCTTTCATTGCGTGAGCTGCACTGGTGTAACATTAAATATCCTGTCCCAGTGCATTCTCTTATATATACAAATCTCCCATATGGAGCCTCGCTTACAAGGTCATGGTAAATATTGTTAGGCCAATGTCTTCTCTTATATATGTGAGGCTCGTATATATAAGAGAATACATTGGCGCAGGGTTTTCGCAAAATTTCAGGAAGCTCCAGTCATGGAAGGGTTAAGAATTACTATAGTATAGATGGTAATTAGTTATGTCCCTGACTCTGCCCCTATTTTACCCGATGACCCCACTTGAACAAATGTGAATCCCAGTCTCCAATACACTGGGTAGGAACTGTTTAACTACATTGGAAGTCATTATATTGCTAGTTTGTGATGTTTCAGGAATGATATTTTACAGTTCCTTCTGATTACAAATTTCAGTAGTATTTGACAGGTAAAACTCAATTTTGGAGCCATTCGGGAAAACCTGATCGCCTAAAATAGATCGCGACAGCGTAAAATCCAGACCGGAACACATGTTTTTTACTCAAATTCACCCATTCTGATGCTCGTATTTTGGGCACAATTTCAAAATTTGGGCACCATTTATCAGCTCTAATTTGGGGGAATTTAAAGGCATGCATCTAGAGGTGATAAAACAATTCTCCAATAAATTTGGGCAACAGCTCAAACATTACATCAAGTCGAGCTAAAATTGAATGGACGAATCCCGTTGTATGTAAATATCCTTTATCCGCATGGTGGTTCATCAGCCTGACAAACATCATTCAAATGCTCCCACCAATGACTGAGAAATAGAGCTCCAATGTTCGAATGGACGGAATCATCATTTCTATATGCCCCGCCAAACTTTAGTTTGCGGGGGTAACTGAATTTTTATCATGAAGTCTGGTCAATAAAAAATTAGAGACAGATTAATGCCAGCAATTGATTAGGAAATATTCTATTGGCTCCGATGAACAGAGATTAGAGCTTCTCAAAAAAACTCAGATTAAAATGTTATGAAGCAAATGTAATTTTTGAGACAGTGCAAATTTTTTTTGGGATTGGGTGGGCTTCACACTGTCTCAAAAATGATCAATGCTCGGTATGTTTCGGAGATGTATTTTTAACATGCTATTTTGCGATATATATACACAATAGACCTTAAAATGTGCATATAGTGTCCTATTAAAGTGCTAAGTCGGAATACAGCGGCCATTTCAGCTTCCTTTTTTTGGGTCGCTTCGGTGGCCATGTGGTAGTGACGTCGGACTTTGAGTCGTAAGGCGAGCTCGCCGTCATGGGCCGGGGTTCGAATCCAGTCCTTCAATTTTGAGGCGCGCAATTGCGCTTGCGCGCCTTGGCGCGTGCAGATCTAAAAACCAGCGAGTTATTAAATGCACAGGCGGCAAATTTCAAATGCGCGCCTCGGAATTTGAACGAGATTTTAACAAACAACACACCAATGGTTAAACTCCCACAAGACTATTCACCATGTATCTTTCTCAGCAGTGATGACGTTGATTACGAACCTGGTAACAAAGATCAAAGCGGCGTCTTTCGCACTCAATGGTTGGGGTGACACCTCGTCACAACTGCTGCACATGCGAGTTCCCGCAAAAAGCGTGTCCATTCTTTGGTGGCATCGTTTGATGTTTCGGCATGGGGGATTCGCCTATTCATTTGAATAATGGACAATAATGGCCGTGTCATCGTGAATAAGATATGGTGAAAACCTTGTGAGCGCCATGTCAATTGTATCGTAAAGTTGAACAAAATACGTGGCCAAGCCTCCACCGAAATTCCGATACTATTAAAGCGAAAGAGGGTTGACTCGTCGGATTCAGGTGAATCTGATTTCGGTAACGATTCGGATTCCACTTCCGAGTTTGAAGTTTTAAGCCAGTCCAGACGCGGAAGTCGACTAATTATGGTTACCGTGATCAGATTCACCGGGATGGCCGGATTGTTGATGTTATCATGTGGAGTCGTGTACTATTGTACTATTATTCAATATAAACATACGTTTTTATTTCTGTTTCTGTTGCCACACTTGGAATTATACGTGTGTATCATTATTTTATACTTGTGTTTGTCTTTATTCAGTACTAGTAATCATTTCATCGATAATTTGAATTGTGCTCCCTCAAAAAAGGCGCCCGCAAATCCATTTGCACCAAAAATAATAAAAAAAAGTCCAATAACTCTGCTGAAAATATCCGGCCAATCTGGTTTGCGAACTCGTTCTAGATACAGGCCATGTGAACTCAATCAACTCATATACCAAAAATCTTTGAAATCCGTTGAAATTTGTGGAAATGAGCCCTGTGACATCATCCATTTGCACACAAAGAAATAAACAAAGTCCAATAACTCCGGTGAAAATATCCGGCCGGACCTGGTTTGTGAACTCGTTCTAGATACTGGTCATGTGAACTCATATACCAAAAATCTTTGAAATCCGTTGACATTTGTGGAAATGAGCCCTGTGACGTCATCCATTTTGCACACAAAGAAATGAACAAAGTCCAATAACTCCGGTGAAAATATCCGGCCGGACCTGGTTTGTGAACTCGTTCTAGATACTGGTCATGTGAACTCATATACCAAAAATCTTTGAAATCCGTTGACATTTGTGGAAATGAGCCCTGTGACGTCGTCCATTTGCAAACAAAAAAATAAACAAAGTCCAATAACTCTGCTGAAAATATCCAGCCGGACCTGGTTTGCGAACTCGTTCTAGATACTGATCAAGTGAACTCATCTACCAAATATCTTTGAAATCTGTTGAGATTTGTGGAAATGAGCCCTGTGACGTCGTCTGTTTGCTATTTGGTAAATTCGAAAAAAATTATAAACAAAGTCCAATAACTCCGGTAAAAATATCCGGCCGGACCTGGCTCATTCTAGGTAATGGTCAGGTGAACTAATATACTAAAAATCTTTGAAATCCGTTGACATTTGTTCAAGTTATGACTCTTACAAATTCGGGACGGATGGACGGACAGACGGAACCCATTCCTATATCCCCCGCAAATTTCATTTGGCCGGGGATAAAAATGTTATGATCAAGTTCTGCGATTTGTAAAAAATATCCAGATTTATTTGTGACAATTAACACCTACAAAGGTGATGAAACTATAAACAAACCTTGAAAATCATAGCTGTCTTCGTCAAATCGATTTGGTGCAGTAGCGTAACTATTAAAACGAGTCCTCTTCTCCTCAAATTGATTATAGCCGCTAATATCGTAGCCATACCTATAAACCACAAAGTATGATAAGCTCACTAATAAAGAAGATTATAGTTTAGCAAGGGAAGCCTAACTGTCAGTAAAGCATAGATCGGTATAAATTGTCGTAAGTTGCTTGTTATGTATGATAACTTAGGTAATTAGGTATTTGGTGTACCAATGCTTTTTCAGAATTGGACATTTATATGATAACTAGCAGGTGGACCAGACTTCGTCCAGGCTGTTTCCCCTCTGCTTTTCGGCGAATTGCGCGATTTGACCTTGAATTGTCCATTTTGAAGGTCAAGGTGAGGTGGGGTCACGATTTGACCCGTCCAAAACACTGCCCGGACAAAAGTACCCGACAAAAGTACCCGTCGAAATCCATCCGGTTTTACCCGATTTGACCTCGAATTGATCATTTTGAAGGTCAAGGTCAGGTCGGGGTCACAATTTGACCTGTTCAAAACACTCAGTGGACAAAAGTAACCCTATGTATCAAATTTCGTCGAAATCCCATCAAAATTCCCGATTTGACCTTGAATTGACCCGATGTCAAGGTCATGTCGCACTGGCAAACGAATAGGCTTATGACACTCCCCATACGAAAGTATCCCTAGACACTAATTTTCATCGAAATCCCGCGATACTCGGGCGTTTGACCTTTTGGCACCGATTTCATGGTTGCTCGGTTGATAGTAAACCAACGATGTATAGATAGCTCCCTGAACCTCCGAGCAGTAATTATAAGTATTGTTTGTTTCTATTAGCGCTCTTTGAGAGTCGACCGCTCTTTAATTTTAGTGAGTAATGAATTCACAGAAGAAGTGAAAAAGCTCTCCACCAAAGTAACTGTGCTATAAAAAGCTTGTATCACAGTGCTCAGTAACTTTATACACATGTCCCCTTTTTGCTTTATTGTGCTAAAATAGAGCTGTAACAACAAGCACATAGAATCTCATGTGGAAACCCATCAGTGTTAATGTAAGCAGGAGGTATAAGAGTGCTGGAATTACACCCTCTCAATAGTTGCATTCTGTTCTGTTTTTTTTCCATCCGATATTCCATCATAGAATATCTGATGGGAAAAAAAAAATAATATCGTGGTATTTTGTTGCAATGCGTATGGCAGAGGATTATCGTGATTTGGAGCATTAGATAGAGGAGCACTGTGTCACTTGCAATGATGCTTTCCAGGATGTTCAGTCAATGTTGGCGCAAAGGCATCGACATGCACACCAGTTGGTGTGACAGACGGACACGGTTGAAATTGAAACAGTTTCTCCTCGTGAGACAGGGAATGAGTCAGCCCTTCCAAGTGAGAGTGTACGCAGTGTGCCATAGAGACTTCACAAATACATTGGAAATAACTGATCAGAGCAGTGATCAGAGTTCCGCCATGTGCGGCCCGTTGAGTAAAACACTGCGATTTAGTGTACCGCTTTTTTTATTTCAAGCATTGTGAGGTGTGTGGAACATGTTAGAAATGTAACAACCCTCTCTCTCTCTGTAGAGGCCATATATCATGCAGGTTGTTTCATGTTGTTATTGCAAGGCAGGTAAAAACATCCATACAGAGCTGAAACTGGGCGCCATATTTCAGCCAAAGAGCTATCAAGCCTTCCTAAAAACATTTAGTTATGACCTGAACAGACATCGCACACACTGATGCACACATTTACACAGACGAACACCCCCCCCTTTTTTTTTTGTCAAAATCACTTAAAACAAGTAGTTCCAAATAGGGACATCGCTAGAGGTTCTCCATTGAGCAGGGGTCATCGCCTTGAAATTTCTAACTGAACAACACTGACCAATCACCAACCCCCCTACCCTAACCAGACAACCAGAACAGTCCTAAGTTCATGAAATTCCTTTTGCACATTCACCTTAGATTGAAATTTACAACTGGTACTTCAAGCTATCCAAATTTTGGAAATTTCCAACCTGACATTCACCCATAAATTTTAAATTTATGGCCAACCTGACATCCCCCAACAGTTTAATCGAAAGTAGGAACACATGGACTGTTGGTCTACAAACAACAAATGTAACATGTTCCATTGAATACTGGTTGGAAAATCAAACTTTGAGAACAATTCTAACCTATTTTCGGTGTGAAATTCAAATTTACAACTATTAAAAATATCAGGTATAAAATTTACAACTGTTGAAATTTAGCCTACGGAGACAAAACTCCAACCACTTCTATACTTCCTCCCCATTGTCCCTATTATTTCCATCACATACCCTCCCCCATCAGCTTAGAAATCATTAGGAATCTTTATATTAGTATACCAGTACCAAACTTGAATTAAACACCATAGATACAGTGGGTGGGGGAAGAGTTAAATCTCTTATCTCTGCCCCAATTCTGCCCCAATTTGAACCAATATAAAATCCCAATCTATGAGATCCATTTATCTGGTAATTTCAAACAGTCTATTATAAGAGTGGAAGTGAATTCACTGATAATTTTTCCTTGAAATGATTAGCATAATTGATCTACACCTCATTAACAGATGAAAAGAGTTAACAGCATATATATACATATCATAATATTGTAACACCTGTTTACATCTATAACTGATAATTTATCAGAAATATGATCACAGGAATCCATATACATGTATCAGTACCTAGCTTGAATTCAAAAGCTCAAATAATTTATCTCAAGAAGGGGTTAAAATAAAGTATTTGGGGTGGGTGGGGTAGTTTAAAATCTCATAACTTTGCCCCTATTCACATCATCCAAGGACATCTCACTATGAAATCCAATGGTTACTGATTTTGAAGGAAATGTTTTGAGTTAAGTCAACTTATTGGAAGCAAAAGTGTTAAATCCGTATCTATGCCACTTTTGACTGGCAAGATATTCAAACAAATTCACATAATAATCTATATCTATATTTGCGGATTGCGAATGTCTGTCTGTGTTCTATAGAAATTCACGGGGACCAAGGAGATGGCACCAAATGGGTCTAGAAGGGGTAACTTTTTATGAGAAAGATAATGGTGCGGGTTAGAATCTTCTAAAATGACACTGTTGTTGTCAGGGCAGAAAATAGGGATAAGCAGCAAAAAATTGTGATGCCGATTTCCACCAAACTTATACATAATCATCTCCATGAGAAATCAAATGGTGTGGATTAAAGATGTCAAAAGTGGCGCCGTTCGAGTCAGGGGTTCATGGAAGGGGAGAGGGGCACCAAAACTGATAACAATATTTTTAGGGTTGATTTCCACCAAATTCATACACATTCAGGGAGACCAAAATTATCCTGGCATAGAGTTTTATCGTAATGGAGATCACGTGTTTGAATAATACAGGAGATCATGAACCATGATAAAATGTACCATAGTATTTTCATACCGTTTTCAACTCAGGGGTTTGTTAACCCTTCCTAGTTAAATGGGAATATACCATATAGTTCAGTGGGCGGAGATAAAGGTAGTTCAGGTGTTTATCAACATATTTCGATATCGGGGAAAATTAAAAAGTGAATATTATTAGGTGTATTTTGGAATGCAAAATGCCATTAAATTTTTTTTTATTCTATTCAGTTTAATAAATGTTTGTTGTAGGTTATACTTTAGAAATAAAAGTTATCAAATTATTTTGTACTTTCCAATCCAGAATATGATCCAATAAGCACGATAAGAGAGTTCTTGATGATTTTGTTATGAGAATCAATCATCTACTGACCTATCAAAACCATCTGGTCCAAAGCCAATGGTTCTATGCGGGTATAGTTCTTCTCTGTAACAGCATGCCCCAATCATACATTGTTCTTTACATTCCCGTGGTGACTGGAAATTATTCGAGTTGCCAGCACAGCCACTGTATAAAAACTTCTCACATTGTTTACGCTCTGTGTTAAAATACCAGCGTTCAACCTGTTGGTTACAAGAACCTCTCCTTGTAAAATATCCTGAAATGGATGAAGATGGTAGAAATAAAGCCAGTAATATTTTTACCAACAAGTATCTTCAAATGCAGATATAATGCTTAGTGGCGTTATAATACAAACCTACATATACCATGCATGCGCACAAATGGTACAAAGCAACTTTCCAAGAGAATGATCTGTGGATTAAACACCTTGGTATTGCCTACCCAAATGGCGCAGTTCTCAGCTGAATATCTCTGGGGGTCACCCAGCAGGTTTAAGTCTTGATGGCATCCAATGTATGTTGCATGTACTTCCGCTATTATATATATATAAATCATGTACTATGATACCATGCAGAATTTTATATTAAATCATCACTGAAGAAGGCCAGATGACTGAACAACGTCCAAGAAAGAGTTTCTCATTTCTTATAAACTACTGTACTAAAGTGTTCAACATTTCTAATTATTAACTGGTTTATGACAGAACCATCAATTGATATTTACTGAACTGTTTTAACGATAAATAACAATATTTCTGTTTTCATTCAATTTTGAAAATAATTTCATTTTGCGGGTTATAAGATGAGAATAGTTTGGTCCTCTTTATAACTATTCTTATTGTAGACACAACAAAAGTGTGTTGGTTTTATACAATTTGCATATTTGTCAAACGAAACAAGACCTTCATCTGAAGAGTGCAGGTCAGGGTGAATCTAGAAATCTTTGTTGCTGACATAAACGAATATTTTAAGCTTTATAATTAATGTTCAATATATATACTGGTAGGACTCGGGAACACTTGCATACATAAAATTTTATCATAACAATTAACATTCACTCATGCAGAACGGGAACATTTACATAAAATTTTATCATAACCATTAACATTCACTCATGCAGAAACTGTATTTATCACCTCACCTGTGTTTTTCGGCAGGCTGCATACTTCCAAAGCTGGGTACTGGCAAAGATGACCATCAAATCCAGGAGGGCAATGGCAGGTAACAAGCTGTGGTTCTTGAGGCCATTCAGATGGAACACAGGTGCCGCCATGTTCACATGGATTTGGTTTACAAAAATCTGGTTAACAAGAACAAGATAGTTAATGAATGTTGAGTTACTCAAAATGAAGACGTTACTCTCATTGTTAGCAATTAAACATTTTGTCTCACAACATGTGAAAGCTGTTTTGCTGTTATAATAAATGTTTTATTCTCTGATCCAATTTGACATGAGAAAATAAAATTACAAACAAAAGATGGACAGAATGAATGAAGAAATCATGTATGAAACAGTAACTACCAGTACAATTGCGACATAACTGAAACAGTCAGCCAGTTAGCTACAGTGTATCGGCAGTCAAGGAATATAACCAGGGTGCCTTTACCACATATAAGTGTGGTGACATAGCAGTCGCAGAACTGTTAACTGCAATCAGTTATGGTTTGACCGCAGTTATAAATGCATAATAAACCCAGTTGCTGGGTCAATTACTTAGGGCAGTACAGTACGATTTGTTGGATAAGATTATGTGAAACAAATAGTTGTGTTTCCTGCACCCATACCTATCATAGATTTGGATCACAACCTTATATATAAACATGTTAAACATGCCCTGTAATTGACTTCTGACAGTCCAGGGAATAAATTCAGTTCGGAGAAGAAAAAGTGTCAACATTGAATTCAGCCAAAATACACGTGAACATGACATGTCTAGCCATTTATACATGTATTTTTATTGTGTGATGGCATGCATAATATTTATTCAGAACGCTTATTAAAGAAGCGCTGGACCACATTGCGCAATTTACAGAAACTATAAATATCTTGCTTTCACAAAGCATAGTTGAAACGTACCTCATCACTTATCATATACTATAGCGTTTTCAACCTAATCAAGAATTCATCTTCGCAAAATTGCAAGAAGCATATTATCGCATTTTGTGATAACTGATACTTAAAACGATCGTCGCCTATTTTAAGTGCCAACTAAACAGCATTATAGTTATTAAGCTACTACAGTTACATAAGTTTAGCCAGAACGAGAATTGTTTCTAGCGTTTGAAAAATAAATTACTCTGGTCTATCCGTAGCATTCAACATTACATTAAGATCTTCTTCATACTGTCGTTAACAACAATTTCGAGTGATCAATTTCTTTTGTGGCGATTCATGAAGAGTTTGTGATTTCTGTTGTTGTCGGTGTGTGATTTTTCTTCATATATGTCCCATTAAATCGGCTATTATCACTGGAATTGTGTCGTGAAATGGATAAAACACAGGTTTTGACGATTCTTCACGAATATTTTACGTAAATACTGCCAATCGCATGTATATTAAATATGCTAAGTATAAACACCATATACAAAATCAGAGAATAGTCATTGCTACATCGATATAAAATCAACTCATTTGGTTAAAAACGCGGTTTTATGTTAAAACATTGGATTATTTTGAGTGATATCCACTATTTTTCCTGCTCCGAACTGTGTTTGTCCTCCAATTATCTGTATCCAATTACAGGGTGTGTTAAAGGGGACTAAATGCCATTTTCAATAAATTCACGGTATTAACAATGATCTAATATCAATAATATAATAAGTAATTTAATGTATTCTCTATATGTTCAGGTTAATAGGTTATCTTAAAATCAAACTTAATAATTTGATATAAATTATGAATTTCCATCTACAAGACATAATCAAATTAATTGATAGAGAGTGGATCGTGTAAAAAAAATCACTCACAAAGGAGTGACTATACAATAACTTAAATGAGTATATGGCACTAGGTTGCATAAAATATAACAGTTATTTGATAAATTTTCAAGAAGACAACCAGACCACAGTACTAAGTTCACAAAATTCCTTTTGCACATCCCTCTTAAGTTTAATTTTATAACTGGTACAGGTATTTCAAGCTCTCAAACTTGTGAAAATTACCAACCTGACATCGGTCCAACAGTTTAATCTGAGGTATGAACATATGGACTGTTAACTGGTCAGACACATTAACACCACCCATATATTTATTATAGTCACAAACTATATTTGGCACTTTTCATATATACTTCCATCATATCTAGTCAAATTTGTTATGCGATCATTTGCACATGTGGATAACATCCGGACCGGCTCCTTGTCTATCCAGCTCAGACCAACCATCTCACCATGCCGCACTGCAATTGCCGAACCTTTAGTCAGTCTAGCCCTCATGTCTGACGGGAGTTATTTTCAATTTCCTTGGACTAGCATTCCAGGTACAAACAGGTGGTGATATTTTCCTATTTTATAATCATGAATATTTTTGGATGACAGCTACATTTGTATATTTGGTCATATGATTTCTGAATAAAATATTGAATTGATATACATTCTATTCATTTCAAACCTGCAATTGATTCATCGATACTGATTTCTCTTGGCAGGCGATATTCATTTTCCAATTTGCTGTTTAAATGATCAAGCACATATTTAAACTTATATGTTGGATCGTATGCAGCTGATGATCTTGCCATTTCCAACTTGCTGTCTAATGCTTGGAAAAACCTCAACATCAACTTGAATGTATTCAGGGTGAATGTCTTCCGGAACAATGGAGTGTCTTGGGAAAAGTCTTCAGTATTCCAATACCCATGTTGATAATTAGGCCAATGAATGCCTTTAGCATGTCCTTATCAATAGCTTGCCATTTATGCACCTTTGAATGCTTAGATAACCGGGCTGATTTTTTCATTTATATTGTGCTGCATATTTGTTCGTCTCCAAGATAAGACAGTCCCACAATGTCCCCCATCTTCTACTGCTTCAAGGAATCTGGTTCAGCAGTCTGTGGTCGCCATATCGGTCTGCTACAGACTCTGTTGTCTTCAAATTTATGAACAGGATATTGCTTGTCTTTTGACAGATCCTTCATGACTGTCCATTCAATTAATGTTTATCCTTTAAATTACTAGCAGTAGCATTATCAGTACTGCATGCGTCACCTGGAATGAAAAATAATATCAATGGATATAATTTTTTCTATAAATCTCGCACAGATCTTTGACTATAAGAAAACAACAAAACAATACAGTTGCACATGTATCATGTGTGGTATATTTTGTATTAGCCTATAGCCTATGGGATTTACCTTTTGCAATATATTTTGTTAATTCAAATATATTTATAACTATAATGTATATACATGTACTATAATATTGGTCTAATCACTCGTTTCGCTATATCGTCACAATGATATTGCACAAACAAAAATATCGTCATGCCTTTGATAAATTTAGAATGTGATATACGTGTGATACATGTATGCGAGGCATGATGAGTCGTACTTGTCCTGAGTGTACCTGTATGCTATACATTATGTGTCGTACTCGTCCTTAGTGTACATGTATGCTATACATTATGTGTCGTACTCATCCTTAGTGTACATGTATGCTATAGATTATGTGTCGTACTCATCCTGAGTGTACCTGTATGCTAGGCATGATGAGTCGTACTCATCCTGAGTGTACATGTATGCTATACATTATGTGTCGTACTCATCCTTAGTGTACATGTATGCTAGGCATGATGAGTCATACTCATCCTGAGTGTACATGTATGCTAGGCATGATGAGTCGTACTCATCCTGAGTGTACATGTATGCTAGGCATGATGATTCGTACTCATCCTGAGTGTACATGTATGCTAGGCATGATGAGTCGTACTCATCCTGAGTGTACATGTATGCTAGGCATGATGAGTCGTACTCATCCTGAGTGTACATGTATGCTAGGCATGATGAGTCGCACTCATCCTGAGTGTACATGTATGCTAGGCATGATGAGTCGTACTCATCCTGAGTGTACATGTATGCTAGGCATGATGAGTCGTACTTGTCCTGAGTGTACATGTATGCTAGGCATGATGAGTCATACTCATCCTGAGTGTACATGTATGCTAGGCATGATGAGTCGTACTTGTCCTGAGTGTACCTGTATGCTATACATTATGTGTCGTACTCGTCCTTAGTGTACATGTATGCTAGGCATGATGAGTCATACTCATCCTGAGTGTACATGTATGCTAGGCATGATGAGTCGTACTCATCCTGAGTGTACATGTATGCTAGGCATGATGAGTCGTACTTGTCCTGAGTGTACCTGTATGCTATACATTATGTGTCGTACTCGTCCTTAGTGTACATGTATGCTAGGCATGATGAGTCATACTAATCCTGAGTGTACATGTATGCTAGGCATGATGAGTCGTACTCATCCTGAGTGTACATGTATGCTAGGCATGATGAGTCGTACTCGTCCTTAGTGTACATGTATGCTAGGCATGATGAGTCATACTCATCCTGAGTGTACATGTATGCTAGGCATGATGAGTCGTACTCATCCTGAGTGTACATGTATGCTAGGCATGATGAGTGGTACTCATCCTGAGTGTACATGTATGCTAGGCATGATGAGTCGTACTCGTCCTTAGTGTACATGTATGCTAGGCATGATGAGTCGTACTCGTCCTTAGTGTACATGTATGCTAGGCATGATGAGTCATACTCATCCTGAGTGTACATGTATGCTAGGCATGATGAGTCATACTCATCCTGAGTGTACATGTATGCTAGGCATGATGAGTCGTACTCATCCTGAGTGTACATGTATGCTAGGCATGATGAGTCGTACTCATCCTGAGTGTACATGTATGCTAGGCATGATGAGTCGTACTCGTCCTGAGTGTACATGTATGCTAGGCATGATGAGTCGTACTCGTCCTGAGTGTACATGTATGCATGAATGAGAATGATCATTCATATAAAATATTTGTGAAAGGGGGAATTTCACTCAGCCCCAGACTGTTGTGTGTCAATGATATATCACATTATCAAAATTTTACCAGAATTTTTATGTGCAACTAAATTGTTTATAACAATAGTTTGTCACACTATGTTCAGAATGTTCTGAATATGCGCAGTGGATTAGTTAATTTTAATATAAATTTCACAGTTTTATTTGGAATATTCTAAAATATTGATCAAAATTATGTTTTCTTTGGAATGAATATAATTTGGAATATTGTTTTGGATTATTCTGCAAGTATAACTTTAATTATGGTACTACTACCTAGGCTAAGCCTGACTAGTCTGAGGCTACGCTGTTAGTTATATATACTGTCAGGGGGAGCGGGGGCTGTACATATGATATACTAGAGTCTTCTGGATAGTTCCTTTTTGGAATATTATGTCTATGTACCTAACCAAGTTTGTATGTAATTTGGTGTCGGGGGAATTATTATTTTTTTTTTTTCGGGAAAGGAATTTGAAGGTGGCAGAATTTGTGCATATCAATCATACATGAAATGATTTTATTACATAGGTTAAGGCCATAGGAAGTTGATTCTCTGTTTCTCAGACACCGCCGCCCCCCGAAAAAATACGCCGCTGGGTACTTTTTATAGCCTACCAAAAATAAAAAGTATAATTCATCCCGCCGCTCGCAATCCGTGAAGTTCGCAATCGACCATTGTTAACAGGTGTGGATAAAGAGGCGCAACTCTATCTCATAATTCCAATCTTTTAATAGATCGAACAAGCCGATGTCCGGAATCTTAATCGAACGCGCCCGATCTACTTCCGCTAAAACAATGGTTGCCCTGGACTATAGTGAGTGTTGAGATCGATGAAACATGTCGGGAGTTATCGGAACAGATATGTCCCAACACGGCGGAAGCATCAAATCCATTTTTGTTGGAAAAAACAAAACATCAGACTTCGACTTCGTCTCACCTGAACTGAAAGCCACACAGGTTGCAGACATTTTTGGCTTTTATTTTAAGATCACGGTGACCACCAATACTTCTTCAAGTACTTGTCAACGTGCAACTACCAGTGCAGATGCACCAACGAAGTCTGCATTCAGTGTTCTTATGGAAAAGACTTTCCAGCTTCCAAAGTTGGACAAATCCATAAATAAAAGGGATGAACTCACCCAAATATTTCTAGAAGTGATTCACACATACATGCGATTTGATCTCATATGACAATAATTTTCTAGACAACACTTATTAAATCATGTATGTTTCACATATTAAACATCATTTCTATTATTACATACATACATACAGATATACTCTATTTATATTCTATATATGTATGTGTGTTTGTACTATCAACAGGTGGAAGCTTGCTAAAACGACAGTAGCAATGGTGATTAAGAACAACCACTGATAATCAATTTACCCATACACATTAAAAAAAATTGATTCTGCATATTGTTGTTATTTTATGTTATGAAAGTTTAATATATTTTGTTTTTGTCTTGTATTGACACATTCAAAGATGGCTTAGTGAAGCCTGACAAGTTTCAATATTAATAAAATTTCATTAAAATCAAATCAAGTAGTCATGTTTCAATGTCCGAACATTGATTTACAATTTTAGGATAAACAAATAAAAACCTGCCTGCCGGGAAATTTTGGTCATAAAATATGGTAATAAAAACCTGCCGGTAAATTTTGGCCATAAAAAATAAATATAAAAATCTGCCTGCCTGCCTGCTTTGGGAAAAAAAGTGTCTGAGAAACAGAGAATCAACTTATTAGGGAAATGCTCACCTTTCTTGCCAACAACAGTGATATTATTGTCTGCCGTCAATGTCAGTCGCCCTTTTGCCGAATTCCTTACATCTTAATCGTCTCAATACTATCTTCAGATTCTTCATCCGAAAAGTATAAATCTCACTCATCAACATCAATGCCACTGTCCTGGTCATCAGAATCTTCCAACATCCCAAAACCTCATCCAAATTGAACAGTTGTTTGCGTTTTTCTGCATATACGCAACAGCTAAATTATCACGTAAACACGTACTCGCAAATTCGCGTACTGTACTATTGTTACTTCCTTTTAAACGTTTTGTTTTTTTCTTTTAACAAATGTGACCATATTTTATATTACAAAGAAGTGAAACATTAGATCCCCTCTACATGATACATATAAAACAGATCATAATCAATGATTTATCAACGTTATATAAACACAAACATGACACATCCATAAATCAAACCGGAAATGACATATATGTCATTCTACTCTCCAACCAGTAAATGAAATACATATCGTTCTACTTTCCAAAGGATTAAACCGCCCGTCCGTTACCTATTCATAACCTGAGCTAAATAGGCCTGAGGATTCTTGAGAAGGCGATATAAGAAATACTATGGAGGAAAAGAGTTATGTCACTGGTTCTGCCACTATTTGACCCGGTGACCCAATTTGAACAAATCTGAATCCCAGTAACCGGGGAAACATCAACAGCAAATATGACCTGAATCAGTTCTATGGTTCTGTGGTTATGGTTGAAAGATGAAAGGACGACGGACATATAGTAAATGATGACTATAGCTCCACAGGGTGTCAGTTAGAAAGCTGAGTTTGAGAGTTAACATTTAGTACATATTTAGTGACATATAAATGAGAAGAGTACCTATACGGTATAAGTGTTGTGGAGCCCTGTGCAGGTTTGTCGCTTAGTTCAATGACAGATATTTGAAAACTCTCCTCATGTTGTGACCTGTACATGTTCTATGGACTAAAGGGTTATTCTACATATCTCAATAATATTGTGATATGATAAAAGTCTGAAAATGTTGAACTTATTTGATAATGGAAGAGCTACCCTTGTACAGGATTTCCATTAGGGGCTGGGGGAATGGTACACCTACGGCCGCTGGGGGAAATCTCCATAAAAACTGTGAATATCTACTGTACTAGTATTTAGGTACGGTAAACTTTGCGACAAAACGTCAAGTTAAATTCACGAGTACAATAAGTGTACTGACAATTTTCTTGTACCATCACAAATAATGGTTGTTAAAATTTAAAAGTTAAAATTTGCAATTTATTTTGACGACCAACTTCCTTACATTTATGTCAATATGTTATATACCATAACATATTCCTGGTCATTCTTCAGTGGCTAACATCTGGACCTCGTCTACATAATCATTAATGAGAACCAGTCAGAACATTGTTAGTTTAGAATGTAATTGCGATGTATCCAGACATAATTAACCATGTCATTTTTAGTGATGTCTGCTCCAATATCTTTTAGAATACAGAAATAATACATGTAATTGTCAATGTGTGTAGCCATGAAAAGCATTCGTAACATGTAGGGCTGTAATGATTCAACGCGCATTCAATGTGTCGCGATACACGCATTTAATATTGTGTTATGTGTATCACGATATAGGAAATCAAGTAATTTCTGAAGATGGCCATGTGTAAAAGAGCAAAACCTGCAATGATCTCTCATGTTTACATCTATATTATGTGTATTTGACTCATTAGGCTAACAATTAAACTGCACATTAGTTTTAAATGATGAACTCTACCTCCAGTTATAAACATGTTGGTTCTGATAAATCAGGTGGTAAACATTTGGATTTTGGAAACACTAATTTAATAGCGTATCGTGATATGTATCATATCGTTGATCTTGTACCGGTATCATGATTCGTATCATATCAGGACCAAGTGTATTGTTACAGCCCTAGTTTCCTGCAAAATGGTTCACTAATGGTCAGCGTTAATGCATGGCAAATAAAATTATCTTCCCTTATTACTCCGTGTTGGTTTTATTTAGTGGCAGATATACACATGTGTTGTAGGCATTAATCTGTGGATCGGGTAGGAACAAAATTTGGGTGAGGGGAAAGGGACCTTTAACGGGACCCGCTGACCCCATAGCGGAAACCCTGCCTTGTAGTAATATGATAAAAGCGATGTTCACCATCAATTAGTCATAATGCATATTGCATTAGCCCTTGATTAGAAGGGAAGAAAGATAGATAAATGCTGCACTTACCTCGTTCATAATTGCAGTTAACTACTCGACCGTTGAGGTACCACTCAGGTTTGCATTCACCGCAGAAATTCACTCTGCATTTAGCTTCAGGATACGATGGACATACATTGATATGACATGGATTCTGCACACATCTCACAATGCCCTTATCACATGGACAGTGATGCACAAACCATGAAGTGTCAAAGCAAAACTGAGAGTTAATTTGGGATATTTGAGAATTCCTATCTGTGGTCAGCAAGCCTTGAAGAAAAAGACAATGTATAATTCTTAAGTTAATTGTATCTACAGCCTTAAAGTTTAATTTGAATTCTATTACATTTTAGCTTTTTTCACTTTCTTTTCACATGATAATAGAACAGGCCACTCTAACTGTATTGCATAATCACACATAGACACTGTTTAACATGTAGAGATATGGAGATACATATGGCATCCAGGCATTTTGTGAGATTTGTGAGTATATTTCTCAAACAATGTTGTTTCAGGCCATTTGACAAACGCATATAATTAGGCCATCCAAAATTAAATATTTGTTTCTGAGGCAATGTCGTATGATTTTTTTGGCCCGTGTTGATCATTTTATATTGCAGATTAAAATAATTTCGTTGTGGACTTTCATAGAAAACAAAAACAAAATTTGGCATTCAAATTGTGAATAACTAGGATTGATAAAGATGCGAAACCATGCCAATACACTGAGTGGAATCGAAAATAGATCTACTATTTAAAGATTAAATGTCAGTCCCTCAATGAAAAATTCCCTGAGTAATTTTACTTTCTAATTGTGGCATGTTCAGGCAGCAAAACGAAATGAATCATGCTGGGAAAGCTGTTTGGTATAAAGATGTTGCATCTGTCATTCTGAAGGTGGAAACTAATACAGTTTAAAAACGAGAGGCCGATCACGATCGGCAGATGTTAACCCATCCCTTGACGATAGTAAATTACTATGATTAGAATCATAAATGAGAGTGTTGGTGTTGAATTATAGAGTATACTTTTATGTACTATTATAGACAAATGTACATAACACAAATTATTTGAATTTATGGGTAACTAGCATTAATATAAGAGAATGCACTGGTACAGCTAAACCACCACAGCCTTGGGTTAAATGTGAAAGGTGGCCAGGACATGGGATACTTGGGTTAAGAGAGTTTACAATAAGAGTGCAAATTAATTAGATAGAGCTACTGCCTGTAAGCCTGGGTGTGTCCTGTCCCTAAAAACATAGCTGATTTCTCCTCATACTCTAGTAGCTGAGGGCGTTTTGTATGCACTTTTATGTCCAGAGCAAAACTCTTCACGAATCCACTAATTGAATGTACACGAACAATATTTGGTTGGTGACACATTTCCCATTGAGGGCGAAATGGGTCAAATGGCCACGCCCCTTTTTGCGCGAAGTACTACCACCCGCCGTGACTATATCTCCAGAACCGTTGGCCAAAGGGGGTCGTGTGACCACTCAAAATGTGCGGAATGGCCACAATATGGGGGGTCAGTAATACATTTTCATATCCAAAAGTCAATGGTTTTTAAGATAATTGCCAAAAACAAAAAAAAATCCATTTTAAGGGCCCAATTTTGGGGTTCAGCACTTTTATCTCAAAGCTGAGCCCCCAATTCGAATTTTATTGATCTATATCCATCGGTGCCACATATAGGTATAATTTCTGTACCATTATCGGATGGGATTGACCTCCAAGGAGCTCTTGACCCTGAAAATCCACATTATGGGGGGTCAGTAATACATTTTCATATCCAAAAGTCAATGGTTTTTAAGATAATTGCCAAAAACCGATTTCAGCATGTTACGCACCACAAGTATACAATACCACCAAGGCCACAATGACACTTTTTAAAGAACTATCCGAATTCTCTGATCGACTTAAGAGCACAATTGACCACACACAATGGGATTAGCTGGAAATTGCTGCTGAGGATGTGTTGATCCCGACACACAACATGAGCTCTTCATGACTGAACATGCCTTGGAAACTGGTGTGCTTTACCAAAAATCAGGTAACAATTGTGCTCAACAGAAATGTACAGATTGAACAAAACAGGTTTTCAAAATTTGTTATCAACATTTAACAGCTGATCTGATTTAAGTGACCAAGATATTAAACATGCTAAACACTTTTACTAAATGGAATGACCAGCTGTTTGCTTCATGCAGCAGCCACATGTTGCGATCCTAAAATGGGTATTGCACCTGGGCATAGTAAAAACATGTTGTAATCAGATGGGAGATGACCATATATACCAGTATATATTTCAGAAGTAATCAATTCTTACAAAAGGACACCTCATCTCACAAAAAGTTTTAGGAAATGATGGAATGATCACTATTCAATCAAAATAGTAGAATGAGCCTTTGTCAGTCCCACATTAGTTTTGATTGGCCATGATAGTTGCATCACTTGCAGGTTGGAGAAGATGAGGGTCTATAATTTCACTAACATAATTCTTCATAATAGCTAATAGCCCTCATAACTTACCATTTTAAAGATATTTTCATTTTTAATACCACCTCAGGTTAAGTGGTCCTGCTAATTTTATATTATGCTGATGGGTACTGCTGGATTGATATGTTTGTAGGTCAAAGCAATTCTGTCAAGTACCATCATTTTACCTAAAGTTGGTTATTTTTGCATTGTTTGGCTAACCCGAGCAATTTGTGCAAAAGTCAGTGTCTGTATGCAACATTCAAGAACATATATACTTCAAAATTTTATTGTGTACGCTGATGTTTGGTAAACAACAGGAATAGTCATCTCAATAATGGCCAGTTTGTAAAAACCAGCACCCATTATTAAAATATTTCACAATATACATGTTTTTTAATGTTTTCTACACATTGTGGCTTATCCTCGATTCGTTCAGATCGCTTTGCTCTACCTGAATATCATACCAAATGTATTAGCATCACCACTAAACTTGGGATGAATACTGCCAAATGAATATATTGTGATAAGGGCAGTGGAAAAATAATGGTTGAGTCTTTTCTAAATATAATTCTAGTAAAACCTACACAATACCGTCTTGGTCTGATAAGACTCAGAGTCATGTTTATTTAGGAGTATAGACATGAAGTCCACCAGTTTCATGAAAATTAAATGGGCTCTGCACTAGTAACATCTGGACTCCTGGGACCCATTAATATTGACAAATGCAACACAAATGAAAAATACATAGTAACTTTCCTCAAACATAGATTATAACCTGACAATCATTGTGTTTGAATCAGTGTACATATGTATATGTAGGCATGGCCATAGCATGTTTTTGAAATACTGCAGAGTGCAGACCATAAATTTCACTAGAATATACATGTAGTTACTGCATGTACATCACACACATAAGGCGACTGACACACATAAACGTACCTGCAGGGTTCACAATATTTGACATGTAAAGTATATATATATCTCCTGTGCCTATAGCATCAAACCAAACGGTTTACAGTACTTTTACTGACATTTTTGGAGTGGCACATATACATACATTTTGGAGTGGCACATATACATACATGTTACGCACCACCTTTAAAGTCAATTTAAAGGGACGAAATGAAAAATAAATTTGTGCAAGTATAATGGAGATCTATATTGCATTACAACATCCACAAATCTACAAAATCTACAACATCCACAAATCTACAAAATCTACAAAAACATCTGACTATCATAGACATTGGTAATGTGATCATTTTTCCTTGATAAGTTGAAACATGAGGGAGGATTGCATAGCATGGCTACATGCAGAATGTAGATTTGTATGTATTTATATCTGCATATCAACTGATGCTTGTATTTTTCTTCTAACTCACTCCAGGCTAGCCATTATTTGTTCTAGAATAATGTACATGTTAGGGAAATTGTAGAACCTTTATACAAAATGGTGATGCAGCCAATCAAAATTGATGTGGGACTGATAAAGACACAACCTGCTCGACTACTGAATCATACTGATTGATCAAATTGTAGTAACTCAACATTTACTAAACCTACTTGTGGACTGCGTATAATTCAATTTAACATTAGAATACCATAAAAACACCCTGTTCTCCCATAAGTTTAAAGAAAATAACACATTGAACTCATTTACAAGTATATTGCTAATGTGATATATGTCATTCCATTTATAACCATTTTGGCAGCCATCTCACATCAAAGGCCATGAAATCTAGATAACAAAAGATGAACTACATTCAAATTATATCACCAGGTAACCTTTTTGTAGGAGTTTTAAGTTACTGATCAAATACCGTATAATTGATGATTTCCTCAACATCTTTGTTATTGGGAAAATGTCTGTTTTTCATTCTACGACCAATATATTCCATCCAAAAACCTTATTTTCAGGGTCAAGAGCTCCTTGGAGGTCAATCTCATCCAATAATGGTACAGAAATTATACCTATATGTGGCACCGATGGATATAGATCAATAAAATTTGAATTGGGGGCTCAGCTTTGAGATAAAAGATCTGAACCCCAAAATTGGGGTTTTAAAATTGGATTTTTTTTGGTTTTTGGCAATTATCTTAAAAACCATTGACTTTTGGATATGAAAATGTATTACTGACCCCCCATAATGTGGCCATTCTGCACATTTTGAGTGGTCACACGACCCCCTATGTCCAACGGTTCTGGAGTACTTCGCGCAAAAAGGGGCGTGGCCATTTGACCCATTTCGCCCTCAATGGGAAATGTGTCACCAACCAAATATTGTTCGTGTACCTTCAATTAGTGGATTCGTGAAGAGTTTTGCTCTGGACATAAAAGTGCATACAAAACGCCCTCAGCTACTAGAGTATCACACTAATGTCTAAAAATAACTCTAATTATCAATAACTCAGATACTGCTTGTCTCTTACAGAGCTAAAGTTTTACTGCTGGTGCTGGTAATCAATTATTTGTTGACTGCTATGGTTATCTGTTCAATTCTTAGTTGAAAAAGGGCCATAACTCTGGTATAAAATGTTGGATCTAACCCATATTCAATCTCGATTTGTATTTTGAGTTGAGAAACTCGCATACCAAATTTGGTTCTTATCAGTTGAAAAATGGTTGATATATCAAAATATGCAGAAATTCTATGTCAAAGGGCCATAACTCCATTGAAAAATATCGGATCAAACCCATATTCGAACTCGATCTGTATTTTGGTCCGAGAAACTTGCATACCAAATTTGATTCTGATCAGATAAAAAAATTTTGAGTTATGGTAGCATGCATGAATTCTAAGTCGAAAAAGGGCCATAACTCCATGAAAAAAACTCGGATCGAACCCATATTCGAACTCGATCTGTATTTGGTGCTGACAAATTCATATACAAAATTTGGTTCCGATCAGATATAAAATGTTCGAGTTATCGCACCATGCGTAAAGTGTCTACAGACAGACAGACAGACAGACAGACAGACGGACTAACGACGAGTGGTCAATCCGGACAACGACACTATGTTTACCATACTATGGTATGGGTAAACATAAAAAGGAAATTTTTTTCATTATATCTGCAAGAGAAATTCACTGGGAGGTTTCACTTCATTCATTTATTACTTCGCTTTCTCGGGTTTACCTGGTTTTGAATTTCGCAAAATAGGAACAACCCAACCATATCGATGAGGAAAACATGCTGCTTTTGATCGAAATATCATACAAAAATAAAAAACTAAGAACATGGTCAGTGGTTTCCGATTGACCAACAAAATATTCAACAGGGAGTTGGCAACCGACCACCATAAAGAATCGCCAATCCCGGTAAATATAAATCCAGAGATTGAACGCGAAAAAACTCTAGTATGTCAATTTAAGGAGCTTACCGTATTCTCGCGGGTATAAGCCCACTTTCGGGCATAAGACCACCCCAGTATTTTCAGTAGAAGTAAGTTTTCCGGGGTATAAGACCATCCCCTCCCTGGCCCTAACCATAACCCCTCCAAAACGGGTTTATATACCAGTACATGTGTATCCCCAAAACCTGTCAAAAATGTCAACGAATTTCAAATTGCGCGAAGTTCAAAGGTCACAGTTCCGGTAGCTATGACATATTATAATTTCCGGATGTCTTATTCGATACCGGGGACCGGAACGAAGTGCGGTCGCAGGGCGGGGAATAATTAACTATTATTGTAATAATTAATTATTTAAATAAAGATGATTTATGATACACTGTGTCTTGTTTCTTGTGTTCAATTAATAACTGGCCAGTAGGCCTATATTATTGACGTTCATCGATGGTGACAGGTGTCGTGTCCTTTGTTGTCACATTTCAAAGGCGGTCCGGTGTTGTTTTAGTCATTCCACTGTAAGCCATGTCCATATGTGCAATGACCCAGGACACCATCGACAAACTCGAAGCTCTAGACACCGATCTCGTTATAATACCAGGAGGTAAGAATTAAAATTTGTTTTGTTCCCCTAATTAATTATTCAATGTCATAAATTTACCATGAGTAAGGCCTACCATAAATCAATATAACACCTTTCATGCATTGATGTACACAATGTAAGTTATGTAACCAGATAAGCTGTATTGTTTTCTCATTCTGAATAGCGATTGGATTTCTCAGGTAAATTTAACGCCCACTTTCCATTGATTGACATATGAAACACAACATTCTTGTTTTAATGTATAGAGTTATCTCCCATCAACAGAAACTAAATATTTTAAATCCCCATTGTAATTCCCAAATAATTTATCTAGACAAAGTTTTACATACGTTTCTATGCCTATTATATATATTCTTATACTGTGTTCTGTATCGACCACGTGCGAAACCGAAACTGAATGTGGGGAAATCCCAGCGTTTTGGTAAAGTTACGTTTACGAAACGAACGAGTTCTTCACCGAGGATGACGACGACCAGGACCAAGAATTCGCAGGATTCGACGATGACAACTGCCCAGTTTTCGAGTAATTGTTATATGTTATTGCTTTGTCGTTATTTGTTGTGTATTATGTTTTTATTTTATCAATAAATTATCAATGAAAATTACTTGTAATTGTCGTTATATTTATACCTCGAAATGCAGAAATGAGATGTTCGATATAATTACGCTAAATTTTCCGGGGTATAAAACCACCCATGCCTTTTCAAGCTATTTATTCCCTAGGCCCCCTGGTCTTATACCCGCGATAATACGGTATGCAAGATTGTAGTAGTCATCAACTGGGAACTAATATAAAAAAAAAATACTCCCTCCCTTATTGATCGGGGAAAATATTTTCCTGAGAAGCAATTAATTTTGGATGGCCATAATATGTTTAGTTTGAGGCTTGGAAATTATATCTAACGTTAACAAACATATGTATATTTGGCTGATTGCATTTCTGTCTTTTATTATTTCAGAATCACATGCCATATCAGTACAGAGCACAAAAGTATGCATCTCTGAACAATGATTATTTAAATTAGGACACGAAATGTCTATATTTGCTGCACTCAAATTGGAAGGGATAAGTACTTATTTACTGTCATTTAAACAAAAATACTACTCAAGCTGAAACAATGAATGTAAATTTATGCTCTATACTTATTATATTATTCCATATATTTCATAGATCAAAACAAAGATTTACCAAATTTATTGTCACTGTTTACAATCATTATGAATTTCAGTGCTTAAATTACCTCACCTTGATAGCAACTTAAAATTATATCACAGCGCTCTGGGGCGATACCCTAGGGTGTTGAAAACTTAGCAAGCAGACAGGAAGCTGAGTGTTTACTATAATGAAAGTGTCAATGACAATGTTGATATTTAGAAAAATCTAGAGGCCATCACAAAGAATCATACGAAGTTTGGATAAATCAGATGGAAAATGTTGGTTGTAGGGCATGCGGAGGAATTAAGTTATGCAAAGAGTAAAATCCAAGATGGCTGCCAGATATTTTTATCATAATCATGGCTGTAAATTTCAAAACATTTCTTCAATAAAAGTGGGCTGTAGGGTGTGCCGATGGAATAAAATGTGAACTTCAAAATAGCTGCTGGGTAGGTTCCTAGACACGAATCAAATATTTTTTACCCCCGAAGCCAAAGAAATAGTAATTTAGGGGTGTTTAATCGGATTGAGTACCTTTAACCCATGACAATAGTTCAAACTTGAATTTGTCAAGTTGAGCTAAAACGAACAAGTGTATAATATACAATAGAAACAAATATATAACCTTAGTATATTCCTAAATAAAGTCCATTACAAACATGCAAGCCTGGATTTCAATCGTGAACACAAACCTGAAACATCTTTGATAGTGGTTGTCCAGAATTGTGCATACCATTCATCAGGAACAATGTCAATAGGATCACATGTTCGTTTCAAGGAGAGTAAAAAGTCCTTGCTCTGAATGGAGAGTATCTTGAATATCTTCAGTGACTGTTTGGGTGAGTATGGTCCATTAATATAGTAATTGCACCCATCTGAATCCAAACCGTGTGAATTGAATCCATATTGATCAAAGCCTTCTGGACTGAGGCCTGCAACAGATATAATATTCAAAATGCTGCGCATGTGGCCATTGACCAGTATTATTATACCAATATTATACTTAGTAGAGCGGAGGAAGTCAAAATGTTCAATAGAAGTAGGAGTTTAGTCCCATGCCACCACACAGGCTTGTTACATCATTTTGACGATTATGACATTGACAGATAGGAAATATACAAATGATGCAAAATATGATTTTGAGAGGTTTAAAGGTGACATGCATCGGTTTTCATCATTTGGCTAAAAATTCTTTCAATTGAATACTTTTTTTGTCGGAAGAAAGATGCAATAAAATCAGTCGCGTCTTTTGAAGCAAACACTGCTGTTTCTACCAAGAAGAAATCAAGTTTATTGATCTTGGTTTGGTTATATAGTACATTTTTACAGAATAATGACAGTTCTGTTCGCATCAGCGTGGTTTGACCAGCATTTTGCGGAATACATGTCTGATATGGATCATTAGAATTAGGTTAGCATGGACCGCACTTTAAGATGCACTATGTTGTATGGTAGCTAATTCTGTACTGTACTAGTCAAATAAAGGATTGATGATGACCAATAAATTCTGACACTCAGCAAATGTGATCGGCTTTTTGGTGTGGACACACAATATAACCAATAAATTCCGACACTTATTCCGTGATAGGTTTTTTGTGTGGCCAATATGTCTTGTTTACTGAAAATATCACTTACACTTAAAATGTCACTGTGACGTCATTTTTTATCATGTTCGCTGTCCATGATTTCGTAATTGCATGTGGGCGAATCTATCACTGCTGATTCGCGTGATTGACAATGTATAATGCAATGATATTCGATAGCTCAGCACAGTTAGGTTAATATTATCCTCTGTGCAGGGTCCGGTTTTTCTCAGCTCACCGATTCTTGACACTCAATCAGATAATCAATGAAATTACATGCAGTGGATATGCCTGAATCATTACTCGTTCAAGGGGCCAATTGACAGGAAAATACTGCAAGCAGTTCATTTATTCAACTTGAAACATAGCTCGGCATATATATACATGTATATCAGGACTCGCTTGGGCGTATATTTACTTATATCTAGAAGCAAAATATCCCGTTTTCAGTGAAAAATATAATATGGTGTTTTATATGGAACCAACAGCCGTACCAAGACTAAGATATACTTCTATATATTCCTGCACGAAGCCTAATTTACACAAAATCTGTTTTGAATAATTGCTGAACATTTGAGTCCAGGCTTTGAAGAAGCCGCCAATTATTCATCATGAAATTAAAATGGACAATGTACATGCGACAATGTAGTAATTCCAGGGTGCACATGATTAGTCCATGTCAAATTGTAAATTTGTCACTGTGTGTGTTTCTAAGGAACCTGTAAAACATGTGGTCGTGATGATGTAAACAATGCACAAATATTAGTAAATACACACACAGTATCACTAAATTGAAGCCAAATGGACGACCGCTATTATTACCGGTACATGTACATAACCCGCCTATTTTACTGGAGAACGTAGCAACATAATTTATATAATACTCAATGACATCGGTCCAGAAACTAATGGTGTAGTGTAACATAGAGCACTCATTTTTGGACGCCATTACTGTTTGGGGAGTTTTCTCAGCTTGCCGGTTGTCTGGAGACTTCGCGTTTCCACTTGTTGGGACGAGGGTTGACCATGACACATTGATATGAGGGGCAAAGACCAATGTAAAAACTACTGCATGTCACCTTTTAGAACCAAAAGTTTTTTTTAAATGCGGCAACATGAGACATAAAAGTAGAGAAACATAATTTTTTGGCACCAAAATATTGTAGTCTACATACTCTAGATATCTAATATGATAGTGTCTCGATTACGTTGAAAGTTAGCAAGATTTCTGAGTTTTATGGTAAACATAGACAAAAACAGTGCAATCTTTCATTTCTTTTGGCCCTCTTAATGGGCGATAAATCAATATTGCTTTTACTGCGTTCTTGTATAAAGTCTATCAGCTGATCAGTGTCAGAAATTTGGATAAACCAGGTTTTGCTTATGGTGTATTTGTTGTGCTATTAAAAGTGAACATGCTGCATAATTTAGCAACTTTAAGCATTAATAAGGCGCATATAATTAAAAGAACACCTACAGTTTTTGTTTGAATACCTGAAACATCTCAATCGTGTCTGGAAAGCAAACAATTTTCACTCGCAGCTACAACTCGTGAAATGATTGGTTGACCACGATTGGCAGATGTTTAACCCATCCCTTGGCGACTTGCATATATAAGAGAATGCACTGGCACAGGTTGATCTGTAATACTGTACCAGCGCAACCTTGGATTAAATGTGAAAAGGTGACACGGCATTGAAATACTTGGGTTAATAGAGTCCAATTTAAGTTTACAATGATAATGTATCAACAACACAGCCATCAAGATAAGCCACCTCACTGCTGACCCATTAATATCAATTATATAGCAGAGCTGTCAACTAATCACTGGTTTTGTTTATGCTGAATCTTGGCATCTCTATTAAACCTATCAGATTTGTAATGACCTCAGACCATATGTAGAGTGATATACTCAGATTGTGTAGTCTACTGTTAATAGCATGTCATGTGTATTGTTGAAACATTTTTAAAAATTTAGATACCACAGCTTTCTTTATCTGCACATTGCATAAGAGGCATCATAAAATGATATAGCCATATTAATAGCTAAGTAGTCCAAGGGCATGGGATGGAATTGATAAATTGGGTTTATTATTGCTCCAAACAAATTTACCAGTACATAACACAAGATTTTGGACAGATTTAAACCAAATTTGGTGTGGTGACTCGGGTACCCTGATGGAGTTATAAATGGTGTTATTAGTTTTTCAAATGTTGTTAACTTTAAAAAAAAAAAATTTAAATTGATCAATTCTTTTTTATTTTTTTATAATTTAAAAAATAAAATATTTAATTAATATTATTGTTTTTTTATTTTTTTCTTTGCTTAAATTGAGCAAGGAATTCAATCTAAATTTTTTTTTTTTATTAAGAGTGAATATTATTCGTGAAGGGCCATAACTTAAAGGATTACAATGCTATGAAACAACAAAACTCTATTGGAAAGCCCTATTGTGATCACAATAATCCAAGTCCCATAAAAATCGCGTAATAAATAAGCCGAGAAATAAATAAATAATACCGCCACCGGTTGTCGGCTATCTCCATCACAAAACCTCGCATGACGTCAAGCGAGGTAAACTAATTAAAAACACGGAATCGGAGTCGGAGTTAATTGTGTTTACCTATATGACAATAAAAAATCCGGAATAGACATCAGCGCGTGAGCGTGATGGAATTACTGCGGGGCATATCAATAGCATTGTGTACACATGGTTAATTGTCATCGCACAGTGAGTTATATTCACTTGTGATTTGTCTTAAGCGCTGTTTGGAAAGTTATTGTTTTGACAAAAAAAACTATAGAAGGCCGATTGAGCGGGGTAGGTAACACTTTCGTGTCAAAAATAAAGCTTATAAAAACACGAGTAGGCATGTGAACTCTAATCGGGCGCGTGTTCACGATGTTGTTTTAATTTTCCGTATATATGCTCCGAGTGTCCCGTATTTACAATCATTTATAACAATGCCATATAAATGCAGTGTTTTCGGCTGTGGCCGGTCTAGTGACTCTCAGTTAGGTATAATGCTGTATTCATTTCCAAACGATGTTCGTTTACGTGCCATTTGGCGGGATTTCTGTGGGAAACCTGTTGCGCAAAATCAGAAACCGATTACATATACCAAATAAAGAGCGTTTAATATGACAATTGCAGTTAAAGTGGAGAGTATGTTGAATAATTCACGATAACAACTATTCTAAGTCGAATCCCCATTTCCTTCACCATGGCTCAATAAAGAGCGTTCCATGTTAAGAGTTTTCCTAATAGTACGAATAAAAAGAGTTTAATAAAGCGGAAATTGCTATGACTTGGAAGGATATATAAAGCATGCATATCGGAAGTTCGTGTACATGTATTGACCTGTATTGGTGTAATCAGTAAAAAATCACGATGACAACTGTTCTAAGTCCAGTCCCTTTACCTTGACGCAATAAAGAGCGTTCACTATTACGATATATTGCGAATAAAGAACGCTTGTATATGTGCTTACATATTAAACCGGATTATTATCCCTCCTTCAAAAAGTGTTATATATGATTGGATGTTTAAACGAACCACGGCGAACGTTTATATATTTTATAATCCTATTGTTATGCGTAATTGACACATAGAGGTCGAGTTATGACCTGCATATTCAATAGACCGCATCGCTAGAGTGTTAATTTTATAGGCCAATAACCACGCATAAACGCAGTGATTTCATCAGTGACAGTTTGGGGGTAATATTCCGAAATATATATAAACACCATATTGCCTAATATATACATGATTCATAACCAAGAAAAATGAACTTATCATATCATATTGGTAATGAATGACTTGATTATAATTGATTAAATCCGACAGCAATAAACCGATTTTGTTTTGTTTTACCGCGTTACGATAAATTCAAACAAAACGCTCTTTATTGACACAAGACAAAGGTCATCTGGAAATTGGAATGTTTACAAGATGATAATTGCCTAATAACTGTGCAAGTCTTCGCATATATATGCAATCTTTATATGAATATATAATATATAATATAACTTGGACTATTCCGGTAATGAAAAAAAATATATAAACACGAGCACGTGTTTATATAGATAAATGCGTGCAAAACTGAATAATATATGGGCATGGCTTTATAGTAACAACACATCGCGATACATATGCAAACTTAAAATACTGCCGTAGCATATCTATGCATTGTCGATGGGTTACCACATGATCGATCGCGTGCTATGCTTCTGTTTACATGTGACAATCACGTGATCGGGCCGATGATCACGTGACTTCGTCTACAACAAAATCTTCAGCTAACTTCGGAATTTTTTATAATCGTTATAAAAATAACGAATGGCGGCCGAATATTAGATTATATGCACCCAATGGACATTATATATATATATATTATCGGTATATTGAAAGAAAATATTATTGTTTTTTCAGCACCCTATTCCTTTAAAACTTAAAAATAAAAACAAAAATATGGGTACACATAGAAATTGATATTTCTTTCCAGACACTCCAGCTGTATCTTAGTGTAAAAATATCCTGAGTTCCTGAGATTTTTTATTCAGTGGTGCCAAATTTTCCCAACAGTGACTTTTTGCTGAATTTTGAAGTGAGAGGTGAAATAAGCTTACATAACAGCACTTGTTACAGAAAGTGACATATTCAGCTTATTTTCATATCTGGTATATATCTCTGCAGATCTCTAAACTATATATGAGATCCCAGGTCAAAATAATGTTGATAAATCACCCATTAAGAGGGGCAAATTGCACATTTTTTTCTATTTTTACCATAAATATCAGAAATCTTGCTATCTGTCAATGAAATCGCGACACTGCTAGAAGTATGTAGATTACAATATGTCACTAACTGGAGATTGTGAATGAAAGACATAACCATTGAGTGAAGATAATTTATACTCCCAGTCTGCTCTTACTTAAACCAGCTAAGATTATGGGATAGACAGATTGGCATCCTATAGCAGACTTTACGCCCACACATGGTGGCGGAATTGGTGGGCTCTTTTACTTGAAGTTGCCCAACAAATCATTACATAATGCTATATATTTCGGAAAGAGTGACATCTTATGATCATAATGATGTATAATAATCTAAGTTTCATGTTAAATTACACAAAATATTCTGGTTTATAAGGACAAACATCGATTTGTTTACCTTTTAACTGAGAGCCGAAGTGTTCCAAAGTTTAATCGGCAATGTTTGGCTTCTATGCCAACAATCCTGTACACCCAAAATCACCCAAAAACAAATTGATTATGCCCATACACAAAGGATGCCGACAATGTGTGCTGTTAATTTTTGCAAATCCCATCACTATTATCTGCTTATTTTATTTGTCCTATACATGTATTACTTATTAGTTAAAGATTTCTTGCACGGAATGTCTAGCGATATATATATGTAATTTCCAATTTACAAATTACCGGGTATTCGTGACAGAATTAATAAAATTCAATTTATGACCAGGTGGGGTTGTTGATGTTTTTACCTTACGAGTGCCGGAATATGCCGATGTCACTTCATGAGGTCAATTGAGTTTGCATACTTTTCAAATATGTAAACATTGCAATAATGTTATTTTTTCACATTAAATTACCACTTTCAATTGACAATTGATGTCGTGTTCAAAACAAATATCATGTCTTCCAGGCCTGTCCATATGAAAAATTGACGAGGGCTACAAAATCGCCCACGTGAACCCCAGTGACGAGTGCTAATAGCCCTCGTGATTTATTCATGCTATTTGCTTAGCCAGATATACTCCAAAAGGAACAGACCAGACTGGAGAATGTATTTGTATGTTATCAATAAAGTTGTTCAATCTTATTTATTCTTGTTTTGAGTGTTTATGTTTGCCTACCCCTGGGATTGTTACACTGACCAACATCAAATTGATATGTTGTGTTTGATACTACGCTAGGTAAATGTAGGTAACCTAGGTAAGTGTAGTTATGGAAATGGTTATGGTTTAGAAAGCAAACAATGACAAATTTGGAGGGTTTGAACATTGATATTATAAATTTAACAGAATGATTGATTGTTCACACTGAAAATTATTTGAAACGAGGGAACTCAGGATCATGTTAAGACCAAATTTCAAAATTATGACATATCTGGGATTATCTGGCAATGTGTTATGCCACCAGCAAAGTTTTATATTCATTCATACTTTCCCGTGGCATGTTGATCTCAATCGGTCACAGTGGCGTGCACATATTTTACACCACACGCGTTCTACAAAATCCCGCCCGTTTGCGTTAACAATATCATAGCCAATCTGGCCTCCAGTATTCCATCCTTCGAAAGTTTTTAACTGAACGTGGCAGCCTTTTTGATCAGCCATTATTGCATTATAGTTAATTTGGCTCACTGAATAGAGTCACAGCTCAACTATGGACAGAGCCCCAGTTCAAAACATGTGGAAGGTGCAGGCATGTAAAAATAGCAAGCAGATTCAGTTATCAAAGTGCCGACGATGCTGACGTAATACCGAGTCATGTATGACGAGCACGTGTTGCAGGAAGAGCACGGGGTGTTAAACTCATGACACTGTCTAGAAACATCAAAGAACACAGATGCCGACGATGACGTTCGTCACATTTGACCCGACTGGCTTCAATCAGATTGTCTTAACCCCTGACTTGCCATTTAAAGCACATTGATTTTGAAAGCCGACGCGGGCAAAACTGTCGCACGCGTGTAATCGAAAATACGCGGGCTGCACGCGGGCTATCGAAATCGCCCGCGTAAAATGACAGGCCTGGTCTTCTACGGAATAACCCTGTTTGTTGCAATTTTGATATTTGATTACATTTATTTGTGGTTTTATGTGAGATGGTGACTCGCACATAAAGTCCGCTAAAGATTGCCAATGGGGGGGGGGGGGGGCGGCCTGCATGGGCAGCATCTGTGATTCCCAAATCTTGACTCACAAATTATAAGCACAAATTCTTCAGAACTTTTCAATCATGCCATTATGACAACAAATTGCAGGATTTTTAATTTCAAGCACCTCATATGGTTGCTATAATACATGTAACAACTAACAACATATTTCTAATGATAGCAGTGCATTCTTACCACGCCTGTTCAAGCACTGTAGGTTATACCCATTAATATCATAAATATTGGATGTATCATTGTTGCCATAGTGATCAAAGCCTTGTGCGTTGAAACCTCTCATATCATATCCTTCTGAATCCAATCCAAATCTGTTGTATCCTTCCCTGTCAAATCCATTTCTATTATATAGATCACGATTGAAACCTGAAAAATATATAACAAACATTAAAGTACTCTGGTATGCCAAATATCAGATACATAGTTTATAAATTGACCGATGGATAAAATACCCTATATGTTCAGATATGTTGGATTATAATAAACTGGCTCTTTAGGCCAAACTTATTTTTCAGCTTTACGGATCAGCTGACTGGGTTCTTTGTAACACAGACGAGAAAATAAAAATTGTTTAGGATTTTTTATGTTATGTTCTCCACCGACTTTGGTAGGCAATACTGGGTATGTATGGTGATCTCTATGATCGAAGACCAATAACATGATATAGTCTGCAAGATTTCATCTTAGATTAGAATGGCAAGCTAATGATGAGCATACTCAGCATGGTGTTGTTCAAGTTACACATTCCCTGTTTAATTACTACCGCTAATTTATCAATACTACTCAATAATCTAAGCTAGGTTTGAAATAAAATTGATGGCCGCATATAGAGATGGGCCGATACATGTGTTATCGGCAATACACCGATACCAATATTTCTGTCTTGATATCGGCCGATACTGATATTCTATATATATCGGATTATATCTGTTCTGTCAATAAAGTTTAATGTAAAATGCAACGCCCGTGTCTATGTAGTGCATGGGCTGAACATCCAAAAATGAATGACAAATCGGGGACGATAAATACAAGTTGATACTTCATCACAACGTAGTAAGTAAACTGCTAGGTATAAACTACCAATGATAAGTATCTGGCTTGTTCTTGCTTCCGATGATTATATCCCTAGCTCTGCCCCTATTTGACCCAGTGACCCCATTTGAACAAATCTGAACCCCAGTCACCCAAGGACCCTCCATACTAAATATAAGCTAATTCGGCCCAATGTTTCTTGAGAAGAAGTCATTCTAAGAATTACTATGGAGGAATAGAGTTATGGCCCTGGTTTCGCAACTAATCGACCTGGTGACCTCATTTGAACAAATATGAAAGTGAGTCACCTAGGGAACATCCATGCCAAATATTAACCCATTTGATCTTATAGTTCTGGAAAAGAAGTCATTCTAAGAATTACTATGGAGGAATAGAGTTATGGCCCTGGTTTCTCAACTAATTGACCTGGTAACCTCCTTTGAACAAATCTGAATGCGAGTCACCTAGGGAACATCCACACCAAATATGAACCCATTCAGTTCTATAGTTCTGGAGACGGATTCTTGACAGATGGATGGACGGACGGACAAGGAGTGATGACTATAGCTCCACCGATCAATACAAGAACTGAAACCAGGTACCAATCCAAGATATGTGTTGTGTTGTTGATATATGTGAACACACAAACACAATGAAATGCCAATATATATATCATGTTTTTGGCATACAAAGGTATTTTTGTTTGTTTTTGTTCTGTCATTTATAAAAACTTATCAATATGCATGTACAGTATGGTGTGCAAGTACAGTGCATGGTTAGTGTGCAAAGACCCCATGCCGCCACACCTGTGATGTTACTTAAATTAATAACATCATTGTTTTGTAATACTTACATATATATTTGTATGACATCACTGTATATAGTGTACATAAATTATATAAATAAAATATTAAATCAAACAAACAAAACATGTCAGATAAAATTTGTGTAATAACCTGTTTAAGGCATGCTTATTGTAAATATTGTTACAGTGTAGTACAACACAGTATAATTGAGTGTTTCACAATGGGTGTTTTGTTGTTTTAAACTTTTTAATGTTTTTTAAATTGTTAAATTGAATAAGGAGTTAAACCTAAAAAAAAAAAAAAAATTCTTTTCTTATAATTTTGTTTAAGAGTTATGTTCCTGGCTCAATCCATATTTGAACCAGTGACCCCATTTGAACATATTGGAATCCAGTCACACAAGGAACCACCATACCAAATATAAGCTAAATCGGTCTGATAATTCTTGAGATTTACTATGGAGGGAAAGAGTTATGGCCCAGGTTTCGCAACTATTTGACCCGGTGACCTCATTTGAACAAGTCTGAATGTGAGTCATCTAGGGAACATCCGCACCAAATATGAACCCATTCGGTCTGATGGTTCAGGAGAAGAAGTTGTTTTAAGAATTACTATGGAGGGATAGAGTTATGGCCCTGGTTTCACAAATGTTTGACCTGATGACCTCATTTGATCAGATCTGAATGTGAGGCACCTGGGGAACATCCTCACCAAATATGAACCAATTCGGTCCTGTGGATCTGGAGAAGATGTTTAAAGAATTGTTGATGGATGGACGGATGGCTAGATGGACGGACGGCGGATGAGGAGTAATGACTATAGCTCCACTGAAGACTTTGTCTCAGTTGAGTTAAATCTATGTCAACACCCTTTATAGATTGCTGTCAGACGTGCGTCTCTATGCAATTAGACAGATGTCTCTGACCATCAGACAGAATTGGGCATGGCTAAACTGTCAATCAACTCAGAAAAATAAAAAAGTTTGGCTTTTAAATATAATATAGAAAAAGTTATTTGGCCTTGGACCATCTCAGTTTCTAAATTACGAACTAACATTATTTACATGATGGTGATCAATAAGATAATATAATATAAGATAAGTTTTATTTAAAAGTCAAAGGTAGCAACAAACACAAGCTCTGAAGAGCTTTTGACCGATATAAATTTCAACATAAAGCTATATTTTTGTATGTTGTTTACAGATGTGTATTGATTGCCATATTGTAAATCTTTGTTCATCATATAGCAACTAAATAAGTCTCACCCCCCCCCCCCCCCCCCAACTGTGGTCAAACTTTTCAACAGTTGGTAATTTCATACCTGCCAAAACATTAGTTGGAAATTTCACACCAACAATAGGTTGAAAATGTTCTTTTGATTCTGAAACAACTTATTTAGGGAATTAATTGTTTTTGGACCAATATTTGCATATTTTCCTATTTTTGTCAAAATTTTGGACTGAAATGGCTATCAGTTGGAAATTTTCCAACCTTAAGGGGGGGGTGACAGGTTGGAAATTTCCAACACTTGGAAAGCTTGTGTCCTGGTCACTCCCCCGTGGCCAGTCAAAAACTGCTAGTTAATTTAAGAAAACAATATTGTCATACATTTGTCATTGGAATTGTCATCAGTTGGAAATTTTCCAACCTAAGTGGGGGTATCAGGTTTGAAATTTCCAACTCTAGGAAGGGTTGAGGCTAGTCTAGATGCTAGGATTTTGCTATTTTCTTGTTCAGATTTCAAAATTTTCCCACACCGGACTGAACCGTGGTCGGCCCGGTGTGTCATTGCCCCTCCCTGTGGCCAATACAAAACTGCTAATTAGTTTAACAAAACAATATTTTACTACATTTGGTCAAACTTGTGGACTGAAATGGTCATCAGTTGGAGAATTTTCCAACCTGAGGGGGAATATGAGGTTTGAAATTTCCAACACTATAGGAAAACTTCTGTTGAGGCCAGTCTAGATGCTAGGATTGGCAATTTTATTGTATAGTTTTCAAAATTTTCTCACATGGTGCCGAATAACCATGCTCAGCCAGGTGGGTTCTGGTCTCTTGTCCGTAGCTGTGTGCATTTGTCTGGAGTTAGACCACTAGTTGTTAGGATTTATGCAATTTTTCAGGTATATATCTAAATGTTCTCATACCGGGAATATAGAACCATGGTTTATTTTTGTTGGTTTATGAATATATAGGATATTAGTCCTGAGCACTGAGGCTCAATTCAATAAATGTTAAATAGTCATGTTTTGACATCCACTAGTGATCATGCAAACACACAATGCTTCAATTCCATGAGTAATAAGTCAGATGCATGAACATCTGGACCACAAATGTCACTAAAATTGTTATAGATTTAAGAATTTTGAATAACTCTCACCATCTTGGTCATATCCAAACGGATCATAGCTGCTCCGATCAAGTCCTTCACGGTTGTATCCAAACTGGTTATAACCATCGTTCTCATAAAAAGAATCAGGATCAGTGTCTCCTCGTTGACCTGGAAACACAGGTTTCTCTGGTGGTACAATTTCAGTGATGTTACATGGATGGCCAAGTGACGGCAAAGCATATGTCACACACAGTGATTCCTCTGAGTCAAGAACCTGCATCGATACTGTAGTGAAAGGCACCAGAGGTAACCCACGGTATAGGTGAGGAAACTGGTACTTATTCTGTCTGAGCTGTTGCCATTTCCAATAAAGCATATCAATGAAAGCATGGACAGAATAGAATATTGGGTCATAAGGACTTGAGGATGTTGCCATATCTCCACCGATATATGTATGCACATAGGCAACGTATGTCTCTAAAAGTGAACTCATTTCCTCGAACTCATCACTACTCAAAGCAATCATTATTTCCAGTTGTGAGGGAAGTTGCATGCTCATGTTGAAATTCCTCCTTATACACGGGCTCCATGCATCTGTTCTGAATGGGTGGTCTTGAACACAATGATCAAAGCCACCATTCCCACCAAAATAATTTGGTTGCCAGATAAATGACTTTGATAAATCTCCAACTTCGGTTGTAAAGTCAAAGTAAGGAAGAGTTATTCCACAGTCTATTTCCTGAAGTTTCATTTCTAAGTGTCGTAGAAAAATACGATGCCATGGTAAGAAATATACTCCGCCATTCGAGTGCATGCCATGTGTCATATAAGTATCTCTAAAATTTTCCCATGTGTTATTGAATCCAAGCGTTCTAAGCTCCTTGACAGCATTTTGGAACCTTAGCACTTCTTCCCGTGTCATATCTCGAATTTCCCTCCTGATATTCATTCTGTTACATCTATAATCAAGGAAATATGCAGTTAGTATAGACAAATTATTAGGGTTGCCACGACTATGAGTTTTCATAATTGACTAATCGACAGTTATAGTCGACGGTTAGTCGATTAATCGTTTATATATGTGGCCTATATTGAACCCAGGTAAAGATGTGATCAAATCGAAATTATTAAATGACTACATTACATCCAGTCTGAACACAGTTATAAACTGTCAGTCAGCAGGCTTGTCATTATGAGGCTCCCGCCTGTCATCGGCCACCTAAACTCAAATTTACGCGGCAGGTATTTAAAACGCCCTCCTCATCGCTATTCCTGTGGATGAGAAATTAAAAAAATATCTGTCCAGTCAATCAATGTTCCTGTGAACATGCATCGCGGTCATGGTGCCAAATGAATGCATGCGGAATTGTCGCATACTTATTGAAAACGGACTATAGTTAGTTTTGCAGAAAATTCCATTATGTACCGATTGCGTCACCTGACATATTATAGCACTTAATTTTTATTTCGCAGGTTTCGGTGTGTGTGCGCGCTGCCTGTTGCTGTACTTTTAGTTTTGTTATTCAAAGTGCGCGCAACGCATCGTGCAGCAGGGTGGGGGTATATACGTTACCAAGTTGGAGAATGTAATGTATGTAGCACTAATAAGTGATGACACCAACTTGTTATTGATCAACTGTCTAGTAACACTGAACATTCGTGTCCCGCGAACTTTGTGACTTTGTCAATTATTATCAATAATGGTGAACGTTTTACAGTATGAAATTTGAAAAAAAGAAATATAGATACAGTCCCATGCACGTCGTCCATTTTGGATTTGATGATCGCTAATTACAGATCCATAGGAAGATACGTTTACAGTTAAATATAATATATAAACAATGGCAAGCCTGTAACACGACATCAAAGGCACACCGAACTCTTTGAATAGGACCGCCAAACGTCGGCTGCGTTATCAAAGAATGCTGTTAACTTTTACTTCCAGGCATGGTATTTGCGCATAGTACTGCTTAAATACACAACCATACCCACCCCCCAGTTTTGGCGATTAGTCGATGAATGTAAATAACCGTCGACTACCACACCTGCCGAAGGTTAGTCGATTAATCGAATAATCGTGGCAAGCCTACATATTATTATATCATAATGTGAAATTAAAAAATATTTCAAACAAATATTTGACAAACTATACATATTTTAGGCATAAAAGTTATTGCAGTTGACCAACAAATGGGCAGTATTAATTCAGGTATGTGCATCATTAACCAAACAAGTCCACGTATATTAAAGTGCAACAATCAATGATGACATGCATCTAGCTTTAATTAATGAGCGTTATCGTTTCTAGCTTTATTAAGTTTGTACAACATTTGCTATTAGCTAATTTTACTATTATCACAACATATTGCAAAATTTAACAATGTAATTTTAGATAATTAAAGATAAGGGTGGCCATCACAGTGGATATTGCTGTTAAAATAGTCACATCTGCTAAAACTGCCATAAACAGTAAGAATCTACTATATATTTTGAGAACTACGTATATAAATATATATGTGTATAAATATATATATTTGTACTTTATAGAATTGAAAACGGCTGCACCGATCGAGACCAAACTTCCCATCTAAGGGTAAAATCCCACGGGAATGGACGTCGCAGGAATTTTGGAGCCCGTGCGATGACTCCTTCACCCCTTATCCACTCCCCAGTCATCGTCATTGGCCGGGAGTGCTTAACGCAATAATGCTAAACGCTCCGTATATCTTCCGTATTTGGGTTCGTTAACCGGTTAACGCTCTTTATTCCCTTCGGCTTTTGTTTACGTTATCGCTCGAAAGGGAACTCGCTTCTGTGTGATTCTTACGTACTTAGGGCTTCCTAGGAACGGGGGCAAACGGCTTTTGTTTACGTTATCGCTCAAAATGGAACTCACTTCTGTGTGTATTACGTACTTAGGGCTTCCTAGGAATGGGGGACATTTTCATCGGGTCAGTTTTTCCACCCGAGGTGATCTTCACCTTGAAACGGGTACCCACAAATGATATATATGTGTGTGTCCTTTATAGACTCTAACAGATTGAGCTCAAACTTGCTACCTACGGGAAGTGTCATGGACGGGTTAAATTGTTACCCCGACCTGACCTTGACCTTGAAAATGATAAATTCAAGGTCAAAATCGGGTAAAATTGAAAAACAAAAAATTTAATTAAAAAATTAAAAAGGCACAATTAACTCATTGAAAAACAAAAAATTAATTAAAAAAGCCAGTAAATTAAAAAGGCACAATTAACTCATTGAAAAACAAAAAATTCAATTAAAAAAATTAAAAATTGTCATGTTTCTGACGATTGCCGCCAGTGGCGGGCTAAACTGCTAGTATTATATAATAGACATATTTTGTTCTTATATCAAGCATAGCTATCGTGCAAACAGTATATTATTGGCAGTTGCATACACAAACAGCCACCCAAACATGTGAGAGAAAGATTGTGTTCTGTGTGTAATTCAAAACAAATTGATCAGAATATCATTTCATCTTAAAATGTCAGGCCTACAAAAGTATTCGTGAAACTTATGTAAAGGACATAATTGCAATGTTCCCTCATTTCTTAGAAATGACAAATTATGAGAAGTTCAGATTTATTATGAATGAATAAATTATGAATTTATTAGATTTATTATGAATGAACAAATTGCAACTGTTAATGTTATATGCGACATGATCCAGTCTTTCTTCACCACTCGAGACAATATAGATATATCTAACAAAAGCTAGCAAGTATATAAGAGATTTTATGAGAGTAAATTCACGAGATAGTATATGCATATTGTATGTGATTACTCATGTTAAATTATTCTTTATGTTTATTTATGTTGTATTTATTGTATGTGCAACTGCCAATTGGGTGAATTTTGCATTAAATCTTAACTTATCTTATCTTACGCTCTGTTTGTAAACAAAAGCCAAATAACATTACAGAATCTGTGTATACAAACGCTCGGAACTTATCAAAGTCCAACGAAGATTTACCAATGTTTATAGAGGGCGCCGCTGTGAAAGGCGGAGATAAAATGAATTATGCCATTCATATGACAACAAGTCTCATTTTTATCAATGCATACAACCAGTTGGCAGTTAAAAATCCAGCTAATGTATACTACTTCATGATAGGGGAAAGATCAGACAGAAAATAGTAAGGCCAAATAAAAAAATATGTTCGGTTCTCAGTGACCGCCGCGTCCTAAAAATATGTGCGCATTGAAGCTTTTTATTGTCATTCCAAAATAAATATATATAAACATGTATCCCGCATTCGAAATGACATATATTGAAAATATTGTGAAACGCGCAACAGTCTTGTTCAAGTTGTTGTAAGAAAACGTCAATCGAACGTTGTACTCTGCTAATCTAATGTTTTCGGAATGTAATGTCCGGCTTCCATTTCCGCAAACGCCGGAAATTCTATTCCGTTTACCTGCGAAAACTGCCAATAGAGTACACCCTACTCCGAATTGCAAATAGAGTGTGCTGTGTTTTCTCATCTCTATTTTTAGAACAATAAAAATGGCGACGTTGGTAAACGCGTGTGTTCTAACGCGTGCCGAAAATAAAACACCGTTTACACGTGTACCATGGACGATCACGTCGGTTGGGCCAACTGCGACATTTTGTTGAACTGTATGCTATACATTGTACTGATTATTATGTTTGATAGTTTTTATGCATTTAGAGTTTTGAAGGAGTTTCCCAATTAATGCGTTGCAAAAAGGCAATCTTTCCAAAGTATAGATGGCGGGAAGCTCCTTCAGATCTCCATGTTTGGTCCTTGAGAGTCATAGCTTTCCCTGATACAAAATATACATAAAGGGTCCTCAGGGTTTTGTAGCTGTGACTATATGCCGGCTTTTGGAGCTTTACACCCACAAACAGTATTTCACTCAAAATTTTATCACGGTCTGTTCACCTGATGGACATTTAGATTTCTTCAAAAATATTACCATGATTAATTCGTAGCCAGCAACAAGGACTTTTAATCAATTGCCACCTTTGAGTGATTTTTGCAAATAAAATATTTCGTCGGACTGCATACACTAGTTTATTAGTTTCTTCACTCCTTGGGGTATATTAGTTTCTTCAAATGAAGAACCATCATTTAGTATGGAAGGGAGTGGCATAAAGTATTTTCAAACAACGGCATTGAAACATACCTGATGGCAAAGATTTGATAGAACCAAATAAGATGAAATAAAAGATTCCGAATCACATTAAATTAAATATATTTTCAGATATAAAAATTTGAGATATATGCTGTTAGTTCGTCTAAAGGTGGCACTTACTTGCATACCAAATTTCCTGTTGATTCACAGGTGCATTCATCACAACCAATGTTGACTGTCTGACTGACATTATACACAGTATCCCCTACTACACAACCATTCTGTAAGCCACAGCTGACCGTGTTACATTTGAGACTAGGGTAGAAACTAACTACTTCAGTCTCTGTCTCAGGTTCGGATGAAGGCTGTCTGTGGAACATCTGGCAGTCAGCATAGGACAAAGTCTGTATATAAACAAATGAAACCTCAGCATAGGACAAAGTCTGTATATAAACAAATGAAACCTCAGCATAGGACAAAGTCTGTATATAAACAATTGAAAACTGAACATGTGCACTGCATAGAGTATCCCCCACAAAGGTGGCTTTTAGCCAATGTTTATTAAAAATTTCTGAGACGCTTAATTTGAAACATGTCTTTATTATAATCAATTGATGAATCTGCAATAAATGAATGGACAAAACCAGTTCCATGTGGATATCCTTTCGCCCATGGTGGTTCATAAGTACACCAAAGATCATTGAAATGCATCTTATGATGACTGGGATATAGAGCTCCAAAGTTGTTACAGACCGACACATGAATGGACATACAGACATATGGAACATATTTGCTTATCACCCGCCAAACTTCGTTTGTGGGGGATAATATATTAAACTCACCTGGTAAAACTCTTTTAAAGTTAGTTGAATCGTCCGGTCAAGGAGATCAGACCGGATCATTTCACAAACCCCGTTTATAGTGGTTAACAAACTTTATATATATACATATATGTGATAGATCATTCTCATGTGACAAGGTTACCACAGGTCAGAACAAATAAAATTGTGCGCAAAATTGCAAGAACATCAAAAAATATAGTAATGATCAAAATAATTATGACTTCAACAAGTGATGCAATTATTCATGAAATTCAAGCAACCCCCAACCTTTGGCAAAATTAAATCCTCATTTTCTGGTCTCACAATAATGAATATTTTTGTTTGATTTAACATCTAACATTCTATATAATTATGTCCATACCTTCAATTACATGTCAAGACTTCTTTAATCCCACCATGGTTACTTGACAATATACCACCACCCACCATCTACCAGCTTTATGACAGACAAAGGATTCATTAGTGTTAATCCTCTTTCTGTTTTTTGTTACATTTGGTTGATAGTGCACTGCTGTGAGTGTTATTTGTTATCCATTAAGTGGTATCACATAATAAATAAGCAGATGATGATACTATAAATTTGATTCTCATGTCACTCCTGTTACAAAATTAAATTGGATTTTTGAATTAGGTTTCCAATTTTGGGGTAAAAAACTGTGGCCAAATTAATTATTTTTCGGCCATTTTCAAAACTATTTTGCCTATGACAGCGTGAACCCTATATTTCAATGTCGAAATAAATTTATATCAAATAGTCCAATGAATACAGCGAAAATATCTAAGGTTAAAGCAGGTAATTAGTTGACTAGAACATTCAACCTGACATCTTGGTAAATGGATGTGCCAAATCTAAACGACCAAAAAAAAAATCAAGGAATAAAAGTTTGGACAAAGTTGCATCCAGTCACAAACAGACAGGCAGACAGGAAAGCTGATTAAAACAAAACCCCATACCATTATACAAGACAGTCAATGACTGTTCAGATACCCACCTGATTGTAAAGACTGAGAAGACAGGGAATCTGAAGACTACATAAGTCAGTACTTGTAACAATCACTTAAAACAAGTAATACTAAACAGGGACATAGCTAATTATAATTTTTTAATTTGATTTGTTTTTAAATCATTATGTTTGAATGTTCAAAATTCTTAAGTCCTAGACCTTTGGTGATCAATGGTCTTGAGAAGTTGTTTTAAGAATAACTATCGCAGGAAAGAGCTTTGTCTCTGGCTCCGCCCATATTTTTTTTTACATTTTTAAACAATTAAACAAATTTGAATCCCAGCCACACATGTGAGCCGATTTGAGCAAAGCTGAACCTTAGTCACCCAAGGCCCCACCATACCAAAAATAAGCTAAATTGGCTTGATGGCTCTTGATAAGAAGTCATTTTAAGAAATACTATGGAGGAATAGAGTTATGGCCCTGGTTTTGCAACTATTTGACCGGGTGACCTCATTTGAACAAATCTGAATGTGAGTCACCTTAGGGTGTGCCAATGGATTAAAATTTGAAATCCAAGATGGCCACTGGTGGCCATGTATTGTATTTCATCGGAACAATTTGATAGCTCCCATCTATTGGTCACCCTGAAGCTACATATGAAGGTTGGTGAAGATCGGATAAGGGATGCAGCCTGTAGGGCATGCCGAATGAAATTGTTGATGCACACATGCACTGACACACGCACAGACTGACGACAGATGGCAACCCATGGCAATAGCTCAAATTTTACGTTGTAAAGTTGAGCTAAAAATGGTGGCCATATTGGATGCCATCTTGTCTGGTATCTATACATGGCCCATTTTTTTCGTGTTAACGTTGCTTAAAAGTTGAGGGAGAAAATAAGGAAGAAAATGTGTGGGTGAAGTTAGGTCCTGGGGTGGGGGTGCAGGGATACCCTATCAGCTCCCAGACTATTATATTTGTGTTTTCACAGCTGTTGAATGACCTTTTGACCTCAGGTGACGTCATAAAAGACAACATCATATTTTTTGCTACCAGTGGATAGAGGAATAAAATACCTAGAAACTGACACATCACCTGTTAAGATCCAATCACAGTGACATCAATACTGTGGGATTACTCTTTCCCCTACATATCATGATCGGGAAAAATGGAAACTGATTAAGGCTAAACTTTGAAGCAGTAGGTACACTAGAGCCCAAAATATTTGCTGTTAACATCAATTTTCCTGACCAATAAACATTATGGTACATGAAAATACCAAATAAGTTGAGTGGTGGGTGGGGTGCATGATGGGTCCTACCAGCCCATGGACTATATGTCCAAAATTGACAATAATACCAAGGCCATACCAGTGTCAAAGACACTGCTAGAACACACCGGTAGGACTGGGAGATAATATGATAACTGACCTCACACACTGTCTCAGGGTGACTTGGTGCAGCCTCTGTGTTAGTTGACACCTGTCTATAGCAGCAGGCTCCTTTCATGGTAAAACCTTCACATCCTGTTTTATTTTCAAAGTTGTTGATGTTTCCACCGCATCCTACAATAAAAAAAAAATTCAAATTCATTTAAATCCGATGAACAATGGTTGACATATTCGTCTGAACAAATAAAAACAAGGGTTGCACATCAGAGATGGTGCTCATCAAGTTGTTTATCGCATAGGAGTGAATCTGTCCGACCGAGAATCACTAAAACGAAACAAGAGGCCGATCACGATCAGTAGATGGTTAACCCATTCCTCAGCAAAAGTAGCTATGATCGGAATCATAATCTGATTTTGATGTTGAATTATAGACTGTACTATTATGTACTAAAGTAGTATATTGACAAATGTACATAACACAAATTCTCAAATTATTGAGTTTATTGTTTCTAGTGCCTATTTTATATCGTAAATGTTGTATTAATTATTAATACGATAGGAATAACTCTTTCCGTTCTGAAAAACTCGCCCTTTTCATTGCGGTGAAATCCTGCAAAATTTGGCCCATTAGTGCGCATGCGCACCAGGCCAGCTCATCGCATCACTTCCTCTGGCAAATCGAAAATAACACGCTATTTTTCTCTCTCACCATTTGTAAAAAATAATGGTTTCTTCGAATTTGTCATCTTCGGATTCATCTCCGGTCACTCGCAGGGGTTCACGGAGATGTTCTAGTATTGACCGCGTTCGAGCGAAATGCAATTCGAAAATATCAAACCTAGAGACGAAATTTGATCGACTGTTAGTCTTGGCCGGACAGAATAGTTATGCAAATACCGGTAATTCCATCACAGTTGATTCGCAGGTGCCAGTCCAATAGAGGACGGCATCACAACAGGATAGTACTGACCTGCAGAGGGCAGTACTCATCCAGGACTGAGCAAGTCCAAAGAGAACTTGTGGTGAACACGATGATGTTCTCTCCCTGAATATTGGGGCACCTTCGAATCTCGATGTTGATTTGGAAGGGGCCCCAATGGACTATGTCAAACAAATTCAGGTCTCGCTGGCTGACAGAAGTCTTCGAGATATATTTGGGGCAGGCAGTTTCAATTTTACCACAAAGAAAAAAAAGTGGGACTTAAGCGGGACGAGGCACAGAAAGTGCTCATTTAGTCGTCATTCCACAGCAACAGCCCTGCCGCCCTGTCTGCTTTTAAAGAAGACACCTTTGACAAGTTCTCATTAGATGAAACAGCAGAAGAATTTCTTAAAGTGCCATCTATGGATGAACTTATAAACAATCTTTTGGTTAAACGGCATGGCACAAAGGTGGCTTCTGGCCATCAGACCACTAGTTTGTTTTCTCAACCACACAAAATGGTATAAAGGTCATCAAGCAGCTCGGCTGGGATTGGTGGTGCAATGCTATGTCCAGCAAGCCTTAGCTACCCTTCTGTCATCTTTGGATGATGATCATGCAGATGTGGAGATTTGTATGGCACAAGTAAAGGATATCTTCCAGATCTCCTCACATACATTGGATCAAATGGGATGGTCTGGATCTATCTTCCATATAATTCAATGGGCTCTCGCCTCCTCTGACACAGAACTCTAGGAATCTGAAGCTAGCAGTCAACTGACAAACTTGCCACTCAGCGGAGAGAGAGTATTTGGCAAAGAACTGGAGCCCATGCTTAATAAAGCTTCTAAGGAGCGTAAAAAGCATATAGATGACCTGTTAGCAAACACAAAATCTGGGAAGAGGAAAGAGGCGCCCACATAAGAGACATAGTGAAATTGGCATCACTATTATTAAAGACATATTATGGACTTCTTCGGGTGCCTGAAACTTATAAGTTAATATTCAGTGCTATGCCAACTGGAGGAATGTAGAATTCTATTACACGCTGAACATTTCAAGCAAATCGACCGTACCATTCCATAGAAAACTACGCTCAATTGTAAATATTTACTTCTCGATTCGGGACGCAACTATCGGCAATAATCGAACGAAAACAATTTCGCCATCTATTGTCACTGCATTTAATTAATATATAAGAATGACGGTGTGTGCTGTCCATTTGGATACATAATTGTAAAAATAACTACTTTGAGCAAAATTATTCTCCATTTCTATCTGATCACCCTACCGGAGTGTTTCACATCACTTTAATTTTTGCTAAAACATCCCACATATCACTATTATTATGCCATCACTATTATTAGGCACCTTATCTTGTCTGAATGAACTGTCATCTTAGTAAGTACTTAATGTACCCGGAATCAGTATCACAGTTTTCTATTGTCATGTCTATTTCATTCCTAACTCAGAAGTAGATCGATATGGTACATAATTGACTGGAAAGAACGCTTACCTGTACATTTATATCTTGGGCACTAATTGAGAGGTGGGATTTATAATAGTAACAAATGTGTTATTATACCAAGTGATGTGGCTAGAGGATCTCCAAGGTACTAGTATGCAGGTACCATTGTATACCATGATGCATACAAGTACCAGAATTCATGTACACAGCGGATATTGGCCAAATCCCAGGGTACAATTTAGTCTGGTATACCAGGGTACTTCCACCCAAGTATAATCAGAGTACAAGTACCATGACATACAAAGTTACATTTACCAGCAGATATTGGTAAAATCCCAATTTAGGCCGGTATCCCGAGGTACTTCCACCCAGGTTTATCAGGGTACAAGTACCATGACATACCAGGTTTATACATGTACAAGCAGATATTGGCCAAATCCCAGGGTACAATTTAGGCCGGTATCCCAGGGTACTTTCACCCAGGTATATCAGGATACACGTACAATTATATACTTGGGTACAAGCATACCTTGATATACCAATATACGCTGGTACATATGCTGGTACATTTACTTGTAACATGGTACATACCCTGGGATATTTTTATCTGGGATGCTTGTCCCATAACTAACTTAATCTAAATGTAATCATGTTGTCATATAAAAGCATTTCATAGTTTTGTGGCTAGAAGTTTGTAAGTTCTTAAACTTCAAACCATGGATCGTTTTTTTAAATATGGAACACCACAGAAACGAGAGGCCGATCAATATCGGCAGATGTTTAACCCATCCCTTGGCGATAGTAAACTAGAAGTGTGACTGTTCCAATGGGACTAAGGATACCCCCCGTGTTTTTAAAACACTAAGATGGTTCACATGTCAGTAAACATTAAGTTCAAATAATAAAATAACAGATTCGCGTTGCAGATGCATAACTCCTAACCCTAATTCTAAACCTATTGACCGAAAAAATTAGGAATAAAAGCTCAAGACAAAATTATGCATGTCAAAGTCAAAAAAGGGGAATAACTCCACAAAAAAAGTCGAACAGGCATCATAATCGCAGGTGCTCAGGTTCCCATGGTACTATATATCTATGATAAGTTTCAACAAGACAGTCAATGACTCTGGGTTGCCTACCAGACTGTAAAGACTGAGAAGACTGGGACTCTGAAGACTACAAGTCGGCACTTGTTAAATTTACTTCAAAATAAAAGGTCTGCCGACCACAGTGTCCCCCGAAAACGTGGCAAGTCGATGCCGCTTTGTTAAATAAATTTTAAAAAATGTTGAAATTTTCTAAGACGAAAAGGGTTAATAACTCTGTAAAAAAATAAAATTCTGTCATCTATATACATGTTGCACATCTCCAATATGTGGGTAACAATACTCTGAAGTAGCAAATATCTACTATCAAAACTGTTGGAGGAGTTGATTACACCATGAAGGTACACTTATACAGAAATTTATAAAAAATGTTGAAAAAGTCGAAAAGGGTTAATAACTCTGTAAAAAAAAAAATACATTGGCCTAACATAATTTCCTTGACCTTGAAAGCCAGTGCATTCTCATATATATGAGAGGCTCCCTATGGGAGACTCACATATATAAGAGAATGCACTGGCACAAGGTATTTAATGCTGCACCAGCGCAGTTGCTGTCATCAAAGGGTTAATACCAATACTAATAATTAACTGTCAAACTGTATCTGTTTTACAGCAGTTTTAATTTTCGTAATTGGTTTTGAAGAAAAACAAAAATCTCGTTGAACAAATCTGCACCCCCCCACCCCTGTGGGGACATCCCTGCAAGAATAGGACATGTTTGATTTATTTGGATGCCTGACTACCAACTTAACAGGCAAAAAAAAACCCACCCCATGTTCAATTGAGGAAAAACATCTGTGCAACAATAAATGGTGAAAATAATCAATTAATTATGGTATATATATTACCGGGAGGTGGTACATGTATGACCAACTGGTCGTCTTCCTACACCTACCAAGGGAAAGAAATCATATTCTGACTGAGCTATCCTCATGCAAACAATGTAGTATTTGGTTTTGTAGGTTAAGATTGTTTGAAGCTGATATGCATATCTTCAGATGGTTCTTAATATATAGATGACTAAAATAAAGATAAAGATGACTGAAATAAATAATAAATAATAAAATGACTGTCACTGATGAGATAGATATTATTACTGGTTCCAAAGCATACTTGCAATTCATTCAATTGGACTAAAAGTGACAAAAAGATATATTTTTGGAAGAATTTCATAGAATATGGGGAATCAACATAATTCCTCCATAAATGGGTAACAATCAAGATGGCGAAGGTTTTTACATTTAACAGTGTCTAAGTAACTATCAATCAATTCATCAATCACTTCACCTTTGTGGGGTTTAAACGTCCAAAACAAACCTGAATACTGAAATGGCAGGCAGTTTTGCTCATCTCTGTCATAGTAAAATCTTGTCTGATTCCCATCACATGTCCCACAATCTGGTGGCCAGACACATGGATTATTCCAGGATTCACAATACCTTCCTTTATACTGTCTCTCACACAGACATGAGAACCTTTCTCGAGATGACATGTCAGCAACGCAAGTTCCGCCATGGTAACATGGGTTGTTATAGCAGGGATCTGAAGATAAACCTAGACTGTTCAATGCCAGATCTAGGGGGTTAAATTTATCATTGTTAAAATATTATAAACTTGAAGCACAAATGGTTATTGAAAGCACTAAGAGCTATCTACATACTAAGCTAAACAGGAGCAATAACACTACTAAAGTGAGTGAATGATCTCACAAATTCAGGTAAACAGATTGGTAAGCTGGTGAACAACCCATGAATATCAGTCGCTAAATAGGCTGTCGGTACATAGTGGTCAATCAGTGGTAAGCAGATTTCAGTTGGTACAGCTAAAATTTGTTGGTAGGACATATGCTATTTATTTGCATTTGTGAAGGGATATTGTGCTTAATATTCACGATTATTGTCCAGTTAATAGACAGCATGATAGCCCAGTACTCAGAAGAGTGCATAAGAATCATACATTTATTAAATTTTGGGGATATGTACATAACAAAAGTGATTTTCAAAATTTTGTCCCACGTTTATATAAAGCTTGTTCAAATCATGATAATTTCTTTGGTCTAGATTCTACTGACATGATTCGTATTGATAAATAGCAAAATTGGTATTCATATCTTGGTCAACGAGAGGCCGTTCATGATTGCCAGATGTTTAACCCATCCCTCGGTGATAGTCAATCTAGCTAGTGATCGGAATCATAATCTAAAGTTTTATTTTGAATTATAGAGTATACTTTTATGTACTAAAGTAGTATAGACAAATGTACACAATAACATTAATATTATTGGAATTTATGGTTCCTTGAGCCAAATTTGTACTAGTTGGGTCAGTATCGGTATAGGCATAGAATAACATTGAAACACCCGAAGACTCCCAAACCTGAGATAGATGAACAATCCATACAGCATAGCTCTCATTAAAATAGTTTAGACCATACAAAAGTGTTATCCATATAATGTTTTACAGCCATAATATGATGACAATGCTGATAACCAGATAACCACAGTTCGGTAAAAGATAGTAAGTAGCCCTCAATAAAATGGTTTCATACATTACAATGTTTTACAAGTAGATTGAACGCTAAAATCCATAACCTTTAACCTCTTTGCTGCTATGACGTCCGTAACTATTACGGACGTAAAAGTGCACGCCGTGTGCTATATGGTCCGTAGGTACTACGGACCTACTTCAGCACACTAGAAATAGGGCATTATACATAAATGGAACTCAGAGATTGGTGCATCGGAATAACTGTATCTCCACGTTTCTAACAGTGTATGATGATCCACGATTGTGAACGATAATAGCCTTTCAACCGAGTCACTTTTATAGTTCTTGTGGTATTCCCGTTATAGTTTCCCATTGGAAAATGGCAATAACGTCAACAGCCCAGCACACGACGTCATAACGTCATTTAGCAGCGAGAGGTTAATGTTAATCTTTTAAGCACTCTGTGGGCCCTTAAATTCAATCAACACCATGACAGGATGAACAAATTGGAAAATTTGGTTCATGGTAATAATCCACACATATTATTATAAACATATGCCCACTTGATCTGGAAAAAGATTTTTGAAGTACTTATTTTATTTTGTGTTATATGACCCTTCTGTTGCCTCCTGTCTAGGACCCCCTGAAGCCCCCAAATGCTCTATAGTACCCACTAGAATTTTTATCATACATAGAAAAGCATTGATTTCTGTTCTCAAGATAAATTCACTCAATCATAACCCTATGAACAAATTATAAACTAGGTCTTATAGCAATGTATTGAGAAAATCACCCCAGTGAATCTGAGGAAGAATTTTGAAGTATTTCTCACATTCTGAAAACAACCCTACCAACGGACAATTGACTATCCATACTTTTAGAAGTCCAGTCATGAATGGGTTTCAGTTTATAATAAGGCTAACATGATAGCTAACGAGAGGTTGATCATGATCGTCAGAGGTTTAACCCATCCCTTCACGATAATAAATCGCTATGATCAGAATCATAATCTAGAGCTTTGATGTTGAATTTTTGAGTATACTAAAGAATTACATGGATAGACAAATGTACATAATAACACAAATTCTCCAATTATTTGAATTTATGGGTCTTGGTGCCAATTTTGCACTAGTATGTCATATTAACATTGGAATACCCTAGGACCCCTAACCTGAGATATTAACTGAACACAGTCATCACCCTGGTGGTCAGTATAGCTTCATGAAAATATTAGACAATACAAATTTTAAAGTGTTCTTTGTATAATATTTATACAACCATAACATGATGAGGATGCTGACAAATATTACACCTATGTCGAAACAGCTAGATTACACAGTTCATATCTGACCCTTTTGTTGCATCCTGTTTAGAACCCCCTGAAGCCCCCCCCCCCCCCCCCCCCCAACATGATAAACTGACAACAGCCTTAAATTCTCTATAGTACTCAATAGATTTTTTTCATACATAGAAAAGCATTGATTTCTGTTCTCGAGATGGAATCCAAGAAAACCTCATAGCCCTAAAATTCACTCAACCATACCCTATGAAAAAATGAAAAATACAGTAGGTCTAAGTTATTGCATGAATGTACATGTCTAATGCCAAATAAATTGAAATAATAGAAGCATTGTATTACTCTGAGGTAACTACCAGTATGCAGTGGATGCTGTCAGACTAATTAATTATCTACAGATAATAGCTACAGATAATTTATATTGACTATCCAATATTTAAGTTTGATGTGGATAGCATGTGTTTACAGGGTGGGTGTGGAATTAAGTGTTGATATCTGAATACCTAGGCACAGTGGTTCCCGAGAAGATGATTAAATAAGTCTCACTAATTTCATTGAAGAAAGATATTTTTAATTTAAATTTTGTTTTTATTAATAACAATTTTTTTTTTAATATATTTTTTTTGCTAAATTGAGCAATGAGTTGAATATAAAAAAAACTAAACAAAATATTTTTTGTTTCTATTTGGAAAGAAAACCAGGATTCTTAAACAATATCGGATCATATTCGAACTCAATCTGTATTTTTGGCTGAGAAACTCACATACCACATTGGAATCCGATCAGATAATAAAAGTCGAAAAAGGGCCATAACTTCATAAAAAAAAACTCGGATCAACCCATATTCGAACGTGATCTGTATTTTGTGCTGAGAAACTCAGATAAATAAAGTTGGATTTGATCGGATAGAAAATATTTGAGTTATCGCACCATGCGTAAAGTGTCTAAGGGCAGACAGACAGATGGACGGACATAGAAATGATGAGTGGTCAGTCTGGACGTCGACACAATTTGCACCATACTATGGTATGGGTACACATAAAACACTTTTCTGGTATGTGAACAATAGAACCATTAAGGGGTGCACATCGGAAAATGGCGCTCATCGAGTTTTTAAGCCTGAAAGAGTGGATCATTCGTAAAAGAATTATTGCCGGTCCTGGGTCCAAGATATCACCCAGAAAATCCATATGAAGTTTGGTGATGATTGGTTGAGAAATTACAACTGTAAGGTGTGCTCAAGGATTTAGTCATACAAAGAGTAAAATCCATGATGGGCACTGGCAGCCATATGTTTTAACATAATTCGGAAAAAAATGGTAAGCACCCATCCAGAGGTCACGCCGAGGAACCATATGAAGTTTGGTGATGATAAGATGAGGAATATGAACTGTGCTAAAGTATTTAGTAATGTAAAGAGTAAAATCCAAGATGGTTGCTGGAGGCCATTTTGTTTAACGTATTTCGGGAAAAACGGGAGGCTCCCATCTAGAGGTCCCCCCGAAGATCCATATGAAGTTTGATGATGATTGGACAAGACATTTGACCTGTAAGGTGTGCTAAAGTATTTAATCATACAAAGAGTAAAATCCAAGATGACTTCTTGTAACCATGTTTTTAACAGAATTCGTTAAAAATGTTAAGGACCCATCTAGAGGTCACACCGAGGATCCATATGAAGTTTGGAGATGATCAGATTTTGAAAAAAACTTGACAAAAGATCCCCACAAGCATATCGTCGTAAGTAAGGGAAGGACCGACATCGGAGAGATGGAGCCCTCGGCTATATGCCCCAAAAGTCATATGGGGGTCGGGGCATAATAAGCCAATTTATGATATTTGCAGGACTTATGTTGCATCGGGAAAACTTGCTAATTGTTTATATTCGCAACGTGTGGTAAACTCTATCTTTAGTAAAAAGAATACGTTGACAAGGTGTTATGTGAACATGGAAGTGTCAACATACATGTATCATGCCTCGGAGGGAGGATATATGAATTGCCCATAAATGTCTGCAGCAAACAGCGCATACAATAGTTAAGTGTTTACTCTGGTTGGACCGCAATAGTCAGAGCACCATCTTGATGGGAGATAAACCACTTGCATCTATTATTTGAATGTAAGAAGTTACCTGTGCAGTCTTCTGTATCTGGTCTGCTAAAACATACAGGTTCACCGTTCTGTTGTGGGAAAGATGGAGAGAAACATGAACTCATTTAACGTGAAAATATTTATAACAAGAGCATCGCTAGGGCGTGGCAAAATATGCCCTTTAGCCATTTCAAATGGTACTACTGCAAAATAAAATAATACTTTGGGCTTACATTTGAAGAATATCTGATATACCCCTAATTTCAATGCCAAAATGCGGTCAAATTCTAAGTCGAAAATTGGCTGTAACTCATGTGAAAATAATTAGACAGAACCTATATTCGAACTTGGCCTGTAGTTTTAGCTGGGAAATACACATACCAGCTTTGATTCAGATCAAATAATCAAAACTGGAGTTATCGGTCGGAACCAAAATTTATGAAATTGGTCAAAGTCTAAGTCGAAAAAAAGGGCCATAACTCATGTAAAAATAATTGGACGGAATCCATATTCGAACTTGGTCTGTATCTTTAGCTGGGAAATACACATACCAACTTTGGTTCAGATCAAATAATCCAAACTGGAGTTATCGATCGGAAACCAAAAATGTTAATGGACAGACAGACGGATGGATGGATGGATGGATGGACGGAATGACCGACGGACGGACTGATTACATAATATGACCTTTTTTCAAAAGGGTGTATAACAAGACAGTCAATGACTATGGAGTCCCTATAAACCAGACTATAAAGACTGAGAAGACTGGTACTCTGAAGACTACAACAGTCAGTACTTGTAGTCAAGTTTACAACAAATTAAAGGTTGCTGACCATAATGTCCCCCAATGAAGGTAGCAGGTTTGAAGGATATATACGGGTTTCAGATCCCTATACTATAAAATGTAGGAGAAATTGATTGCACTAATGAAACAAAGTGCATGTTCATTAATATGTTGCTCATCTTCAATGGGTCCAGAAAGGGTCAATAACTCTAAAATAAAAAACATAAAACAATTCTGTCGAAATATGGCAATAACTCTGCCAAACTACCAACTTGATCTGGACTGAATATACCCTTGTACACATCATGATGTGGAGATGATCTTGGAATGATATATTAAGAGATTTCCATCATTTTCTCATACACATATAAATATGAGACTGATCAGATAAAGTATTGCTTTGGATAGAAATCGTTTTCAAGTTATAGGCTACAGGTGGGGTTAAAACCGATAAATACCAATACCAAGGTCTATACAGGTAAAAAGTTTGTCATGATTAATCTGGATGTGAATAATGAGAGTGATTGGGTGAAAAATATTTTACTTATCACATTGGATAGTATGTGTCCTCGGAACAGGGTTAATATATGCATGTACGTTCTGAAAACGCGCACTACGTGCGACCGCCTTGCAGCGCCATGGATGACGAAGGAAATTATTGAATCTAAGCGCGCAAGAAGAAAAGCCGAACGCAAGTGGAGATCATCTAAGTTGACTGTCCACCGAGAAATATTCATGGATAGTAGTAAACATGTGTGCAACTTAATTAAAGATGCAAAAATTTGTTTCTATAATAACTCTATAACACAGTGTAAATCAATGAAAATGTTGTTTAATTTCACCAACTCTATGCTCGGCAAGTCCAAATCAACCGTACTACCAAATAACCACGATACTGCTGACTTACCAAATGTGTTTGCGCAATTCTTTGATGATAAAGTGGTGCGTATAAGATATCGCATAGAAACAAATATTGATGCTGAGTTTGCTGAATTTACCGGGAATAAACTAAACAACTTTTGCCCTGTAACACAAGAGGAAGTAAAATCCCTTATTGCAAAACTGCCACCGAAATCCTGTGCCAGCGACCCTATGCCAACTCAGTTGATCCGGGAACACAGGGAAGTGCTGGCATCAGCAATAACATCTATATTTAATTCATCTCTAAGACATGGCGTTTTTCCTGACATTTTTAAGCATGCAATTGTTAAACCACTCCTGAAGAAGCCAAGATTGGACCGGAACAATTTAAGAAATTACAGACCCGTTTCAAACTTGCAATTCATCTCTAAAATGTTAGAACGTGTCGTGTTGTATCAACTTCGTGATCACTTGGATAACAACGAACTCAATGAGCCATTCCAGTCTGCATACAGAAAAAATCATAGCACAGAAACGGCCTTAATATGCATCACAAGTGATCTCCTCAATGCAGCAGATGAAGGCCTTGTAACAATTGTTGCCTGTCTGGATTTGTCCACCGCGTTCGACACAATTGATCATTCCATCCTTATTAAGCGGCTCTCTTCCACATTTGGTTTATCGGAAACTGTTATCGATTGGTTCCAATCGTATCTGACTGATCGTACACAAAAAGTACAGATTGGCGACACGTTCTCGGAACCTAAATTGCTTCACTTCGGAGTCCCCCAAGGCTCAGTTTTAAGACCTGTTTTATATTCGATGTACATCAAGCCGCTCGGTGATGTAATTAGATCCAATGGTGTTCGTTACCACATGTATGCTGACGATATTCAAATGTACCTTTCTTTCCCGCCTTGTGACATAATTGAAAGTATGTATGTTCCACCTACGAATCTGAGGTCAAAGGCACAAGCTCTAATGGATATTCCATCAAAAACTTAAAAAACTTATGGCGATAGAGCATTTGATTCGTATGCGCCAAATGTTTGGAACTCACTGAGACACGACACAAGATTTGCAAACTCTCTGACCGAATTCAAAACTTTGTTAAAGTCTGAATTATTCTGTGCTCACTATGGGGAAGCTACCTCTGACAGATGTTGTTTAATTATTTTGATGTATGTGTATATCTATAGGTATGTGGTGTGTATAGATGTATGTATATCACGTGTGATAGAGGGCCGGGTACTAGTAGGAATGTAAGCGCTCTGGGCCATATGGGATAAAGCGCTATATAAAAACTATTTATTATTATTATTATTATTAATATTTTGAGGCAAATCAACCAAATGACACCACAATACAGGTCAGGGGTGTCATCATAAAGTTTGCCATAAAATATAAACACAGTCTGATGGCAAATGTTTGAGTTATCAAATCAGATTATCAAGTGTGTTGTTGCTGGAGGGGTTGATATTTCCTGTGTTTACAAAAGAGACCAAACTATACTGCTACATATATGGTCCGTCCCTTGTCTAAACACTAGGTTGCAATCTTATTCATTTATTGACATTAAAGCAAGTGCACTTGAGGGATTTTCAAAACAAGGCATCACCTATAATCTATAAGAATATTCAATTAGTGTCTTATTGAGTGTCCATTATCAAATGAGCCTGATTCAACAAGAGGGTTCATTAACTTCATTTAATATTTTTCTGCATAATTAAAACAATAGTCAAGTAGATTTATCTGCCAGTTACCCATTGCATAGATAATTCATATGAGCTATCAGCCATTGTTTTAATTTCATACATGTATTGATAGCATGTTAATAGGTTTAATATATTTAAAGGGTTAATATATTTTTAAACAAGAGCATGCCATCGGGGCATGGCATAATACACCCGTTTCTAGAGTAGAGTGGGGCAAGGTTTAATTCATTTATTTGAAACCTTTGACTTAAGACGAAATAATAACAAAAATAAAACACATTAACTTCAAATGTGGCATTTTTTACTGAAAAATTCACATACCAAATTTTTTTTATCTATCAGAAACTTCAAAATATAAACATTTTAAGTTGAAATTAATATACCTTGTTACCATTGAGAAATAACCACATCAAATTCGAACTTGACCTGCAAAATCATGCAGACAGAACCCATTTTTGAAATTGATCTGTATACCAAATTTGGTTCAGTTCACTTGATTCAATCTAAAGTTATCATCCGGAAACCGCAAATCAGGTCAAATCTAAGTCGAAAAAGGGACATAACTCAGTCAAAATCATGCGGACGAAACCCATATTCGAACTTGATCTGTATTTTGGGGTGGTAAACTAATATACCAAATTTGGTTCAGTTCACTTGATTCAATCTAAAGTTATCATCCGGAAACCGCAAATCAGGTAAAATCTAAGTCGAATAAAAGGTCGGTAGACCTCATGTCCACCTCTAAGCATCGGCTTGATATGACCGTTGTTTGCACATAAAAATTGGCATGACGGAACACGAAATCGAATTTGATCGGTCTTTTGTGCTAGTAAACCTACATATACCAAATTTAATTTCATGTCGGCGGACAAAAAGGGCTGTAACTCACATTAAAATAACTGGACGGAACCCATATTCGAACTTGGCCTGTATCGTTAGCTGGGAAATACACATACCAACTTTGGTTCAGATCAAATAATCCAAACTGGAGTTATCGGTCGGAAACCAAAAATGTTAACAGATGGTCAAATTCTAAGTCGAATAAAAGGTCGGTAGACCTCATGTCCGCCTCTAAGCATCGGCTTGATATGACCGTTGTTTGCACATAAAAACCTGTCTTTAGTGCTAGTAAGCCTACATACCAAATTTAATTTCATTCAGTACACATTTACTAAAGTTATCATCCGGAAACCTCAAATTGGCAAAAATTCTAAGTAAATGAAAGTGTCAATGACACTGTAGCTCAACTTAGGTAGGGGAATAATTTAATGGTTGACAGTAAATGGAGGAATAGGAAAGGTGCTAATTGAAATGTCTAACCTGCGCCAAAGGATTTAGTGAAGCAAAGAGTAAAATACAAGATGGCTGCTGGTGGCCATTTTTTTGGCCAATTGACCCCAAAAGGACTCGTTCCCATCTACGTATAATTGTTAACATCCATGACAAATTTTATGAAGATCTGACCAAAGCTACGACCTACAAATTTCATGATGATCAGACGAACAGTACGACCTGTAGACCGCGCCAATGGATTGAATTTTGAAATCCAAGATGGCTGCTGGCAGCCATGTTTTTTGGCCGAACGACTCCAAAATCACAAATTTAATAAAGATCAGACCAAAGGTATGACCTGTAGCCCATGCCAAAGGATTTAGTCATGCAAAGAGTAAAATGCTGGTGGCCATGTTTTTTGACCGAATGACCCCAAAACGACTCGTTCCCATCTACATGTCATTGTTATAATTCATGAAAAATTTCATGACCATCTGACCTGTAGCCCGCACCAAAGGATTTAGTCATGCAAAGAGTAAAATCCAAGATGGCTGCTGGCGGCCATGTTTTTTGACCGAATGACCCCAAAACGACTCGATCCCATCTACATGTCATTGTTATCATTCATGACAAATTTCATGATGATCAGACGAACAGTACGACCTGTAGCCCGCGCCAATGAATTGAATTTTGAAATCCAAGATGGCCGCCAGCGGCCATGTTTTTTGGCCGAATGACCCCACAATGATTCGTTCCCATCTACATGTCAATGTCAACATTCATGACAAATTTCATAAAGATCAGACCAAAGGTACGACCTGTAGCCCGGGCCAAAGGATTTAGTCATGCAAAGAGTAAAATCCAAGATGGCTGCTGGCAGCCATGTTTTTCGGCCGAACGACCCCAAAATCACTCGTTCCCATCTACATGTCATTGTTAACATCCATGACAAATTTCATGATGTTCCGATCGAAGCTACGACCTGTAGCCCGCGCCAAAGGATTTAGTCATGCAAAGAGTAAAATACAAGATGGCTGCTGGCGGCCATGTTTATTGGCCGAACAACCCCAAAATGACTCGTTCCCATCTACATGTCAATATTAACATCCATGACAAATTTCATGATGATCAGTACGACCTGTAGCCCGCGCCAATGGATTGAATTTTGAAATCTAAGATGGCCGCCAGCGGCCATGTTTTTTGGCCAAATGACCCCACAATGATTCGTTCCCATCTACATCTCAATGTCAACATTCATGACAAATTTCATAAAGATTAGACCAAAGGTACAACCTGTAGCCCGCGCCAAAGGATTTAGTCACGCAAAGAGTAAAATCCAAGATGGCTGCTGGCGGCCATGTTTTTTGGCCGAACAACTCCAAAATCACTCGTTCCCATCTACATGACAGTGTTAACATCCATGACAAATTTCATAAACTTCCGACCAAAACAACGACCTGTAGCCCGCGCCAAAGGATTTAGTCATGCAAAGAGTAAAATCCAAGATGGCTGCTGGCAGCCATGTTTTTTGGCCGAACGACCCCAAAATCACTCGTTCCCATCTACATGTCATTATTAACATCAATGACAAATTTCATGATGATCAGATCAACAGTACGACCTGTAGGCCGCGCCAATGGATTGAATCTTGAAATCCAAGATGGCTGCCAGTGGCCATGTTTTTTGGCCGAATGACCCCAAAATGACTCGTTCCCATCTACATGTCAATGTCAACATTCATGACAAATTTCATGAAGATCAGACCAAAGATACAACCTGTAGCCCGCGTCAAAGGAAATTGTTGACGGACACACGCACACACGGACGACGGACGCCAAACCATGGCAATAGCTCAAACTTACAAAAGTAAGTTGAGCTAAAAAGGGACATAACTCTGGTGAAAATTGGCGGGCGGAATCCGAATTCGAACTTGACCTGTGTTTTGCTGGGAGAAAGACACATACCAAATTTGGTTTAAATCTGATTAAGTCTACTAAAGTTATCATCCGGACACCAACTTTTGGGGTTTTATATGTCGGGTCGGCGGACAAAAAAGGGCCATAACTCTCGCAAAAAAATTCGGATAAAACCGAAATCCGAACTTTTGATATAAGTAATCAACAAAAAATGGGTTTTGCATATATACAATACAAAATCAAGTTATCATCCGGAAACCAAAAAACAGAAGAAAAACTGAATTTTCTATGTCGAAAAAGGGGCATAACTCTGCCAAAAATGGTCGGGCAGAACCCAAGTTCGAAGTTGACCTGTGTTTTGCTGGGAGAAAGTAATATACCAAATTTGGTTTGAATCCGATTAACTCTACTAAAGTTATCATCCGGAAACCAACTTTCAGGGGTTTTCTAAGTAAAAAAAGGGGCATAACTCTGGTGAAAATTGGCGGACGGAACCAGAATTCGAACTTGACCTGTCTTTTCTGCTAGTAAACCCACATACCAAATTTAATTTAATTTGGTTCACTCTAACTAAAGTTATCATCCGGAAACCTCGGATGACGCGTGCACAGCTGCACGCACAGACGCACAGACGGATGTGCTGATTATAATAGTCCTCCGAACCCATTGGGTCGGCGGACAAAAAGGGCCGTATCTCATGTAAAAATAATTGGACGGAACCCATATTCGAACTTGGCCTGTAGTTTAGCTGGGAAATACACATACCAACTTTGGTTCAGATCAAATAATCCAAACTGGAGTTATCGTCGGAAACCAAAAATATTAACAGACTGTCAAATTCTAAGTCGAAAAAAGGGGCATAACTCTGGTGAAAATTGGCGGACGGAACCAGAATTCGAACTTGACCTGTCTTTTCTGCTAGTAAACCCACATACCAAATTTAATTTAATTTGGTTCACTCTAATTAAAGTTATCATCCGGAAACCTCGGACGCACGCACGCACAGACAGACGCACGCACGGACGTGCTAATTATAATAGTCCTCCGAACCCGTTGGGTCGGCGGACAAAAAGCGGCATAACTCAGTAAAAAAATTCTAAACGTTGATGTCGAATGCAGTTTTTCGTGTTTCATGGCACCTTCGCATGGGTGGGTTGATCGGTCTCTAGATGTGCATAAATCACAGCTTCGCTCGAATTAATAGATTTTTGTTGTTCAATTGATGATAAACTTCATTTCAATACGAAGTTTGCTTGTGGGCATAACATTATCGCTGTAAAAATGCATTTCTACCAGTTTCTACAGCTGTTCCACGCTGTTCACACGGCCTTGATTTCAACAATTTTATGTTAGGTCAGTTGTCGACCGAATAATGCAACTTCTGGTGTCCGGTCAGTGGCGGGGTTAATATGCGTGGCTAGGGCGAATATCGGCCTTTCGTTAGACACCAAAAGGAGCCCTCTACGTGCTGTATTCCTCGAGATATCGGCCACTCCACGCAATTTGAAATTCTGTTCCGCAGATTGTTGTTCTATTCCATATTCCATCCCATCCCACAGATTGTCATGTCCCCAACTTCTGGTAAAAATCGAACTTCACCTGTATTTTGTGGAAGTGAAACAACATACCAAATTACATTCCATTAAGTTCAGTAAAACTAAAGTTATCATTGGGAAATTAACTATGAATGGACATACGGAGTGTTGGACCAAAACGTGATGAACGAGGAGCCGATAACGATCGATCGGCAGATTTCTAACCTATCCCTTGGCATTAGTAATTTGCTTTGAAAGAAATCATAATCTAGAGTTTTGATGTTGAATTATAGAGTATACTGTTCTGTACTAAAGTAGTATAGACAAATGTACAAAATAAGATAAATTATTGGAATATATGGGTCAAAAGAGAAGGGTTAATACATGTATAACATCTAAACTATAGAGCCTGTCACCACTGATATCTATTTATTTCAATACCACCATTTCAGAAGGATATTTACAGCAAAGTCATTTTACAATTTTGTACATTATATGCCAAGTGTGAAAAAGTATACTATCTAATATAAAACATAATTATGTGACAGCATATGTAACAGTTAGAATGCAGAATGTGCATGTCACATTATAAGATGGCATGTGGATTCAACAACGGCTGTTTGTCATTGGTTTTCCTCTTATCAGGGAGCACGAGACAAGAAGATATGCTGCAGAGAAAAGAATTATTGCGTGCTTATTCTCGATTAGATTCTGTGGCTGTGTTGGAACGTCCCCTCACAGAATCAGAACTTGAAGTTCTTCGTCGCCCAAGGAACCGTGCATGAATATAAATACAAAGTGGTTGAGAATTATCTCCCAGTAGCTATTTTGTAGTGACAGAATAACACTCGAATAAAAAATCTTATCATATCTTATGAGTAGCAGGGCAAGATTCCGAAGTTGAACTGAACGGTTGGGATAATTCCGTTGAACAGGCGACATAGAGTGTTCGAAAGCGATGCACTCCCATTAGTTAGATGGTCATTAGTGATTTGGTCAATACCGCCTGATTTGTTTCAGTCGTCATAAAACCGATACCACTTCACTATTACTATATAATATTGGCCTGCAGAACACATCACAATCAAATTCCGGGTGAGACTCATCAAGCAGCGAATTAAGTTGTCTGCTTATACTTTCCTCAAACTCGGGATCAGAATGAGCAGAGGGAGTGTACAGGTTTTTAAATATGCTCGCCAAGCTTCAAGAATTTTGCGTTGATCTTGAGTGTTCTACCTCAAAGTTCTTAGCAGAACCAAAACTGTTAGTGTGAGAAGCATCCTGTGTTCTCAGCTTTTTTCATAATTGTTTCTGGTCCTGGGAGGCACACAACTCAAGGATTTCACATTTGCGTTGTCCTGCAGTGCGCACCGATCGTCTGAATATACGTTTGGATTCTTTGTACTGAAGGTATGATTGAACACCATATGAGTGATGCCGACCATCAGTTATCCATGTTATACATTTGTGTTTGACGTTGGCATGCAGCAACTGTTTTATTCATCGTTCCAGAATGATTTCCTAGACTTATGGCATGATGTTGATGGCGACACAAGTGTGCAGTATCGATTTAACAATGTTTGCATACAAATTGTCTCATGTTGTGAGAGGGTAGCAAAGAGTCATGACGAGCAGCTCATCCATTGAAGTCTGGTACAAATCGATGACATTCTATCTCAATTGAAGATTAACCTCATGAACGAAACTAATGCACTGTTCTGAGAAACTGGTATCGCAACACTACACGACACCGGTAGATGATTAGATGTATTCAATTTGTGGTCATCGAGTATAGCACTGTTGACAATTAGATGTGTAATTGTATCTGGCACAAAGATGTGGTCTATCTGTGAAGGTGATGCGACTGTGCAGAAATGGTAATAATAGAATGCAGGACCAATGCATGATATTCCAGACGGGTAACTGAACAGGATTGCGCACGAGTTAGCATATAATTTATGAGTTGCCATCTGCTTTCATGGCCCACCGGGAGATGCTCAAGTGGGAGTTTATGTCGCTCATAACAATCACTGGGCCTCTTGCAGAAAAGTTATCATTCAGATCGTTCAGAGAATCAAGGCATTCTGCATAATAATCGTCACTGTGTGAAGTGCTCGGGAGATAGACTTGGAGAACACTTATATATTCTGATGATTTAACTTGCATTTGCAATCCAACAATCCTGTCAGAACCGGTATCCAGAAAAACACACTGATACGCCAGTGCTTCCTTATTAAGATTGCCATGCCATCGAGTGTGAAACTACCACCGTTCTATTTATTTTGTTGCAAATTGCCATGTGAGATATCAAAATAATAGAGTAATTAATAATGGAAAAGCTTAAAAGACATGGAATTGGTAAAAGGGGTTAAATCTCCTATCTCCAACCCCATTTGATCCAATGTAAATGACTACCGATGTAACACTTCCTCCACAGTGGTTTTTGCCATCTCTTAATAATTGCTTAGATTCTACATACAATGAAAATGAAGATATATGAAATTCAAGATTTTTCGTCAGATATATCCAGAGTAATTCTTTGTTGAAAATCTCTTGCTATTTTGGCTGGATTTGTGCAAAACGTATTTACCAATATAACCAACTATGGGTATCGAGTCAATCCAAGTTCATATGATAATATTGACATATTATGTTCACAAACAAGTTTCACAATGGTCACCTTTTACAGCAAAAGAAAGGTGTTTTATAAATAAGACTTACGTGACATTGACAAGACATGCATGTATCGATATTCCAAGAGTCACCTTCCTCATAAGTGATTCCATTGTGAGAACATTTATCTGGTTCACACTGGCATGTTGCTTCATAAGTCCGTAAAATCTGAGTCACATTCCTATTCTGCAAAATATAAATACAGATATGAGTCCCATGCTGCCAATATAAAGCACTGCCTTACCATTCAGTAAAATGGTATACAACATGAAAAATAAAAAAAAACAATCATCACAGAACATGCTTAAAAGAGAAAAATTATGCCCAAGAGTTGTAATAGATGGGCAGTATGTGACAAAAATAATATAGGCACAGTTAAATATATTTTTTGTCTGCATGCATCATCATGCAAAAATGGTCATACTAAAATTGTTTGAAATATACAAGTGCATTCCACAACATTGGAACATTCCTGTAAAGTTATCCATTGCTGTCGACTATTTGTTATCAAGTTCAAGAGAAATGCCTGTACTGTCGGCAAAGACAAAATTTGATGCCTGTTAACAATACTCATCATCTCCAAATGTATCTGCAAACATACTTGATGGAGGTTTTCAATATTAGGTTGGTTCACTTCGTGTAGATATTTGTATTTTAATAAATGTCTTCCAATTAGAGCCTGCTGGCTAGTATGGGAGATAATACATTTTATTATCTAAGGAACTTTCCTGACATAATTTAATTTGAATATTCCCTTTAAATTCCGGATACTCTCGTCACATTTTATTTCAATCTGAATTGCAGTTGTATTTTTCATATAACCATGAATGGCGTCATGTTTCAGTTATGGGTAATGAATTTGTCCGATTCTCAACATAACTAATAAAACATTGTCATGATATATATGTCAGGTATTTAGATTGCCTCAAGTATAATTATGTAGATCCGTATATTTGATGTTCCAATTTAAATTTATAACATTTTCCCAATATACATGACTAATTCATAGTAAAATAATTCATGATGCATCTTTTTTTCTTGTTGTTCCATGTTGTCGTCATTCTCTTTTCCTGTTATTTATATATCAAGCTAACCATATTTGTGCTATTCACGATATTAAGTGAAATAACTCCGCCTACTGGCCAATGAGTTGTCTGATATAAATTTGGCATTGACATTGTGTAATTTGGGAGAAATCTGTGACTTTCTATGAAGAATCTGTTATGTTTAGCTTAAGTTTATATCTCTTCCTTTTTCATGTTACTCAGAAAAAAATATGTTTTGCTAATCTCTGATTCACTGCTCGATGTTCCTTGACAATTATATGCTTAATTCTCAAAAGTATAGTGTTAAACAATAACGGTAGACTACATGTATATTTTGTGCTTTCGGTAAAATGTTTAACATTAAATGGCCATTTCTTGGAAGTTCTCCAACTACTACGGATGTTCATTTGAAATTTCTCCAACATATTTGAGAAATTCAAACATAAGGGGTGCAAATTCTAGTCGGGTTGTAAAACACTCTGCTACATATAATAAGCGAGATCACTGAGTCGCTACCATATTGAATCCATCCAGGCCCCATTCCACAAAGTTCTGGAGTAGCATTCCATATGTGGAGTTTTGAATATTCATGAATTCAAAAGCCGTGACAAACCACACTGTGTCGACCCCATGCTTACGTCTGATGATTTAACTTTAGCCTCATGTTTTCAAATGTTAATCTCAAAATAGATTTGTTCATAGTGGAACATGTAAATGTCCTCGGAAAAAAATACTGTTCATCAATTGTGCCATATATATAGAATTTTACAAAACACACTAAAACAAGACATTTTTCTACTGCAGCAGACCAATTTGATAATTTATAAATTCACCTCATTTTTAAGCTGTTGCAATGCATATGACAGTTGCTGTGCTTTTTCCTCTAAAAATGTTATTTTCTCCTCCATGGTGTTTCTGCGAGTTGAATCAGCATCTCCCTGTATACGTCTATCTGGAATTTTCAAACAGGCATATAGGCCATAAATATACTATAAATGCCTCCATGATGTTATCTTCGGCACCATCGGGGATACATGGAGATTTAATACCTGGAATACGAGGTGGAACCGATTGTGTCAAAAAGAGACATCCAGGATATTTAATATCCATGTACCCGACGATGTTGCCTGAGATAATGATTTTGTCCCACAACAATAGCCATGTCTCCTTAAATTAAGTATGTTTTTCATTTATAGATTCTCCAATTAATTCACACCAAAAAGAATAATTCAGTAGCCGACCTAGGGATCCGGTGTCAGGTGACGTCAAACTCGGAATACGAGAACGAGAGCAACGTCAAGATTTGTGGAAACTGCCAGTTCAAGGGTCATTCATATACCCCTGATGTTTCACGCACTCATATACCCACAATGTTTTGCATAATTTTATTCTAAGCTGATCATGGGAAACATACAATGTCTGTAAACAGTGGAAATATTATTAAACGTAGGGTTAATATTTTCAAAACCCTTCAATCAATACCAAAATCTATACAGGTGAGAATATGTCATGATTAACCTGGAGGTCAAATATTTGACCACCATAGAATAAGAAGTCAGTCTCAAGAATACCAACACCGTTATTATTATCCAGCAGCTCAAATGCAGTTGAGGGAATTTCAAAATAAGACATTTCCTCCAATGATGAATATTCAATTGGTGGCTTATAGAAATCCTTACTGATCCTGGCTCAAGGTGAAAGGGATAATTGAATATCTGCCTATCGAATATCATGTGTCTATAGAATGGGTTTATTTTAATCCCAAAATCCATGCAAGTGAAAAGTGGATCACCATCAACCTGGATAATATAATAGGAGAATGATAAGATGAAAAACATCAGAAGACCATATGATTATTGGAGAGGTTTAATCATTTTCAATGACATCATATGATGTTATTACGGAATGGGTGGGTTAATTTACTTCCAAGATAAGATATAAACAACAATGTCTTTAAAAAGCAATGTCTGTAAAACATCCCTACAAATACACAATGGACGATTCCAATTTGTACTTTTTAGAATAGGTGTCTTATTGAGTGTACATTAACTAATGAACCTGTTTCAATAAAGGGGTTTATAACTTAATATTGCACAGAAAACAGAACTGATAGAGAGCCATTCATTAATTATATTTTGACAGATTTGATAAACAAATTCTGCTCGCCACCAAGTGTTGGCCATGTACTATCTATCTATCTATCTATCTATCTAGTGTCCAGCTAAAAATAACACAAGCCAATAATACACGTACATGTTCTGTGTGATGATATTTTCTCTTCAAATTCACAGTGGAAAACTGGTATTAATTACTTGAATTATAAAGGGCCATAACTTTGTTAAAATATATCGGATCAAAGCCATATTCGAACTTGATCTGTATTTTGGGGTGAGGACCACATATACCAAATTTGGTGTTGATCACATGACAAAAGTTTGAGTCATCGTAGCTTGGATGAATTCTATTAAAAACAAGAGTGGAAAAGGTTAACTAAGCATTACCAAAATCCATACAGATGAAGAACATGCTAAAAAAAAAACTTAGGTAAGAAATATGAGGCAGATCAGAAGAAAACAGTTTGACTTATTGCATCAGATAGCATTTGTGTGCAGGGTTAATTATTTTCTAAACAGATCAACCAATCAATACCAAAAACTATACAGTTGAGGGGTGTGTCGTCATAAACCTACATATAAAATATGAACACAATCAGACACAAAATACTTAAGTTATGGAATCGGATAGAAAGTGTTAATCATTTCTAAACCGATCAACCGTTCGATACCAAAAACTATACAGGTGAGGGGTGTGTCATCATAAACACATAAGCACATCAAATTTGAACAGGATCCGATAACAATACTTGAGTAATCGTGTAGGATAGCAAGTGTCTATGGACAGATGGACAGACAGACAGACAGACGGATGGCCGAACGATGGATGGTTGATCCAGATGTCGGCATTATGTGTACCAAACATGGTATGGGTACACATAAAAAAACATTTTGTTAAATTGAGTATTAAAGGAGTTCAATCTAAATTAAATTAAAACGAGATGCCAATCATGATCGGCAGATATTTAACCCATCCCTTGGCCATAGTAAATTACTTTGATCGGAATCATAATTTAGAGTTTTTATGTTGAATTATAGAGTATACTATGTACTATTATAGACAAATGTACATAACACAAATTATTGGAATTTATGGGTCACTCACATATATAAGTGAATGCACTGGCACATGATATGTAATGCTGCACCAGCACAGCCTTGGTTAAATGTGAAAAGGTGACCCGGACATGGAATACTTGGGTTAATAGAGTCCAATTTAAGTTTACAATGATAATGTATCAAATTCTGCTGACCCATTATTATCAATTATATAGCAGAGCTGTCAACTAATCACTGGGATTGTTTATGCTAAACCTTGGCATCTCTATTAACCCTATAACATTTATAATGCCCTCAGACCATATGTAGAATATATATATATGTAGTCTACCAGAGTCTACTGTCATGTGTTTTGTTGAAACATTTTTTTTAAATTAGATAGCATAGCTTTCTTTGTCTGAACATTGGCATTAAGAGACACCAGAATATGATATAGCCATATTAATAGCTAAGTAGTCCAAAAGCATGGGATGGAATTGATGAATTGGGTTTTAATATCGCTCCAAACAAATTTACCAGTACATAACACAAGATTTTTGACTGATTTAAACCAAATTTGGAGTGGTGACTCGGGGTACCCTTGGCAGAGTTATAATGGCATTAGTTTTTCACATTTTGTTTAACTTAAAAAAAAAACTAAAAAAAACTAAAAAAAAATTGAGCAAGGTGTTCAATCTAAATTAAATTAAAAAAAATAAATTATTCTTAAAAAAAATAAAACTTTATTTAATTTTGTTTTTATTTATTTATTTATTTTTGTTAAATTGAGCAAGGAATTCAATCTAAATATTTTTTTTTTTAAAGAGTGAATATTCAATCAAAAATAGTCTGATCAAACCCATATTCAAACTTGATCTTTCTTTTGGGCTGAGAAATTCATATACAAAATTTAAGTGTCTATGGACAGATGGACAGACGGACAAACGACGAGTGGTTAATCCGGACGTCAACACTATGCTTACCATACTATGGTATGGGTAAACATAAAAATGATTGATTCCCTTTGATGGTTTGTTCCTATGACACGTGCATAGTAATAATCTTTCTAAATTTGGGGAACATGGAATTATTAGGCTGATTAGATTATTGGAAACTTTTGTCTCAAGCATGAGCCAGACTGAATCATAAGAACACATGGCCAAGTGTACATTGTCTCATAGCTTGACCAATCGGGATGACTAACATTGAGACAAAGAAATCAGCCGAGATCAGATGAGATCCAAGGTTCCCAAAAGATAAACAAATTCTCTCACACCCAGACTTCCAGAAAGGTTGTAACTCATTGATCTCCGTGATTGCTCATAATCAGGTAATTGGTTGTATACATTTTACTTGTACAAAATAAATATCACGTTGTCTAAGAGTTCTGACTTAATGAAAGCAAACCTGTGAGCTATTGCTACAATGCTGCTACATATTGATAAATTATTCTGATCATGAAAGATCATTTCTCTGCAGGGTAACAATTAACAGACCACATGGACTGCAGCTGTCACACATCATACTAACACTATTCAGGTAAGCATTTTTGGAGGAAGTTAAATTAGTCGGACATCAGCTATTAAATATATCACCCAATGATATACGTTACATGAAGAATATCTTCCCTACCTCTTCTACTGCACATTTTTTTCATCTTTGACTGCGGTGTTGACAGTCGAGCTTCAGACACCATTCCCTGGAAATATAAAACATCCTATTGATTTCTAATTTATTGCCATGGCAGCATCAACTTATCAGCTATGTTATGTCTATAACTGAATATTCAACAATGATTACAAAACTGTTTGATTTTAACAAGCAGACTTAAATTCTGTTTTCCTCGATGACGCACAATGAAGTTTTCCAGAGGCCACACCCACAGCTGTAGTACCGCCCACTGGCAATAAGCCACGCTTGCCCTTATGTTTAATATAACCAGCTCAAATAGTCTGTATGTTTTTAGATTGAACTACTTGCTCAATTTAATATTTAAATTTTATACTTTAAAGGTACTCAATCCGATAAAACTCCTCTCAATTGCTATTTCAATGGCTTCGGGGGTCAAAAATATTTGATTCGAGTCGAGGAAGTCACCCATCAAAGCTCAGATTTGTTAGATATCGATTTTAGAAATCTATTATTTTTCATTATCGGGAATTCTTTCTGGCCCAGAAGACAGTCAAAATTTCGTTATTATTACCACTTGATTATAGAGTTATCCATCCTTGTCTGTTTGAATAGAGTTTTGGCGTAAAATCTCGAGCAGGTTACCAAACTGACGGCAGTTATTAGTACTCATCTCGAGCAATTAACAAATTACAAAAATCAATATCTAATAACTCTGAGCTTTGTTTGATGGGTTCCTCGACTCGAATCAAATATTTTTTACCCCCAAAGCCAAAGAAATAGTAATATAGAACCCTCTGATCGGATTGTTGTTGTTGGAATCTGTTGAGATGGGGACCCTCTTTACGGATTGAGTACCTTTAATTTTTAATCTTAAAGTCTTAATTTAAATTTTTTTTAAATAAAATTTAATTTAATTATTGTATGTTTTAGACTGAACTGATGACTCAATTGAAATTTAGATTTTAAATTAGGGGTGCCACGATTAATCGTATAATCGATGAACCGTTGATAAAGCCGATAATCGATTACCATTTCCATAGTCGATTAATCTACGTTATTTATTTCGGACGTCGGAAAATGTCGGATATTATTGAATACTTTGTTTGTTTTACACAGTTTTATCTACAACCGAAGGGTTAACAACCTTTGATCGCGTATCAAAGAGATTCCGACATGAGTACTACTAACTTAATATGTTTCAAACAGTCGGCAGTTCATTTGATGATGTGACATGGCTACTCTTCGGGTCGTTGTATATTCTACAAATTGGCGGCACTAAGCTTTGAACTTATGGCGATGTCGTTGTATATCTATACTTGAAAGGCGGCACTATATCTTTGAAATATTCCGACTGGTACTGTGTTCAATGAAATGAAGGCCACTAGCCTTGAATCTGATTGGACCAATGGTGAGTTGTGTGACATTCTCTGGAAACCACGGAACCTACAGCATTTTAATCATCGATGTTCTCCGCGATGTCATTTGCGACTATACTTTGTTTATATTGTTATACTAAGATGATACTAGCACAGGCTATCACGTATCATGCGGTGAATGCTGAATGAAACTCGCTATTATCAAAATGTTTAATTTGTTGTAAGTCCTACAATTTGCAGGTGGGGACACATCTTTGTGATTGTTATCCACGCTCTGGATGTTTGATGAAATAGTTTCCCTTTTTTAGGAACCGCCGGCCATCCGTTGTGCATTCCTACTTTCAATACATTGTGTTCATTGGTCATTAACAGTGGTTTTTGATGCACTTATTAATGTAAACATTTCATCGGCTGATGCCTCAAACAACCAGCGACAGTGCAGTTAACCAGCACACAGCCAATAGGCCATATTACAGAATACTCCTACCGGTACTGATGTTATTAGGTACGATTAATAGATTATAGTCGATTATTGACGACCAATTATCGATTATCAAAATCAATAATCGTGGCACCTCTATTTTAAATTAATTTTTTTTAAATTAAATTAATTATTGTTTGTTTTAGATTGAACTGCTGACTCAATTTTAACATTTAACAACGAGAGGCCGATCACGATCGGCAGATGTTTAACCCATACTTTGGCAATAGCGATTAGCTATTTTTATAAATCCTTACACCATCCTTTTCACAAGTGCAAAAGTATCAACAATTCACACTTTATATAGTGATCCTGTGAAAATTATTTACTTATCACATTGTGTCAACAGGATTGGTGGAGGATGTTAATATTTTTAAGCAAATAAACCAAATGCGATAGCGATTAGCTATTTTTATAAATCCTAACACCAACCTTTTCATGAATCCTTACACCATCCTTTTCATGAGTGCAAAAGTTTCAACAATTAACACTTTATATAATGATCCTGTGAAAAATATTTACTTATCACATTGTGTCAACAGGATTGGTGGAGGATGTTAATATTTTTAAGCAAATAAACCAAATGACCCTCATTTGCAGGTTAGGAGGTTGTTATCATAACCTATGCCAAGAACTATAAACATAATCAATGGAAATATTTGAGTTATCAAATCGGATAGTATGGGGTTAATCTTACCCAAACAGAAAACAAAACTAGACCAGAGAGTCATCAATCACAGTTTGACATATGATAAATAAACCCTGCCAGCCACCTTAGCATGTAGTATCTAATGTCCATAGCAATAAATAACTCATTTCAATAACACTCCTGGTCTGTGTTATTAGTTCTCTTCAAATTCACAGCAGCAAAGAGGTATTAATTACTTGAATTATAAAGGACAATAACTCTGTTAAAATGTATCGGATCTAACCCATATTCGAACTCGATCTGTATTTAGGGGTGATAAATTCATATACCAAATTTGGTGTTGATCAGATGAAAAATGTTTTGAGTCATAGCAGCTTGGGTGAATTCTAAGTAAACATAATCTTGAGTGAAAAGGGTTAATTAAACAATACCGAAAACCATACAGATGAAGAACATGCTAAGAAAAACCTAGGTAAGAAATATGAGGCAGATCAGAAGAAATATGTTCAACTTATTGCATTGGATTATTTTGATAGCATGTGTGTGAAGGGTTAATTATTTTCTAAACCGATCAACCAATAAATACCAAAAACTATGCAGGTGAGGGGTGTGTCATCATAAACCTACATATCAAATATGAACGCAATCGGACAAAAAATACTTTGGTTATAGCATCGGATTTTTTTTAATTTTTTTTTTTTAAAGGGTCATAACTCCTTTAAAATAAATCGGATCAAACCCACAATCGAACTCGATCTGTATTTTGGGTTGTGAAACTCACATACCAAATTTGGTTCCAATCAGATAAAAAATGTTTGAGTTTATATGGCAGAATGCATGAATTCTAAGTCGAAAAGGGGCCATAACTCTGTAACAAAAACTCGGATCAAACCCAAATTCGAACTCGATCTGTATTTTGGTTCTGATTGGATAGATAATGTTTGAGTTATTGCATTACATGTGAAGTGTCTACGGACAGACAGGCGGACAGACGAACGACAAGTGGTCAATCCGGACAACGACACTATGTTTACCATACTATGGTATGGGTAAAAATAAAATTAAAAAAAAATTTAAAAAAAAAACCACACAATTATATCATTCGCCTAGAGCTTCACGGTATCCACCTTCACAATACCGACTACGGTATTAAATGAAATACCGCGGTATGACTAAATACCGTCAAGAATAATTTCCAAACATTTTGCTAGTCAAGATCCTATGGAACATGCAGTACGCAATTCAATATTCGCGTGTGAATGCAGTGTCACGCGGACACACGAAAATAGGACAACGCAATGCATGTGTGGGGTCCTAATGACGTCGCTTATGCAAAAATAACAGGTATTTAATTCACAACAAAGCATTATTATCGAGAATCTAATTGATATGGCTCTTGGTTTGTTTTCAAAAGAAGTTATTCCATAAGGGGATTTAAGTCCAGATTATACTAAAAAGGTTAGGGCGTCTGCAACCAATACCTATTTATCTGTGGTGTCTCGATGATGGATAAACATTAGCAATTGGAAACAATGGTGAGAGTAACGTTTAAATTATTTCGTAATTGTATGGATGGTCTAATTATTGCATTGTGTACACTAATTTAAGCTGCATATGAGACGACTATAAACACACATCCATCAGCGTTCAACGTGTTGGCACTGCCTTTGTTAATATTGCTGTTCGCACTTTGCTGCAGTTATGCCTTGGGTGTCTGGCTGGTTATCATCTCGTCTCGCTGGTTCTCGTTCAGTCTCGCTGGTTCTCGTTCTCGTTCATTACTTACAAGCACTTGAAAACGGCCCAGGGGTCTGGGATGAAAAACAGATGAGAACAGACAGATCCTACTATTTAATATACAAAGCTACACTGGAGAACATACATTCTTTTCATCTTTAATTGTGAAAATTATGACAAGTCTCATGCAAAATGAAAATATATATTATAACAATGGATCAATTTCCAACATCATCAAATAGAAATTTCAGTACATTTTGATTTGACAACAAAAATGTTTGAATGTAGGCAATTTAATTTGACACTGAATTTATGGATGGATAATACAAATTAGGGTGAAGAAAGATGGCATTATAATTTGTATGCAGCCAAAGACCGGCTCAGTCGCTGATTTGTCGAAAATATCTGCTACATGTAATAATTATTTGATTGACAGCTGTGGAAAGATCCATTACACATCCCGATAATTTGTCAAATGGATCATTTGTGATTATAATGGATTTTAAGAAAGTTGACTCTGAAGTAATGTAATGTGCAAAGATTGAGGAGAAGAACAGTCATATATATACTGTAGTATATCTAACCATACCTTTATTCCGGCAATATCTGAATTACTACGTCCAAGGAGTAGAAATGTATGCTTTTGTATCACATGTATCCTCTGCTTCAGAACAGTTGTCCATTTATGAACACAATCCACCAGCACTGTAACTGTCCTGTAATTCACAGATACCATGAATTTTCCGAAAGAACGTGGTAGACCGTCCAACGAGATAGATGTCCTATGGTGGGATTTCCGACTTTGGTAGTTCAGTAATAACAACTTATTTCTCGAATCCAAGACAAATTCCATAAGTGGTTGTCCTTCTTTTTGCAGGTAAACACCCAAGAGACAAGAATTCACTTGGTTTGTAAAATTGGAGGTTATCACAAATATGAAATTATCTGATGACTTCTTGAAGAATCGTCGCACAGGCTTGGATATATAAACACTCGGAAAATCCATTGAGTAGTTTAAGCTTCCATTACTAGGCATTATGTCATAATGGTCAGAATCAACCCCATTCTTTGTTAGTCTGAGGATGTCCAAATCTGAAAAAACATTAAAGTGATTTGAAACAGGCTCTGTTACAACATGCAGCCAACAGTGAATAAACTTGCTCAACACAGGTGTTTCAATAAATTTTGTATTAAAATTGCCAGCACATAACGCCATTCTTTGGAATAATTTAAATAAAGTAACTCTCATAGGTGAAATAATTCTCATTGGTTTATCTAATCAGTGATTTCTTCGGGACAATCAAATGGAGAACTTGTTTGTTTACATTTCTGCGTAGATCAGACGTCGTATTTTACAAAATGGCACAAGGAATTCTCAGTCCTGTAGTCTCGAAATTAGCCCACATACATTTAGGGCAGCCAATTAATTTCAGTCACACCGGGCTATCCAATGACGGTTGTATGTAACTTGGTGATTCACCTGAAAATGGGAACACAGGATTATTACGCCCTATGGGTGTTTTCTCAGGAGGTGTTTTTAACTTGTCAGTGGACCAATGGGCAAATTGTACTTGGATATTTTCGTACGGTACTCGACCCCCCCCCCCCCCCACCCACCCTACTCCGAAGCCACTTCTGATTTATAAATATCATAGTTGACAATCATGTCTGTCTGCTATGAGTGATTAATCTAATATGCAGCATTTTATTGTATTCATATAAGAAATGAACGACGGTTTCAATGTGGTCATGGGATTTTGACCGCGAGAAAAATTCAGCAAACTCCGAAGGGGTTCATGCGGATTTTGCTGAATTTTTATCGCGGTCTGACCCATGACCACGTTGAATCCGCCGTTTATTATTTATATACTTAAGTTCATTATGAACTAGGATTGTCTGTCTTTCCCACTATTTATTCAACTTTAAGTGAACACATGGAGTTCAGTTCGGAGAGGTCGAATCCTCGCGTTTCATGTAAGAAGACCCAATAAACACCATAAAACGAATTTACGTCTGTTCCAACTCTATATACTCACAACGCATTTCAATTGTAAATTAAAAACGGTAATTATGCAAATGAGCAAACAACATTGTTCGCGATGTTTTGAAAGTTGTGGGGTTATAAACAGTGTCGTCTTTATACTATAACATATAGCTCTGAGGTGAGGGATCTCCGCACGTTGTACTTCTCATGGCAACAATAATATTGTCGAGATGTGGGTTGTGTAATCAGAGGACATGAGTGTTATCTGCAGGGTAATAACACTGATCATAGACAAAAACAAATTTCTTGCCAAATCTGGACGTGCTGATTACTCAATCAGTCGTTCATGTCCGACAATCCCCGGGATCAATGTGTTCATAAACCTATGAACAACATTCAAAGTGACGTCACGTTACGTTCATAGGTTTATGAACACATTGCCTCAAGGGGCGTGTCTACCGTAACGCCATGGGGAAATCGGAAGCGATATTAGGTGTATGTAAATATATAATAAAGCTTTAAATTTGAAGGTACAGAAGGTGCATGGTGTTTCTGTGTGTCTTCATACGGGGAAAGGGTTGTCTACCTCTACCTACGAGTTCCCCAATTACGTCACCTTTCCTCTCTTGTGTTATACATATTTACGCAAAATTTACAACTATGGAATATTTATGTTAAACATTATATTGTACATTCTTGCCCAGATAATCCCGGCTGATACATTCAACTAAATCCCCGTTATTCGAAGCTTTCGAGAACCAGCCCCCTTCCCCCAATCATGGATTATGGTCGAAAATGTTATAATTCAAGTCTGTTCAGGCTAAAATTTTGACAGTTAGGAACTTGTTCAACCTTTCACTTGATAAACATGTACTGTTCTGTAAATTATGGGTAAAAAATGGGGGGGGGGGGGGGGTGTCACTCTTTCTAATTTCAATGCTGTACCTGCATTAATTTTTTTGGCGCTGAATTGAATATTTGCATGGAAATCCCAATTAATTGTTATCACATGAGCTCGCACTCAAATTATCAGAGCGATCTCAACAAACCGTTATCATCCAAAAAGAGCTTCAAATTCTGCATATATTTTTTATTTTTTGGATGACCCTGTTTCCAAGAAATGACGAGAAACAAATCAAATATAAATTTGACCGTCTCAAATCCAATTCGAAATGATTTAAAACTCGTGAAAAACAGCAACAGATATCAGACAGGATTTATACATGTCTGCATCCACAAAAGAAGACATGTTTATGACTGGCCTGAAATTCTTGATATCAGTTAGTTTGTTAATGGCTTATAACTACTCACTGGTTTAGTGTGTTGGAATGGACTGATCGTGCACAGGCAATTTATCAATGATTTGTCACATTTGTGTGACCATGTAAAATACATGGAATACATGAATTTTACAAACAGAAATTACATACAAGTGTGTATCCACCCTTAACCCTTAGTGCACTGCGTGTTGTGTGTTTCTATTGTTCTTTAACCTGCTTGTTGCATTGTTATTTGAACATTTTTCATTTATTATCACGTGACATAAATCGGAATGCTATCTACTATGATACTATGATACTGCATGGGGAATTGAGGATGGTATGTGAAATTTAATTCGTACATGAACCCCTAGTTCTGTTTGTTTATATCGGTGTTTAACATGTTATTTTAATAATATCGTTTAAATAGTGAACTTTTTCATTTAGTTATATGCGAAAAATATTGGCATGTTATATTCTAAATGGATTGGGATGGTAATTATTAACCAATTCCCATGTTACTCCTTCATGCTGTTTGTAAATAGTGACGTTTAGTGATCTTTAGTCTTGATCTCTAAACTTTTGTTCTTCATTTCTTTGTATGTGGAATATATCTGAGCTATGAATAGAGATGTTATTAAGAACAGTTCCAACACTAACCGTTGACATTGGTTGTTTACATGGGCGTAGCCAGCATTATGAGAAGGCGGGTTCGAATTTTCATTTTATGGGCAAAGGACATCGGCACTTTGCACCGCGGGGGGAGGGTGCGGGAGGGGTACCTATTGAGAGCGAATCTGGAGCATATTTTTATAATATCTGTGCCTATAATTGATTTTATCTACCGATTATGTGAGGATATATGGCATGATAGAGTTTGTCTTCGTACATGGTCATATATAATGTACTAATGTTTGTTCATGTATGGGCCACGTGTAGTATCGACTCAACAATAAAGTACAATGATCAAACCCAACCATCCCAAAATATAATTTAGGTATTAAATCTCTGTGCGATCTTACTCGAAATTGTTACGGTATCATATTGGCTGAAGAGGGGTATAATATATTGAATTGAACAACAAGTTTTCAAGGTTGAATCATTTAGTGATCATGTCGGCGAATAAACTCTGTAATGCCATTCGCCGTGCATGTTTGCGGGCGAAGATATCCACAACATTGGCGCACTCTATTGGCCAATCACAATGAATGTGCATCAGCGCTAATGATGACAGTCTCTGACCAGTGGCCCATTGTAGCCCTCATATAGTTCGATAAATCTACGCATGGCACTGAAACTTCTTTCACACTCGCATGATGTAGCTGGAGTTGTGCAGACAAGCTTCAGAAGAGCATATAAATTTGGGTAGATGGCTGGTCTACATCCGTAACATGTCTCTAGGGCAGCGGCACAAGACTTGGGCGCATGATCCACAGCCATTTCCCTACACCTATTTTTGCCACGAGAAGTATTCATCTTCAACGCATTCGGCACTAGGCAAATCTGGCAGATACTGCACCACAGATGGCTTGATGATTTTTATTAAAACCCTTTGGTGTGGGGGGGGGGGGGGGCTTCATGTCCATAAACTACAAGCATCGTCCTCAGTATATGGTTGACCAGTATCACAACGGTAATGTATGGCAGCATATATTAGCTACAACATTATCATATACATATCGTGACCGTGACTACACGGACTCGGGTCTCGGAACACAGCTTGCCACGAAAAATGAATGAACCTTATGCCCTATATTGTTTGCATGTATACACTGTGTCTAACTGTCTGTCTTTTCATAATTGCCAACGACTGTGAAAACAAATTTGACACACATTCATACATCTTCACCTTATTTCAGCCAAACCTTGGCTGTTTATTTCACACCACTTTCTGGGATAACCTGTGTGTCGACTGAGAACCTGCGTGTCAATTGAGGAGAACACACGGAGGATTTGTGTAAATGTTAGCCCAAACGACATTTCGAAGTAACGACGGGTTTGTTGTTTATTTCGAGGAATAATACCGCATCATATGAATTCAGCCCAAATATATTGACAGGTGTCAAGGGTCTAACTCTATACTGAGCAATAAAAAACTAATATTAATAAATACCGAGTATATTTAATTTAACGCCAATGGGTCGTTTATGTGCGTTTAAGAGTGTATTTATGCCTAAAGCAAAGTGAAATAACGATCTTAAAATGAATTGGCCGGTATATTTTATTAGTTATCAGGGTTACCAGGGTCGTAGTTGCATAAATTACAATATATTTTATGTTTATGCTAAGATAACTTGATCGGTATTGAGGTTAACACAAATCCCATATATGGAAATTCCAAATATGGAAAGTGACGTGCGCAAAACAGATAAAACGACGGAATGTTGTCAAATTCCACGTCTGAATACGCGTCTTATTCTCACTTATACCGTGTTTATATCAGTGTTATTCTATGTGTTGTTGTGTATTGTATTACTTTGATCAAGGTTGCGCTTTTGTTATTCTCACAAAAGGTAAATTTGATGCGTGTTTACATTTCAAAATTGCGTCTGCCATCTACAGTAACACTAACAGTGCGACGGAATTCCACATGTCCGAGCGCCATTGACTGATTGATTCCTTAATTACGAGACTAATTTATCGAATGAGGTCAAATTTTCGCATATAACAAGACTCGTATGTTATTCTGCACCATTCTGACGAGTGCCGACTTTCATTTCGCATTATTTTCGTTTTTATCGAAAAATAATCGTTCTCTAAAATGTAAATTTTTTCAACCAAAAAAAAATTCATTGTTTTGCCAATTTCAAGCTAGTTTATAGCATGGTCATGGCATAATTTGGCCTAGCGAGTGTCGGTAGACGTTTCTTGAGTGTGCACAACAAATTTTGGTCCCAACGAAGCAGGCTAAAATCCTGAAATTTGTCAATTTTACTTTGCGTGTGAAGAAAATATTCATTTAAACTTCCAAAATTGGTTGAAATATGCTCAACAACATTCAGTTGAATGGTGACATTATTTATAGTCACCGACTAACTTCCACGATGAATCAAATTTGTTTTTATTGGTGACAATTATGTCGCAAGAGATAAAAATGTAAATTTTGTAAAGAAAATGTTAAATTTTAGCTCATTTTAAGACTATAATTGCTTGTAGATCGGTGTTAATTATCTTCGTCAATGATGTCATGTCACGCTTGTTAATAATTCATTTGTTCGGAAATACTTATTGGGGGTCGAAATGTATAAAATTTAACTACCACCACTTCCAAAAACAACACCGATAAACAATAACGCTCTTTGTTCCATGCAATGGAAATGGCTATTTATTGTCCTGATATCAGTGATATAAATGAATGCCTAAAATTAGTATTATCCTGAAATAAATTTATGCCACTTTGGCGAACATGGGAACCACGGTACAATTTATGCCATTTAGGCACACTTCAGAGTGAAATCAGGGCTTATATTTCGGCGAGAATCCAAATCTAGATTCTCGTAAATATTCTTGCAAATTACCCTGGATTCTCGTGAAAAAGTAAATATGGATTCTCGCAAAATCATATGAAATATATGCCCTGGAAATATAGCAAATTGTTTAATGCTTTAGAATTTTTGTTTTCGGAGATTTATATATATATGCTTAAAGACATATTATGGACTTGTTATGGACTTTTTCGGGTGCGAGAAATTGATAAGTTAGTGCTCAGGCACTTTGCCAACCTGGGGAATGTTATCATTCTACTAACATCACTGAAAATTTCCAAAAAAATCTACCACACCACTTCATAGAGAACATTGTCTGAACTACTCCAAATTGTAAATATTTACATCTCGATTCGGGGCGCAACTATCGGCTATAATTAAACAAAAATGATTTCGCCATCGAGAGTCATTGCATTTAACTAATATATAAGAATGACGTTGTGTATCATCCATTTGAATTAATATTCGTAACGAATAACTACTTTGAGAAAGATTATTCTTAATTTCTATTTGATCACTCTGCCCGGTGTCTGCCGGAGTGTTTCACATCACTTTAATCAAGGAAGACTGTTCAGAAAAACTGCATTTCAAGAAATCGTTTAATGCTTTAGAATTTTGGTTTTCGGAGATTTATATATATGCTTAAAGACATATTATGGACTTGTTATGGACTTTTTCGGGTGCGAGAAATTGATAAGTTAGTGCTCAGGCACTTTGCCAACCTGGGGAATGTTATCATTCTATTAACATCACTGAAAATTTCCAAAAAAATCTACCACACCACTTCATAGAGAACATCGTCTGAACTACTCCAAATTGTAAATATTTACATCTCGATTCGGGGCGCAACTATCGGCTATAATTAAACAAAAATTATTTCGCCATCGAGAATCATTGCATTTAACTAATATATAAGAATGACGTTGTGTATCATCCATTTAGATTAATATTCGTAACAAATAACTACTTAAGAAAGATTATTCTTAATTTCTATTTGATCACTCTGCCCGTTGTCTGCCGGAGTGTTTCACATCACTTTAATCAAGGAAGACTGTTCAGAAAAACTGCATTTCAAGATCACCAAACAACTTTCCTTTTTAGGGCCACCACATCTTTCCAAAGATGTACTTCTTCCATTTTGCTATCAAAGACCGAAAAATGTCGTTAAACTAGAGATCCAAATACCCACTACTAGTAAGGGCCCCTATATCTTGAAATATTAAAGACCGAGAATGTCGTTAAACTATAAAGACCGAAAAATGTCGTTAAACTAGAGATCCAAATACCCCCTATATCTTGAGATATTATAAAGACCGAAAAATGTCATTAAACTATTAAAGACCGAAAAATGTCGTTAAACTACAAAGACCGAAAAATGTCGTTAAACTAGAGATCCAAACATCCCCATCCCCTATTTTTTTAGACAATTAAGAACGAAATATGTCGTTACACCATTAATACATAATTTGTGTTTATGAAAGTCTGGCACCCATTAGCAGTTTGTTTTCAGTACATTTTAATATTCATTGGAACGTAAACAATTATTCGCTGACAGAAATCATGTTAATATTGCCTTTCGTTACTGGTTTCCTCGACTCAAATATTTCTCACTGCTCAATACTTATAATTAAAAAAAATGTTCTGTGTTTTGTGTCACTTCTTAATAGCATTATGTATTCTGCTATTGACAAGAAAAAAAGTTGCTGTATACGTTAAAGGTACGGAAGGCCTTGGTGGGTATCCTGTGAACATATTTCCACCTGCCAAAAACCGCTACAAACGAAAATAATATTCAAATATAGACATACTTTGTTAATATACAAATGAGAAATATCTCATAAACAGTATGTTATTGTCGTAAATTTGACGATTGTTATGTAAACAAAGCATAAAAAGTTACTTTCTTGGTGTTTCTTTATATTATGATGGTAAACATAAAGAGCGTTCTTTGTTGCTCAATTCCTTATTTGGAAATAATAAAGAGCGTTTATACCATTTGTGTGTGATTAGCCAGTAGCATTGTGCTGCCTTCTATAACACAATCAGACTCTTGTTTAGGTAAAATTTAGTAGGTCTTTATGTGAGCATGATGTTTACGCGATAGTGATCGTATATTTGAACCAAAATGTATGCGTTTTAATATTTTTCTGTTTACGGTGTTTGGAACAAATATGAATATTTTCGACAACTAAGCCCCCTCGTCCCTTTAATATAATTAATATAACATCCCTCATCCAATAATCTCCAAATTGCATATCTAATTTCAATCCTAGTTACACGTCACGCCGCCCCTCATCATTTGCCAATTGTACACCCTTTTTTTTGCTGCTGCTGCAACTGTTCAATTTCTTTAAAAATTATTGAAAAAATGGCCCTCCCGCCCGCCGACATTTACCTCTGATTTTTTTTTTATCATCGGTCCGCACCAAAATTGAGCACACGTCCCTATATAATATACCTATTTAAACAGAGTATACACGGTGGTGTACTATATCAACCGTTCATTTAACCGTTTAGGTAGCATATTTCCACGTATATACGTTATCACGACAAATCCCTGCTGATCTGTTATTAATGAACCAAACACTTAACATGTCAACACACTCTGGCCCGCCAATGCTACAGTGTATAAACGTAACGGGACAAATATGCACATTATATTGGCAGCTAACGAGAGCATTCATCATCAGCAATCTGCTCACCCCTTTTAGCCGATACGATAGAAACTAAACGATTTGTTACTTCTAATTACCCGTACTTAATTACACTACTTGCGTGTTAATAAAGTACGACCCCATTACCACTAAAGGTGAAACATGGGATTTAGAACATTAATATTCACTCTTACATAGTTCCACATTCAAGGTTCGTCTTGTGTAATCGTATGTCAGTTGTAACGTTGTGAAACCGCAACCGAACTGAATTATTCTATTGCTAAATAGTTCATGGCTGACCTGATGCATGCATCTTAGTTTTCTTGGTTGAAACTGAACACAATGTTGACGTATTATAATGCTCACATCATGCGACATGCCATCAGCTATGTACGGTGGTCTGGAACCACCACTAGGGCTTCACGGTTTTTCGGTATTTAGTCATACCGCGGTTTTGTTTTTAATACCGTGTAGTCGGTATTGAATTTCTTGAATAGTCGGTATACCGCTGCACACTATATTTTCTTTTTTAGTTGGTTTTACGACAGCAAATGTCGATAAAATACATATTCTGAGGCACTAAAGCGTACCTGTAAGTTATGAACGAAAGCGAGAACTAGCGAGATGAAACGAGAAGCAGCGAGATGAAACGAGAACTAGCTACTGTAGCGAGACGAGACGATAACGAGCCATCGCCAAGAGCGTAACTGCAGAAAGTGCGAAAATCAATTATCACAAAGGAAGTGCCAACACGTTGTACGCTGATGGATGTGTGTTTATAGTCGTCTCATATGCACTTCAAATTAGTGTACACAAAGCAATAATTAGACTAGGTCGCCATCCATACAATTACGAAATGTAAACTATACTCTCACAATTGTTTTCGTGCTAATGTTTATCCACTATCGAGACACCATGGATAAATACCATTGCTTGGGGTCCTTTTTAGTATAATCTGGACTTAAATCGCCCCATGGTATAAATTCGTTAGAAAACGAACCAAGAGACATATCAATTTGATTCTCGAAATGGAAAAGTTAAAACCACCGCCTGTGACTGAAACAAAACACGTAGATTTAATTTCAAAATCAAACACAACATCACTAGTTTGGATTCATTTCGGCTTAAAATCAGCGACCGAAGGTAAACCGACAGATGATTCGCATGCCATATGTCGCCTTTGTTCTAAAAAAGTTGCAGCGAGAAATGGCAACACATCAAATCTCATCGCTCACCTCAGAACAAATCATCCTACAACCTACGGCAAACTAGACACTGTTCGTAAGAGGAAACGAGAAGATCCGCATACGCCATCCAAACAACAAACGATTACCAGTGCAGTTCACGCGGCAACGTCTTATGAAAAAAATTCCCATAGATGGAATGTGCTGACATCAGCTGTGACAGATTTCCTGGTTGGTAATATGGTTCCGATCTACACAGTTGACAAAAATCACTTCAGAGACATGCTACACAAATTTGATTCCAGATACAAACTCCCAAGGCGGAATTATTTTGGTGATATTGCAATTCCAAAGCTCTACAATAATGTGCGCGAACGTGTGGCCAAAGAATTGAGCAAAGTTCCATACTTCTCCGCGACCACGGACATGTGGAGTTCTATAGGCATGGTTCCTTATCTCGGATTAACTGTTCATTTCATAGATAATGAATGGAAACTACAATCGCGAGTGTTGGAAACCTTATACTTCCCGGAATCACACACTGGATCCAACATTGCAGAAGTGCTAAAGGATGTTCTCTCTTCATGGAAGTTGGACATTTCGCAGTTAGTATGTATGACCACTGACAATGGATCGAACATAATCAGTGCCATAGACCAATTAGAGTGGAACCGCCTCTCGTGCTTTGGACATAACCTTAACCTGGCCGTCAACAATGCTATCAAAGACGATAAGCGAGTTACACGAGCGCTCGCCGTGTGTCGGTCAGTGGTTTCTGCATTTTCAACTAGTTGGAAGCGTCATAGGTCTCTTATGTCCGCACAAAGCGACATGGGTATGAGCCAACATTCTCTAGTGACCGACTGCCCAACCAGGTGGGGAGCAAAGTTCGCGATGTTGAAAAGGATCTCTGAACAGGAGGAACCTATTCGGAGAGTGTTGAGTTCTAGCAACAAAACATCACATCTCGTTCCGACATGGCAAGCAAATCAGGCTATAGAAGGCATTATTCAAGGGCTTGAACCTGTTTCCGAATTCACGGATATATTATGGGCCGAGAACTATGTAACTGTTTCTTCGCTCAAACCAATGATGACCCACCTCTCGGAGGAGTTAATGAACACAGCAGACAACAAACACAAGTTAACGCGAGACATTAAAAAACGGATTAAATCCTACATGGAGAATAAATATGACAATGATGACATTGATAGACTTATATGTTTGGCGACATTTCTAGACCCCCGTTTCAAAAAGCGATACCTGAATGAGGAGGATCTTAAATTTGTTAAAACTGATATCAAAGACGACGTCGACATGCACGTCAAAAGCAAAGATAATTCCCAATCTACCAGTGACGAGAAAGAACCAGAGCCAAAGAAGGCGAAGAAGACACTCGCTTCTCTGTTTGCGATGAAACCACCGTCAGGCGATAAAGGAGAGAACAGTATCGAGACTATCGATGATGAAATAGACGACTATATCTCCGCTCGGCATGCCGAAGGTGACGACAATCCATTGGAGTGGTGGAAAATAAACTGCAAATCGTATCCGACATTAGCCGAATTTGCACGAAATATCTTTGTATATGTGCCACAAGTGTGCCTTCTGAGCGCTTATTTAGTAAATCTGGACAAATTGTTGCACCGAAGCGTTCATGCCTGAAACCAGAAAAGGTTAACATGTTGTCCTTTCTCGCAGCAAATATGTAATTTACTGTTCAATATTGTGCTTTGTTGTGAAATAAAAATTGTGAACTAATTACTTGTTTGTTTTTTATTTTTGCATAAGCGACGTCAGTAGTTCCCCACACAATACAATACAATAATTAATTTGTATAGCGCTCAATATTATGAGTACATATTCAACGGCGCTTTACATTACATCGAGCTCATTGCCTAATCAGCATAATACATGTACATGCACATATATCTAGGAATTAAATGCTACATCAAAGAGATATGTTTTGAGGCCGGTCTTAAACTTATTTAAATCAGTGAATATTTTTAAGTGAGGTGGAATGCTATTCCAAAGATGTGGACCTGCAAATGAAAATGCCCTATCGCCAAACGTTTTCTGTTTGTTGAAAGGAATGTACAAAAGCATACTACTATCAGATCGTAATCCATATGTACACACATTTCTGTCTTTGATCATATCCTGTATATACAATGGTGACATGTTATTACGAGATTTGAATACAAGCAAAATAATTTTGAACATGATTCGATACTCCACTGGCAGCCAGTGTAATTGCTTGAGAACTGGAGTTATATGTTCATGCAGAGGAGTGTATGATACAACTCGCGCCGCAGCATTTAGCACTTTTTGCAGGCGATCACACTGGTAATCCGGTAGTCCATACAGTAAAGAATTACAGTAATCTAAGTGTGACGTGACAAAAGCATGGACCAATGTCTTAGTTGAGTCTACATCGAGGTATTGTCTAATTTGTCGGATTTTGTATAAACCTCTGAACGCCTTCTTACACATATTAGAGATATGGTTATCCATTGTCATGTTTGTGTCAAAATACGATCCCAGGTTGCGAACAGTGTCCTTTGTTGGTATGTCGGCGTCTCCCACATGAATTGAACTGATGTTGACTTTCTGAAGTTGTTGTCGAGAGCCAATGATTATGAATTCAGTCTTATCGTCATTTATCATGAGTCGGTTGGTAATCATCCACGCTCTAATGTCCACAATACAGTTCTCCACAATTTGACGTGCTTTAGTTTCGCCTCTCTCTGTCGGTCGAAATGAAAAGTAGATTTGGGTATCATCTGCATAGCCGTGAACATCGGGGAGGTGACTTTCAACAACTGAGAATAATTTCGAAATGTAGAATAAGAACAGCACAGGTCCAAGACAACTTCCTTGTGGAACTCCGCACTCGATGGGGAAATTTGTAGACTTTGAGCCATTAATGGAGGTCAACACATTGTTAAGATCACAAGCGACATGCATTACGTTGTCCTCTTTTCGCGTGTCCGCGTGACACCGCATTCACACGTGAATATTGAATTGTGTACTGCATGTGCCGAAGGATCTTAACTAGCAAAATGTTTGGACATTATTCTTGACGGTTTTTAGTCATACCGCGGTATTGATTTCAATACCGTAGTCGGTATTGTGAAGGTGGATACCTTGAAGCCCTAACCACCACCTCCTCTTTAGTTAGTATCCTGATATATCAGGTTAGTATCCTGATATATCAGGTTAGTATCCTGATATATCAGGTTATGTATCCTGATATATCAGGTTATTATCCTGATATATCAGGTTACGTAACCTGATATATCAGGTTATTATCCTGATATATCAGGTTACATTTCCTGATATATCAGGTTATTATCCTGATATATCAGGTTACGTATCTGATATATCAGGTTATTATCCTGATATATCAGGTTATGTATCCTGATATATCAGGTTATTACCCCGATATATCAGGTTATTACCCCGATATATCCAGAGTGTCGTCTCATTGGCGGAGGCTTGTGGTTGGTTGGATTCTTGGTCAATATTGTTATGCCAATGTATTCTCTTATATATGCGAGGCTACCAGTAGGAGACTCGCATATATAAAAGAGTTCATTGGCACAGGTTTTTGCAAAATTTCAAGGAGCCCCAATCATGGAACTGTTAGCAAGAACCGAACCATCCACTGAGCGATGACCAGTCCATTATTAACCCTTTCTATACTAAATAATCATTGACAAGTAGTTCCCTTCAGAAATGATTAGATAATAAGTTCAAATGAAAGTGTCAATGACACTGTAGCTCAATGTTGGGAGGTGTTAATTTCATGCTGAGCTGTCAATAGAATGATAAAGGACTCGTATAGAAGAAGGAAAGTCAAAAAGTTACAATAATGTACGCAATGGGCTTGTATTCTGTATATGATATTATTTTCATTTAAAACATTTCACCATTAAATGAGGGATGCATGGTGTGCGAATGAAATCCTGCTGGCGGTCATGTTTTCTTTTCATGAATTTCGTAATAATTGGATACCTCCCATATTTTTCAATGACATTTTTGGTGGCTCCCATCTCCCAGAAGATCCATATGAAGTTCAGTAAGGACTATATAAGGGATGTGGTCTGTATTGTGTGCCAAATCATTTAGTCATACAAAGTTTAAAATCCAAAATGGCGGAAATGCTTTCAATGAAATTCGGAAACATTTGAAATGCCCAGAGGTGACCCAAAAACACGCCTGTATAAAGTTTTAAAATATTTGTTCCGATAAATGTGGGCTGCTGTGTGTGCCAACCGATCCAAATTTGAAATCCAAGATGGCTGATGGCGGCCATGTTTTCTAACGAATTTCAGGAAAAATAGATGGCTCCCATCTAGAGGTCACCCTGGAGATCCATATGAAGTTTGGTGAGGGGTGTGTGGTTAATCGCCTACATGTACATGCCACATCACTCATCATCATCGTCACTAAACTTAATATGGAACCAACCACAAGCCTCCGCCAATGAGAGACGACATTCTGGATTGGTCGAGACAACCTGATATATCACATAATCAGGATACGTAACCTGCTATATCAGGATAATAACCTGATATATCAGGATACTAACCTGATATATCAGGATACGTAACCTGATATATCAGGATAATAACCTGATATATCAGGATACGTAACCTGATATATCAGGATAATAACCTGATATATCAGGATACGTCACCTGATACCAGTATATCAGGATAATAACCTAATATATCAGGATACGTAACCTGATATATCAGGATCCATACTTAACCTGATATATCAGGATACATCACCTGATATATCAGGATACGTCACCTGATATATCAGGATAATAACCTAATATATCAGGATACGTAACCTGATATATCAGGATACTAACCTGATATATCAGGATACGTCACCTGATATATCAGGATAATAACCTAATATATCAGGATACGTAACCTGATATATCAGGATACTAAGTAACTAACTGAAGTCGTCAGTGAAGAGGAGGTAGCGGTTCCAGGCTGCCGTAGCTATCATGTAGGTACGTGACAAAACAACGTCATGACGTCGTGATTTTCTGTCAATAAAAGTGAAAGTAATAAAAGTAAAATTTGTGCTGTATATTCAAAACACTGGCATAATACAGATAATGGTTATTGTGTGTTGGATTTGTTAATTATTTTTTGTATGCCTGATGAAAATTATATTAATGTGTTTTTTTACCTAAAAACAGTACCTATTCCCAGAGATATGAGTGAAATGGGTAAAAGTTTAAGTTCAGCCTTTAAATTCAATATGAAGGAGCAATAGATAATTGCTGGACCAAATAGATAATAATTCTACCTTATGTAACCTTATGTTGTTAGTGGACGCTGGCTTCTATAGATGCCACTATATCCACCTCTGATTCTTCATCTTCTATTTCTCCGAACTCTCCTGAATTTTTGTTTTTTGTTTGACTGATCGTATCAGGGTCTGTCAGCCTCAACTCAGCCTTGAAATTTAATTTAATTTCTTGGTCCTGCCAATGGTAATCGAGATTGTTTTTGAATGAATTCATGTCTTCTGCATAGACGACTTTTTCTGTTAGATGATTCCATGGCTCCACCACTCTTAGGCTGAATGAGTATTTCCTCACATCCCTGTTTGCTCCTTCCAGAAATAATTTATAATTATGTCCTCTGGTTCTGAGTTCGGTGCTTCTTCTTAATATGTCATTCACTTCCAGATCATAGGTGTTAAATATCTTGAAGCATTCTATCATATCTCCTCTTATTCTTCTGTAGTTAATTGTTGGTATATTTAGCTTCTTTAGTCTTTCTTCATATGGTAGTTCTTTTAATTCTGGTATTAGTTTTGTGAATCTTTTTTTGACTCCAAGCCGGTTGGGCATATTCTAGATGTGGTCTCACCAGACTTTTGTATAGTTTCAGCATTGTTTTGGTGTCCATGTGCGTAAATGCTCTGCGTATAGCTCCAGTGACTGCATTTGCTTTCTGTATTTTCTCATTCATATGTTGGTCAAATTTCAGTTTGTTATCAGTTGTGACTCCTATATCTTTCTCTTCATTTACCTCCTTTAGTTGTACATATTGTCCATCTTTGTTCTTCATGTGATAGATTGGTTCTTCTGTTTTCGTGCCAATGTTCATTGTCACACATTTATCTGGATGAAATTTCAAAAGCCACTTGTCTGACCATGTCTGGAGTTCTGTAATCCATCCACATCTGATATACCCTGTATTTCCCTGTAAATTTTAGTGTCGTCGGCAAACATCATGATATCAGATTTGACGTTGGATGGGAGGTCATTTATGTATATGACAAATAATATGGGTTCGAGCACGCTTCCTTGGGGTACTCCACTTATTACTTCTCGTGTTGTTGACGCTTCGCCATTTATCATCACTCTTTGTTGTCTTCCCTGTAAAAAATTCTCTATCCCTTCCAATATATTCCCATTTATTCCGTAGCTTCTTGCTTTATGCAGTAGTCTTTGATGTGGAACAGTATCAAATGCTTTCTGGAAGTCCATATAGATTACATGTGTTGCATATCCTTCATTTATAGTCTTGGTCCACTTTTCCAATAAGTGCAGTAGCTGTAATGTTGTAGATCGTCCCTTGATGACCCCAAATTGCTTCTTACTAAATAGTTGGTTATTTCTCATATGGTCCATTATTTTATCCCTTATTCTTGCCTCCAGAGCTTTAATTGCCTACTATACTGGTTAGGCTGACTGGGCGATAGTTGTTTGGTTTAGATTTTTCCCCCTTTTTGTATATAGCAGATATGTTTGCTGTTTTCCATTCATTTGGTAATATTCCTAGTCGTAGGCTGTTGTTGAAGATTTGTGATATTGGTATGCTTAGTTCCTTCGCTAGCTCTTTTAGGATTTTAGGGTGTATATTGTCAGGACCCTGGGACTTGCATGGTTTGAGTTTTGATAGCCTAATCTCTACTCCCTCTGCAGTCACTTCAAGGTCTTCCATCTCATGCTTTATTGTCTTCATATCTATATCTGGGATGTTTCCTTCAGGTTCCCGTGTGAATACTTCGGAGAAGAAATCTGCTAACACTTCTGCTTTCTCCTTATCGCTTGTTGTTACACTTCCATCTGCTTTCTCTAGGTTTGCTATCCCTGTCTTCGTCTTTGTACGTCTTGATGCATAGTCCCAGAATTTTTTGGGGTTATCTTTAGCTTGGTCAGCAATATCTCGTTCGTGATTTTTCTGCTTCTTCCTTGTCAAATTTCTCACTTGGTTCCTATATTTTGTATATATGTTATAGTTTTGTTGTGTCCTGTTTTCCATATAGCGAGTCCAAGCTCTATGCTTCTTCCTCACCACCTCTCTTGTTTTTGCATCTAGCGGCATTCTATTTTTTTTGCTGGATGTATTTCTTTCTGGTATGTGTTTGTCTGTAACTTCTTCGAGTACTAGGCAGAATCTCTTCCACTGGATGTTGATGTCGTTATTACAGTCCTCAAATACTCCTTTCCAATCTATCTTCCCAACTTCTTCCCTCATTTAGTCATAGTTTCCTGCAGCATATTGTTTCTTCTTCATTCCTTGTTTTTTTACGCTATAGCATTTATAGTAGAATTCTATGATATTCTTTTAAAAGTTTTATATATCAGCAAAATTTTAAGAAATTCTATGGACGCCAACATATCTTTCTAAGGCCCCTGTTTTTTAAGACACATAAAAACCCCTTATTAAGACCACTAAATTTTGACGTCGTCCACGCCGTTTGGGCGACGTCGCAGGGTCACACTGTCACTGTGTCAGTGTTAACCCTTATAGTTTTGCAGTGTGTTTAAGGTGTGGATAAGGTGCTTTTGTGGTGTGGGCCTGAAAGATGGCTGAGGTGTTACACCTCACACGAGGTGTGGGGACACCTCATATGAGGTGTGGGGGCTGAGGTGTGCCTAAGGTGTGGTTGAGGTGTGTCTGAGGTGTGGGGCCAAATATTTAAATGAGGTATGAGGTGTGGTTGAGGTGTGCTTTTGAGGTGTGCCTGAGGTGTGCTTCTGAGGTGTGTTTAAGGTGTGGATGAGGTGTACGGTGTGAGGTGTGCTTGAGGTGTGCCTATGGAAGAGTGCTTACTGAGGTGTGGGTAGAGGTGTGCCTGACGTGTGGGTAGAGGTGTGTCTGAGGTGTGGGTAGAGGTGTGCCTGAGGTGTGGGTAGAGGTGACTAATTTTGTCTTGTCCACATGCATTCATTCTATATATTTTGAACATGTTCCTGGTGACTTTCGATTATTTTTATCAGTACCCAAGTAGTCTTCCAAGTGTTATTGGAAGAGTAAGGTATATGTGTTCCCATAAGTAGCTTCAGATCACCATTATAAGTGACTTATAGTCTTGTTCAATCATTAGTATCCTATGAATTTGCTATATACATGTACATATGTATAATATTAATTGACATATTGCATGGTACCATGCATGCAGTTAACTGCAGCGCAAGTCATATAGGGGCTTAGGGTTGGGGCAAAAATTCAATAAAGCAAAGCTTATAATAAATTAATTCTATATTAGCCTGACATGATCACCGCTATATTTTAGAATTCATGCAGTCAATTATATAATGCTGAAATAATTCATATACAATTTCCATATTTCAATATTTTATTGTGTAGTATACACTGTACAAATGTAAGATAATACCATCACCACTTGTCTGTCCATTTAATGGTTTTGATACAAACACAGTGGTAATTAACAGACATATTTATAGATGCAAAAATCAAATATATCGAAAAATTATATGATATGTTACTTACCTGCTTTCAAAGAGTATATTAATGTTTCACATGCCTTTTATTCCATTTAATGACAACTTTTGATATGAAGTATCTTTTCAAATCCTTGAGAGATACAGAGCTGTACGTGTTTGGAGCAGCTACACTCTTCTGAACAAAGGATCCACATTCAAATACATTTTGGCGCAATTCTACCACATGACCTAGCCAGCTCCATATGTTATATGTTTGTTTATCAGATCATACAATTCAGCTTGGCTAGCTTCCTCATTAAACCAGGAACTTTGATAGATACCATGTGGTGTGTTGCAGACCTGTGAGGTGTGTTTGTGGTGTGCCTGTGGCAAAAAATTTTTTTTAGAGTACCTGAGGTGTGTTTGAGGTGTGCTATGATATTTTACTATTTCTATGAGGTGTGGTGTAGAAGTATGAGGTGTGGTTAAGGCATGTCGAGTTAACTGTGACTAAATCCAGAGCCATCTGAACCGCACTGGGTTATTGCATACCGCCGGCCGCTAGCGTTAGTTAATTAGACAGCGCTGTCTAATTAACTAACGCTGACGGCCGGTGCCGGTAATCACAGTGACAACACAGCTCGTATGTTTACCCTTTAAGGCTTGTTATACTAATTAATTTGCAGTCAGCTGCTTAGATATGTCTTCATAAGCAATGTATATCACGTTTCAAATTTCATTTTTTTAATTTTAAAATTTAATTATTTTTTATTTTTTTTTTACATTTTTAGATCCTCAGTCCAGCCTAATATACACCATTGCAAGTTTATAATTTTAAATTCAAAGTTTAACTTTAAAAAAAATTTAATTTAATTTTTATGATTTTTTTAAAAACCTGAATCTGAAATGATAAATAAACGAAATTAAAAGTTTTAAAACCTAACTTACATTTTAAAAGGAAGACAGGTAGCAAGACACTCTTTTTAGGTATGGTAACTGGTAGCAAACTAATCTTCCGAAAATTTTCTGAGTTTTCTCCGCCTAAACTCAGCTATAATATTTTCGTCAGCATCTATGAACTGACAAAATAGGAACCAAACAAATATACCGTGCCAGTATAAGAAGTATTAAATAGTTTGCCGATGACTGTGAATATCCGAACCGCACCCACACCCAGGTCTGGTAAATTGATAATAAATCAAAGTTCCCGTGGATATATTTTCGATTGGAAAACGGCTATATGTCGGGAGAATATAGCTCTATAATATCCAATAAATAGAATCATATGTTGTGACTTAATATTTCAAGATATAACGGTTTCAAAGTGAAACGTTCTGACAGCCACGCGAGCCTTGTGTATAAGAAGTATTAAATAGTTTGCCGTTGACTGTGAATATCCGAACCGCACCCACATCCAGGTCTGGTAAATTGAAAATAAATCAAAGTTCCCATGCATATATTTTCGATTGGAAAACGGCTATATGTCGGGAGAATAATATAGCTCTATAATATCCAATAAATAGAATCATATGCTGTGACTTAATATTTCAAGATATAACGGTTTCAAAGTGAAACGTTCTGACAGCCACGCGAGCCTTGTGTATAAGTATTAAATAGTTTGCCGATGACTGTGAATATCCGTACCGCACCCACACCCAGGTCTGGTAAATTGAAAATAAATCAAAGTTCCCGTGGATATCTTTTCGATTCGAAAACGGCTATATGTCGGGAGAATATAGCTCTATAATATCCAATAAATAGAATCATATGCTGTGACTTAATATTTCAAGATATAACGGTTTCAAAGTGAAACGTTCTGACAGCCACGCGAGCATTGTGTATAAGAAGTATTAAATAGTTTGCCGATGACTGTGAATATCCGAACCGCACCCACACCCAGGTCTGGTAAATTGAAAATAAATCAAAGTTCCCGTGGATATATTTTCGATTCGAAAACGGCTATATGTCGGGAGAATATAGCTCTATAATATCCAATAAATAGAATCATATGCTGTGACTTAATATTTCAAGATATAACGGTTTCAAAGTGAAACGTTCTGACAGCCACGCGAGCATTGTGTATAAGAAGTATTAAATAGTTTGCCGATGACTGTGAATATCCGAACCGCACCCACACCCAGGTCTGGTAAATTGAAAATAAATCAAAGTTCCCGTGGATATATTTTCGATTGGAAAACGGCTATATGTCGGGAGAATATAGCTCTATAATATCCAATATTACAGGATATAGCGGTTTCGGAGTGAAGCATTCTGGGCAGCCGCGCGAGCCTTTGGTATAATAAGTATGTCCGCACCCACACCCAGCATTTCGTTCTCGCTCCATTAAAAAAGAAGTCTGTGTGACAGGCTAATTACCTTACGCCATGTTAAAAATAGCTTTACCAGGCCCAGTCCGTCGGCGGTAGATCAAAGGTTATGTCGCCGCAGTCTGCTGTCTGGCATGTGGGTAAGTTACGTAATCATGTGACACATCGAAAAATAAGCTGATACTATATATCGCATTTTTTTTATTTCATTAAACTTCAGCTTTTGACAAAAACGAAATGTACCAAGTGTATAATTGGAATCCGCGGTTGTGGTTTGAGACTTCAATGGCTCGAATCCGTTGATAAATACGGAAATTACCCATGTGCATGTATAAATAAAAATATAATCTACACCCGAAATTAGAAAGAACTGAATTCATACAATTAGCGATAAAAACATGTTCATGCACCATCGTTTTCGCATTGTTTATAGGAAATACATGGTTTTGGGTTCCGTTTGCATTGAACGAACTAAAGCGTTAAATTGTCGTTTTGGAAACTAATTCAATTATATTTTGCTGATTTTCTAAAAAATATAATTCGTTTGATAACTTTGTTTTGCTGCGTCATAATTGTTTTTATCGTTTTATTGGCTAATTGCAATTCTGTTTTTCCTTTAAAAATAACAATACAATTTAACATTTTATACATCGAATAATAAACGGTGATTAATTTGCCAGAGTGCCCTGCCCATGCTCCCACAGGCTGAGATATGAAAGGAATATGGAGAGCTAATTAATTACTGGTTGTATGCTGGAGTCACCGTATGGTATAGGAATCACGGAACTAAATGGTTTCCCATAGGCGACAGTGTTAACGTTTCGGCCAAATTCGCTGAATTGAAGCCTGCAGGCCATACCAGTGATGTTTACCCAGCTAGATTGACACCAGTTGATCACGAAAATGCAAGAAAAATCATAGGTCATGTGTTTACTTTTTAAAATAAATCCCCAAGTGTACGACAGGGCTATCTCACAGCCAAATTTTATCTGGAAAAACCCAGATCTACAACAGCTAGTTAAATACATTTCCCGCTCACAAAAATCCGTTCCCCCATTCATTCACCAGTTTAAATTATTTAGATATTATGTACAAATCAAATAAACGCGATGTCATCCTTTAATAACGTGTCGCATGTATCAGGTGAAGGTCATTCTTCAGGTACCTTCACCTTTAGGGTTCCACGGTGTACTCGCTCCCCGACTCTAGAACACATTTAGCTCCCTGATTCCTATATATATGTATATGTGTGAATAACAGCGTTTCTTATAGTATTTTATCAAAATATAGACCTTACTGAAATCAAAAATGGATTATATCGAGCAGTAGTGGTTTATTTTTCCAATATGAGGCATCCTGAAAATTAGTGTCAATCCTCAAAATAAAGCCAAAAGTTATCTTTTTTTTCAATTTTACTAGCTAATGTATCTTGTATAACTGAAGTATGTCCTTATATACCATAATATTACTAAATTGAAGAGGAAATGTTAATATACATTTTGAGAGGGATATATTGTCCAATTTTAAACCCTTTTCATGCAGAATTTGGCAATTTATAATAAATATTTACCAAAATTAACAGAAATAAAAAAAAAAAAAAATTTAATAGCAATGTAAAGCAACCATAAGTCAATCTAAATATCGAAACATTATGATACAACATCAGACACAGCCTCAGGCATGAAATTTTACCAGATGGCAGGGCATACTGTCTGTTTAACAAAGCTGCCATGACAGTTTTGCACAACAGTAACTCTAGTGGTGATGCCATCACACCCCCCCCCCCCGACTTGGGGTGGGGCTACGGTCCCAGATAAGGCTACTGGGTGCCGGAAAAGCTTAATTGGGTCAAATGACACATTTTCCCAATGGGGGGGGGGGGGCTAACACTCCTCAAAATTGTGGGGAGGGGGCTTTAGACCCCCTGACCCCCTAATGGGTATCTTTTATTATGTTTGCAAAATATATTAAAAGAATTAATCTTCCCGGAGTAACGACCAATCCCTATATTTGCCTTATACGTTAAGTTTAAATTTGTTTCACCTTATTATGTAATTCATTGGAGCGCTTAATTGTCCCTTGACCTCTTGTGTAACAGTAACAAGCTATTTGATTGGCTACGTACGTTCCGTGCTTTCTATAAACTTTTACTTCCGGTTTGTCTCACTGCATTCATTTGAAATAAATTCGGCGAGTCGTCAACATCTTTTTTAATTAATTTGTTCATCTATAACTCGTAATCCACTGGTCACCAGGAGTGATTTCTGATCAAGTCGAAGATGTCACACAGGACTGATCGAGGTGAGATCCAACCAAAACATTATTCCTTGCTATTGTTTGAATAGTAGATTCACAATCACACGATTGTTTATCGCGCTGAACTCGCTTTACCGCCTCATCGAGTGTCCACGAAGTTGACCCATTCAAATATGTTACTGTGAGCGTCATTATTATTCTGCTGCACGTGGAACACGGAACTGTTTATACGCTTAATAGCCTCAGCCTTTCGACGGACACATATTTTGACTGTTCTGCATGACAGGCTCCAACTTAGAGTTAGACTTCTGAAGTTATATCACATTATGTGGGACTGCGATTGTGAACAATCATCTGACTCCTGTTGTTTTAAATAATGCAATATTTTACACGGTCAAGAATTTTAAGGTTTTTTGTTTTGTTTTTTAAATATTCAAACAGCACAGTTTGTTACACTGTCGTGGCTTGTCTAAAAGACATGCAAATGCATTGTTTTCAAAACAAATATTTTTATTATAATTTTTATTCTAACCATATGGCGAGAGAAGTCTTGTCATTTTGTGTGTGTCTTTTTCTCTATACCTTTTTAATATATGATTGATTCTGCATTATGTAGGTTCATAGCGTTTAATCTAAATTATTGACATCTGAGCAGTGACATATGGGTTCTCCACCCACACTAGTTAACCTATATTGTGTTTCAAATAATATTGGTGCAAACTTTTCAACTTTCCATATCATGGTATAGTCATAACACATTTACAGTACAGTGTTTTAATGGCATTATTATTAGAAGTATTATTTAAGAGAGGCCAATACACACATGTGTGAAATTGTTATTTCTCAATAAGTACTGATATAAGTGTATGCAGCATATTTTGTGTAGTCATACTAAACACACATTAGCCTAATTTAACTTTGACAGTGTTTTAACACGATATGATTGAAGGATTAATATTTTGACGTATGGGAATCCAAAATATGGATCAACTTTTAATCCAATTGATACCTCAAATGATGCATGTTATATTTTAATTGATAGGCTACACAATCATATTTGAATGCATTTACAACAGTTTTTGTTGCTATTTTAAATGAGAATATGTATACATTATCTTGATATTATATGTGTTATATATTTAGCATCATGTTGCAGCCAATCGATCAATATTAGCATTTTATATGTACTGTATAATGTACAATGTCGATCTACATAATAATAATGTCGGTCAGATATTAAGTGTAATATGCAATGCTCAGAAAGGTAAAATTGTTACTTGTATACATTAGTACTAACCAGATATATGGTTAACATATACTTTCCTAAATGTTACTCGGAATGTTATTGAAGTTATATTGATCATTCGTTGGTGTGTGTGTGTGTATTTAAACATGGATTCGTTGATGCTAATTCATTTCGAATAATTATAAATTTCCAAGTTATTTTTGAGAATGGAACATAACATACTTTGCTTCTTTGGCCTTACACTATTAAGTTACATTTTACATGATCATATCTGGTCGCGATTTCGACGATTGATCCTGCACATGCATATATCGGTCTATATATATGCAAGACGGATTTCGCTCATAACGAGTTACTTTTAAAAACAAATATTACAACTTGAGCCACCATTTATACTGGCAGTTTGCATATATTATAAAATATGCTTGCTTCAAACAATTTGATTTTATATGTCAAAATAAGCTATAATTTTACCCTCTTGTTTAGTACACAATTAATACATTATATTACGTTTCAAATTTTGTAACGACTTGGTCTTCTCACCTTTGTAGCCGCCAAGTGGTCTTAAATAGGTTACCATCGAACATATATATATATATATATATGTATATACGGCCTTCCTTGGGGAAACATTGGCGAGTGGACCTTGTCACTTTGAATCGACTTTGTTGCTGGAATCGAATACGTTCATTGTCTCAGTGCCTGATGCCACTTGAGGCAAGTGCCTGATGACATTTTGAGCCGAATTCGGATTGAAACCACGCATACGACAATTTCGACGCCCTACGGGCAATTTTGATGCCATTGACGGGCAAATTTGATGTCCTACGGACTATTGACGCCCTCCGGGCTATTTTGATGCCTTTTGGGCAAAACTCGACGATACGGTGACGTTTGATGCCATTATGTGTTGGCAATACTTGTGTGATCGGGGATGACTTACCCACATGGTTGGGGTTGCTTCCCTTGTTTAGTCACCCCGGGTCATATATTCCTTGCGATGAGACTTGGGGGTCTATTCTGAGCTGTTCACACATTTATTTCGGTCACTGCTAGTCTACTTTCGATCAATGTTGATGACATTTAATCTTAATTGATAATCATATTTCGACGTTATTAAACACTTTTGACGCCACTTGGGCAATTTCGACATCGTTCTACAATGTTGATGCCACTCGGGCAATTCTGACACCATTCTGTTTGTTTACGTCAATGACGCCATTCAACTAATTTCCGTGTCATTTCGCAAACACTTGACGCTATCTCTATAATGAAATAGTTTTGACAGAAAATATTCGATGTAATCTGTAACCATAATTGAGACATGATAATTCGACTCCTTTTACATATGTTTGTATATACATGTGACAAGTTTGATATTCCATTGTCAGATAGAGTATTGACCGCCTATAGGTATTAACCAAAAAACTCAAATGTCATAAAAGTGTTCAGCTAGTCACGTTTTGAATGGCGTGTCACAGGTTTATATATTGACAACTTTAACACCGTTATTTGACAGTGTATAGCATTTTTAGCAATATAACATTTGACAACCCTATATATCAAAATATTCCAATTGGATGTTAATTTATCTTATCATAGAAACTTATTCTGAATAACAATTGGACATTTAATGTTAACTATTTCATATATATACGGGACTACGGGTACATGTTATCGGACACAGGTCCAGGTCTAATTCACATCCACAATTCGAAAGTCCTTTGCGAAATACATAATTCAACATTTAACCTGGAGCTTGTGTTACGTTCGTACACGGCGTCGCCGTGTTGTTGACAATTTGATTTTCAAGTAACGAGAACATATTCAAAAGGTTATTCGAATAGTTTAGTATAGTTATCATATGAGAAGGCATTATTATTACGATAATGATAGTTGGAATAAATTGGTCATCTCCGTCGGGAATAATTTGTTGAATTGTTAGATCAATCAATTGCAGAGATCAATACTAGCATACGGGCAAGTTATATGAATTCACGTCACTGTAAAATATATAGCATAAACTAATTGAACATAAATCACTGTGTTGATGACATAATTATTGCGTTCATACATCATGTGTGTACACATTTACGGATGTAAAATATGCTGGTTTAAATGTTGGATTTTGTATCCACCGCAATGATGTTTCCATTTTACACAATGTTAGTTATCCAATGAAATTGATTTACCCTCATTTGTAGAGTTTGCTGCATTTATTATTCCGTATAATACTCATTCAGTTTCTGTTCAGTTATTACCCAGTAGTTCAATTGGGAGCTATTGTAGTTCGGTATGACAATACTTGTGTGAACGGGGATGACTTACCCACAGAGGTGGGTTTGCTTCCCTTGTTTAGTCACCCTAGGCCATATATTCCTTGTGATGAGACTTGGGGGTCTATTCTGAGCTGTTCACACATTTAATTCTGTCATTTCGAGTCTACAATTATTAGTGTGTAAATATTGTATATAATAGAGAATTTGGAAATTGTTAATACATAGCGGAATTTAGCCTACTGTGTTTAAAGGGATACAGTACCATTGTTATCACCAGAAATTTATTGAAAATGGCGTACGGTACCCCTTTAAGATATAACGACAATTATTTCATGAGTAACCAAGAAATACAATGTTAACGTTCGCAACATAACTGTTTCAGAATTTACCTATTGTATATCAATACATATAACACATACATGTATTCGATGTATGTATCTTTGTCACACCGAGTACATATTTACGGCGAAATGGTATTATTTCTAATACTATCAGAATAATTTAGTCTATATCTATATTGGTCTTGCTATAAAAACTGCACGGGCTAACCGAGACTCACCCTTGTTTATAAATAACCATGGAGGGGCTGTAATTTTAGATCTGATGGGCATACCCTATGTATACAATTAAGACTTCTCTTCTCTTATTTTTGGCCGACCTTCGGTTTGGCGTGTTTAGCCAAAAATTTAATAGATCAGTTGAATGGTATACATGTACATGTCATACTTTTCGAATTTTCTTCTATTGTATTCTTATATTTTGAATCTTGATACTATCTTGACTCTTGATAATTCAATTAACTATAAAACATCAATATAATTGAGAATTTGTAAAATGTTATCATAATCATATGTATATAATTATATTGGGGAGCTAGTAGTTACGCTCCCCAATATTTACAGGCAAATAAATATATATTAAATCTATTAATTCCACATGTATTAAGAGTTCTCCATTGGGAAGATTGGTATCTTTTATTATGTTTGCAAAATATATTAAAAGAATTAATCTTCCCGGAGTAACGACCAATCCCTATATTTGCCTTATACGTTAAGTTTAAATTTGTTTCACCTTATTATGTAATTCATTGGAGCGCTTAATTGTCCCTTGACCTCTTGTGTAACAGTAACAAGCTATTTGATTGGCTACGTACGTTCCGTGCTTTCTATAAACTTTTACTTCCGGTTTGTCTCACTGCATTCATTTGAAATAAATTCGGCGAGTCGTCAACATCTTTTTCCCCCGCCCACCCGAAATTTCCCTTAATTTTTGGAATTAGTCCAATTTCTATTTTTTCTACCATATACTAATGGTATAGGGCGTGTTTAGCCAAAAAATTTAATAGATCAGTTGAATGGTATACATGTACATGTCATACTTTTCGAATTTTCTTCTATTGTATTCTTATATTTTGAATCTTGATACTATCTTGACTCTTGATAATTCAATTAACTATAAAACATCAATATAATTGAGAATTTGTAAAATGTTATCATAATCATATGTATATAATTATATTGGGGAGCTAGTAGTTACGCTCCCCAATATTTACAGGCAAATAAATATATATTAAATCTATTAATTCCACATGTATTAAGAGTTCTCCATTGGGAAGATTGTACCTGACATCCATGCAAAATTACCAGATTTATCACTTTCTTTACTATCTACAGGCGAATCCATGCGTTTCTTCTTTAAATCTGTCCAAAATGTGGTCATTTTCATTTGAAAATAAGAAAATGGAAATAACAACTTGTCATGGTGAGACGTAAAATTTCGTAAAATTCTAATTTTTCTTATAGGAATCACGGAACTAAATGGTTTCCCATAGGCGACAGTGTTAACGTTTAGGCCAAATTCGCTGAATTGAAGCCTGCAGGCCATACCAGTGATGTTTACCCAGCTAGATTGACACCAGTTGATCACGAAAATGCAAGAAAAATCATAGGTCATGTGTTTACTTTTTAAAATAAATCCCCAAGTGTACGACAGGGCTATCTCACAGCCAAATTTTATCTGGAAAAACCCAGATCTACAACAGCTAGTTAAATACATTTCCCGCTCACAAAAATCCGTTCCCCCATTCATTCACCAGTTTAAATTATTTAGATATTATGTACAAATCAAATAAACGCGATGTCATCCTTTAATAACGTGTCGCATGTATCAGGTGAAGGTCATTCTTCAGTTACCTTCACCTTTAGCATTCCACGGTGTACTCGTTCCCCGACTCTAGAACACATTTAGCTCCCTGATTCCTATATATTCCTAACCAGGGCTTACCTGACGCCAAGCATACACTTTATTGGAACAAGACTCTAGTCTAGAACACATTTAGCTCCCTGATTCCTATAATTTATAAAGCCAGTGCGGTTCACACCCAGGCGCCCTGCATTAGTGCTGGGAGTATATTTTAGTCACAGATAACTCGATATGGGTGTGCTTTGCAGATATTTGCATATCATGTACCACACCTCAACCACACCACATCCACACCTCACAGCGAGGTGTAACACTGCAAGACTATAACTATATAAGGGAACTCAATGGCACATTGGCAGCAGCGACAGAAAAAAGTGACTTTTTCGGAGGCATAAATGCCCATATCTATTGAATGGTTGACTCATTTTTTATAAATGATGTGTCATTTTAAAGGAAATTTCATTGCCTAAAACACAGCCATGTATCTTCATATTTGTTGAAATTTGAACATTTCTGTCACGTACATAAATTCATGGATTCAAATTCAATGCATTCATGCCGAATCATGGGACTCATAGAGTCATAATATATATATTGATTTGATTCATGTTAAAATCAAATTTTCGACTGGGCGTATGTGCAGATTTCAATGAAACATCATACGGACCTCAAGTTTGATGTGAAATAGTCTATTATCGGCCGAGCATGTTTCTTGCCGCTCGCTTGCGACTCGCTAATCTTTCGTTTTGTTTTCGGCACAGTTGGCCAAAACGACCTTCAAAAATACCGACGTCGTGGTCTTTTGACGTGTGATCAGATTCTACGGAAACACAATTGTCAATACATTTTCCGAAATGCTAAAGTGCCCTCGTCGGCTGACTCCCATGGTTCGACGGTTCGTTCGCTCGGGCGGGGAGCTCATAAAAGCCGAACACAACCGAACATAACCGAACACAAGTCCAAATAATAGGAAATTTCATGAATAAAGTTCATAGGCATGTGTATTCATGTTCACACTATAAATATACGAAGTTTGGTGGAGTTTGGGCCAATAATAATAAGTGTTTTAATCGATATTTTGTAAGACGCGTTTAGTGTTCGGCATAGAAAAGCCGAACACAAGCTAGCTTATGTTCGACACTCATGCAGTCACCGGTAATTAATTAACACATAGAATGATGTGACATTAGCTGCCGTTTGAGATATATAACTCTATATAGAGTCTACTAAATATACGAACACCTTGTAAACTTCAGACATATGTATTCACGTTCAACCTATTACTATACGAAGTTTGGTGGAGTTTGCTTCAATAATGAGTGTTTTGTTAGATGTTTTGTATAACGCGTTTGTGTTCGGCATATTAGAAAAGCAGAACACAAACTTCTGTCTCGTGGATTAGTTTATCCGCTGATAGGTGATAAGTAATATCTGCCAGATGGGCAACTTCGGAGGTTCGTTAACTTAACGTCGAACCTGAATTAGTCAGGCGACGAGGGCACTCTGTTTTCCAGGTCGGCCGGTTCGTCCGAACCCATCGAACCTCGCTGGCTACGCCCATGGTTGTTTAAGGGACACACTAATAGTTGTAGTCCGAGCCCGAGTCCAGTAAAATGTGTAGTTGGGATTTTCAATTTTGTTTATTGTCGTTAATATAATTCCCATAGTGATGATTGATCCATTGATTTGAGCCGCCAACATATTCCTAACAATAGCAATTAACAGCTAATTAGCGACTCGGCGGCCGGCTCGGCTGATTCCAACTACAACTTTTAGTGTGCTGGAGAATGAAAACAGTCGATAAAAGTTGAAATATAAGACTTACAAATTATCTTTTTAGTTTTTTTTATTTGTAATTGGCATAACTTACCACAAACCAAAATTCATCACTATTGGAATTGTATTAACGACAATAAACGAAATTGAAAATCCCAACTACACATTTTACTGGACTCGGGCTCGGGCTCGGACTACAACTATTAGTGTGTCCCTTGTTTAATGGCCCAAAATTCCTTATAGCGAAAAAATGGCAAATACATGTCCGAGGGGTGTATCTCATGCATGTCTCGACCGCCATCTCAATGGCAACACATCATTAAACAGGGGTCTTATGGCGAATATATATCACATAGAAAAATCCGGTTGGCTTCCTTATATTTCACAAATGGGAGGTTTGAGTGACAAAATTGGCTGTTTTTGGGATGTCCGTTATTGGGTATCCGATTTCATGAGCTCAGAAACTTGAGTAATCCGTTACTATATTATACAAGTCCTATGTAATTATCTCACTTGTATGAACGATTCTCGCATTAAAAACCGATTATTCTATAACGTTACTATATTTGGAAGCAGTCCACCATGGTATGTTGTCCGTGAAAACGGTGTTTTCTCCGTTACCATCAATTTAAATCGTCATAACTGACAGATACAACTTGCTGTACGTGCCTAATTTTATACAAAGAAACGCAGTATCACGTGTAATCTGGGGAACATATAGCTCTAAATGCAAATGAATCATATGTAGAAATAACGAGAGATGAGTTGCCGCTCCCAAAACAGTTTATTTGAGGATGTTTTCTCCGTTACCACCATAAAACATAGAAAATCGACGAGTTAACCCCAACTGCTAATCTCATCTGACGGAACGTCTATCAAGCCCAAGATATCACGTGAGCATGTTGAAATTAATATCACAAGACTTTTGTATATGGTTGTAAACAATATGCGGTTTTCTCCGTTACCGTTTTCTCCGTTACCAGCGAACACCAAAAGGTCATTCTTTAGGCACATATGAACCCCTTGGCGATACTATATCGGCAGTCTGGGTTTGTTTGACTCAGATCAACACAAAAAACTAACCAGGTTAATTACAAATAGGGGAGACCCGGGCAAAGCAGGACACCAAATGTTTTCAAGGAATTTTAGATAGGATTTTCGCCGGAAAAAAATGGAAAGCCGTTGATTGGTATATAATTCATCGGCGCATATAATCGGGTGATCATTGATACCAAACACCATCTCGGTATGTCCCTTTTGGAACCTCTTGTTGTGTCCACTTTGCCCGTGCCTTTGGGCAAATCGGGACACCGCACTGGGCAAAGTGGGACAATGTGCCATGCTATCCGGGCAAAATGGGACAGCAAAATCAAAGAGACAGTGCGGGTTGCCATTGCTCACACTGCTACAGACAGACGGGCTCTGAGTGGCAGATGAGTTTCTGTTGGGTTATGTAGGATGGATTTCTTGTCTGGCGACCAGAGTTAGCTATCTTAACGATATATTCACCCCGTTACAGTACCGATTAAAACGAAGGTGACTTCCATTCCTTATTCGAAATTTTTATAATTATGTCAAACAAAGGGTTTTGTATGGTGCCCCCCCCCCCCCACAGTTATTCTATCCACGCACCCATCCATATCCAAAGTGGCCGCCGTCCAGAAGGGTTCAAATAGGGCACCATGCCTTTTCTCAGCCGATTTAGGTCAAACAAAAGGTGTGTGTAGGGAGCCAATCTAAATACCACCTTCACCACACCACGATCTAAAATGGACACCATCCAAAAATGTTCAAGTAGGGCACCCATGGCATTTCTCGACCCCTTGGGCGATTTATGTAAAACAAAGGGTGCCCCAAGATAATATAAATATTCACCCCTTTCACACCACCCCGATCCAAAATGGCCGCCGACCAGAAGGGTTCAAATAGGACATCCATGCCATTTCTCGTCCCGTTGACCGATTTAGGTCAAACAAAGGGTGGTGTAGGGTGCGCCTACCCAGGCACTCTTTCCAAACACCTCACACACCTCAACCTGATCCAAAATTGTCGCTGTCCAGAGGGGTTCAAAATAGGACACCCATGCTATCTCTCAGCCCCTTGGCCGATTTAGGTCAAACAAAGGGTGTTATATATTGTTCCTGGTGTCAAATACATTCACTATACATTTCGGATTCACCCACCAGCCAATATCAAAACAGACATATCTTCAACCTTGTCAGTAATCATTCTAAGATGGGCGTGAAAGCTACCTGGCAATATTTGGAAGCAGGTCATGGAAAGGGGCCGTGTGACGGAGTTGGAGGGACCTCTAAGAGGTTGACTGACGTTGCAGTGAAGACCGGTAAAATGTGTGATACAGAACGCCGCCGCATTTTGTGATTGGGGCAATCGCGCCAATGTTAATGTCGCATTTATTCACCTCAACGAAAGCGCCCTGAAATTGGTTTTCCCGATGTCCTATATACCCGTTCCTGGAACACTCAAGGTACACGCAGTTATTCCTACCAAACACGAAAACGGCATCGCTACCAGAGAAACGTCATGTTTCTGCGCCAATTGTTTAAAGTTTCTAACTTCAAATGGTGAATCCTACCTGAAATGCAATTGGAAGTTCACAACGATGTCTGCACCACATGTTCGCGAGTCTAATGGTTCTCGGTCAACGGTCATCAAATGCAAGCGAGCTTCAAAAAAGATTGCGGAAAATAACTGTCAAGATGCGTATTCTTGTGGGAAGTGTGGATGGGTTTATGATGATCCACTCGACCCCAGTAAACGCGACGAATGGGTGTTGTGCTCAGATTGTGGCAAGTGGTTTCATGAAGGTTGCGGAGAGGATTACGGTGTCCTTGACGACGGTGATAATTTCACGTGTTTGTCATATTTAGACATATGTGATGACACTAGTAACGATGACATTTATTAAATTGATTTATATAGGCAGGAAATTAATTGAAGGCTACTAGCTATTTAAAATTAATTTCGAATTGTAATAATATTGCATACTAGTACCAATCCATGAATAAAACAATGCATTTTGTTTTGGTAGTTTTTAGCTCACCTGAGACGAAGTCTCCGGTGGAGCTATAATCATCACTTCTCGTCCGTCCATCCGTCAGTCCGTCAACAATTCTTTAAACATCTTCTCCCCTGGAACCTATAGACCGAATGAGTTCATATTTGGTGTGGCTGTTCCCTAGGTGACTCTCATTCAGATTTGTTCAAATGAGGTCACTGTGTCGAATAGTTGCGAAGCCAGGGCCATAACTCTTTCCCTCCATAGTAATTCTTTTAAACATCTTCTCAAATACCGGCAGGCCAAATGGGTTCATATTTGGTGTGGATGTTCCCTAGGTGACTCACATTCAGATTTGTTGAAATGAGGTCACTGTGTCAAATAGTTGCGAAGCCAGGGCCATAACTCTTTCCCTCCATAGTATTTCTTAAAACGACTTCTTCTCTTGTACCATCGGGTCGAATGGATTCATATTTGATACGGAGGGACCTTGGGTGATTGGGGTTCAGATTTGTTCAAATGGGGTCACTGGGTCAAATAGGGGCGGAGCCAGGGACATAACTCTAAAAACAAAAAATTACATTTTTGCATTTTGACCTTTAATTTTTTAGCTCACCTGAGACGAAGTCTCCGGTGGAGCGAAAGTCACCACTCCTCGTTCATTAGCAAAATATTCCTCATTTATAAACTTGCATACAGGTCGTATATAACTATATATATGTTTTTTCTCCGTTACCATCATGTCCATGCTAATATTACATCGGGCGTTTGAATTGTCAGGTATTCCTTGTTCGACATATATTAACACATTCTTATATTTATGTAATCAAATAAAATTGAATGGCATGATTACGCAGGTCTTATTTTTAGATGCACAGTATTGTGTGCACCAGCATAGATCAATGGTATGGGTTTACTGGGAACACATATACATTCAAAGTACATGGGACTGCATGCAGTTCAAATAATAGTTAATATGTTTCCAGCGAAGTTAGAAATTCAACCAAACACGTTTGTGTCACATATTATTAAAAATTTAGTGTGTATCAACGATTCGCAATATTTAGGAATATAAAGACCCAAAATGCGTTTTCTCCGTTACCACGCCCACTGTAGTATATGTGTGTCGCATATCACAAACGCCACATCAATATTTTCCATATGTTTTGTTTTCGAAAACGTATATATCCCCACATAAGAAATTGGTCCATTTCGTCTGTCTATACACCATATAGAGTGATAGAGAGTGTTCGATTCGGAATGAATTTTTAATTGCACGGTAATCCTAAGATATACGGGTAGCCATTGACCCTAAACATCTGGCTAGTGACAGCTCGAATAATTTTTTTTAAATAAAATTGCATGCATGTGACTATAGCCACCATTGTGTATTGATTGTGACAATATAAAACTGTTTAAATGGACTGTACGTACCCATATGCTACCTTTTCGGGTTGGTAACGGAGAAAACATGCATAAAAGTGCCTACCGTTTTCATGGCAGCTGAAAAATAGGAACATGATCCTCCGGTGCTCATTTTAACGTGAAACATTCCACACATACTATATTTTCATATTATGATGATGATAACCGGCATATCGAAAATTTATTTTTCGATTTGATTGCAAACTACATGTCGATTTAAGGAATTTTAGGCCTAATAATGTTTATCATAAAATATGGCCATATTCTAAATATCATTTTTATTTCTGTGCACGGAGCATTTACCCGAATGCTACATGCATTGAAGATTGTTCAGAAATTACCCCTCCCCCACTCATGGGACCATGTTTTAATTTATCTTCATACGGGAGGGGCATATTTTAATTAGTCATCATTGGACTATATTTTAATTGACCCCCCCCCCCCCCCATGGAACTGTAGTTTAATCAACACTCAGGCTGATGACACCATATTTTTATTTTAATTAACCCACATAATGGGACCCTATTTTAACTTGAATTAACTCTCGTGTTTTTAATTGACCGTATTCTAATTGACCTTCATGGGACAATATTTCAATTAACCCCCTTGGGTCCATATTTTTTATTAACCCTCATGGGACCATATTTTGATTAACCCTGATCAGTTATGGAACCATATTTTAATTAACAATAAAGGTACAGTTTTAATTGACCACCATGTGACCTTATTTTTTTATTAACTCTCATTGAACCATATTTAATTAACCCTCATGGGGCCATATTTTATTTAACTCTCATGTGACCATATTTTAATTTACCCTCATCGGACCATGTTTTAATTAAACCTATTTGGATGTGACCATATTTTAATTAACCCTCCGATATCAGGAGTGCATTGCCTGAGGACAATCTTAGATCACCATAACACCCTCTTGGGGTCTATATTGCAAGTATATCTGACACCTTTGTTGTAGGAAGTGATGGACTAAATGCGATTATAACGTACTCGGTATTTTCGTAATTGGATTTACTAAATGTGATTAGAAAAGTAGGGTACCTCGAAACAGTGCGCGGAACTGCACAGAAGTGCGCGGAACTGCGCGGTACAAACAAAACAGTTATTATGCACGGGGAGTTGATTTAAAACATGTATATTAATGAAATATAGTAGTAGAAGGTCTTCAGTTACGAATTTGCAAGATCATTTTAACGTTTTATTAGAGAGAGTGAGTGGTAGAATCTACCGCGCACTGTTTCGAGAAAAGTTTACTGCATGCGCTATATCTTCCGCGCATTGTTTCGAGAAAAGCTTACTGCGCAGTTGTTACCAGAAAACTTAATGCGCGATGTCGGATTAATAGCCACAGTTACGTGATAAATTATATATTATAAAACAATTTTTTTAAACTCCCATCAGCTTTTATCCGGGCTTTGGACCGGCAGACTTAAAATGTCAAAATGAAATTACCGGTGCCATATAGGCTATGGCACCTCTGTGCATATATGGCACCTCTTATCTCTCTCTGTTGATCAGTTATTATGTCAAGTAGTCTGTCCGTCAAGTCAGGTAATTTCAATATATCAGTCTCTATTTTGATCACATTGTTTAAACATGCACATTTATTATTAGTCAGTTTCGATTTCCTCATATGTTTCCAAATTTATTATTTATTGTTAAAATTCCGTTCGACGTGGAAAATAACCGATCAACGATTTTGGTGCTTTTTAAATTTAAGGCGTGAGTCTAGAGTCAAAAAGAGAGAGAGAGTTTGGTTTTGGAGTAATTAAGTTTATTCCCAAATACGATTAAAGGTACTCAATCCGATAAAACTCCTCTCAATTACTATTTCAATGGCTTTAGGGGCCAAAAATATTTGATTCGAGTCGAGGAAGCCACCCATCAAAGCTCAGATTTATTAGATATCGATTTTAGAAATCTATTATTTTCATTATCGGGAATACTTGCTGTCCCAGAAGTTTTCAGAAAAAGTCGACCGACATACTCTCGATATACCGGTACTAAGTTCCATCGAACAAAATGTTGCTATACAACACATTTTGGGCAATTATATACGACATTTCACAGTCGTTAGCAATATTTTTGGATAATTAATCGATTCTAATAACTAAAGTGACCTTTGATTAAAAAAAAAATGGTTGTTGGAATCTGTTGAGATGGGGACATGTGACTCTGATCGGATTGAGTACCTTTAGTTTCGTTTTCAGTGGATTTAATTTGATTCTTCATTTGGAACACAATTTTTCTAGGCTATATATGAACACTTGATGTATAGGGTCATTTGGGTATGAAATTGTCAGAGTCGACTTCATACTTAGGCTATACCCTGCAGATTTAATCACTCAATAATCACTGCATGTTGGTTGTGTTGTTTCAACATTTTAACTTCACACATTTTCTACAGTGACATGCAGTAAGCTGTCACCTCTAATCAGTATACCGCTATACTAGGCCTATTACTAATTAAGACATGTAGTGTAGGCTAAGTGTGGTCGATAATCCGAAACCACGAGTATGCTTTTCGTGAAACAATGCGCGGAAGATATTGCGCAGTAAGCTTTTCTCGAAACAGTGCGCGGTAGATTCTAACACTCACTCTATATCTCAAATACAAGTTAAAACGTTAAAATAACCTTACAAATTCGCAACTGAAGACTGTCTACTACTATAGTTCATGTATTAAATCACCCCCCCCCCCCCATCTTCCCCTGTGCATAATAACTGTTTCATTTGTACCGCGCACTTCCGCGTAGTTCTGCGCAGTTCCGCGCACTGTTTCGAGGTGCCGGAAAAGTACCTGGTGAGGCGTTATTTCGCTAAAATCCGATTCAGATTCTGGATTCAGATTACAGATCGGTCCCCGTACGACTTGGTTCGGCAAAAGAACAGACCAGAAATTGGCAGAATCAGTAAACGAACAGACCGTAATCTCAATTTCGTGGTAATCCAATTGGGATTCCGATTCCGATTACGGACTCAAATGTTCGTAATGTAAACAAACCGAGATTTCGCCACCTCAGAGTTTAAAAAACACAATAAAACATAAGAATCCGTCTCTTGTGTACAAATTATTGCAGAATATAAACGATCTATATCAAAGAATTTTAAATGCGGAGACAAATTTGTTTTATTGAATGTAAACTGGGAGAATATTACTGAAATTAGCCAAATAATAACGCAATTGATAGTAACGCTGGGGGAGCACTTCGGTTGATGGCGAAGCAATTGCAAAGCATTGTTGATTGTCACTTTCATATGTCCATTTCATAATTCCATCCTTAAAATACCGCCCGAACGCATGTCGATTTCGAATTCGGCGGATACGTCACCATTGACCGAATTCATATGAACCTGCATGGATATGTCTTCTGCTGTGTTCGTTATTATGTTTCTTCTTATTCAAGAAATAGTAGGATTATATGGTATCGATGGATTATCAGATACACGTATGTACTATCATCTAGTCTTAAAGTTATAGCAATTTCATGTTTAACATGTTTTGTTTCGTTAAATGCAGTCGTTTTGCACAATAGTCTCTGTATAGACAACAGACACATGTTCTAGGGACGTGGCTAGAAGTTTCCTCAAATTTCCGGCCAACTGCACCCCCCCCCCCCCCCCCCCCCCCATTGAACCAAACATCAATCTCACAGGTTCGCAGAATTCAATTTGCTCCCCTTGGAAATATCCAATCTGACAAACACTAAGATTGGAAAATTACCAACTTTTACTGGTTGAAAAAAATCAAACAATGAGAACAATGCCAACCTATATATGGTGTCAAATTAATGTCCAACTAATGTTGTGTCATGCATGAAATTTCCGACTGCTGGAATGTACCAAAGTTTAGTTTAGATATATTTATTTCAAATATATGTCAAATTTAGATAACACATGATATATAACAAATAGTCAAAACATTTGTTTATACATACAAAGGAATTGGGGGACAAGTACTGACTCACTTAAGGGTACCCCCCTCTCCCATATGTTATTACACTGAAAAAATAAATAATTAGTAATGGCAAAGCAACATGACTACCAAAACAAGTTGAACATATATACAGATCACTGGAGTAAGTCATAAGTTTGTATATGTATTTATTTAAAATCGGGGTTGTTTGTTGCGTTTGTTGGCTAATTGTACGTATCATTATTTGAAACAGTTAGTCAAAATAATCCTGATTTTCCTCACGTATGAATGACTGCACAGCTTAGCAAATTGTACCAAAGTTCGGGGTGGGGGTCGAGACACCCAATCAACCCCTGTCGTCACGTCCCTGTTCAACTGACAAGTTTCGTGTGTTCTTCACAACATCTTCGGAATTTGATTCAGGAGGCATAGAGATGTCATGTTTAGATATGCTTGCCATCATCAATAAACACACTTTAACTTGGAAAAAAAAATGCGATTAAGTCGGATTGGCAGCAAATTATGTGCCGTGTATATACACATAGAAGAAAAGCATGACTTTCACAACAAACATGCACTTTATAAATATAAGATACAAATGATACTTGTGTCAAATACATGAGCCATGTTTGACGCTGGGAGAGAGTTTCGGAGACCACGTGGATTTCAAAATCTGACCTAGAATCGGGAATTAGCCCCGCCCCCGTAATCGGCTTCGGATTCTCAATCCGGATTTTAGCGAAATTACGACTCTGATGTTTGCGTACTACACTAAGTAAACCGTACTTCAACCATGTAACGAAGATCGATTTTGGCCTGATTATTATTCTGCAATTTCATGCCCTATTCAGACCACTATTTAAAATGAAATTAGAACAGGTAGTTGCGTACTTGTATGGACTATTAAAATGTGATTAGAAACGTACTTGGTATTTGCGTAATTGAACCTGTAACAAAGATCGAGAGCTTTTGGCCTGATTATTATTCTGCATGTTGTAGCACTATTCATACCTCTATGTTTCAAAAGAAATTAGAACAAATAACAAAGAAAAGATACATGCCAGCCGAAAACAATTCAAATGTAGTATAAGAGAACCGAGAAACCGACAGTTTAATGTATTTAAATAGTTTTCAACGAGATATCTCCTTGGACCCAAGGAGATATCTCCATATTCCAAGCAGATATCTCCTTGGAAATATTCCAAGCAGATATCTGCTTGGATTATGTAGATATCTCCTTGGAAAACCGCGGCCATGAAATATTAATTATTTCTCCACAGTACATATATACGTTTTTTCCATTTTTTTCGAAATACATCCAAGCGGATATCTGATCGGAATATGGAGATATCTCCTTGAAATATTTTTCAAGCATATATCTCCATAATCCGAGCAGATATCTGCTTGGATCCAAGGAAATATCTCCTTGAACATATTTCAAGGAGATATCTCCATAATGCGAGCAGATATCTGCTCGCATTATGGAGATATCTCCTCGGTTTCAAGGAGATATCTCCTTGAAAATATTTCCGAGGAGATATCTCCATATTCCAAGCAGATATCTCCTTGAAACGAGGATATATCTCCATAATGCGAGCAGATATCTGCTTGGATCCAAGGAGATATCTCCGAAAACGAATATTTGCAGGGATGGCGCCCCATACAAACAGCCAGTACTTGTCAAAATCACTTAAACAAGTACGTCTAACCAGGGACAACTAGAACAAAGAGTCAAAACTAATAACATTTTTTTTAAATAAGTTAAAAAAAATTATAATTTAAAATAATGGGTTTTTAAAAATAAAAATGGTCCAAAATTCTATGTCCTTAAACCTCTTATGATCAATGGACACGAGAAGAAGTTGTTTTAAGAATTATTATCGTGGGAATGATTTGTCCCTGTCTCTGCCCATAATTGACCCGGTGACCCAATTTGAACAAATTTGAATCCCAATCACACAAGGAACCTCCATACCAAATATAAGCTAAATCGGCCTAATGGATCTTGAGAAGTTGTTGTCAGAATTGCTATGGTGAGAAAGAATTCTGTTCCAGGGCCCGCCCATATTTGAGACTTGGTGATCCCATTTGAACAAATCTGAATCCCAGTCACCTAGCTAATATCCCCATCAAATATGACCCCATTCAGCCTTGCAGTTTTGGATAAAATGTTTTAAGAATTACTATGGAGGGAAAAAGTGTGTCCCTGGCTCAGCCCCAAATCTGAATCCCAGTCACCCAGAAATCTCCATACCAAATAGAAGCTAAAGGCCTGATGGTTCTTGAGTAGAAGTCGTTTTAAAAAATACTATGGGGAAAGAGTTATGACCTTTTAAGCCTCACACCTATTTGGCCTGGTGACCTTATTTGAATACATCTGAAAATTTGTCACCTAGCTAGGGAACATTCACACCAGATATGAACCCAATCGGTCTTATGGATCTGGAGAAGACGACAATTGTTGATGGATGGACAGTACGACACCCTGCCAGATGGACGGACAGAAGGAAACCCCAAGCAGACAAATTTAATCCAGTGTACCACTCATTTTTCTTTGCAAAATCATGGTATAATGAGTTCTCCAGAGTGGGGGGGGGGGGGTGTAACAAAATAATACTAGAGCAGCACATTTCATTCAATTCAATTTTATTTATTTTTGTATTATTATTTTTTTTAAATAGAGCAAGAAGTTCAATCTAAATTTTTTAAAGAGTTATGGCCCTTGATTCAAAACTATTTGACACGGTTTTGAACAAATCTGAATGTGAGTCACCTAGGGAATATCCACACCAACTATGAACCAACTTGGTCTTATGGTTCTGGCGAAGAGGATTCTTGACGGACGGATGGATAGACGGACGGATGGATGGACGGACGGACGAGGAGTGATGACTATATACTATACATCATCTCAGGTGAGCTAAAAAGCATGAATGGACATTACAGATGATTATTACGCCACCTGTGTTGTTTCTAGCTTATGAGAGTTTGATATTGCGTGGTGGACAGGCAAGGGTAGAATTCTTCGGTCGCTAAGATCCCCCGATGATTCCCGAGGCCATTCGGTATGTTTCGGAAATACACAACAACAAAAATTGCCGCTGCAGTTTTGAAATTGTTTTAACATTTCCTCGACACGTGTTTCACATAAAATGAGATTGCACAGTACAATACATTAATAACTATAATCCTCAATCCGATCAACCAACATAGAGAAAACGGATACGAATTGCAGTAATAGAGACTGGTAGTGACTGAAATTGAAATTCGCAATGTGAGCGCTTCAAAACAACATTTTGAATGAACTGTGACGTCACATGGAATCGCGTGCAAACATTCCAACGTATATTCATGCGCACTATAACAAAATATTTCCTAGTTTGTATCATTATTTGATTGGTAAAACATATCAGAAAATACCTAATATATATATATATATGTTGAGTATTTAGTTATATAAAAAACACAGGTGTGGGAGATTTTGTCCATTGAATTTAAATTTCGTTAGACATAATTATGCGCGTGCCATTGCAGGTTAGGAGAATTTAGCAAATCGAGTTAATCGTGTGACACAAATAAACTTGCAGGTTGGGACAATTTACTCAAGAAAACTAATCGTCGGACACAAATCCAACAATTTTGGCTTTAAAAACACTCTTAAAATGAAATTGGTATGGTGGATTCTGTCACACGAATGGTAGATAACGTGTTATAACGTGTTACGTACATGCACAGTGTGTTTGTACCAAGAATCTCCGTCGCAGGTTCGGTAGTGATGTTCGGGAATCTTCGGGGGATCTTAGCACCGAGTGGTGTTCGGGAATCATCGGGGGATCTTAGCGGCGGAAGAATTCTATTTTTGCGGTGGACAGGGCGAATGTATTCTTGGAGATTGTTTGTACCTTACTCAATCGTACCGATAGAATCACGTAGATGCCGAAATTGTGAAGTTAACGCCACCGGTGTATAATACGTTTATGAAAATATGATAAATCGTATCGATAGAGTCAGGACAGGCTCAAATTGTAAACTTAAAGTCACCGGTGTAATAATATGTTGTTGAAAATATAAATAATTTGATAGACTGAAAATAATATATAACCCATTGGGAGCCCCTGATGTATTCTTGTTTGTACCTTACTCAATCGTACCGATAGAATCACGTAGATGCTTAAATTGTAATGTTAACGCCACCGGTGTATAATACGATTTTGAAAATGTGTTAAATCGTATCGATAGAGTCAGGACAGGCTGAAATTGTAAACTTAAAGTCACTTGTTGTTGAAAATATAAATAATCTGATAGACTGAAAATAATGTGTAACCCATTGAGAACCCCTGGTTTAGTGAAGTGCATTGTGGGAAGTTTAATTGTGATTCACCTCCATCTTTATTTTCTGGAATTATCACCAAGATTTCTCCACTCTATTCTCTTAAAATGTACCCTGATCGGTCATATTCTTTTGATAATTCTATCTAAATACATCTTAGCTACTATTCGGATCTGCTGTCCCGGTCGAAGAAGGTTTAGTTTGCCCAAAACGGCTATTGACAAAAGTTTGTTTACAAAAATTGAGCACACTTAATGACCCGTAGGCCGTACACGCTGTAAATTTGTTATCGAAAACAAATTCAATTTCTTCCATCTAAAACATAATTACGCGCTGAACTCTGTCATTTTAAGAATATAGTAGTATTATACACATACACACCAAGTTTCAGCTCAAAATTTTGAAAAATGACAGTTTTATAGACATAAATCGATTTTAAATTTAATGGCAAATCCCATGTATGATGTTAAATTTTATCATCGAAATTTTTTTTTATTTCTTCGATCTAGGAAATAATTACGTGCTGTACCCTGTCATATTTGACTGGTTCTACCTGATAATTGTGTGACAGTACAGTCGCGTTACTTTATACGTCATCATTGGTCATTATCACTCGACAAATTTATTTCGGTCTATCGTATCAACCCCAGTCTGAGTAAACTCATACCTAAATATTCATTACAACATTTCAAATACAGAGTCGACGTTCACCCAGACTGTATCAACCCCTATTTCCCCCGCGTAGCCTGACTAAGTGTCTTTATCGCTCCACTAATTTGTATCGTTTCATCGGTATGAATTCCATATCCAATTATCCACATATAACCAACCCAACCTCTAATCCCGGTCCAATTTATTTATTTCTTTCATCGGTATATAGTCATGTTACGTAATATTTTATCTTGTGATACTTGTACTTATATGTCTATGGTATTACTATAGTATACCGTATATGTATATCAATTGCTATTCCTTTCTATATAATCCTGGTGCCAACTATAGAGATAATTTCAGACCCCCACCCCAATTTTATATAATTGCTGCTTTAGTACAGTCACGATGCATTACATGGCAACATCGATCCACTAATTTATGTCAGTTCATCAACTTCATCGGTACAAACCCCTTTTTTCTCCGAGTCCATATAACCAACCCAACATCTTATAGAACTCCATAAATGACTATTCTGGCACTATATAGAGATGACTAAGATTCTGACACCCCCCTATTTTATAGCCTTGTTGCAACAGTAGAGTTGATATGCATAATATGTCAACATTGGTCGTTATTGCTCTACAAATTTATATCGGTTCAACCCTTAGTTCCCTGTATCGCCCACCCCTCCCTCAATTTATTTTTTCATTTGTATTATAGTCTCGTCACATACACATTTTATCTTTTGTAACTTTTGCTTCAAAGCGTCGAGATCCGCTTTTTGAAATGTAAGCAGGCTTCAAACTCATCTTATCCAAGAAAAACTCTGGTTACATACAAAATTTGTGTATACGGTGTACGCGCATTTGTTGCGTTAAAAACCAAAGGTCCCAAGTCAAGGTCCAAATCCCCAACACACTGATGTGAGGTTTAACTCCATCTACATACAGTAATGTCCAAAGTAATTCATCACTTAACCACAGCAAAATTGTGTGTATTTTTTCATGATTCTAAATCCTGAAAAATTACCCATAATTATGCTGTGGTTAAAGGGTCAATTACTTTGGGCATTACTGTAACCAATATAAGGATTTGAGGTTTAATGATAACTCAATCATCATACAGTAATGTTCAAAGCAATTGACCACTTAACCACAGCAGAATAATGGGTAATTTGAGGATTGTAAATGCTGAAAAAATACATAATTCTGCCGTGGTTAAGTGGTCAATTACTTTGGGCATTACTGTAACCAATATAAGGATTTGAGGTTTAATGATAACTCAATCCTCATACAGTAATGTCCAAAGTAATTGACCACAGCAAAATTATTGGTAAATTTTCAGGATTTCAAATCCTGAAAAATTACCAATAATTCTGATGTGGTTAAGTGGTCAATTACTTTGGGTATTACTGTAACCAATACAAGGATGTGAGGTTTAATGAGAACTCCATCCATATAACTAATAATTATGTGTGAAAATCAAAACAAAATAAATTCCATGATGGCGTCCAATATGGACTGCCTAATTCTGCTCCAAAACATGTATATTCAATATATGGATGTTTATTGGAGGAAACCGATTATTTCAATGATATTTACATTAACTGTGATCCAAAACACGACTTACGGGAGCGTGCGACTGTATCTTAAGCATATGTGCCTATTTAATGAGCCAACAATTGGAATCCCAACATAGAAGATTGGCGTGGGTCCCTTGCGCGATCTGTCCATCGAAAACTATTTAGACATCTCAAGACACGTAAGACCCAATAAGTTAATATACAGAATAGATACATCTATTGCCTGAGTGACTAATATTTATATTTGTTACAATGAGGTCAAATAGTTGCGAAGCCAGCACCACAATTCTTTCCCTCCATAGTAAATCTTAAAACAACTTCTAAATAATTAATAATTCACCTTATATTTGGTATGAAGCGTCCTTGGTTAACTGGAGTTCAGATTTGTTAACATCACGTCACCAAGGTAATTACTTGCGAAGCCACAGCCACAACTATTTCCCTTCATAGTAATTATCAAAACAACTTCTTAAGAACAATTGACCAGGTCAGTCGCGCAATTATTGGAAGAGCCACGGTCAATCATTTTTTTTAAACCAAATGTTACATTTAAATTATTGCTTTATTTAACCAAAACAAAAATGAGAAAATTTAACTTTTACTACTTGCTAAATTTTATCTTTTAATTATTTCATTTAAATTTTAGTATTTACAGTATACTATGTCCAAGTCTTTATAATCTGTTGAGTGACCCCACAGTCGTTTACTTTGTTAGTAATAATTTGAAGGATTACTTGTTTAAACGCAATTGTTATCAAAATATTTTATGTATTTTTTATAATTTCTATTTATATGTAATACCATAATCTTGGTGGCGTTACCATTTCTGACTATGGTTTTCTTGTTATATCTTATTTTCCTAGTCGCTGACATGTGGATAACGTCGTGGATATACGTGTTAAGTTGATTGTTGTAAACATGATTCAGAGATTGCTGAAGTTATCGATTCGTTTAATTTTCCATATGCAGGAGAAAGTAGACAGAATTCACAAGTTGGTAAATGCACTTCAAAACTCTGCAAACACGCCAGGTAATCGACCAGTTTACAACTTGAACCCCGAAGCGAAACCATTTGATATATATCCATCGAACACCGTACGTGGAAATGTTGGTATCACGGTATTAATTCACATGACATTGGCTCTTGTGTGTGATTCTCGCAACTTGATTGGAAATCCAAATTTGAAAATCTATAAAGAAAACAATGGCGCATTTGAGTGTTTACAAAACCGGCGAGTGTAGACGAAATCACAGTTACTGGGCATAAAGTCCCAAAAATAATGTTTTAATCGAGTTTAGAAATCGGTATCCTTATAAAGAAGGCTTCTTTCTTTATAACGATACCGATTTCTAAACTCGATTAAAACCTTATTTTTTGGGACTTTCGTAACTGTGACGAAATACAGAATGTGGTGTCATCGACAACCAAATGCAAACGCAACAAGAAAACCATAGTCAGAAATGGTAACGCCACCAATATTATATTATTAGCCATAACTATCAATTATATTATAATTATAATATAAACTAGCTTTCAAATTTCATGTGGGAAATTTGCATATATACTTCCATATATCAAGTTTTCCCCGTTTCTCGTGTTATACATTACATTCTTCAAACTGTCTTCTTTATTACACTAGCTGATGGGCCCGACTTCGTCCGGGCTGTTTCCTATCTGATTTCCGTCGAAAGGCGCGATTTGACCTTGAATTGACTATTTTGAAAGTCAAGGTCAGGTCAGGGTCATGATTTGACCCGTCCAAAACACACCCCCTCCCCCGGAGTACCCGTAGGTATCAAATTTCGTCGAAATCCGTCCGTTTTACCCGACTTGACCTTTAATTGACAATTTTGAAGGTGAAGGTCAGGTCGGAGTCATGATTTGACCCGTCCAAAACACTCCCCCGACAAAAGTACCCATAGGTATCAAATTTCGTCGAAATCCTTCCGTTTTACCCGATTTGACCTTTGATTGACCATATTGAAGGCCGAGGTCATGCAGGGGTCATGATTTTACCCGTTCAAAACACTCCCCGGACAAAAGTATCCCTATGTATAAAATTTCGTCGAAATCCGTCCGTTTTACCCAAATTGACCTTGCATTGACTGTTGTAAAGGTCAAGGTCAGGTCGGGGTCACGATTTGACCCGCCCAAAACACTTCCCGGACAAAGGTACCCCTAGTTATCAAATTTCGTCGAAATCCGTCCTTTTTAGCCGATTTGACCTTGAATTGACCATTTTGCAGGTCATAATAATGTCAGGGTCACGATTTGGTCCGTCCAAAACACTTCCCGGACACAAGTAGCCCTAAGTATCAAATTACGTCGAAATCTATGGAAAGCCGAAGGGGACATGCTAGTTGCTAATTGCTAGTTATACGACGCACGACTTGACGCGGTTTTTAAAGGTGTTTCACGGTCTTTCAAACTAGGAGATAGTAGTATTCTGCGTTTCAAATGGTGATGAATTATAGTATTTTATTCAAATTTTATGCCATAAATTGTTATTAAAACCATATATACTATAAAAATCGATGACTCGAAAATTAAGTGGGCCTTTAAACAAAGTCACAATTGCAGTTAGGTTCATCTCATACTCGTCTATTCAGCGATATTCTGCTGCGCAGTTTGTTATAGCCTCCAGTATTCATTAAGCGTTATAGCCCCACTGTTATAATCCGCATTTAGCTGGCGTATTCTTGCCTCTGAGTAGTCTCGTACCTGGCTGAGACACTCCGCTCACTGTTCCGCCCAACTCCAGGACGTAACGCTTCCGCCGTCATGCCGGACCGTTGCGCCTTAGCGTAGTGGAGGCTGAGCGCTAGGAACGAGTCCAGCCTCTGAGATTATTGAGATATTACGTCACACATAATGACATTAAATCGCATGGAAACATAGTAATTGTGTGGGCTGCGTGGCGTGAATATGTAATGAGAAATAAGGTCGTACGTAATGACATTAAACTCAAGAAAACCCGCGAAAAAAAAATTCACATTTAACAAAAACCTTCGGAATAGAGAACCTTTGGAATAACGAACCTTCGGAATAGTGAACCTTCGGAATAGCGAACATTCAGAGAACCTTCGGAATAGTGAACCTTCGGGGTAGCGAACCTTCGGAATAGAGACATGCCCTCCAATATTCATATTATATGCCCAGAGTTCAAAGGTATGGGCCCATAAATTTCTAAATTTGGCCCTTAAAATATTGAACCCCAAATTGGACCCCGCACAGAACAGAACTTAAGTCAACTGTACCTGTGTCATGTCCCAACGCAGGAGGGTCCATTTTACCGCAACATTCATATTATATGCCAAGAATTCAAAGGTATGGGCTCACGTAATGACATTAAATCTCAAGAAAACCCGCGAGAACAAAACAAAATCACATTTAATGTTTTAAGTTATTTCCTTCATAAAAAGAATCTTCGTGATAATGAACCCTCTCAATACTTTAGAATATAGAATTAACCTTAAAATAACAAAAACCTTCGGAATAGAGAACCTTCGGAATAGCGAACCTTCGGAATAGTGAACCTTCGAAATAGCAAATATTCAGAATAGAGAACCTTCGGAATAGTGGACCTTCGGGATAGCGAACCTTCGGAATAGAGACATGTCCCCCAATTACACCGGTGGCATAAACACATGTGCTAATATGTGTCGGACTATCGTGACTCTGTCGGTACGGTTTACTCAAGTACAAAATACCTAATCACCCATAATGCATTCGCCCATTGGTCCACGCGTAAATAAAATTACCAAAACATCTTACACCCGTGGCGTAAATGAAGTGCATTTCATCACCCAATTGTTCACGGTGCATTCGAACGAGAGGCCGATCACGATCGGCAGATGATTAACCCATACCTTGGCGATACCGATTAGCTATTTTAATAAATCCTTACATCAACCTTTTCATGAGAGCAAAAGTTTCAACAATTCACACCTTACTATTAAGGTCACAAGTTGAATCAGACTTATTGGGCACCTTGCTCACATAAACACAATAGGAACACGGATGTGGCATTCGATTTCAACCTATTAGGTCACGCACTCCAACACAGATATGTCTTATAAAGCTATTTAAGCTCAATCTATAGTCAGGGAGAAGCACCATAGCAGTTAAAGACAAAATAGCTAGGACATTAAGTAGATAAACATCATAGAAACTCCATTTATTTGCTTATTACATTGGAATGTGAGACATAACATATTATTATTATTTATTTATTTTTTTTTATTATTGTCATTTTTTTATTATGTTTTGTGTTAGCTGCATATTAAAAATTCATGGGTTCATTTAGATGGGAGAAAAGGGTTAATATTTCCCATTCAAAAACCAATCAATACCCGAACAACTATACAAGTGAGAGATTTTATAGACCTGGATATAAAATGATTGATAATGATTGGATATCAAATGTTTTAACCTAGAATTTTCAGATAGCTAGAGGTAGGATATGAGATTGGTCAGATTGAAAATATTAGATTCATTACATTGGATAGCATACTGTATTACTATGGAAGGGGTGGGTTAATTTTCTTCTAAGCTGATCACTGGAAAGATATAATGTATGTAAACAGCAGAAATATAATTAAATGTATGGTTAATATTTTCAAAACCATTCAATCAATACCAAAATCTATACAGGTGAAGAATGTGTCATCATTAACATGGATTATTTATATAGTGATCGTGTGAAAAATATTTAGTTAATATATCACATTATGTCAACCGGATTGGTGGAGGATGTTAATATTTTAAGCAAATAAACCAAATGACCCTCACTATGCAGGTTAGGGGTGTGTTATCATAAACTATTCCAAGAACTATAAACATAATCAATGGAAATATTTGAGTTATGAAATCGTATAGAATGGGGTTAATCTTACCGAAACTAATGAACAGATAAACACAAAATGTCTATAAAAAGTATGTCATTGGATTTAGAAACCCATATAGTAGGCCTAAGTCAGTCTCTAATGTCATGAACCTGTTTCAACAAAGGGGTTAACTTAATAGAATACAGAACTAGACCAGAGAGTCATCAATCACAGTTTTGACATATTTTATCAACAGACGTACTGCTGGTCATGCTATCTATCTATGGATCTAGTGTCCAGCTAAACATAACTCATTGCCAATAATACACTCTCTGTGTGATGTGAGAAGTCTCTTCTAATCTCACATTCCAGGCATTAATTACATTATCAGTTAGTTGAATTTTAAATGGCCATAACTCTGTTAAAATTATACCGGATCAAACTCAAATTCGAACCTGATCTGTATTTCGGGGTGAGGACCATATGTATAAAATTTGGTGCTGATCAGATGAAAACTATTTAAATCAACACAGCTTGGATGAATTCTATATAAAACAAAAGCAGGAAGGGTTAACTAAACGATACCGAAAACCACACAGATGAAGAACGTGCTAAGAAAAACCTAGGTAAGAAATATGAGGCATATCAGAAGAAAATTGTTTGACTTAGATGCATCAGATAGCATTTGTGTGCAGGGTTAATTATTTTCTAAACCGATCAACCAATCGATACCAAAAACTATACAAGTCAGGTGTGTGTCATCATAAACCTACGTATTAAATATGAACACAATCGGGGGGGGGGGGAAATAGTTTGGTTACAGCATCGGATAGCGCATGCCTATGTGTGGATGCAAAGTGTTAATAATTTCTAAACTGATCAACCGATCGATACCAACAAGACAGTCAATGACTGTGGGGTCGCTCACCAGACTGCAAAGACTGATAAGACTGGGACTCTGGAGACCAAAACAGTCAGCACTTTTCATAATCACTTTAAAAGAAGTAGATTTAAACAGGATATGTGGCTAGAGAGACTTCAAGTATGTAGATTGGTGAAAATCCACCTTGAAATTGCCAACTGTACACTACTGATCACCCCCCTCCTCCAGCTCAACAAGTCCCCTCCCGACCGGGCTCCAGACTCCCAAGTCTTAGGTTGGAATTTCACAACCGACACCTCAAACTTTCTCAATTGTTGGAAATTTCCAATCTCACAAGCGCCTTTTTCTAAAACCATTTAAACATGTTTGAAGCCCAATTATCCATGGACCCAAAACACAATACATGTATGTCAGACCAATCAGTCAGGTGGTTCCAAGGTAGATGTTTTAATGAATTTGGTATTTCGATGATTTTATTGGACACAAAGTGTTAACTCCCCATAGCCTGCCATTTCTTGACAGGTTGACCTCATTTTAACAAATCTGAATCTCAGTCACTAAAGGATCCTCCTGATTCCTCCATACTATATGTATTAAAGCTAAATAGTCCAAACTCTCTTGAGAAGACATTTTAAGAATTACTATAGAGACATATAGTTATGTCCCTGGTCCCTATATGTCTCTATAGTAATTATCCCACCCTATTTAACCTGGTGACCCCATCTGAATAAATTTGAATCCCAGCCACCAAAGAACCCTTCATACATATCATAAATATCAGTAAAATAGACCTGATGGTCCTTATGAAGGAAGCATATTAAGAGGGAAACTGTCCTTCGCTTGGCCCCTATTTGACCAGGTGACCCCATTAAAAAAAATCTGCATTGCAGTCAAGGAAGAACATTCCATTCTATATAAGCCAACTAGTTCTTGCAAACATATTTTAAGAATTACTATGTAGTGAAATAGTTAAGTCTCTTGCTCTGGCCTTATTTAACTTTGTGATCCCATTTTCACAAAGGATAAGAATTAACTTCCCCAGTTGAAGTTGGTGATATTCACCCATTGGGCACCTCATTTATGAATTTTATCTTCTGCAAATTAGGGGATATAGAAACTTCCTAGAAGGGAAATTTAACTAACAACAATGTAAATTTGATACTATAGATACTTCCCAGAAGATGAGGCCTAAGCAGAATGAGGTCTCCAGATGGTGAATTTGGTGATGCTAGCCTGCTGTGCGGGATAGCATCACAAAAAGCGTGTCTGTTTCTACATTGTGCATGCCTGGCCTCAAGCAACACAATGTATTATACAATCAAACCTTGAAATAGTGTGATAGTGTGTCTGTCATTTGCAGAATGAGGTCCCCAGAGGGTGAATATAGTGACGCTAAATTCACCCTCTGGGGACCTCATTCTGATAAGGCCCTCAACTGCTATGGAAGATCTAGAATAAAATTGAATTTCCCCAGTTGAAGTTGGTGATGTTCACCCATTGGGCCCCTCAATTATGAATTTTATCTTCTGCAAATTAGGGGATATAGAAACTTCCTAGAAGGGAAATTTAACTAACAACAATGTAAATTTGATACTATAGATACTTCCCAGAAGATGAGGCCTAAGCAGAATGAGGTCTCCAGATGGTGAATTTGGTGATGCTAGCCCGCTGTGTGGGATAGCATCACTAAAAGCATGTCTGTTCCTACATTGTGCATGTCTGGCCTCAAGCAACACAATGTATTATAAAATCAAGCCTTGAAATAGTCTGTCTGTTATTTGCAGAATGAGGTCCCCAGAGGGTGAATTTAGTGACGCTATCCTGCACAGCGGGCTAGTATCACTAAATTCACCATCTGGGGACCTCATTCTGATAAGGCCCTCAACTGCTATGGAAGACCTAGGATAAGATTGAAGTTCCCCAGTTGAAGTTGGTGATGTTCACCCATTGGGCACCTCAATCATGAATTTTATCTTCTGCAAATTAGGGGATATATAAACTTCCTAGAAGGGAAATTTAACTAACAACAATGTAAATTTGATACTATAGATACTTCACAGAAGATGAGGCCTAAGCAGAATGAGATCTTGAGACTCTAGATACTTCCCAGAAGATGAGGCCTAAGCTGAATAAGGTTCTCAGAGGGTGTATTTGGTTATGCTAGCCTGCTGTGTGGAGCAACCCCCTAAATTCACCCTCTGGGAACCTCATTCTACAAATGCCAGACACTCTTAATTCAAACTTGGAGAAAATGAAATTAATCTGATTTTAATGACCACTGAGTGATAATGTAAACAACAAGGGTGCTTCATTGATAACACCATTAATCTCAGTTAAATTACAAATGACATGAATTACACTCTCTGGGGATGGAAAGCACTATGGCACAGCAGATGTTATCTACCCATCTGCCAGTTGTATAAACATGTGTCCATCAGAGCACATGGGTGGCTTGCTGTAGTAGAGAATACAAGGATTTAAAGTCATTTACTGAACATTTCTGTACATCTGTCTGTTCCTGATTTCTCCCAAACCCCTGATTTCAACCAAATATAGTGGAGTGACTAGAGGTACCTCCCCTCCCAAAGATGTAATGTCATAGGTTCTTCAAAATTTTAATGAGTTTTTTTTTATTTTATTTAAAAAAAAAATATTTTATTTAATAAAAACAAAATGATTTATTAAAAATAAAATATATATATATATATTTTTTTTTTGGTTAAATTGAGCAATAAGTTAAATTGAAAAAAAATTAAAAAAATTCAGATTTATGTCCATAGCCCCACCCACATTTGACCCAGTGACCTCATTTGAACAAATCTGAACCACAGTCACCCAAGGTACCCTCATACCAAATATGAACCCATTTGGCCCGACAACTTCAGAAAAGAAGTCGTTTTAAGAATTACTATGTGGAAAAATAGTTATGGTCCTGACATCAAAACTATTTGACTTGGTGACCTCATTTGAACAAATCTGAATGAGAGTCACCTAGGGAACATCCACACCAAATATGAACCAATTCGGTATGATGGTTTCAGAGGAGAAGATGTTTTTAAAAAAGTTGACGGACAGACAGACAGACGGACGGACGGACGACGGACGAGGAGTGATGACTATAGCTCCACCGGAGACTTTGTCTCAGGTGAGCTAAAAACTATACAGGTGAGGAGTGTGTCATCATAAACATGCACATAAAATTTGAACACGATCCGATTAAAATATTCGAGTAATCGAATCGGATAGCAAGTGTCTACGGACAGACGGACAGACAGATGGACAGACGGACGGACGAAAGAAGGATGGTTGACACAAACGTCGGCATTATGTGTACCATACACATGATATGGGTACACATAAAAACTTTCTGGAACTTCTTCTCACAGAAATGTTCACATAATCAGTGATAACTCGATATAAAGGTCTATTGATGTTGAGTTATGTTCATAGCAAGGGTACACAAGTTACAATTGTATGCAGAGACGTGGCAACATGGGTTGGGGGGTTGGGGGGGTCTCGGGGTGGGTGTCTCACCCCCAACTTTGGTAAAAGATTTCAACAGTTGGAAATTTCATACCTGACACTACATTTGTTGGAAATTTCACACCTACAGTAGGTTTGAAATTGTTCTTGTAGTTTGATTTTCCAACAACTTATTAGGCGGGATTTGTTGTTTCAGACCAACATTTGCATATATACCTACTTTTGGTGAAAAGTTTTGACTGAAATGGCCATCAGTTGGAAATTTTCCAACCTTAGGGGGGTTGCCAGGTTGGTTTCCAAACTTGGAAAGCTTGTGTCCAGTTCTCTCCCAGTGGCCAGTCAAAAACTGCTAGTTAATTTAAGAGAACAATATTTTCCTACATTTGATAAAAGTGGAGGGTGTCAAGTTTGAAATTTCCAACACCAGGGAAGCTTTAGGCCAGTCTAGATGCTAGGATTTTGCGACGTTTTTGTTCAGATTAAAAAAATGTTCTCACACCGGGCCGATCGACCATGATCGGCCCGGTGTGTCCCAAATCCCTCCCCCATTGCCAATAAAAAACTGCTAATTACTTTAAGAAAACCATATTTTACTACATTCTGTCAAAAATGTGGACTAAAATGATCATTAGTTGAGAATTTTTCAACCTAAGTTGGGTATCAGGTTTGAAATATCCAACACTTGGAAAGCTTGAGCCAGTCTAGATGCTAGGATTTTGCGATTTTCTTGCTCAGATTGTGAAATTTTCTCACACCGAGGGGCCGACCATGATATGTCCTGGTGTCCGTGTCAACTTGTCTGCAATTAGACCACTAAATGTTAGGATTTATGAAATTATCAGGTTCAGATCTAAAAAAAATCTGATACCGGTTGTTCCTCCATCTGACTATAGTGACAACAAAGCCAGGATTGTAAGGGAAACATTGAGTTGAGGTGCAAGGGGAGGGGTGCAAATGATGGAATTCCGAGATTTAAGGGGGTGCAGTTGGAATTCCAAAAGTGGGCACCCCCCCCCCCCCCCCACGGATACCCTCTAGCCACGTCCCTGACTGCGTGGGACCCAGTAGCGAACGTGTCATATTGATTATACTAACGGAATTGCTAAAAGGCTGGCACTCGAGGGAACAGACGTCGAGTTTTGTGTTACAAAGGTAGGGATTGATACAGAAAGAGACAATCTCTTCTTCCTCTTTGGTAGGGGAAGTTCCCCCGATGATTTGGCGAGGCACTCCAGTATAAGTGGATGAATAATATGATCCTTAGAAGATTTACAGGTAGATCCGATGAATCCTCAGAATCTGTCCTCAGATGTGAATTTCATCATATGTATATTTACAGTATTTTGTGGCACCATCAAAAGGGATTGTACTGGAAGAGACTAGAGAATTTTGATAACTTTGAGCTCAGACCAGCCTTCTCGAAATTGTGTGTCATTTTCCTGACCTCAGTTGCAGGACAGCTGATCTTCTTATGTGCATCTGGTATAGGTATTCCCTGGAGGAGAGTTCTAGCTGAGTAGTATGATGTTTGTCAAATATGTGGTCTGCATCGGCTATGCAAGTATGTCTTGAGTCTAGCACCAGTTGAGTGAATTGGTATGAATTTTCTAGGAGAGTTGTATCATGTTTGTCATCTGACATGAGGTTGGAGATTTTTGTCTTTAATCGATATCTTTCCTTAGTGTAAGTTAGGCATGCGGCAATAAAATGCTCTCTGTCTTCTGGTCCATGATGACATGTAGGGCAGGTAGGGTCGCCAGCATATTGGTTGAACAGAGCCTTGTTTGTGTGCAGGATGTATGTACCACAGAGTAGCTAATTTGCCTTGATTTCTGCACGCCTGACGTCGTATAAGCTGGGTCTGAATGTGCGGTAGATCTGATGTGTTTTATTGAGTTTCACAGATGATGGGTTGAGATATTTGAGAGAGTATTTGATGAGGATGTCTTCTGCCCATGCTGATTCTAGTTTAGTTGCAACAGCTTTCTGCAGGGCATCTCGCCACTCATTCTTTGCTGGGTGATTTGTTAGAATATCAAATGCAGAGGGAAGGCCATAATCATCAAGACTGGATATACGGACTCTGGAGAACCAACTTGTGTCATTTATGTCCTTAGTGGCTAGTTGGCGAAATACAATGTGGTTTTCTGTTGAGCTGGGAGATCTTGCTATCCTGACGAAGAGGTTGAATATATTCATATGAATGATGACTGATATTGGAGGTATTCTTAAGAGTCCATTTACTGCTGTTAGTGGGGTTCTGTCTGGTAAATGCTGAATCTGTCGCAGGATCTTATTTTGGAAGATATCATGTTTTTTCATTAAAGGGATACTGTACCCAAATGTTGTTGTTTGTTTCTGTAGTCTCTGAGTCGGAGAATAAGGTAACCAGATTTCCATTATTTGAAAGTCTGTTGAGTACGAAGTAATGTTACGGATGACAGATTAGCCGGAATGCAAAAATACAAATTGTTGTTGTCGAGTAATTTTTGAACAGTTTTCAACCAAATGTATCAAAAAAAAGTTTTATTATATATGCATACTAGTCCAATATACTCATTTATCGTCACTAGTCAGAGAGTGGCTTGAGTTTTCTCCCCGTATCATCATAATGTTTCAAACGGTCGTGTGTGCAATGGGTTTACTAATCCAGTATCCCTCAATTATAATTTGATTACGTCTGGTACACGGAAATTCGTATTTTAATTTACGCCATTCTATGGCTCCAGCCATAAATTCAATTTATATTAAATAATTAACTTTTAAATTATTAAATTTTAAGATAGCCTATTAACCTGAGCGGTTTTGCGCCCTCATATACCATTATTAATAAATTTACTTGCTCCGAACAGTGCTAAATCCACGAATAAAACCATGTTACCAATTGAATCACCCCATAAACAAATAAGTAAATGGGAACGAAAGTTGAACCGAACATATAATGTCAAGTTCTGGACTGAAGTATATAGATGCCTATTTATTTACGTCACCGATACCAAACTTAAGTGGTTCCAATACCGAATAAATACACATATCATCGGTACAAAACAACTTTTGAAGAAAATGAAAATATCTGACGACGACTCATGTACCTTCTGTAAATCTAATACTGAATCGATCATTCACATTTTCTGGGAATGTCCAAACATACAATATTTTTGGAATACGGTCGAAAATTGGGTATTTCATAATACGAGTACTAGATTACAACTCACACGCGAAACTGCAATATTTAGCAGCTGCCCTGGAAAATATACTAGTCCTTGGATAATATTCCTTCTTATCTTTGTTAGATATCACATTTATGAGACACTGGAAAAAATATATGCTATTATGATAAAATACTCAGATCATAAAATAATAATAGCAGGGGATATGAACGCTTCATTAGATAGACAACCACCTAATGAGCAAGACTAACTTTTCAAAAAGTTCTATATAGACCATGAGCTTACCATGCCTAATGGATATGTCCCGGAATTCACATTTAGACATCATAATGGGAAATCACAATCCATCATAGACTATTTTATTGAATCCACAAAACATGACAAAATTCTATCAAATATGCAAGTTATCGATGTTCCATCAAATGTATCTGATCATGAGCTCATTAAAGTCGAAATGAAAATAGCACCCTTTGAAAAAATACAAAATAGTCTTGAAAACATCTCACAAAAAAGAACAAACTCGAAAAAATGTGATTTAGTCCTCTACAGACAGCATATAGACAAAACCAATCACCTAACACAGACCACTATACACAATAATCTGGAAGAATCCATTGTGAAGTTTGGCCAAATGATAATAAGCGCAGCAGAGAAAGCCACACCTGCCAAAAGGCATAAAAAAAGCTCCAATGGTCAAAAACAATGGAATCCCAGCACAGCCAGTGCGATACAAGAAAGTAAAAAGGCCCATTATCAATGGAAAACGGCAGGTAGGCCAGTTGACACAAATAATCCACTTAAAATGGCAAAAATGGCCACTAAAAAGAAGTTAAGATGTACACAAAGGCAACAAATAGCTGCAGAGAGAACCCAGCTATATGATGAAATCTCTCAAGCCAATGCATCTAATGATCAAGTACTATTCTATAAACTTATAAACAAACAAAGGCTCACCAAGAGTGTAGTCACTGAGTATATTGAAATAGATGGACACCAATATGGTGCCGAACAGATGACGGATGGGTGGTTTAAACACTTCAAAAAACTGTCAGAACCAAAAACTGCCGATAGATTTGATGATACATTCCACAAACAAGTCTCGGCTGATATTGAAGCTATTGAACAAATATGTCGTGCTAATACACCATCTTTAGAACCAGTCACACTGCATGAAATTAAAACAATTGTCAATAAGCTCAAACTAAATAAAGCAGCTGATCGACTATGCTGGAATTACGGCTGAACACCTCAAATATAGCATAGAAGAAACTGCCCCAATAATCATGAACATCATAAACACTATATATGAAAAACGAGAAGTGCCAAAAGAAATAAAAATCGGCATATTAACACCTGTACCAAAAAAGGACAAAGACCCAACAAAACCAGGGAATTACAGGCGCATAACTATCAGCTCCATAATATGTAAAATCCTAGAAGCAACCCTGCAAGACAAACTAGACAACATACTATTACCATCGCAAAATAAAATGCAACGTGGCTTCACTCAAGGCACATCACCCCTAGTTGCTGGGCTTATGATAACTGAAGCATTCAATGAAAGCAAAGACATTAATGAGACATTAATATTAGAAACCCTGGATGCTGAAAAAGCATTTGACGTTGTATGGCATAAAAGCCTACTGAGAAAACTTTTCATTGATGGGATCCACAGCGACCTATGGCTACTTGTAAATTCATTACATCATGAGGCGAATACAAAGGTAAAATGGGGTGGATCATACTCCTCAGATATACTACTTCACCAAGGAATAAGACAAGGGGCTAAATTATCAGCAATGCTCTATAAAAGATTTAACAACGACATGCTAAATCAGCTAAGTAACAATGCAGCTGGGTTTAAAATTGGCACAATTGATATAACAGCCCCCACCTGTGCAGATGATGTAGCCATCTTAGCAAAAACAACATCTGATTTACAAACTCTCACAAGTATTGTATACAACAACTCATGTAAAGATCGATTCGCAATGAACGCAACTAAATGCGAAATTGTCCAAATGAAAACATCTACACAAAAAATGAATGGTGAAATAAAAACTGTCCTAGGTGGAACTCCTGTTAATATCGTAGGCTCCACCAAACACCTAGGTGTAGAGCGTGATCCAACAAATACCCCAGATATCCCAAAACGAATAACAATGGGCAGACGAACCCTATACTCCTTTATGTGTACAGGGCTACATGGAACAAACGGTATATCACCAGTAATAGCATACCAAATGTGGAACACTCTTGTCATTCCTAGAATGCTGCATGGTATAGAAATCCTACATATGAAAAAAAAGACATAGATGAACTCGAACGTTTCCAACGAAAAACCATGAGACAATTGCAGAGTTTATCAACACGCACAGCAAATGCTGCTACAAATGCACTTATTGATGCTATTCCCATCCAAGGCACTATAGATCTCAAAATTACAACATTCTATATTAATATAGCCAAAACACACAACTCTGCAGAGCGAGATCTTGCAATAAGACAACTTATCATGAAAAATAACAACAGCCATAGCTGGTTTATACATGTCAGAGACATACTTTCCAAATATACCCTTCCTGACCCACTGCATATCATAAACACCATCCACAGTAAGGAAGATGCCAACAAATGGAAAACAATATGTAAACGAGAGGCCGATCACGATCGGCAGATGTTTAACCCATACCTTGGCGATAGCGATTGGCTATAACTGATAATTGGTCAAAGATATGATCACAGTAATACATATATCAGTACCTAACTTAAAATCAAAAGGTCAAATAATTTGTCTTAAGAAGGGGTTAAAGTAATTGGGGTGGGGGAGGAGTCGTTTTAAATCTCATAACTCTGTCCCTATTCACACAAGGACCTCTCACTGTGAGATCCAATTGTTTAGCCATTAATAAATTTGACAGATAGGATAAACAATTATCCAGCCAGCAGGTTGTTCATCTTTACCTTCATACAACCACCCCCTAGAGCTATGTAACATATGTCATCACTCAATTAATAACAGATTTTGCTTGGAATGACCTCTATTAAAGGTATTCTCATACTCTGGATATTGGATGTTCACATGTCAATTTATTGATATCATTATATTACATGCAACTATTGCAATAAAATCTTCACATTTTCAATACAGGACATCACACCTTATTAATGGAATACAACTAAAACAAATTAGTGTCAATGACAATTTTTTTTTTTGAATTAAATATTTTTTTTATTATTATAAAAGTTTTTTAATATTTGTTTATGTTAAATTGAGTGAGGAAATTCAATCTAAAAAAATATGAAAAATCCAAATTTCAAATTTAAAAAAAAAGAAGGGTCATAACTCCTTTAAAATAAATCGGATCAAACCCATATTCAAACTCGAACTGTATTTTGGGATGAGAAACCCCTATATACAAAATTTGGTTCTGATCAAATAGAAAATGTTAGAGTTATCGCATTATACCTAAAGTGTCTGACAGACAGACAGATATAGATGGACGGACAGACGAGTGGTCAATCCGGACATTGACGCTATGTGTACCATACTATGGTATAGGTACACATAAAAAGTTTTATCTCATGCAGAGTACAGGAAAAATACATCAAACCTGGTGTGCCCCTTTAATTTTTCAATTCACATATGTAATCAATTGAAATCAATGTCGAAAAAGCTTTCCAATAATATATAGATAAAACAAACTAGACCTACAGTACTAAAAGTGTTATGAACAATTATTTTGTTCCCATAGACTGATACAGAGCTCTCAAGTTTTTAAAACTTTGAAAACCAAAGTTGTCTTCCCATGAAACCAACAAAATTCCAATGGTAATTCTATTAAACAATGAAACCAGATTATGCCTTTAAGATGAAATTTAAATAACCATGCATATAAAATATAATAGTATAAACATTCCACCTATGATATGGCCAGAGATACTTATAGAGTATAAAGTATATCTGATACAGCCAACACATCTCCTAGCAGTTAGTTAACTCAATACAAGATAACCAACTTCATGGTATTGTAACTGGATACTAACTCTGTGTGAGAAGACACAAGAGAGAGACAACTTCATGGTATTGTAACTGGATAATATCTCTGTGTAAGAAGACACAAGAGAGAGACAACTTCATAGCATCCTGAACCTGATTTATTAGATACTATCTAGACAGTGCCACCTGTGTATCTTTGATATATTTTAGCGATGAATAAAATAATCAAAGGGCCATAACTCCAGTAAAAAGTAACGGATCAAAACCATATTCGAACTCGATCTGTATTTTGAGTTGAGAAACTCACATACAAAATTTGGTTCCTATCAGTTGAAAAATTGTTGATTTATCGAAGCATTCATGAATTCTATGTCAAAGGGCCATAACTCCATTAAAAAATATCGAATCAAACCCATATTCGAACTCGATATGTATTTTGGGTTGAGCAACTCACATACCAAATTTGGTTATGGTCAGATAATTTCTTTTTGAGTTATGGCAGCATGCATAAATTCTAAGTTGAAAAAGGGCCATAACTCCGTAAAAAAAAAAAACATATTCGAACTCGATCTGTATTTGGTGCTGAGAAATTCATATACAAAATTTGGTTCCGATCAGATAGAAAATATTTCAGTTATCGCACCATGCGTAAAGTGTCTACAGACAGACAGACAGACAGACTGACGGACGGACGGATAGGATAGGATAGGATAGGATATTTTATTTAAATATACACATATTAATGCATAATACATTTGACAAATATTATGTTGTATATTCGAGGGGTGGCATAGTCAGGCTAGACTGTCTTACTGCCACCCCCTTAAAAATGAAAAGATGTTATGATAGGCGGTCATGATTTCTTGTACAATGCACGGCTATATAATTATGTATCACAAAATGGTTGTATTATATACATGGAGGGTATACGTCTAGATAAATTGTTTATTGGTTACTCGATGGTTTGTCTCTTTCTTGTCAGTGGGTTGTTCCTTGAAAGTCGAGTAGGGATGTACTGAGTGAGGTTGAGGATTGCGGTATAGGCGAAGTCACTATTGAGGAGCTACTACACAGTCGGGACATCTTTGATTGTTGCATTTAATTGTTGCAGCATATTTTTTAATGCAATCGGCATGTAAACGTCGTTTAAATGTGTGTCTGGATTGGTATGATGTAAATTCATTTTCTAAGTTGTTCCATATGGTTGGAAAGGAATGAAATGGTAGTTGTTGGGACCAAGATGTTCTTGTTTTTTTTTTAAATAGTGGGTGCTTTTGCCGGGTGGCTGGTCCGGTTTTCCGTTTGGAAAACATGTCGGTAAATGATTCTATTAAACGCATATGATACCAATCATGCATGAAAACAGCCGCTTGTACTTTGTGAATGTCGTAGATTTTGAGTATATTTTCTTTTTTAAAGAGAGGACTAACGACGAGTGGTCAATCCGGGCAACGACACTATGTTTACCATACTATGGTATGGGTAAACATAAAAAGCTATATACCAATATTGGCATGATATTAATGACAAAGAGTTCTCCAGTAAAACAACATTAGCAATGATCAAACTGCAAAAAAATTCCAGCAGCAAATGTCATCTTGTATGGGATTCATCAAAATACTCGCCCGCTGCCACAAAAAAGGCTATTATAAAAACATGGTTGATGACAGACACTTATTTACTACAAATAAATAGAAAAAGATTTAGACAAAACCTGACGTCTGCCATATGTCCACTATGCAAACTAGCTGATGCGGACAGAATACACTTCATTTCACAATGTACGAACACTAGCAACCAACGACATCGTTACATACAAAAACTCAAACTATGTCTCTCAAAAACTACCACTGACAAATACATTATTGATCAACCAGGACTCTTAACTCAGTTAACCTTAGACTGCACAAAACTAGAAACCTGGAACCTTACCGATATAGAAAAAGAACAAATTGAAAAACTGGCAAGAAATTTCTTATACTCAATTCATGTGCATAGAGTAAACACTTTAAAAACAGAAGCAGACAATCACATATAAAATGACAAACTAGCCGAGCTGTACAGGCAAAACAACTACCTGTAAATATTCTTGTCAATACGACAATTTTAACTATACCAATCTTAAAAACAAAACAAAAATATACATGTACATATGTACATATGAAAGCTCAACTTAAAAGTTTTTAAGTGTAACTTACGCACACACAAATCTTTTAACTCACTAGTACCACAATTTTACCAACTATTTTATCATTATTGCAGTTTTACCTGGTTTTATTTGACTTATTTTTACTTCCATTATTTGATATACCCAATATAATGGGTTGCTCCTCACTTAAAGGAGGGAAATCCACAACAAGCAAGCAAGCAAGCAAGTATAGATCAAAGATGAATAACTCTATACCAAACCTCACCGGACTTAAAAAAGAACTTAGTTTATATTTCCAATCTGAGCGTGTTTTTTATTATAATAAAGGTCAATACACTAAATTTAAACAAAGATGGTCTTATCTAGAAGAACTATTTTAATTTAATGTGTGACTGACCATGCCAACCCTAAAACCTGCGTAGCGCACCAACACACCATGACATTGGTTTTCGGCAAGCAATCAAATATATATGCTGCTGGTGTAACATAATTAATATTAGAGATCCAATTTTCTGATTCCAAATAACAGCAACATACAATACAAACTTGAACAATAACTTATAGTATACATCGTTATATATAGAATAGTGAATAAAACATTGGTCGTTTTTTTTTGCACCCCACCCCGGGTCCAAAATTATGGGGGGAAAATGACAAGTTAAATTATATTACACAATACAATATTCCTCAATTTTTATTGATACAAATCAACCATGTGTAATGTCAACGTTATGTTTTGTAAGACTATATATATTGTCGCAATAAAAATAAAAATAAATAAATAAATAAATAAAAACCTAAAAACCTAAACGTTTACAGAATACACATTCGACTCAAATTACTTATGTTTCTATATATTATCGATAATAGATCGTTGTTATGTATAGGATATTCCCCGAGCTGTCGGGCATTCGGAGAAATAATTCACCGAGGCGAAGCCGAGGTGTTAATTTGGACGAATGGCCGACAGCGAGGGGAATATCTGGCTTAATCCTCAGTATTTAAAGAATAACAAGACGAAATTTAATTTTACCTATAGTATTACTTTGAAATTTGTCAATGACATTACAATGTATGATATATTCAACTAAAAGTCAATAAAAGTTTTAACAAAAAATGTGAACATGACCATTAAACAATTTCCGAATCTGTCAGACAAATAAAGATTTGTACGCAAATTCAGTTGCCACTTTAAATAGTGATCTGGAGATTTGGAATTAAAATTGTCATTAAAAATGTGTCAATCGCCACCCCCCCCCCCCCCCCCCCCCGCCCCATGAAATATGGCCAATCCTGCTATATATCCTACTTAGCTGTGCATTTATAAACCAATATGAACACAATATTTTTGACTCACATTATGTTATATCTCAGATAACACATGGGCGGAAGTCTAATTGACACCAGTGCATATGTGCATGGACACCTTCCAGTTACAACAAACATTTATTTTGCTTGGCCTGATACTGCTCGTCCTCGCTGCATTGTCACAAATCAAAATTGTCGCATTGAGTTGGTATGCACTGAGCCGCGTTGACAATCCAGTTATGATGAGTGGTTATCGGGATATCAGTTATAGGTAGCCCCAAACATGATATTGCCTTTGTCGCCGATTAGCTTACCACACGCTTTAATCTAATTAATTAACACGTCGTTCTCGGGCGCATTTGTAAATTGAATGTGAGAAGAGTGAATTTTGTCAGTAAAACGTGACGTGAACAAACTCCGCATTCGAACAGGGAATGAAGTAATTTTCTAAACTTTCTGTGTCGACGTTATCTAAATGGATATTACATAGTTATATGTTATCAGCATGGCGTTCATTTTATAAGCGAAATAAACATCACAAGCACCCGGAGGTAAATGACAATCCAGCCGATGATCAAACTGATGTTTTCCGTTAATATTGGAATAAAAAAATCTTTCGATGAGTCGTTTTCGTATTGTACTGTTTATCTGATTTATTTCCATGAATTCGAAGTTGGATTTACAAGGAGTTCTTGACCAACGTAAGTTATCGAATGAGGTTTATTTACTATAAATATATAGTAGTCGTTACCCGTATAAAACGATCTTCAATTTCAGCATTTTGACATCAAATTCTTAACATTTTATTAAAATCCATGTAATCAACGTAACTAATCCACTTAAGTTATAGTGTGGTGCACCCGACATTACGAACTGATTTGGATTATCAACATTTAAATATTTAGCATTTACCAGAAAATTATATCGTGCGAGTGATTCCGTGTTATAAGAAGGCTCCACCTTCGTAAGTTTTTCATTATTAGAACAAGTCTCAAATACAATGCAAATGTGTCGTTAAAGATACGGGCGGCGTTGGCGGTGGGTATGCTGTTAAAATATTCCCATCCGTCAAAAACCGCCATAAATAGTGAAATATAGACAGACTTTGTTCTTATAGCAATCAGAAATATGACATAAGCAGTATGTTATTGTCGATTTCTTCCCCTTTGGCATGTAAACAAAAGCAAAACATGTTACGTTTTCTGGCTTTTGTTTAGATCCGGATATGGTAAACATAAAGAGCGTTATTTATTACTGTTTTCCTGATATGGAAATAATAAAGAGCGTTTATATCATTGTGTATGAATAACCAATCGAATTGCTCTGTGTTATGTAAGAAGAGCACAACTTGTGTGTGTTTACGTACACCATCGTACGAAAATATAGTCGAATTTCAACAACTAATACAACCAGTATTAAACATATTTCGCAATAAATATGTTTTGAATGTTTGATACGCATAATGGCTTTTCGTGGATATGTTCAGATTATCGCAACACCGCGAAAAAGACAAATTAAAAAATATTTAATGGTAGTATTTGTTATCAGCATCAGTTTGCCCTAACATCATCAGAGAAATTCAGTAGGACCCAACCGCATCATAGCAGATTAGCAGGACCACTTGACCGTGTTGGAATATATTTTTTCTAGTCCGAATTGTCTAATTCCGAAATTAACAATTTCACATTCCGGTTTGTAACTGTTTTCTTTATGTTCTGGCGGAATTATTTTATAAAAAATTTATAAAATAATTTACCCCCCCCCCCCCAAATAAGTGAATTCTTTAACTATTTCTAGGCTACAGCCTCCATACTTGAATGTGGGGAGATTTTTCGACCATTTCTTCGTGAAAATCATTATTATTATTTTGTTTTGTATTGACTTGAAGCTTCCAAGCTTCTGCATAATCGACAAAGGCGAGGAGAGCCCCAGTGATATACCGGCTTTGTGTGCTCTTAAAATAAATGTTAATATAACATATATTTTTCAGCTGTTTTAAATAGTTCGCACACAAGTGAGAGAAAAACGCTCTTTATTCATACCACACCAGGAATGTATTAACAAGGAACGCTCTTTATTGTTCAATGCCAAAGAAGTTGGGGAACCGAACTTTCTCAATTCAATCTCTTGAACTAGGCTATGTGCGGCATACAGAGGCCTTATACGAATATAACAAACGCGAGCATAATTTAGACCTTCAAACCACTTATTCCCATAATCACACTGGTAACTTAAATAATAAATCTAATAAATATATTGTTTGTTCGCAACCAAATTACGACACTGACTTAGCATATGTGGCGTTGAGCAATGCATTTGCTATGCATATTGTCCAAACTCACAAGAGCAGACTTCAATTTTAGCTTGTACATTGTTTTAATTCGTTGTGGAACTCACGGTACTATTTGTTAACAGCATCAGTTTGCCCTACCATCATCAGAGCAATTCAGCAGGACCCAACCGCATCATATCAGATAGGATAGGATAGGATAATTTTATTTATAATACACATATTAATAGTACAATAAATTAACACATAACTAGATCATAATTCAGTATATTGCTGGACCACTTGACCAGGGGTGATATATATTTTTCTAGTCCGAATTGTCTAACATTGATGTAAAATTGTTGTTATTACATTAAACAAATTCCACCCACCGTCTTTCTTAGTATCCCTATGATCATTATAATCACCTAAGACTGTTCAGTTTCTTATTTGATTGATTGATTGGTCACACCAATTTTACATTCCGGTGTGTCAGCAAGTGGAGAACACAGCAAACAATGACTTGCGATTGTTATGACAATACCTGGGGAATATTTTAATATTCCACAGTTATTGTTAAAATAATGCACACTTATTGTTTAAATAATCCACAGCTATTGTTACCAGTGGGCAATCGGCTGGATATTGTGCAAGGGAGAACAATAGAAAATATGGCGACTGTGGATTAACATCGGAAATTTATTGAAAATGGCGTACAGTACCCCTTTAACGTTGACGTTATCATAATAATTTCGTCGGTTGGATTCAAACATGTCGTATAGAAAATTCCCGCACTTTTTAGACATTTTACAGGAGAGACAAAAAACTGATTATATTTTGATATGTTATATTCCGAAGAACAACAGTGCAGCCAATCCATCGATACACATCCCGAGCATCGAATTATTGTGAAACTGACGATTTTACACCAGTCTATAAAGAGAAAACTGTGAAATGAGCTTATACGACTTTTTTTTTCGCGGCAAAATTTTACGACGTTTTGAAATTTATCCGACAAATTTGAAACAACTTTATGCCTCGATATCACATAATTTCAATTATACGACCTTTTTTCTGCCGAGAACACAGTTAGCTTGGTTCCATTTCCGTTATATACTAAGTACATTTCCTTATATTAACGAATAATCATATTGGGCTTGTTGCATAGTCAAGTATACTTTATTCACGGGGATCGCCGAACTCGAGATCTCCCCAAAGGGTAGTCCAAGTCTTCTCGTACTAAAACCGGCTAAGATATTGGGATGGAGGTGCCGGTCTTTAGTCCAAGACCGCTTGTATACCAATCCTATGACACGACTTATGCCCACGATATGTGGCGGGAATTTGTGGTGTATTTTACTCGATTTACCTAGCAAATCAATACATGATGCTATATACATCGGAAAGGCTTACATCTTATGGTCATAATGGTGTATAATAATCTAACTTTAATGTTAAATTACACATAGAATATTCCGGTTGATTGACACAAACATCGATTTGTTTATCTGTTTGTTTACGTTTTAACCGAAAGCCGAAGTGGTCCGAATAAGTTCGGCATAATCCGCTGTTTGTTCTGGGAATTCTACTTTCCGTTTCTATATATAGCGCGGGTTTTCCGAAAAAAAATGGCGAAAACCGATCGCCCGAAAGTCCAGTTTTCTATGTGCTTTCAGAACAATTCCCGCACTAAAAACTTAATGACATAATGGAGGATCAGAACGGTAGTTTTGTTGACAATTTTCGCAAGCAACTTGTCAAAATTGGAGCAAATTAGAACTCTTGTGTCTGACTTGCCAAGTTGCCATGCATTTTGATGTACATTTTGACATCTGTGTTGATAAAATAATCGGAGAACCGAATCACACAGTTTCGAAATATAGTTCTTCCGTTTTAGTGGGACTTTTCAAACTTAAGGTTCATTTATTTAGTGTATTACATTTATATCTCCAATGTTTAATTAATCTATTTATTATTTTATTTATTGACACACATAATTACGATTACAATGGAGAATTCATCGTAATTTGCGTTGTTGTCTAAAATCTACGGAATATTTTCAACGGAAAATGCCGAACACAGTTCGCGAGGTCAACCGAGTTCGCATACTTTTAAAAAATTGTAAACATTGAGGTAAATGTCTCTTTTCGCATTAAATTACCGTTTTAAATTCACAACTGATGTGGGTTTCAGATAAAATAGCATGTCTTCTGCGGAAAATATCCGTTTATTGTCGCAATTGTGATATTTTATTTCATAATTGTGGTTTTATTTGAGCGGGTCACTAACGCTTAAGTCGTGTCATAAGAATGCATGGGCCTGGAACTCGGACTAAAGACCGGCACCTCCATCCCAATATCTTAGCCGGTTTTAGTACGAGAAGACTTGGACTACCCAAAGGGTAGCTATATATGTATTTTTTTACGGAATAGGAACCGGGCTATAGTTGTTGCAAGGTGACTGTGATCGAAGGAACGGGTGCACACTAGCTGTTTGTTACATCACGGGAATATATACAACTAATATTTAGTTGGATAACCGCGATACCACGCTATAAAACTGCGAGTATACGTAATAAAGTACCCGAGGTCGAGAGTATAAACTTTGTTCCACAGGGGCTGGTCACTATAATTAATTACATAACATAATTATTCATGTCACATAATTATCCCGATAATGGACGGTTATATGGGATCACTCAGTTAACCCAAGTATGTCGGAATTCGATAATTAAACTAGAGAGCTGAAACAACACAGTGGCACCAGCCCCAACGAAAAGCCGATCGAGTAACTTGTCAGTCTTCAGAAACGGATGCCGCTATAATACCAAGTTTCTTGCCAATCCCATATCATTCTATAATATCACAAAACCCAAAACCCAAAACCCAAAACCCAGTGACTTTGATATCATATGCAAATAAACATACATGCACGTCATAAATATATACATGAACATATTTGTTTATAATTACTTATTTTATATGAATCCATTTGTTTCTTTGTTCCGTATATGTCGTACATTGCTCAGTTATGTATATATAATGCCAGACTACAAACATGATGGTACATAGAGTAAATTTCGATGAGGTCAATGGAAATCCGAACATGAATTTCATTACATTATACGAGGAACTTCTAAAACAAACCAATGATCCCGATGAACTAGTTCCCGACTCGCCATTTAGCGTTCATAATCACCGTTGTCACTACCACTCACCATCGGAATTTAAGTTTGGTGCGTCAAACACTAAAGGACCTAACATCTTGAATCTCAATTGTCGGAGTTTGAATGCAAATTGGGATCAATTCAACTCATTACTCTGTGATCTACAATATGACAGCAATGTATTTGACATTATAGGACTCACCGAAGTGTTCAAAATACACAATAACCAAGATTTCCTGTTAGATGGTTATCATCCACTCATTTATAAGACCAGAGCAGAAAATGACGATGGTAGAGGCGGCGTGGGTATCTTTGTAAATGAAAATGTGCCTTATAAAATTAGAGATGATCTTACTGTCTTTAACGCTCATATTTTTGAATCACTCTTTCTGGAAATATTTCCAGAAAAAAGTAGTTCGTACATAATCGGATGTATTTATAGACCAAATACTGCTCCTCTGGCTGATATAGACGCTTTCCAATCTTCGCTTGAAAATGTTATAGGTCTTATAAATAACGAACATAAAAAATGCTATTTGCTTGGAGATTTTAACATAGACTTACTTAGATTATCTACTCATGACAAAACAGAAGAATTCGTCGATACATTGTTCTCAGAAGGCTTCATGCCAACCATTACAAGACCTACTAGAATAACAGATTTTACAGCTACTCTCATTGACAATATTTTTTCCAATGATTTCTCACTGTATGATAAATCAGGAATAATAATTACCGACGTCTCAGACCACTTGGCATGTTTTTACATACATGGAGAACATTCTCCAGCATCTCCTATTAATTCGACACGAGAGCGAAGGGTATATTCATCGCACAATATAAATTGTTTCAAGCAAATTCTTATGGCAACTTCTTTTGAAAATGTATACAATTGTCAGTGCCCAAACGATGCATACAATGAATTCATAACAGCTTATAAAGACGCATTCGAAATAGCATTTCCTATCACCAATACGCGCATTCCAAAACGTTTCATTAAGCAAAAACCTTGGATGACTATAGGAGTTCTAACCTCTTCACAAACTAAAAACATATTATATAAGAAAAAATTGAAGGACCCCACTGACGCAAACACGACAAAATATAAAACATTCCGTAAATTATACAACAAAGTTGTACGAAAGAGTAAAGCACTATATTATTCGAACATATTTGAAGAAAACAAAGGCAACATGAAAGCAACTTGGAACATTCTCCGAAACGTAATCAATCAAAATAAATCATCGCTCCTAACACCCACTGAATTCATTAGTGACGGTATACGTATTACGGACCCAAAAGAGATTGCATCGCACTTCAACACATTCTTCGTTGATGTAGGGCATAATATATCTAATTCTATACCCCAATCCGAATTTTCACATTTCGATTACCTTACCGATCACTACCCACAGATCTTTAAAATATGTCCAACTAACGAACAGGAAGTAATACTGACAGCTTTAAAGATAAAATCAAAAAATACCATTGATATTAATAATTTTTCTAGTAAACTCATGAAAACAGCGATAAATGAAGTATCAAAACCATTAGTGGACATAATAAATAAGTCATTCGCAAAAGGGAGATTCCCAGATAGCATGAAAATAGCAAAAGTTATCCCAATATTCAAAAAAGGCGACCACTCAAATTTTAATAATTACAGACCAATTAGTATACTACCAATTTTTTCTAAAATTCTCGAGAAAATAATGGCCATTAGACTCACGGATTTTATAAATGATAATGATATTTTGTACAAACATCAATATGGTTTTCGGAGTAAACATTCAACAGTACATCCCATACTTCATCTTCTGAGTTCTGCTGCAAGAAATAATGATCGAACATCTAGAGACTCAACATTAGCACTATTTATCGATTTTTCAAAGGCTTTTGACTCAATCGATCACGAAATTCTTCTCTCAAAACTATCTCATTATGGAATTATAGGCCTGACAAATGATTGGTTTCGTAGTTATTTATATAATAGACAACAATGTGTATATTTCAAAAATTCCCTGTCTGAAACTTTACAAGTAAATTGTGGTGTACCACAAGGGTATATTTTAGGACCGCTGCTCTTTCTTATTTATGTGAACGATATGAAAAATGCAACAACCCTATCTGTACTTTCACTTGCTGACGACACGACCCTTCATACAGCCAACAACGATATGCGTGAATTAGAATTATATATGAACACTGAACTAGAAAACTTTAACCAATGGTGTTCTGCAAACTATCTGCAAATAAATCCATCTAAATGTAAATATCTCCTCCTACATCCTATGAACAATTCTCATAGAGGTAACAACTTAACAATTCGAATCAACGAAACAGAAATAACTCAGGTTGGCAACAATAGATCTGAAAAATCAGTTACTTATCTAGGCATAAAATTAGATGAAAATTTGAAATTCCATCAACATATAAATTCTGTGTGTGCTAAAATTAGCAGTACGAATTACTCTCTCAACAAAATCAAGCATTTTTTACCACGTGAAGCACTGAAATCCTTATATTTTTCATTAGTTCACAGCCATTTGATATATGCAATTCAAATATGGGGAAATTCAAATAAAAAACACAATGTTTTCAAACTTCAGAAAAAAGCAATGCGCATAATTAATAATAAGAAATATAAAAGCCACACTGACCCACTGTTCAAAAATATGGAAATTCTAAAATTTGCTGATCTGCATAACTTACATGCAAATCTCCTAATACACGATTGGTTTCACAATCAACTACCAAGTTCATTTCAAAACTTTTTCACAATTTTACAAAATAATACTCGTCAGAATGGAATGCTAACGTCTGGAATACCAAAGAGTGTTTTCTCAGAAGATTTACCAGAACATAATTTTCCAAATATATGGAATCATTTAGAAGATAGACTTAAAGATATCCCAACAAGACCAATGTTTAAAAACGACTATTCTCGAACGATCCTATCTACTTACCAAATGAAACCAAAATGTACATACAATAGATGTCCTGACTGTGCTCATGAGTAATCCTCTTAATTTAGTTTACCAATATAGTAATAGTTGAATAATGGTTCCCTAAAAATTAATACCCTAAACAAAAAAACAAAAAAGTATTTACCATCCCCCATCTTATTCCATTTCATCTCATTGCGAACCTCAATCATGAACGACCTATGACCTCATCTCCTCAAAACATTGCATTGATATATTATACATTCTATGTTATTAGCTGAGCGATGGACGAATATTATTACTTGAATGTTTCTTCTTTTCGAAACAAATGTAAACATTCTATATATATTTAAGTAATTAACATAATTCTATGATTTCTTTATATCCTCCGGTCTTGGGGACGGCAGGAAGACAGCCTTTACAGGTTATGCCATCCCCAATAACTCATTGTCTGTATAAATTAATTGTGTAAAAATATATGTTATATTGAGTTATGAATAAATAATCAATCAATCAAATCAATCAATCATATCATGATATACAGTACAGCATGTGCCATCGTCGCGTACTGGAGGTTCACACATCACCTCGCACTGTGAGGTAGATCGGAGTATGGACTCCATGTCCCCAACATGCACTGTCTCAGATGCATATGCGATATGAACCTTATATATTGTCACCAAAATATCAGAAAGTAATATATTTGTGCAAAGTTCACAAGTGGTATGACGTTTCTCGTCGCTAATTATATCAGAATACAAATCATAACTTCATAAGTTCGTATTCTTACATTCGCAACAGGCTCTTCCTAACAACGGTTGCTATGCAACTACCCGGCATCGAATTAATGCATATGACTGATATTATGTGAGTTCTAACAAACTAAATTACGTCGCGTAGCATTTTTATGGTGAAAAAATTTGTTGTCAGTTTTGACCTGACTGACAAACTGCCATCACCCCTTATACTTGATCAACTGATAATTATGACGTGTGGGTGATATCGGCATGACCCTCATGCTTCCAGCTGAAGGTGGCATGGTCCCGCATGCCTTTTTCTATCTGCATGATGCCATTGAGTAACCATGCATGGTTATTCAATGGTATCATGCAGGTAGAAAAGGCATGCTAGTGTTCATCAGATGTCGGCATTGGATGAGAAGTATTTAATGGCGTCAGTTAGAATTAGCCAACCAATATGGGACACATGCAGCCACAATCAGCTGGGACATACACGTCACCATGGCGACATTAACTGGGAATAATGTCAAAACGGATAATCACGGGTGAACTAATTAATCATTGAATACAATCGTGTGGGTTCAAATTATATACTTTCACGAATTTCAATATTATGGAACAAAACATACGTATGACACACATGAAACAAACACAGTATGATGCCAGTAACGATCAGTAGTGGAGATTCTTGCCACTTATATCAGAAACTTATAAAATAACAAATCGTAAGTTCGTGCACAGTCAACAACATATATGAAGAACATAGGGCCAGCCACCAATATGTTAGCCATGGACCTAGCCTACAATAGTTGGGACCCAGGCATATAATTATACATAGTCATACGACCCATGGTCATAGATATAGACTAGGATATGTATTAGTCCAGGAGATAATGGTCGACCTCTGCACCCCCCCCCCCCCAGGACTTAACTTCACCCCACTAATTTTCTTCATTAAGGTCTCCTCTAAATTTTTTCACTTGTTAACAAGAAAAAAAAGTGGCCGCAGAGACTCCAGACAAGATGGCGTCCATCATGGCGCCATTTTTTTTAAATGCACCAGGTCTCTTTGATCGCCATTATAGTAAAGATGATAGCAAATGCGGTCATGTTTTCCGCTCGATTCGTTATGCTAATATACAACCCATACAAATTAGCCAAAAATCCGATACCAGAATCCAATATGGCGGCCAAGATGGCCGCCGAAATGTGAAAATATGCTATTTTTCTGACATGTTACCACCTTTCGTTTGTATCTGTGGGAAAATGTTAGAATTTTTGTGTCATGTTATACATTTATCATATAGAGGAGTCATTGGCGAACACATATATGGCGAACATATTGGCGAACATAATATGCATTCATTGCGGGATATTTTTGTCCGATATCACGTTTTCCCAAATGCCGGTATCATAGGTCAAAGCCGAATCTCCGTTAATAACGGGATGTTATGTTTCGAATCAATGAATGTTATTGCTATTATAACAACACCCATGCATATATATTTGCAGGAGATACTCGAGCTAGGATTCCTCTTATACCTGAGTTGAGGAATATTTACCCAAATCCAAGATGGCGGCCAAAATGGCCACCAGAAATAAAAAATCGCCGAAAATCGCTGATTTTAACATCAGTGTGCATTATTGTCATGACAACTCCACACCTGCTTACTATTGTAAGTTGGGAACACTTAGGCGAAGAACTTTCCTTGTACCATATCCAAATAAAAGTCCCCCAAATCCAAAATGGCGCCCACAATGGCGGACAGATTTTGAAAAATTACCGAAATTCCCTCATATTCACATCATTGGGCATTATTGTCGAGACAACTCCATCCATGCGTACAGTTGAGTTGGAAATACTAAGGTGAAGTAATTACCTTACATTTCATGCAAGAAATTGTTTTCCAAATCGAAGATGGCGGCCAAAATGGCGACCGAAATTTGAAAACACGCCTACATTCCTTTACTTTCTTAGGATGGGCGTTATTGTTTCGCGATTTCTACCCATCATTACATGTTGATATGTATGAATTATTCATTAGGGTTTTGGCAAGTGATACTCACAGTCAATATGGCGGCCAAACTGGCGGGCAGAAATTGAAAAGAAGCCGATATTATCACATACTAATTTCAACGTTTTGTCATAATATTGATTTGTATAAACAAAACGGTACATAATATAAGCCATATATTAGTTCCAATGTAAGTCGTAGCCTTTTGGAAGGATGAAAACCAACAATCGCAATGTGGCATTTCAAAATCCATTCTCCACTAAGGGCTCATACTGGCCGTAACCGTATATAGGTGCGCCGAATAGTCATATTATGACTTCCAAGAATCAAAACAACAGTACCTGAGCTTATTCTGAATTGCCACATTCAGCATTATCTAGACTAGTTTCCGTCTCTTCGTCATATTAATCAATCTCACTCACAACAACAGTTCACTACTCTTCTGTGTAGGAGTGTGCCACTAATCGCAATGTTTCAAACAATACATATGCCGGTGTCCAGCTCACGTGTTGGTTTCGATAGCTTGGAATTCTTAGCGAGCTTCATTCGTGGTATAATTCAGATGCTACATATGGGGTATATGCGTCATCTTGTGCGATACACTATAAAGGTATTCGGTCGATGCGTATACTAGCTTTCATAAGGACCTATCTATCTGCGTATTGTCAGCTTTGGTGACCTAATGGGGATAACAACGTTTACGCCTGGTGATCTTCCCAAACAGCCACTTCTCAATAATGGTTCATCAATTCACATACTCATCTAATGCACTGACGTACCCGGACAACTTCTGTATATGGCTTCGAATGTTGAAAGCCCGACATTTGCCGGATGCAATTCTGCTAAGGCGTAGAAGACCATAAATGCATAATATACCCAAACTCCTTGAACATGATCATAAGAACAAGCTTGTTGGCGTCCAGCAATCGTCTCACCGAACAGATCCAAGCAGATGATAACAATACACACGGTGCTAGTTTGTGGGTATGTATCATGATAGTGGAAATGAAATTGGACCATGACTGTACCGCCCCTTATTTTGTTATGTTTTAGATTCAGACAGGATCTCATGTGTGGCTTTGCTTTCCTTGTATGCTAAGATTGTATGTTCCCATCCGTTTGGAAGCCGTTCTTAAACAACTGGACCAGGGGTATGTCATTGGCTACTGCTGTATAAGCCCCACAAAAACTGTGGTGTAGTCTTAAAGGCGATACCTTTGATAGTTGGTTTAGATGTCATACTCACGCTGGGTGGTATGGTTCAAGAAAGTACAAATGCCATCAACAAAAGTGTGAAATGTTCAACGCGAAGAACATCCAGAGGAATGTTACGTTGATGAGCTCTTGCATTCAGTTCAACACACGTTGGTACACCAAGTGATTTCTTGATAACATCACCAATGCGACCATTTTCCTGCATGAGACATTAACTACTATATTCTAAAGTTATATATATAAAGCTATATGATCATAAAGGTCGCGTTCCCCAACGGCCACAGCCATCGCCATCGAGACTGTAAATTGTTCTTTAAACACATAGTGAAATAAATGCACCACAGTTCCTGACATTCTCTTGAATAATACCGCCCACATACTGACACTAACCCCGAGAGAGGATAACAAAACACGCATACATCCATGCTACAAGAAAACCATAGTCAGAAATGGTAACGCCACCAAGATTATAGTATTACATATAAATAGAAATTATAAAAAATACATAAAATATTTTGATAACAATTGCGTTTAAACAAGTAATTCTTCAAATTATTACTAACAAAGCAAGTAAACGACTGTGGGGTCACTCAACAGATTATAAAGACTTGGACTTAGTATACTGTAAATACTAAAATTTAAATGAAATAATTAAAAGATAAAATTTAGCAAGTAGTAAAAGTTAATTTTCTCATTTAATGTTTTTTTTTTTTGTTAAATAAAGCAATAATTTAAATGTAACATTTGTTTTTTTTTAAATGATTGACCGTGGCTCTTCCAATAATTGCGCGACTGACCTGGTCAATTGTTCGTAAGAAGTTGTTTTGAGAATTACTATGGAGGGAAATAGTTATGGCTGTGGCTTCGCAAGTAATTAACTTGGTGACGTGATGTTAGCAAATCTGAACTCCAGTAAACCAAGGACGGAGGGAAAGAATTGTGGTGCTGGCTTCGCAACTATTTGACCTCATTGTAACAAATATAAATATTAGTTACTCAGGCAATAGATGTATCTATTCTGTATATTAAGTTATTGGGTCTTACGTGTCTTGAGATGTCTAAATAGTTTTCGATGGACAGATCGCACAAGGGACCCACGCAAATCTTCTCTGTTGGGATTCCAATTGTTGGCTTATTAAATATGCACATGTGCTTAAGATACAGTCGCGCGCGAATCACGCTCCCGTAAGTCAGGTTTTGGATCCCATTAATGAAAATATCATTGAAATGAACATCCATAAACATCCATATATTCAATATAAATGTTTTGGAGCAGAATTAGGCAGTCCATATTGGACGCCATCATGGAATTTATTTTGTTTTGTTTTAATTTTCACACATATTTATTAGTTATGTGGATGGAGTTCTCATTAAACATCACATCCTTATATTGGTTACAGTTATGCCCAAAGTAATTGACCACTTAACCACATCAGAATTATTGGTAATTTTTCAGGATTTAAAATCCTGATAAATTACCCATTATTCTGATGTGGTCAAGTGGTCAATTACTTTGAACATTACTGTATGAGGATTGAGTTATCATTAAACCTCAAATCCTTATATTGGTTACAGTAATGCCCAAAGTAATTGACCACTTAACAACAGCAGAATTGTGGGTATTTTTTCAGCATTTAAAATCCTGATAAATTACACATTATTCTGCTGTGCTTAAGTGGTCAATTACTTTCAACATTACTGTATGAGGATTGAGTTATCATTAAACCTCAAATCCTTATATTGGTTACAGTAATGCCCAAAGTAATTGACCACTTAACCACATCATAATTATGGGTAATTTTTTTGGCTAAGCAATTTCACTCCCCAAAAGAAAACCCTTTTCTGGAAGGTTTATAGAGCCTTGGGGAGATGAGGTGGTATATATATACTATGGTTTTAGCCCCGTGTATTTCTTCGCTGATTTTAAATCCTTGCGGAGATAAAATGTTGCAGGTGGGGTCAAACACCAAAAATGGTGGAAATCGGCCCAGCGGATACCGGGAAATCGGCCCAGCTGATACCGAGATACCCTATGCATCAAATTTCGTCCGTAAAAATCCGCCAGTTTAACCCGATTTGATTTCCACTCAAGTATATAAACGCGCCTCATATACACACGCTCATTAATTATCAAGTTTCAACGTAAAGATAAATTACCATCGGTGCCAGAGATATCGCCAAGACGTCTGAAACAGTCAAATGCATCGGCCGGTTAAGCGTTAACGTGATCTAACGTTATGACATCTAACGACGTCATAGAATTAAGTTACGCATTGTTTTTATCCTGATGGAAGATAGTACCACTTCTTCTTGATAATTGAGGCAGATAACTAAAACGGATACATACGCATTATATATCGTTGGAAAGAGGAAACACGAAAGATTCTCACAGTGTCATTATTATGACTGGCATTTTATTATTCGCGCTGTTTCGAATCGATTTGTAAGCACCGAACTCAAATGAAAGTCCCGTAACACAGCGTAAAAACAGATTTGACCTCGGCACGTGAAAAGTTGACATCGGATCTGAAAATTATAGGCCCATGCCACCCACCGGCCGAAAATACCCCCACATACCAAGTTTCATCGAAATCGGCTCGGCCGTTTTCGAGTTCATCGCGAACACACATACACACACACACACACCACACACACACACACACACACACACACACACACACACACACACACACACACACACACACAGATCTTCCAAAATATATAATAGACTAGAAGGTGACCCGACTTCGTCCGGGCTTTGACCTTGAATTGACCATTTTGAAGGTCAAGGTCAGGTGGGGTCAAACACCAACACCCCAAAAAATGGTGGAAATCGGCCCAGCGGATACCGAGAAATCGGCCCAGCGGATACCGAGATACCCTATGCATCAAATTTCGTCCGTAAAAATCCGCCAGTTTAACCCGATTGATTTCCACTCAAGTATATAAACGCGCCTCATATACACACGCTCATTAATTATCAAGTTTCAACGTAAAGATAAATTACCATCGGTGCCCGAGATATCGCCGAGACGTCTGAAACAGTCAAATGCATCGGCCGGTTAAGCGTTAACGTGATCTAACGTTATGACCTCTAACGACGTCATAGAAGTTACGCATTGTTTTTATCCTGATGGAAGATAGTACCACTTCTTCTTGATAATTGAGGCAGATAACTAAAACGGATACATACGCATTATATATCGTTGGAAAGAGGAAACACGAAAGATTCTCACAGTGTCATTATTATGACTGGCATTTTATTATTCGCGCTGTTTCGAATCGATTTGTAAGCACCGAACTAAAATGAAAGTCCCGAAAACACAGCGTAAAAACAGATTTGACCTCGGCACGTGAAAAGTTGACATCGGATCTGAAAATTAATAGGCCCATGCCACCCCCCCCCCCCCGGCCGAAAATACCCCCACATACAAAGTTTCATCGAAATCGGCTCGGCCGTTTTCGAGTTCATCGCGAACACACATACACACCACACACACACACACACACAGATCTTCCAAAATATATAATAGACTAGAAGGTGACCCGACTTCGTCCGGGCTTTGACCTTGAATTGACCATTTTGAAGGTCAAGGTCAGGTGGGGTCAAACACCAACACCCCAAAAAATGGTGGAAATCGGCCCAGCGGATACCGAGAAATCGGCCCAGCGGATACCGAGATACCCTATGCATCAAATTTCGTCCGTAAAAATCCGCCAGTTTAACCCGATTGATTTCCACTCAAGTATATAAACGCGCCTCATATACACACGCTCATTAATTATCAAGTTTCAACGAAAAGATAAATTACCATCGGTGCCCGAGATATCGCCAAGACGTCTGAAACAGTCAAATGCATCGGCCGGTTAAGCGTTAACGTGATCTAACGTTATGACCTCTAACGACGTCATAGAAGTTACGCATTGTTTTTATCCTGATGGAAGATAGTACCACTTCTTCTTGATAATTGAGGCAGATAACTAAAACGGATACATACGCATTATATATCGTTGGAAAGAGGAAACACGAAAGATTCTCACAGTGTCATTATTATGACTGGCATTTTATTATTCGCGCTGTTTCGAATCGATTTGTAAGCACCGAACTCAAATGAAAGTCCCGTAACACAGCGTAAAAACAGATTTGACCTCGGCACGTGAAAAGTTGACATCGGATCTGAAAATTAATAGGCCCATGCCACCCCCCCCCCCCCCCCCCCCCGGCCGAAAATACCCCCACATACCAAGTTTCATCGAAATCGGCTCGGCCGTTTTCGAGTTCATCGCGAACACACATACACACCACACACACACACACACACAGATCTTCCAAAATATATAATAGACTAGAAGGTGACCCGACTTCGTCCGGGCTTTGACCTTGAATTGACCATTTTGAAGGTCAAGGTCAGGTGGGGTCTGTCCCGTCAAACACCAACACCCCAAAAAATGGTGGAAATCGGCCCAGCGGATACCGGGAAATCGGCCCAGCGGATACCGAGATACCCTATGCATCAAATTTCGTCCGTAAAAATCCGCCAGTTTAACCCGATTTGATTTCCACTCAAGTATATAAACGCGCCTCATATACACACGCTCATTAATTATCAAGTTTCAACGTAAAGACATAGATGAAGGAAGGATAGATACGTCACTCGACGTCATTTGATGGGCCAATCGGTAACGCACTCCGATTCTGTCCGCCATTGCTAAAGGTAGTTCAACTCCGATTGTTCTAATCAAAACAGTGCTTTCTCGTCGCAATAAAAAGAGAAAACTCTGGCGTCTATTGTAGCTGAATTAATTGTACACCAACTGTCATGAATTATCAGAATCTCACGTTTCCAAGGGTGTCCGTTGGGGAGTCAGAAAGGTGAGTTTTTATGCCGTTTGAGACCATTTTTGTAATAAACAACACGACATTCTGTATTCTATTTTTGTCATTTTCACCTGGATGAAGTTATGTTAGTAACGACTTTCAAAATGAAATTAATTTAATAGATCTCACCATTCATGATTGCATTGGTAATTTGAATATTATGTATACCGGGTACCGACCCAAACGTGTTTTACGGAAGAAATATTTCAATGACAGCTGTCATATTTCAAGAATTCCATGTGACTGCCAGGTGTGATCAGGTGTACTACAGCAATAATTTAGAAATGAACAGTCAAAACAATTCACCAATTTGGCAGGTTACATGTCCTACTCCTAGATTATAATTGCAGTGATCATACTATTCATAGTTTGACTTGTTTTCATGTCCACTTTTTGTAATATATAACATTTGTTGATAAACATATTTTTCATAATCATAAATTACATAATGAATAATGATAATCATAATTCATGTGCCTTTTGATCATTACTGACATTAGACTCACATAGTATACTCACATTCATAATGTTAATAAATGACATTGAGACTGCGTGGACATTAATTATAATGTATACAAGTACTGCCTACTGGTCAGCTATGTTGAAATATAATATCATTAGCCTTATTTATTATTATATTAGCAATAGCATTATTTTTGTATAATTTATACTGCTATCATAAAGAGGTATGAACAACTGAATATTACATGGTTTGCCAATGTAGGCACTGGTGAGTGGTGTGTACTGCATGGGAAATATCCCAATATAACATATTTCATACCTGTAACCTGTAAATTATTTATAAATTAAAATTAAATGCTTCGAATTCTGTATTATTTCAGGAAGTGGACAGATCTATACCGTACCGGTATGCAATGGCAACACCTTAATGATATTGGTGGGTCACAAAGTGATGTGTGCAACATGCATGAGCCGAAAATAATCCAGATGAGACAAAATGAGATGCAGAATGCAAGGATGTGTTCAAGATAAAGAAGGAATTGAACTATACTTGTGCGAAAATCCTGGATAAAAAGTAGCTGATGTCTCATTGACTGTCAAGGAAAGAGCCACAAATGATACACATTTATAAGTTCATCATTAAATTAATTATAGATTTCAAACATTGTCTCTCCATCACATGGTACTTATCCATACTAAGGCAACACCCATGTTCATTTGCAGATTGTGTGTCCCTCCAGTCTGAAAAAAAGTATCCTCTAGGCTAGTAGCTCCCAATAGCACGCATGATCTCATTCAGCTTTAGTAACTGTAATTCTCCAATGTAAATGGACTATAAGTATGTTATCTTACTAGTATATTTTACAAATTGTACCATAATCATTAACTATTTTATTACTGTATGGATTATCTCGCTCAGTTTCAAAGTAGCCTATACAATTAACTGTTCTTCGTTAATATCTATTTTAATACCGTATCTGACATGGTGGACAGAGATACCCTTTATATTCATGTTTAGGTTAATTCAAATAATAAGACCACACACACACACACACACACACACCTGTTTGTTGAAACACCCTACTGTGACCCAAATATACAAAAGAATCATGGAACTCAAATAAATAATCATTGGTTATTCATTTATGTATATAAACATGATATATATGTCTGTTTTTATAAGATGAAATTAATTACTATGAGATATTAAAGGACATGTTTATAATACTCGTATATGTTAGAATACAAGACAGAACGAGGTGCAGTGGTCCTGTGACATTTATTTAATTTTACGGGAAATTATTTTATTTTTATATATATATACCGGTATATATAAAAGTTAAAAAGTTCCCGGTTGAATCGGGCTAGTGATTCAACTGTGGAGGACATGAGACTCATATATGTCCATTGATTAATTTCATCAACGTACGTGTGTGCGTTTATGAGAAAAATCACTCTGAATTATGTGCTTCAGTATACCTCCAATACTTACATGTGCGCCAGCTGATCTCGGAAAACTACAAAACTAAATCCCCACTACACGTAAGAAATCAGATCATCCAATACTTGCACTAGCTGATCGAGGAAAATTACAAAACTAAATCCCCACAACACGTAAGAAATCAGAGTAAATAAACCTGGACGCAAAATACGCACAACTTGCCACAAGAGAGTTTGATTTAGCGCAGTAATTGACGTCGAATTACGGACACTTTCCATTCCAGAAAATGCATATCACAGACCAAATCGTATTTAGTGGCATTAATTGAATGTCACATTGAAAGCATTATGATTAAAAGTTAATATAAAGTACTTTATTACGAGTATTTCTTCACAACCGTACACGAACCCTATGTAAATATAACGTAAAATTATCTCCCCCTACTTTTCTGAACTACCTTAACGCTTGAGGGCCAAAGCAATGGCGACGTCCAGTAGCGTTACAGATTGATAACCATGAGTGCGACGTCTATCCTATTTTTAGTCTATGGTAAAGATAAATTACCATCGGTGCCCGAGATATCGCCAAGACGTCTGAAACAGTCAAATGCATCGGCCGGTTAAGCGTTAACGTATTCTAACGTTATTACCTCTAACGACGTCATAGAAGTTACGCATTGTTTTTATCCTGATGGAAGATAGTACCACTTCTTCTTGATAATTGAGGCAGATAACTAAAACGGATACATACGCATTATATATCGTTGGAAAGAGGAAACACGAAAGATTCTCACAGTGTCATTATTATGACTGGCATTTTATTATTCGCGCTGTTTCGAATCGATTTGTAAGCACCGAACTCAAATGAAAGTCCCGTAACACAGCGTAAAAACAGATTTGACCTCGGCACGTGAACAGTTGACCTCGGATCTGAAAATCAATATGCGTATGCCACTTCCCGACCGATAGTACCCTCACATACGAAGTTTCATCGAAATCGGGTCGGCCGTTTTCGAGTTCATCGCGAACACACACACACACACACAGACACACCACACACACACACAGATCTTCCAAAATATATAATAGACTAGAAGGTGACCCGACTTCGTCCGGGCTTTGACCTTGAATTGACCATTTTGAAGGTCAAGGTCAGGTGGGGTCAAACACCAACACCCCAAAAATGGTGGAAATCGGCCCAGCGGATACCGAGAAATCGGCCCAACGGATACCAAGATACCCTATGCATCAAATTTCGTCCGTAAAAATCCGCCAGTTTAACCCGATTTGATTTCCACTCAAGTATATAAACGCGCCTCATATACACACGCTCATTAATTATCAAGTTTCAACGTAAAGATAAATTACCATCGGTGCCCGAGATATCGCCAAGGCGTCTGAAACAGTCAAATGCATCGGCCGGTTAAGCGTTAACGTGATCTAACGTTATGACCTCTAACGACGTCATAGAAGTTACGCATTGTTTTTATCCTGATGGAAGATAGTACCACTTCTTCTTGATAATTGAGGCAGATAACTAAAACGGATACATACGCATTATATATCGTTGGAAAGAGGAAACACGAAAGATTCTCACAGTGTTATTATTATGACTGGCATTTTATTATTCGCGCTGTTTCGAATCGATTTGTAAGCACCGAACTCAAATGAAAGTCCCGTAACACAGCGTAAAAACAGATTTGACCTCGGCACGTGAAAAGTTGACCTCGGATCTGAAAATTAATATGCCTATGCCACTTCCCGACCGATAGTATCCTCACATACGAAGTTTCATCGAAATCGGGTCGGCCGTTTTCGAGTTAATCGCGAACACACACACACACACACAGATCTTCCAAAATATATAATAGAAGATATTATCTCCTATCTATTATATATTTTGGAAGATCTGTGTGTCTGTATGTGTGTCTGTGTGTGTGTCTGTGTGTGTGTTCGCGATGAACTCGAAAACGGCCCACCCGATTTCGATGAAACTTGGTATGTGAGGGTATTTTCGGCCGGGGACGAACATAGGCATATTAATTTGTCCGTGCGACATGACCTTGACCTTGAAATCGGGTCATTTCAAGGTCAAACGCCCGAATATCACGGGATTTCGATGAAACTTGGTATGTCGTGGTACTTTCTTATGGCGAGTCTCATAAGCATATTCATTTGCCCGTGCAACGTGACCTTGACCTTGAAATCGGGTAACTTCAAGGTCAAATCGCCAATTTTGATGGGATTTCGACGAAATTTGATACGTGGGGTTAGTTTTGTCCACTGATTGTTTTGGACGGGTCCAATCGTGACCCCGACCAGACCTTGGCCTTCAAAATGATCAATTCAAGGTCAAATCGGGTAAAACCGGATGGTACTTTTGTCCGGGCAGTGTTTTTGGACTGGTCAAATCGTGACCCCACTTGACCTTGACCTTCAAAATGGACAATTCAAGGTCAAAGCCCGGACGAAGTCGGGTCACCTTCTAGTACATATATATAGCGTGTCCGTTACTTTCTCAATAGCGCGTTCCCTAGAATGAAACACGCTCTTTATTAACACTTGACACTTGGTGCATGGATCGATATATCTGGCAGTGGTGTTAACCATCTCTACCGTATGTAAATTATCCTTGAGTATGCCCTTTATTCCGCCAGTAGAGCACTATAGAGGAATACGTTGTTTAATCAAGTAATATTATATAACACGTTGGTGGAATAACGAGCACACTATGGGATAATATTAAAAGTTGCATTTTTATATTTTTACAGAACATTTGAAGAGTAACCATTTGAACAGCAATTGAACAAGAAGAGTCGCGGACATACGAAACTATCACGTACATAATATACGCAAGGGTCGCAGGAGGATAAATATGTACAGAAGACGAGAACGACGACGCGACGTCACGCGAGCGGTGCATATATAGTCTGTCACAAA